>CM076185.1:47686046-48900078 GCA_038277355.1 Encarsia formosa | reverse complement strand
CAACCTGTGGTCAGGCCACAGGTAAGTTAAAAGGTCAAGAATTGGTCAGACCACTGTGTGGTATAGACCACTCAAAGAGGCTAGCAAGTAGTAGAAGACTATGAATAGTGAGGCCGTAAAACCGCAGACAAGGGGTGACCGTTGCCAAAACAGTCAACCACGATAGTGTAAGGTTATAGTTCCCCGTACAGGCTCCAAGGTATGCCGGCTTGCCAGCTATCAATTTTGCAGCCTAACTATAATTCAAAAATTCGCGCGGATTTGCACTATTTCACAATGGCTATGGCTATGTGCGTACTATTGTAGATAGACTTAAGGTACTTGCGCGACGAAACACTGTTGCCGCCAAAATATTGCACTAACCTCACTTTGCACTGGTGTAATTTAATAAGTTTTTTTAAAGTTAATTACTATGAGCAACACCACAGTAACACAAAAGTCAATCAATCCACTTAAAGTAGCACGAGAACCGCTTCACCAGAAAAAAAAAATCTCTCAGTGAACACTATAACGAGACTCAAACACTAGGCGTAAGATATGAGAGGAGTAAGCGTAACTGTCTATCCGTCTGTCTCAGAGAGAGAGAGAGAGAGAGAGCAGGATGGTTGAAACATTTGATGTTTATAAATTTCAACTGTTTGATTGATTTTGTTTGCAAGCTGTAACACAGATTCGTAACGACCTTGAGGGAAATCGTATGGTTTGGGTGCATAATCTCTCATGGAAAAATAAATTTTAGCCTTGTTCTCTTCAATGCGTTTTATTGTACACGGTACGTGAATCTCTGCCAACCCTACGTACCAATCTCCCGTGAGTTTTATTTCACGAGGTAAATGAGTGGTAAAACAAGTAGTTGTGTTATCAGAGTAATACAGCATACTAGAATTACTAGGAAGAATCAAATAAAATTCATCTGCGTTATTCATTTTTTAAATATTTTCAAGCTCGGACGCGCTCCAGGCGATGCCAGACCGAAGCGTCGACAAGGTTGGCCGGAGAAGGAGCGACCGGAACCTCGACGACCTTCACAAGCTCGTCCCCGTTGCCGTCCCGGGCGCGTTTCCCCGAAACCGTTCCGCCAACCACTGGTCCGATTGGTCTCGGATCTCCTCCCATGGGATGGGCGACCCACTGGCCAGGTTGGAGGGGGGGGGGCTCCTCTATGAATTCCATGGCCTCACCCCCTTCCGGCAAGACCCGGCCCGCGTTCCGCCACTCGTAGGCCCTAAGTTCTTCCTCGGCGGCGCGGCTGTCAGCTAACGGGTCGAAACCCCCATCCGTTTCGGCAACCACCTCGTCTATCACCTGCCACGGCCCTTGATTCTCCTCCTGCAAGAGGAGAATCTCAACCTCATGGAGGACTTCGTGGAACGACGAAGCCTCCCTGCTCTCGTCCAAGGATAGGGGGCCGATGTCCACTGGCGGTCACCTGGCGGGGTAATCACCGCTGGTGTTCGGGTCTCTTCACCCTCTGGGGCTTGTCGTTGCTCCGACGGCAAGGAAGCCGCACATTCCTCGGCCACTAGCTCATCCAACATGTCGTGGAAGTGATCCTCCACGAACATGTCGGTGAGTTGTTCGGACCAGTCGTTCGCCGTGTCTACCGCTTCTGCCATCCTGTGAACAAATTTCATAACAAACAAAATAAGAATACGTCTACAATTCATTTTGATCCTTACCTTCCCCGGACTACACAGGACAGCACAGTCTACTACATTACAAACTTTACGTTGACCTACTATCCCTAACCTAAAAATAAAATAAACAAAAATAATACCCAGACGACACAATGTTAGTCTACATATACCTGAAAGGAAAAAGAAAACATAAGTATACTTGCGACTCGCAGTATCCATGGGAATTTGAAAATACGCCTGTCCTAAGTCTATCCTACATATATACCTGCATTTCCGCAACTTGTCTAACACCGTGTCTACACTGGGTAAGGCATACGCGTCCTTGCGAGATACCTTATTTACATCTCTGCAGTCGATGCAAAACCTGCTATCTCCATCACCTTTCTGAGGCAAAGTTTCCTTGGCTAGGTCTTCTATCAGTCCTTTCTCTCCTGATGTTTCCTTCACCACTGCACATTCTGCCATTTAGGTTACACCATACTCTCCATCAGCCCTCGTGAACTGGTGCCGTATGCCACTTGAACCACTTTTCCACGAGCCATCCGCATAGTTACAACAAATCCCGAACGCCTGGATGAAATCTTGCCCCAGGATTATATCATTAGAAATGCCTTTCACCGCTCTGGGCGAAATCTTCTCTACCCGGCCATCTATATTGATATTTAGGTCTAGTTGACCTAAGACCGTCAGATAGTCATTACCTACTTGTTTGAGACTTGTAGCGCAAGGTTTTAGTTTAGCTTGAAAATGCTCGGCTACTGACTCCCCCACAATGGACACCGTGGCACCAGTGTCGTCTACTTCCTCAACTGGGCTTCGCACAGTTCCACCCCCCCCCCCCCCTTGACGTGAACTAGTCTGAAAACCTTCAGCTTGTTTACTCAACTTTTTAGTTGGGGTTTTTATAAAACTTTCGATTTGGAGACCAGTCGATTTGTTCCACAAATTTCTGCATTGCAACATTTATCTGAATTAGTTGCTCATCACTTATATTATCCCCACTTGCCAACCTTTCAATTATCTGTCCTATCTCTTCCCCATCAAACTCTATGTCACCTTCCCTCCCCATTTCCACATTTTCCACCTCATCCCTTTGTCTACACTCAACGCCGATTTCACCACTAATTTCACCAGCTTTTTCACTGGTAGTTACTTTTGTCTTGTCTACTTTGTCGCTAATACTTTCGTTTACCTCCCTGTATACGATTTCTGTAGGAATTTCACAAAACTTTTCACTTGTAGTAACTCCCGACCTCGTTACTCTACTGCTAATACTCATGTCTATACCCTTGTCTACATTTTCTTTGGCATTTTCACAGGTCCTTTCACTTTCGGCTACTCCTGCTTCTGCTACTTTATTACCATGATTACTTTCTTCCTGCGTTGGTGTTATTTCTTCCTCACTCCATTTTATCCCACTCTCACTCTTAGGAATTGCTCCTGTTCTCCTGGCCTTAAAATCATTCACCACTTTCCACATATCCCATTTTTCACTCTCCCCACTCTCACTTTCTGTCTCCCTAAACTCCTCTACCTCCTCACTTTCCTCCTCATCCGTCCAATCTTCCTCCCATATCTCTTCCACATATTGTTCCACGTCCACCTCCTTGTCCCCGTCTACTTCATTACTGTTGTCTACTGTTGTTGTGGCCCTTGTTTGTTGTTTGAGAGTGTTGGACCACCCTACGCTCCCGCCTTGGCGTTTCCCAGCAAGGCTAACAACTTTGAACAATTTGCACAGTTTCTCACTGTAACACCCTTTGCTCCACAAACTTGACAACTTGTTTCTTGGGCATTCAATGGGCAACTATTTGCAAAATGTCCAGTTTGTCTGCATTTATAGCAGCATAGATCTGGGCATTCCCAAATACGATGACCAGGTCTTTCACAATTACGACAGCTGCCAATTGGTCTACCTTCATTTTGTTGTTGTCGAGATTGTTGATGTTGGGTTTGTCTATTATCTCGTTCTAATTGTTTTCTCGCTTGCTGGGTTTGTTGATTTATTTGTTGTGTCTGTATTTGAGGTCCTAGTTGTGGTGGCCTCATTTGTTGTTGTCTATTTGCGTTTTGTTGGTTATACCGGTTGTTACTTAACTGGTTATTTTGCACTTGAATACCTGCTACTTCATTCTTCTGACTTTGAGTCGGACTGTCTATGCTTTTTCTCTTCTTGTCTTTCTTCTTCGCATTCTTTCCTCGCCACTAACCGCCGCCACTTCATTTACTGCAGCCACTTTGCTTTTTGTGCTCGTAAAAGCCGCTATAGGTACCCTGCATTTGTCTTTGGTTGGTGGTCCTACAAATCTGTTACAATCCTCTCTCTGTCTTTCATATTTTCTTCCGTAGTGTTCCAAATCGTCTACCGTGTCTACCCTTTTGTTGTCTAAGTACCATTTGTATTCAGGTTGCAACCCTCTTCTTATTATCTCTATCTGTTCGTCTTCTTCCAGAGGACGTTTTAAGTATTTAAATAGGACGCCCAGACAAGTGATGTAATTTGAGATCGTTTCTCCTTTGCCTTGAGTCCTATTCCTTATTTCATCCATAACCTCATACTATGGGTATCGGCCAATAAAGTTCCTCTGGAACGACTTTTTAAACTCATGCCACGTTTCAATCTTCAAAATCGCCGTATCGTACCACCTTAATGCACGATCTTCCATTACACTCGCTACTGCGTTTATTATTTGAGTGTCCGACATGTTGCTATTGTTACACATGTCGCTACACCTGTCTAGTTTGTTTAGGAACTGTTCTGGGTTTTCTTTCGCCTCATCCCCTGCGAATTTTCAATTCCAGTCCTTTAATATTCTCACACAATTGATATTGATAGACTATGTATACCCGTGTCTACGATGTCTTACTGGTGATCGGCTGTCTGATGATGAAATACTGCGATTTCGTCTTGAGACATGTCTATACTCTCTCGAACCAGATCTATTGCGATAATTTCGTCTACGTCTACTATGTTCCCTATCACATCTATGGCCTTGGATCCACGACCCATGACGACGTTCTTCAGATGATGAAGACGAACGATGTCGATGACCTCGCAGTCTGCTCTTGACTCTTCCGTGACTCTGTTCTCGTGACAATGAATCTCTTCTCTTATTACGAGACGGGAATTCGTAACGATTATATCGAGTCGTTGAAGCTTGCAGTTTACTACGATATGAATGCTTCTGTTCTAATTCTTTGGACCTCGACTTTCGATCTCTTCTGTCTAGAGATCTGTAATCACGTTCCCGAGATTTAATGTCGATATGACGCTGTTCCCCTGACGTAGATTTATGTCCCTTATGACCCGATGTAGATTTGTAGTGGTTCTCCCTCAAGGTGGATCTATAGCGTTCTTCACGATGACGAGACGACTCATTCTTTTTACTGTAATGAACCTTATTACTCCTACACTGTCTAGTTATCTCATCATCGTTTGTATCGCTACCACTACTTGTGTATTGTCTGTTTTGTTCTCTTTCATTGTCCAGTTTTCTTTCTTTCTCCAGTCTTCTCACTACTTTCTGTCTTCCTTCTACCTTTCCATTTCTAGAACTTCTCTTTACCAACCGTTGTCTTCCTAGTTCTATCCTACTATCACCCGAATCTCCACTCTCATAACTCTCTTCTCTTTTTCGGTCCATTAATCTTTCTATATGTCTACTCGAGTCTACTTCTTGTTTTCTCAGACGTAAATCTCATTGACTGTTTTCCCCTGCTGAGTGAACACCATGTAAAGGAGACATCAAGAAGTTTTCCATTTCCAGAGGTGGTTGAATTTTCTTGTTTGTGCCATCGTTCTCTGGATTTGAATAACTTGTCTTTGATTCTTGTTCTTCATTGTTAGGTGTTTCATTCACTACTGACTGTTCCTGTGTCTTCACCACATACATTTTCCTTTCTTTCTTTTCTTTCACTGTCTAAAATTAATCTTGAATCTGAGAAACAACAAAAAAAAATATATATATTTTATGTCTACACTTAATCTTGAACCTGAAAAGAGAAAAAAAAAAAAAAATCACTGTCTACTATACTCTTGAACCTTAAAATAAATTTCACTGTCTACAATACTCTTGAACCTGAAAATAAATTTCACTGTCTACAATACTCTTGAACCTGAAAATTTTAACTGACTCTAATTTTCCCTAACCACAAAAAAAAATTTTTTTTTTTTTTTTTTTTTTTCTACTGTCTATAATGTTCTTGAACCTGAAAGAAAATTTTCACTGACTCTAATTTTCTTTATTCAAAAAAAAATTTTACTGTCTACAATGTTCTTGAACCTGAAAGAAATTTTCACTGACCCTAATTTTCTTTATTCACAAAAAAAAATTTCTATCTACAATGTTCTTGAACCTGAAAGAAAATTTTCACTGACTCTAATTTTCTTTATTCACAAAAAAAAATTCTGTCTACAATGTTCTTGAACCTTTTCTTTTCAGTAGCTGTTATTTTTATTTTATAAACTCTTCTATTTTGTACTACAAATAAATCTTCCTAAAACCTGGTAAAATCCAAAAAAATAAAATGAATATTTCAGTTGGACACTAGCCAACAATTAAATCCCAATATTGGTTGGACACTAGCCAACAATTAAATTATTATATTGGTTGGACACTAGCCAACAATTAATTATAATATTTGCCACAAATATTCCCAAGTATCCCCAAATATCCTTCACCAATTGTTAATTTCCATAAATCCACACTCATCCGTTCAAAGTTCAACCTTTCGAAATTTTTCAATGTTCCACCTATGAAAAATTCTACTAAGTCCAACTTCCGCGAAAGAAAAAAAAATTCTAATTTCTATCACCGAAAAATTTTCTAAGTCCAACTTTTCGAAATTTTTCAATGTTCCACCTATGAAAAATTCTACTAAGTCCAACTTCCGCGAAAGAAAAAAAAATTCTAATTTCTATCACCGAAAAATTTTCAGTCCAACTTTTCGAAATTTTTCAATGTTCCACCTATGAAAAATTCTATTAAGTTCAACTTCCAAAAAAAAATTTTAAGTTCTCTCGCCGAAAATTTTTCTAAGTTCAACTCTTCCGAAATTATTCTAAGTCCCTAACCTGTCTACAAAAATTTTCTAAGTCCCTAGCCTGTCTGCAAAATTTCCTAAGTCCCTTTGTTCTCGGGAAAAAAAACAAAACACTCTTAGTCAAAACTAAAACAAAATAAAAAAAATTCAATAACCGAAAAAAAATAAAATATTTCCTTTCTCCTCACCAACTCTCCGTGGATTAATTTAAAAAAAAAAAATTAACAAAAAAATTATGTTTGGGCGCCATTTGTAACGGGGTATTTCTTAAGGAAAGGGCCTCCCTTAAATAATTAAGAGAGTTTCCCAGGCCATCCCGTTACAAGGAAATTCTATTCAAAAATAATGCGGGGAAACACTCCTTAATCTGGGGTCAGGGTTTCCACGGAGAGAAAACCTCCGGGAACGGTTGGTGAGCTAGAGAGAGAAGAAATAAATTATATAAAAAAATTTAGGTTAATTTCATTTTTTATTCTTGTCTACAAAAATAAAAAAAATCAAGTCTACAATTACAAGAAAATAAATTTTAATTTGAGAACAAAGGAAATAAACAAAACTATAAAGTAGTCTACAAAATGGCGGGTAACGACGCCGCGCCAAGAAAATCTCGATCGAATTTATATAACTTTCAATAATATCCAAACAAAATTTTCATTCAGCGTACAATACCCAAAATTTCCAGAAAAACATGCTTTATAAAATTTTCAATGGAATAATACAAAAAACCTTACGTTTACAAAAATTTCAACAATTTCTCTGATGCCCAAAATGGCTACTCTCTGGTTTTTCCAACTCTCGGTATAAGAAATAACCCAAGTCTTCGATTCCTTCTTGTACCTAGCTGTAAATAAAAGAAAAACAAAAAAAAATTGTCTACAAACTCGACTAAAGAAAACTAGGAAAAAAAAGAAACTTAGAAAAAGTCTACTCAAGAGAAACTTAAAAAAAAATCACATTAAAAAAAAAAAAATACAACCTCACACCTTGGCTACTGAGAACAGAGTGACGCTCCCCGCGTCTCTCTGACTCGACTTCCTTCTTCACCATCCCCTCCAAACACTCTCCGCCAATCAACACAAATTAATCTTATTAAGCCTCATTCATACTCGAGGAACAGTCATATGTCCACCAATCAGACACATTCACGCCACAACACCCAATCACGCTCCCGTCTACAATCTTCCGGTGGCGATCGCCACACCACCTATAGTACGCGCGAAAATCCGAAATAAAGAATAAATATAATGCACACGAGGCACTCACCGCGTTGACCTATTCCTCGCGCACATACTCTCTCTCTCGCTCTCCCCCATACGCCCACATTGTTCGCGCAACGTACACAATACAAAAAAAATAAAATCTCACTCACGCCCGTGTCTACTGTGGTGAGCGTGCGCGCACGCGCTTGGCGACGCAGTTGCGTCGTCTGCCAACACGCGCCGCGCACCTCCTCCGTCGCCGAAAACTCCCCGACGGAGAATCGGAACCCGTGTGTGGTGTATGTGTGTGTACGTGCGCGCCCTGGGCCGGGAGAGCCTTCCCGGGTGGTGAACATGTGTGTGTTTATGTGTCGTGCGCGCGCCGTGTGCTCGTGCTACTGCAACAGCGTTCGACCGATGGCAACCATCGCCACGTGGTCGGCTGCTGCTATGAGAGAACGCGGCTCGGTTATCACCTGGGAAAGTAAACAAACAAATTAATTATTTCACTGTTTCCCAGGTGACCTGACACTGCCAGGTAAGAAAAATAATTTACGAGGGATTCACTCCCTTGCAACGTTTTTAAAATAAAGCAGGAGGCCAGTGGTTGGCCCGTTGACTGCACCGATGAAGCGTCGAAACAAAAGTACTTACAGGATTACATAGACGCGGAAGGCATCGATTCAGAATATGAAAAAATTAAAAAAAATCCAGGGTTACGAGCAGTCGCTAAACTAGCGCTCAACTCATTTTGGGGGAAGCTGGGGCAGCGCGACAGTCAATATATACCGATATAGTTGAGACTCGAGAAAAACTTTTGAAATTATTGTGCGATCCAGAAAAAGAAGTTTTTAATATTCTTCCCGCCAATGACAAAGTTTTATGGTCAAAATTCAAAAAGTCGACCACGTTTGTAAAGTCCTGTCATGTAATTCCTCACAAAAAAAAGGTACTTAGAAATGAGATATCATTACAAAAATTTAATAGCTTTCTAATCCGTTGAAAAATAGATGCTGTCAATTTTTGTAATAATATCTCATTTTTAAGTACCTTTTTTTGGTGCGGAATTACATGGATATGACTTAACAAACGTAGCCGACTTTTTGACTTTTGACCTTATACGTAAATTGGGAGTTTAGAGACGATGTTGTCCCTAAAACTAGTTACACTAACGTTGTAATAGCCGCTTTTGTAACGGCTCAAGCACGTCTAAAATTGTACAGTTATTTAGAAAAACTTTCCAGTCGCGCGCTTTATTGCGACACTGATTCATGTCTTTTTGTAAAGAATTCCGCTAGCCCAAATGAATATTCACCACCTCTAGGACCGTTTTTCGGTGATATGACTAATTAACTCGAAAGCTATGCTCCCGGCTCATATATCCAAGAGTTTCTTTCGGGTGGTCCAAAGTTTTACGCTATCGTGTAATATCACAGACTACTGGTGCTATGAGTGAGTGTGTAAAGTAAAGAGTATTACGCTAAACTATGACAATATAAAAAAAAATTAACTTTGAAAGTATTAAAAATTTAATTCACAATGCGTTCACACCACCCAACGATTCAATCGAACTAAAGTTTAAAGCTATCAGACGTTATCCAACTCACGAAGTTATTACACGCAACGAGCAAAAAACGTGCTTGGTAGTTTCAAAATAAGACGATTCATTAATGACACTGAATCTGTACCTTTTGGTTTCAAAAGAATAATGATGTAAAAAAATGACTGGTGTGTATATAATTTAGTATAGTTGTAGTTTTGAAATTGTAAATACTCGAAAATTTCTGTGTAAATATAAAACAACATGTTTGTAAAATATTATTCTAGTAATCCTAAAAAGATGGTTACACAAAAATAATTTGTAAAAAATTGAATAAATTGTACTACAAAACACTTGTAATAATGATTTAAAATAAATTCAGTGTACATAAATACTTTTTTCATTTAATCACCCACAACCAACGTTAAAAAAAATATTTTAAAATCAAACTTTATCAAAAAATATTTAACAGCAGAAAATTCAAAATCCATAGACACACCCATTTTTAAATTTTTTCATCACCCACAACCGTCGTTTTAAAAATCCATAAATATTTTAAAATAAAATTTTATCAAAAATCAAACGCAGTGTAACATAACGCTGAATTTACAAAATCCACATACACGCCCATTTTCCTCCCTCGAACGAACCCGTAAAAATAAAAAACCAACATTCTTTTCCTCCTTCAGGCCCCCTCCTGCTAACTACCACACAGGCGGACAATACCGCTCATTACACCCGCCCGGGATCCTTGCCGCCCTCACCGGTAGCAGCTATTCACCACACTTCGAAGGCCCCAAGCGCTATTCATCCCCTCACTCCGGGGAGCCCGCGCGCCTCACTCTGTGACGTCACGTCTGTCTCGCGCTAACCGGGGCTGTCTACTGCTGTCCACCCACTGATAAGCTACCAAGGATGTCAACACCGAGGAGGAGGAGAAGAAAAATTTGTTCTCTAATAAAGCATCCAAAGTATTGCAGGATGGATGCACCACAAACTTCATGGTACATTAATCGTCGGAGTGAAATTTTTCGACGCAGGAGATCACCGGGGAGACGCTGTCAAAGATTACCTTTAAGCGATCATTAATTCTACAAAACAAGTGCTTGTCAACAGCAAGCCAGTGATTCTCAAATTGCTAAACAACCGACCATACCAGTCTCTAAGAAATACACAATTTCAAACATGGGTACATGGATTTAAAATGACCTAACGATCAATGCAATTAAAAATTGCGGTGTCAGAATTTTGAAAAAAGTAACCACCATTAAAACTGGTATTGGTAAAGCGGACTATGAGCATCTCATCAGCCACAGACGCAAGATTTTCATGAATCAGGATGATTCTGATAAAATGGCGGAGATTTTGAAATTTACGGTCTACCATTGTTATGATTCGTCTGATAAAATCAAATGTAGTTTATGCATTGAAGGGGATATCAGGAAAATTTGTCAAGAGATAAACTCCAAAAGGAGGCTATTGTCAGTGCCGTTCATTTCTATAGATCCCTATACGCGCAATAGGTTTTTCTCCTTCTAACCTTAAAATCGGACCTTCGCCCCTTGTTTTCGGTATCTCTGGAGGAAATAGTATACAATAGTATATGCAACAGGTGCACTATCGTCGCCAGGGCTATTTTAAAGACTCCGAGTGCGAGGCGAAGCGTAGCTCGAGTGAATTTAAGACACCCTAGTGACGTGCTGCACCCGTTGCATATACTATTTTATAGCACTGGTGCGTAGGGCGAGTTTTTAAATATTGAGGCGTGCATAAAATCGAGTACCTAGGCACCAGTGGTATAAAAAATTTTTCAAATCATGGTCGTGAAGGCCACTGTTCCGCATATACCTATCTGTACCAAATGATTCATGTGGGGTTCCAGTCAAGATGTCTAGATTTGTACGGAAAACCCAGAGTTGAAAGTAGCCTCAGTTGAGATAATCAATTTAACCACGCTGTTTGACAGACCCCTGGTAAAACCGCCCCTAAAGCAGTCAGGGTGAACTATAGATCGACATTACCACTGCACGCTAGAGATGTAGGCACATAAGCACATACTTTGAAAAATTTATGCCGGCCAGAGGGCGATAGCCGTGTCCTACAATCACCGACACGAGCTGTGTCGGTGCCCAACCTGTACGCTCTGTCGGCCGTCGGCGTACACAGTATCCCAAAATCTGCGCGAGTTTTTGCTGTCCTAAGATGCATTGAAGAAAACAGTATCGATGCATGATCAAAATCTTTGAAGTTCAATTCAATTAGAATAAAATCTCATTTGATACATGTAAGTTTAACCGATGTTCTTAATTAAGTGTTAGGTTAGGGGCCATGCACATATTATGTCACGCTTTTTTAGGAGATTTTTGAGTTCCCCCATCCCCCCTCCCTGTCACACAATGTCACTAGGGCAGTAACCCCCCCCCCTATTTTTTTTAGAAAAAAGGAAATTTTTTTTATGTTTGAATAAAAAAAAAACTTCAGATGAACATTTTTAATTTTTAATAGACTAAAGTTAATGATTCATTAAATGCTCTCTCCAGCGTTATTGGGGCTTAGAGCTTGGTGGTTTATTTAATTGTTTGTTATGTATTAGTTTATTAATAAGATATAATCTAGTTTTTATATTTATTTATTTTAATTTTAATAATATAATATTACATAATATGAATATATGCATAGCTTAAGATATAGAGTTATTTATAATTTGAGACATCTTTATGATTATTATTTATTTTATGTATAAGGAGATATGACTCCAGACCCGATTTACGGTAAAAATTAAGAGGTATGATTTTACTTACGAAGTGGCCAGCTTCGGAGTCCCGCAGCTTTACTGACCAAAAGACTGAAGCTGGCCTCATTTTGTGTTTACTTATAGCATAAAAATTCTTAGTTAACGAAATGTGTCTTCCATGACACAATGTCTTATAATTACAAAATGTGTCTTCGTGACACAACACCTCCCCCCTTTAGATGTTTATCTCCACGTTTTTGTTTTGTTTTGGTTTTTGTTTTTATTTTTATTATTATTATTATTATTTTTTTTTTTATTATTTATTTATTTTTTTATTTATTTTTTTTTTATTATTTATTTATTTATTTATTTTTTATTTTTTTTATTTATTTATTTTTTTTTTTATAACATAGCATCCTCTTCTATAAGTGTTTATTTTGACTATACTATTGTTATCGCTTTCTTGTTAGTTTTTTATAAAATGTGTGGATAAAATAAGTAATAACAAAGTAATCTGTGAGTTTTACAACTTAAGTTTATAAATAGTATATACATTTTAAAAATTAAATAACGTATTGTTAGTGGTATTATAACATAGATACATAGATTTCCTTCCCTGATAAAAAGATTTTTTGAAAAACTCTAAGGAACAAGTCAATCAGAGAAAAAGAAGAAAAAATTATAAACTAAATAAACCGTAATTTTCATTCTTAATTTTTTTTACGGAAGGTGTCTCTTGTTTGATTTTAGTTTTATTTTGGTTAGGAAGTGTGGATGGTAATGGTGGAGGAATTTTAGGTGTGATTTTAATAGGATCTACTTTTATTTCTTGCAGTTCCAAGTGTTCTGCCATCTCTTTAGTTCTTGTTTGTTCCTTGCCCAGGATTATAAAGAAATGCGTTATTGAACTTGACACTGCAGCTAGAAGATGTAAACCACAGCCGTATAATTGTTGTAATAGATAGGCGTTTATTATAGTATCTATAGTTATTTTTATTAGATGTAGCAAGAAAATTATCATAATTATTGCAGATGAAATTGATCCACCTTTAATTAAATTGTCGATAATACTTGACCACAGACCTGCCAAGATTCCTTTTATAGTCGTACTCGTAAACAATTTACTTATGGATTCTTCGTTATAATTGTGTTCTCCAGCCATTTGCCTTGTTAAAATATTGAGTAAGGCTGGTTGTTCCAGAGGAAATGTGATCTGTTGTTGAGCTCGTTGAAGCTGAGATGATGAGTATACCCCGAACGTGGCCAGAGCTTCTATCAATTTATAATTCCAATGAATTTTTGTTGATGGTTGAAATATGTGTGGAGATTGTACGTCATAAGTTGGATATGGATCTAGTTTGATCCATTTGTCTCCTATTTTATAGTATCTTGGTAAGATTTTATTACAGGTGACTTGTTTGCCTGTCTTAATAAGAATGTGTGTTTTTGGTGTTAAAAACCACGTCTCGTTTTATAATGTCACCGGAAGTTGTTCATAACATTCTTCCATGTGCTTTATTTTTACAGGTCTTGGCGTACATTTTATAAAATGCACAGCTTCACCCGCTATCAAGGAAGTGTATGTGGTTGTTTCATTACTGTGTATGCAAATTCATCTAACGATAAAGTAGCAAGGGCTAGGGAGTTTTGAATTGTTTCTCTCTCAAGATTACACTTTTCCGTAATTAAATTTATATATAAGTCATTTAATTCTATCCTTAGATGTTTTTCTACATAAATGAACTTAGAATTAATATATGTAAAAAAATCTAGATCTTTAGTATTCTCTTTGACAATATCGTTATCATAATACAAATTATTAAGTCCTAGTTGTGATTCGAAAATTAGTAGTTTAGGATGTTCAGTTGTAATAAATTGTCTATTGCATTGAGTTATCGCGCCTTTTGAGGATAAGGCAAAAGTTATATCATTAGAATTTACCGCATAAGTAATCTGATGATCAATGTCGTTTGTAAATTTAGTAGCTATTCCCTTATATAATATATCAAAAGAATTTTTAAAACATTCGTTTACAGGTAGAATATCCCAAAAAGTATGCCCGTATTCTAAATCTATACAGTGTTTATTTGAAAATGCACATATTGTACCCGTACTTAATCTAATTTTATCTGTATCAAGACTTACTTTAGCTATAGTTTGTATGAGTAAGATTTGTATGGTGCCATGTACAAAAACCTTTGTATATGTGTTGAATTTGTCTGCATATGATGCTCCGGAACAGGATTTGTCTGCTGCACTACCCACGAAGTCCACTCCTACTGTCATTGGTGTTGCGTTGACTTTGATATCGGCTATGATATGCGTATTGTCGTATTTAAAAATGCCTGTGTCATGTAAGAGTTTGCATTTTTCCTGAGATAATTCGTAAAGGTACTCTTGTTCACCGTTCTCCACAGGTAATAGATGTCCAAAAATGCCGCAGCTATTAACTGTGCGATGGATGATTATTTTGCAGTGAATCGTATTCACTTCTCGAAATTCCGCAAGTTGTACCAGCTCGATTGTAATATTTGTCGAATTTGGTCTTATTTCATGGAAGTCGCATTCGCCCGTGTCCAATAATGAGAACGTTGTGATGTTTGGTGTGGTAGAGCCACACTCATATCCAATAATTTGTGCGTATGATTGTATGATTAATGATGAGAATGTGATTAGTATGAAATGCATGTTATTTTGTTTGCTTTCTCTTTCTCTTTTTTTTTTTTTTTTTTTTTTTTTTTTTTTTTATTTGTTCCTAAAACAAAAATTAAATTAGTTTTTTCTCATGTAAAAATAATTTGTTAGGATGAACTTGTTTTTGCTTTCCTTTGTATAAAAATATAATATCACCTTTATCCGTAATATTTTTTATTTCAAATGGACCTAAATTTTGGTCTTTCTATAGTTTTCCTGGCTTTGGCTGCTTTTGCCAGTACACTTTGTCGCCTACTTCGAAATTTACTGGATTAGCAGTTTTGTCATAGTATTTCTTTGCTTTATGTTTAGATATAATTAGATTTTCTCTTGCCAAATTGGCTATATTTTTCTTGTTATTCAGTAATTTTTCGAAATAGTCATTAAATGTTGGCAATTGTTCTGACTTTTTTAAAGGTTCACAAGATGGTAATCTAGGTGGATATGCAAAAACAACTTCATATGGTGTAAATTTATGAGAAGAGTTAACTGAAAAATTTAGATTTAATTGAGCAAGTTCAAGAAACTGATCCCATTCTATATTTTTATTTGAAAAATTTCTTAAAAAGGTTATTAATGGTGCGTGTTGTCTTTTTAGCGACCCATTAACCCATGGTGAAAAACTTGTGGTTTCTATCTTTTTTATTTTGAATCTACGTGACAGTGCCTTCATTAATTTCGAACAAAAATTTTGTCCTCTATCTGATAAAACAATTTTGGGACTGGCAAAAATACAAATAAATTTTTTTAAAAATGTGTCAGCAATTTTCTCTGCTGCCTGATCTTTAAGTGGAGTTACTATTAAGAATTTTGACAAATTGTCTTGGATAGTTAAAATATATTTATTGTCTTTCTTTGTTACATTGAGTGGGCCAACAACATCCATGGCAATTTTATCAAATGTTCTCAAAGGGGTGTCTGTTATGACTAATGGTTGTTTCGTTTTTCTAAGTTTAATTTTATTTTTCTGACAGTCATCACAATTTTTGATTCTTTTTTGTATGTCTCTTTTAAGATTTTCCCAATAGTAATTATTTTTAATTTTCAAGTAAGTTCTATGCACGCCTGCATGTCCTCCTATAGGACTTGTGTGCATTTCATTAAATATTGTATCTCTATGGTTACTTTCGATATATTTTATTGTATTTAATCAAATTATAACTTTTACTTGTGATTTTTCAAAAATGTCTCTTAATATTTGTTCTATTTAATATCTTTTGAAATACTTATTGTTGCGATATTTTTTTGAATCATTATGTTTTTCAGTAATTTTAGTGATAGTGATATATCATTTAATATTAAATCTTTCGATTTTGCAGTGTCTAGACATATGCTAAACAGTTTTTTATTTTTAATTTTTAGGATTTCAATCTCTCTCGGTTGTATTTCACTGTCGATCAGTAAGTTATTTGATTTTACGATTTCATATGTTTTAGAGTCCAGTGGTATTTTACTTTTTGTCATGAAGTACATTATATTATCTTGTCTTAGATTTATAGTATATTTTACTTTTACAATATTTTCAGTTAGGTTTTTATTTATTGTATCGTTACATTTCTTTTTATTTATTTTTTGTCTATTTATTTTTCGAGAATTTCTTTCTTCCGATTTTGCATAAATGTCTTTATTCACGGTCTGCGAAGTTATATATTTTTTTGCTTTCGCGCGCGTTACTACAAAAATTTCATTCGAGTCATCAATTCCTCTACTGAGCGCGTCTGCATTCGTATTTTTTGATCCCGGTTTATAAATTATGTCAAAATCATATGATGCTAATTTTAAACTCCAGTTTTGGACTCTGGTGTTTTTATCGGCTGACCTAAATTTCAATAATGGCTTATGATCTGTATGTACAGTGAATTTGTTTCCGTAAACATAATTTTTAAAGTAAGTTATTCCCCAAAATATGGCTAAAGCTTCTTTCTCATAAGTGTGAAATCTTAATTCCGACCCTTTTAACAGTCTACTTGCGTACGACACTGGTTTATCTTCCGGTACTTTACCTTGAGAAAGAATAGCTGCGATGGCCCAATTACTTGCATCAGTTGAGATTATAAATGGTTTTGTAAAGTCTGGAAATTGTAAAATCGGTGCATTGCATAATGCGTTTTTTAGCTTTTCAAAAGCTTCTTGCTGTGCTATACCCCATGAAAATTAAACGTTTTTCTTAAGTAAATCATTCAAAGGTTTTGATAAGTTTGCGTAGTCATTTATGAATTTTCTATAGTAATTAGTAAATCATAAATATTCCATTATATTTTTTGCGGTTTTTGGAATTTCGAATTTCTTTACTGCTGATGTGATTGATTCATTCGGTCTAATATCGTTTTCGGAAATTATATGCCCTAAAAAATTTATTTCTGTCTTAAGAAAATTACATTTTGAGGATTCGAGTTTAAGGTGTGCTTTTCTCAATCTATCAGCTATTATTTCGAATCTTTCTATCAGTTCTTCTATAGTATTTGCGAAAATTATAATGTCGTCAATATAGACAAAGCAAATTTTTCCTATCAAACCCTTCAATACTCTATTCATAATTTTTTGAAAAGTTCTGGGACTATTCATTAACCCAAAGGGCATCACTTTAAATTCTAACCTGCCCAGTGAGTGAATACTAAATGCTGTCTTCTTCGTATCTTCAGGTCTTATTTTTATCTGATGGAATCCTGATATTAAATCTAGTGTAATAAAATACTTAGCTGATCCCATTTCATCGAAAATCTCTGTAGTGCTAGGGATAATGTATCGGTCAGGGCTTGTAAATTTGTTCAATTCTCGTTAATCTATCACGAGACGATGTTTAGGTTTATTTTCGGGGGTAAGACCCTTTTTTGCTACCAAAAAAGCTGGAAAATTATATGGACTATGGGATTCTCTCACCAAATCATTCTCTATCAATTTTTTGCCCTCTTGTATTGCAATATCTCTTAAAGCGAATGGCAATGGAAATTGTTTGACATAAACCGGTCTGTCATGTGTAAGATTTATCTCATGTTGCTCGACTGTGCATCTCTCTAACTTATCGCCTTCACAGTAAAATATATCATCATTTCTCTCAATTAAATTCCGGATCAACCTTGCATTTTTTTTGGACAAATGTTTTAGATTTATTTTATTGAATATTTTTTGAGTTCTCTCTCTCTTATCGACGTAATTATTATTGTTAACATTGTAAATTTCTATAGTGTCGTTAAAATCAATCTCGAATTTCATATTATTTTCTTGTATGTTGTGTTTAAGATGTTTTTTATCATTTTCATTTGGGTTGAAATTTACATTGTTATCAAGTATTTTCAAAAAGCAAGGGTAGTCTAATACTTTATTTTCGACATTTTCTTGACATATTTCACTCTCTAAGGCACAGTTTATTTGAGCTACGAATGTTTGCATATTATTTTCCGTTTCTATCACTCTGCGTAAATTTGGTTTACTATTATTAGGCTCTGTCTCATTATTTTTATAGCTGATTTCGGCTACTGTGTTCAGTAATTTTTTTATCTCTTCTGTGAAACAAGTGTCTTTTTCCGTGTTTATCTCATCTGTATTAAAATCAAGTTTCAAATCATTCATTACCTCATCGTTTTCATTTTCGCGATCATGCGATGTAGTGACTTGCAAGCTAAACGAATCACTGACCAAGTTTTGCGTGTCATTTATGGAATTTTATTTTGTATTTCGTTGACCATCCTATTCTTATTTATTAACAGCTCGAATTTTACATTATTTATTTCTAGATAGCCCTCATCTAATCTTAATTTACCCTCAGTTAGTAATTCTATACCCAAAATACCATCGTATGGTAAATTAAATGCATCGGAAGCTACATGAAATTCATAAAACAAACCGTTAATAAGTATATTTGTAGTACCTACAGTTTTCATAATTTTATTCGTTATTCCTGATAACATGATTTGATGTCTTGGATCAATATCTGTCTGTCTAACTTTATCATTTTTAATTATATTTAATTGAGCACCGCTGTCTACTAAAAATTTGTATGTATTTTTCGGATTCACGTTCTCGACTTGAATATGTTTCAAGAGGTTTTCCAACTTTACTACGTAAGTTGGTATTATAATATTTTCTTCACACGTATAGTCTTTTACGTCTGTTAATTCTATCAAATTTTCACAAGTATCATTTAAGGAATTTTCGGCGTTATCGTTCAATAATTGGTTTATTTTCTCACTAGATTCTACGTCTGTAGAAAAATAATTTGCTTCCACCAAATATTGTGCACGTCTACATTTTTCAATAGTATGCCCGATATTTTTACAATTTGAGCAAAAATTCCCGGCTAATTTTTGTAAATTTTGCAGGTCTAAGCAATTTCGCAACGAATGTCCCGGAGAGTTACAGTATCAGCAATTTTCAGGATTGTTACTTGTGTAATTTTTTAAGGCTTTATATTTAGTGCACATATCGAGATCATGACCTTTATAATTGCAATATTAGCATATTTTTTGTGATACGTTATTTCTATTTTGATCCCGTTTATTATAATAGGTATTAGTTTGAGTGTTTTGTGGTTTATTTTTAGTAATATTTAAAAATTTAAAGCAATCTTTAGCGTTGTGACCCGATTTATCGCAAATTTGACAAATTGCTGAGTTTTTATTTTTTTGCTGCGTTATTAAAGTTTTCACTTGAATGCAGTCATTTAGTTCATGGTCAATATTTTCACAATAAGTACAGAAACGATATCTGTTTTTATTTTCTTGAATATTACAATTTTTTATAGTATGACCTTTCTTGTTACATTTTTGACAAATAACTTCGGGGCATTCATTAACCGTATGACCCGTTTTTTTGCAATTTTCGCAGTTTTCGCGATTTTCTTCCTTATTTGGGCACAAATACGGAGTGTGTCCGTGTTTAAAACATTTCCAACAAAGTTCAAATTCTTTTATGTTCTCGCATTGATCTACTTGGTGACCTGCTATTTTACAAAATTGACAATTTTTACTTCCGATTTTATTAAATTCACATGCGCTAATTGAATGACCGTAATTACTGCATAAATTACACAGTAGTTTAATTTTTTTAGTTGCTCTATTACAATCAAAAGATCTATGATTCTGCGACTTGCAGTATACACACGCCACGGATGGACAAAATAAAGCTTCGTGATTGCGTTCTGTACAAATTTGACAGATCGGTATATTTTTCTTCATCATATTATTAGCACAATGATTTACTTGTATGTTATTTTTATTTTCAATTAAATTTAGTTTTTTCTCTAAGATCAGTGCATTATTTAATATTGCTGAAAAATCTCCCGTCTTGTCTAACTGAACATTAATTTTAAATTTAAAACCATCAGCAAAACTTTTCAGCGCGTCAGCTTCTAATTTAGTTTCAAAAGTTTGATACTCTGTATTCTCTAAGTTTGGGGTCAATTTTTTTAGTTCTTTAATTTTTTTTACTAATTTTTTCAACCGCGTTGTATAGTTACGTACGTCTTCGTCTTCTTTCTGCGCTATTGTTAATAAATCGTTATAATAAGAATAGTAGTTTTCTGTTGTCGGGAATGAATTTGTAATACTTGTTATGAATTCTCTTATTGTTGTTGGTTTTTTATCCGTAAACCATTCCTACGCTGATTCAACACATTTTCTCAAAATTAGATATTTTAGAAAGTTTGGAATGTCGTCGTTTGCAATTAATGATTCTACTTCTGTCACGTATTTAATTATCTCTTCCGCCGATTTTTGCGAACCGTTAAAAAATGGACTTTCGTTGACCAGATCCGTTATTTTAAATTTAGACATTCTTGTTAACTTTATAAAATCTAATAGATTATCTACCTCTTTTACTTCGGAGCTTTCTTCGAGATCTATTAGCGAATTATTTCCCGACGTTATTTTTTGTGTGTTATTAACGTTTGGTATTTGATTCGTTTTATCTGGTATAAAATTTTCTATATTTTTTATTGGATCTTGAGAATTCACAAACGATGAATCCCCTGACACTAGATCTGTCGATGTACTCGACGCATTTTCATCGGTACACTTGTTTAAATTTAACTGTTTGGATGGGTTTCGTTTTTTACTTACGTTGTCTAATCCCGGTAAGATCTTCTCACGTAATTCCGGGTTATTTTTTACCGTGCTTCTCGTTATTGGTTTATCCTCGTTTGTATTATTCACGGCTTTTTTTCCGGCGTACGATGTACGGAATACATTTATTTTCATATTTAGTTACAATTTTTAAAATATAGATTTATCCTCTCTTCGTCTTTCGCACGATGACTAATTATTATTATTTTACTTTATTTTATTATTATTAAAATTTTTCATCGATAACCCGTTTTACACTATTAACTATCACTTAGATGTAACCGTCTCTAACACGATTAATTATCACTTTAGATTCTTAACAGATTTAACCGTTTCTCACACGATTAATTATTACTTCCGATTTTTCACTGATTTAACCGTCTCTTACACGATTTATTATTATTTAGATTTTTCACAGATTTAACCGTCTCTCACACGATTAATTATTATTTAGATTTTTTACAATTTAACCGTCTCTCACACGATTTATTATTATTTAGATTTTTCACAGATTTAACCGTCTCTCACACGATTAATTATTATTTTTGCACTCGAAATTCAATTGTATCGGAACCATTTTGTTATGTATTAGTTTATTAATAAGATATAATCTAGTTTTTATATTTATTTATTTTAATTTTAATAATATAATATTACATAATATAAATATATGCATAGCTTAAGATATAGAGTTATTTATAATTTAGGACATCTTTATGATTATTATTTATTTTATGTATAAGGAGATATGACTCCAGACCCGATTTACAGTAAAAATTAAGAGGTATGATTTTACTTACGAAGTGGCCAGCCTCGGAGTCCCGCAGCTTTACTGACCAAAAGACTGAAGCTGGCCTCATTTCGTGTTTACTTATAGCATAAAAATGCTTAGTTAACGAAATGTGTCTTTCATGACACAAGGTCTCATAATTACAAAATGTGTCTTCGTGACAGAACATGTTTATAAAAAATAATTTATTTATCGCTCTCCCCAGCGTTATTGTGGCTTTGAGCTCGGCTGTTAATTTCATTGTTTATAAAAAATAATTTATTTATCGCTCTCCCCAGCGTTATGTGGGTTTAGAGCTTGGTGGTTTATTTAATTGTTTATAAAAAATAATTTATTTATCGCTCTCCCCAGCGTTATGGGGGTTTAGAGCTTGTCGGTTCATTTAATTGTTTATAAAAAACTATTTATTTATCGCTCTCCCCAGCGTTATGGGGGCTTAGAGCTTGTCGGTAGAGAGTCGCTGCCAACTTTTTAAACTACCTAGGTTCCGTACTGGTAACTTACGTATCGGATACATAGGTAAGTTATAATTAACCTATACATCCCTGAACTGCAGACGAGTTTTCATGTGTCATCGCAAGCAGTGGTGCCACTCTCATGGCGCGAAATATTTAAAAATAGTGGGAAATTAAAAAATAAATTAATGAAAAGAATTTAACCTAACAAAACAGGTTGAACTGGAATAAATAAAGTATTCAGTCGTGATGTAATACCTTACCCCCCCCCCTCCCTCTTGTCACACTATGTCACAAAATTCAAAAAAATGGGAACCCCCCCCCTCGGGGCGTGACGTAATATGTGCATGGCCCCTTATAAAAATAAAAACATTCATGCATTCACGTTATTCAAAATATTTTAGGCAATAATAATTATAATAATTATAATTGTACTTACATGTATCAAATGAGAATTTATATTCTAATTAAATTGAACTTCAAAGATTTTGATGATGCATAGATACGTACTGTTTCCATAAATGCATCTCAGGGCCGGGACAGAGACAAATACACAGAATCCTGTGCGCCTGTGAGCCTGCACAGAGCTCTTGTGCAGCTGCACAGACAGCACCTGAGCAGAAGCAAAGGAGCAATGAAACAAATTAACTTGAATAAATAAATTAAAAATTAATTAATGAACCTTTAGTTTTATGGTCAGGGTGAACACCAGGTGCACTTGCTGATAGTTATGCCTTGGAGATGATTTCCTCAGGAAGTTTTGACTCCAGAGGAGTCAGGGTAGGCAGCTAGTGCACTTGATGATAGTAACGTCTTCGAGATGATTTCCTCAGGAAGTTTTGACTCCAGAGGGGTCAGGGTAGGCACCTGGAGCATCCATTGATAAGTACACCTTGGAAATGATTTCCTCAGGAAGTTTTGACTCCGGAAGAGTCAGGATGGACACCTGGTGCACTTGGTAATAATTACGCCCTGGAGATGATTTCCTCAGGAAATTTTGACTCCGGAGAGGTCAGGGTAGGATCCTAGTGCAGTTGGTGGTAGTTACGCCTTGGAGTTGACCCCTCCGAAGTTAAATTCTCGGGGAAATCATCTCCAAAGCGTAACTCCCATCAAGCACACGAGGTGCCTTTCCTGACCCCTCCGGAGTCAAAACTTCCTGAGGAAATCATCTCCTAGGCGTAAATACCACCAAGTGCACTAGGTGCCTTTTCTGACCCCTCCGGAGTCAAAACTTCGTGAGGAAATCGTCTACGAAGCGTACCTATCATCAAGTGCACTAGGTGCCTTTCCTGACCCCTCCGGAGTCAAAACTTCCTGAGGAAATCATCTCCCAGGTGTAATTATCATCAGATGCTCCAGGTGTCTACCCTGACCTCTCCGAAGTTGGAACTTCCTGAAGAAATCATATCTAAGGCGTAACTATCACCAACTGCACTAGGTGCCTACCCTGACCTCTCCGGAGTCAAAACTTTCTGAGGAAATCATCTCCTAGGTGTAATTATCATCAGATGCTCCAGGTGCCTAGCCTGACCCCTGCGGAGTCAAAAATTCCTGAGGAAATCATCTCCAAGGCATAACTATCGTTGGATGCTCCAGGTGCCTACCCTGACCACTCCGGAGTCAAAACTTCCTGAGGAAATCATATCCCAGGTGTAATTATCATCAGGTGCTCCAGGTGCCTACCCTGACCACTCTGGAGTCAAAACTTCCTGAGGAAATCATCTCCAAGGCTTAAATATCAGCAAGGGCACCTGATGTTCACCCTGACCATAAAACTGAAGGTTTATTAATTAATTTTCAATTTATTTATTCAAGTTAATTTGATATCATGGCTGCTTCACTTCTGCTCAGGTGCTGTCTGTGGAGCTGCACAAGAGCTCTCTGCAGGCGCACAGGCGCACAGGATTCTGTATAAATTCGCACAGATTTTGCGATACTGTGTACGCCGACGGCTGACAGAGCGTGCAGATTAGGCACCGAAACAGCTCGTGTTGGTGATTGGAGGACACAGCTGTCACCCTCAAATTTTTGTAGAATCCTACGCAAATATCTCTGCCCCCGGCCTTTAAAGTGCACAGCAGAGGTGTGTAGTGAAGTGAAGAGTGAACTTAAATCGAAAAGATTTAACTTCACTTGAGTTGGAAGTTGCGCATAGCGTGGCGCTGTGCTCTTTGTACATATATACGTAAAATGGACTTGAATAATTTTTTTTCTTTAGCAAAATATTTTGACAGCTACAGGGTCAGGGTGAACACCTGGTACAATAGATGATAGTTACGCTTTGGAGATGATTTCCCCAGGAAGTTTTGACCCAGAAGAGGTCCGGAAGGGCACCCTGTGCAGTTAATGATAGTTACACCTTGGAGATTATTTCCCCAGAAAGTTTTGACTCCGGAGGGGTCAGACGAGCACCTGGGGCACCTGCTGATCCTTAGGCCTTGGAGACGATTTTCACAGGAAGTTTTCACGGTGGAAGAGTCAGGACAAACACCTGGGGTACCTGCTGATACTTAGGCCTTGGAGATGATTTCCGCAGGAAGTTTTGACGGCGGAGGGGTCCGGACGAACACCTAGGGCACCTGCTGATACTTAGGCCTTGGAGATGATTTCCGCAGGAAGTTTTGACGGCGGAGGGGTCCGGACGAACACCTAGGGCACCTGCTGATACTTAGGCCTTGGAGATTATTTCCGCAGGAAGTTTTGACGATGGATGTGTCAGGACGATTACCTGGGGCACCTGCTGATACTTAGGCCTTGGAGATGATGTCCCTAGGAAGTTTTGACGGCGGGTGGGATCAGGACGAACACCTGGGGCACCTGCTGATCCTTAGGCCTTGGAGACGATTTTTACAGGAAGTTTTCACGGTGGAAGAGTCAGGACAAACACCTGGGGTACCTGCTGATACTTAGGCCTTGGAGATTATTTCCCCAGGAAGTTTTGACGGCGAGTGGGATCAGGACGAACACCTGGGGCACCTGCTGATCCTTAGGCCTTGGAGACGATTTTCACAGGAAGTTTTCACGGTGGAAGAGTCAGAACAAACACCTGGGGTACCTGCTGATACTTAGGCCTTGGAGATGATTTCCGCAGGAAGTTTTGACGGCGGAGGGGTCCGGACGAACACCTAGGGCACCTGCTGATACTTAGGCCTTGGAGATTATTTCCGCAGGAAGTTTTGACGGCGGATGTGTCAGGACGATTACCTGGGGCACCTGCTGATACTTAGGCCTTGGAGATGATTTTCGCAGGAAGTTTTGACGGCGTAGGGGTCAGGATGAACACCTAGCCTAGCTTAAAAAATCCTCACGGAAATCCGTGCTGAAATCCGCACGGACATCCGTGCGGATATGCATGCAGAAATCCGTACGGATTATCGGTACGGAAATTTGGCATCGATATCCGTACGGATTTCGGTGTGGAAATTTATTTATTTTTTTCTTATAAATTAAAAATTTTTTATCATTACACAATAAATTTTTTGTTTGTCAAGTTTTTATAAATGATATCAATGAAATTTTTAAACAAAAAAAATAAAGTCTATAATTTTTATAAATTATTAAAAAAGATATTTTTTTTTTCAATACAATATTATCATTGTTATTGTTTCGTCGCAAAAATAAATAAAATTATTTTCATTACAATTTTTTACGTATATATCGACGGTACCAGCGAAAAAAAACCTTAGGTCAAAAGCTGCCAGGTAAATAGCTAGAAGGGGGGCTTGCCACGATTAAAAAAATCCAAAACCCCTATTTTACCCGAAATTTTCATGCCACGATAAGAATTTAAGCAAATCACCCCCAGCCAAGAAAAGAGCAACAATATCCCCTGGAGCCACGAATAAAAAAATCCTTAAACTACAAAATTCAAAAATGCTTTCCTGCCAAGATAAAAGTACGCGGACAGTTTCTTATTATTTTACGTTTCTTAGATATTTTACATATAAATTATTATTTCTTGCTTCTTTTTGTAAGGTGTTCAATTCATCATCATGACCAAAAAGATAATAGTTTAATCTGTAAGTAAAAGTACTTGAAATTCAGAACTTAACGACATTATTAGTCTTGGTCCAAACGCAGTATCAGCTAATGTTATTGATGTTACGTTAAAAATTTTATTATAATCTAAATTCTTTAAACGTGTATCCGGACAGGGAACAGTTCGAGAAATTTCGTTCAAATTACTGAGATCCATCCTAAAATTATAAAATATTACTTAGAGTTAAATATTCATAAAAACCCTACCTTAAAATTTTTTGGAGATCCTTCGTCTAGAATGATTGATTAGCGAATGAGCTTTTTCCTATTTGAGCTCTTTATATAGGCAAAACTTATACAATATTTTGATCTTTTCTATTGAATTTATTATAAATATTATTACTGAAAAACGAGGTTTTTGAATAAAATGCATAAAAATCCAACATTAGTTATACATTGAAAAAAGAACATGTTTTCTAAATTCATATGTTTGGTTATCTGTAGTATCTTAACTGTCTTCTTGCGAGTTCGTTGGGGATATTACACTCATAGTTTTAAAATCTAATAAAAATTTTTTTAAAATCAGCATTTTTTATTGAACATATACAGCTTTTATCTGACATATGAAAATCACAGTCATAAAATACTTTATAATTTTGACTCATTTGTTTAAAATTTAACCAGGCCAATTCTTGAACATCGACAATAACTGATGATCTGAATAAAAAAATTTTTATATAAGTAATTAGGTAACAATTATATCATTTATTTATTTATTTAAAAAAAAAAGTTAATTTCTCTTACTTTTTTTGTAATAAATTTGAGATAAATTCCTTTTTCTGTGCTCCCATCAAATAAATTTTAGATGCACATTTTAGATTGGATTGTAAAATTTTCACTATATCTTTTGACTCAGCATAACCGCAATTCCACGGAATTTGATGATATCTTTTTTCTAAATATGAATTTAAACATTGTTCATCCTTATATAATTTATACCATGGACAACTTGGTTTGAAAAGAACAGAGACTGGTTGAACGTCAGCATCAACTAACGGAACAACTGCAAGTTCTTTACAAATTAAAATATTACGAGATCTTAAATTAAATTGCATGTCAACGATCATTTTCATGATGACGTTATAATTTTGGAAGAAATAATTTTATGAAATTTTGTGCAAGACTGACTGATTTTTTCAATTATAAGTCTATTTTATACTTTTCCTCCCACTCTCAGTCAATTCCGCTACACGATAGAAGAAGGGGAAACTAATATTATTGGATTAATTTAAAAACTGTCATACAATACCCCCCACTCCAAAATGATTTATTTTTGAAAAGCTCTATTTTCATAGTCATTCTTAACTATGCGGGTACCTGCATGCTGGTATCTGTAAATTGATTGTAAACAGACAACATCTGCAGAAATTCTATTTACCAATCAGAAACTGAAAGAAAACCCTTTTATCTTAACTATGCGGGTATCTGCATGCTGGTATCTGTAAACAACCATCAATCAGAAACTAAAAGAAAACCCTTTTATTTGATTTTCCTGATAATACTGTATGAGAGCATATTGTAAACAGCAAACATCTGCAAGCTCGCGCCTATAAGTACGAGAGTTGAAATCCTCTACAGCTCATTCTCGTTTTCGACTGCAGCTAGCGAGCATTCGTGCTTACGGAAAATACAGTTCTCATTTTCAAAATGGCTGGATTTGAATATTTTAGTGCTTGTATTAAACGTTTACAAAATTGTGTTTTTCGTTTTGCTTCCACAGCTAATACTGCTGACTTAAAAAAGTGGTACGAAGAAGCTGTGGATCTGCATGAGACTATTGATGTTATGCTTGAAGATGGAATATTAAAAGTGCAAAGTAAGCAGCGTTGTAAATCATACATCTCCCAACTTATTAATATTGAAAATCGTTTGCAAGTCTTGTTGATAAAAACTGGAGGTGATCTTCAAGTTTCAAACAATGGAAGTATAAAATTAAATGAAACATCAGTTAAGTGGGACGATATGCCCTATATTTTTCAAAATCAGGTTGAATCAGGTCTGATAACTAATCTCATTCATAAAGACATTAAGTCATTTCTAGCATCCGCAAAAAATCTTTTTCATGAAAAAATTAATGCTGCTTTAGAAAAGAATGTATCATTGAAAGTGAGCGGTGAGCTTTCTTGTGAATACGAAGTTTTAAAAAAAGATATTGAAACAATTGAAGTAAAATATTTTTATACAGCTAGCAAACCATTATTTCAAACTGATGATATAGATAAATTCTATGAAACTCATATAGTTGCGCCGCTACTAACACAGATCGAAGAATTCGAAAGTTGCGGTTCGGGATGGACCCTGAAAGAGGTTTTAAGCTTGACTGTAAATATGATGAAGTATCAGCCGATGCATGCCGGATCATACATTCCACTTCCAAATACAATACAAAAGAAAAATGCTTGTTTGAACGTTGAAAATAGTGATGGTAAATGTTTTATGTGGGCCATTTTATCTTGTCTATATCCCAAACAAAAAGAACCAACAAGGGTAAGCTCGTATGTTCACTATGTTGACAAGTTGAATTTTACTGGTATTCAATTCCCAGTTAAACTCAATCAGATTAAAAAATTTGAGAAACAGAATGATATTTCAGTAAATATTTTTATGTTGAAAAAATTTCGAGACAAATTTGAAGTTGGTACTGCGCAGTTGACTAAATCATATAAACCGAAGCATGTTAATCTTTTGCATATCCAAGACTTTTACTTAGATGAAAATGAAAATGATAATAACTCTAAAAAAAATTTGTTCAATCAAGTTCCAAAGTCTCATTATGTTTGGGTTCGTAATTTATCAGCCTTAGTGAGAAGTCAACTTACAAAAGTTAACAATAAAATCTATTTCTGTGACCGTTGTTTACATTATTTTAGTAGTAACGAGTCTTTAACAGATCATAAGGTTATTTGTATGCAACTTAATAATTGTATAGTTGAACTACCTACTGAACAATCAAATAAAGTGAGTTTAAAAAATTACAAATTCCAAGAACATTCTCCGGTGGTCATTTACGCTGATTGTGAATGCTTAATTAAAACTACGAAAGAATATCCTGAAATACAAGATCATCAAGCATTTAGGGTTGAATATTATTTAAAAAATAGCTTCGATGATACACAATCTTACTACAGAAGTTACTGGCAGACTGAAGAAGGGCAAATGACTCCGTCTGAATGGTTTTTGAAAGAGTTGAAACGTATTGCCGCTGCATATGATACATTGTATAAAAATCCAAAACCTATAATTCTTACGGCAGCAGACTGGCAGAAAATTGGATTAGCAAAAATTTGCTATTTATGTGGTAGTCGATTCAAGCTGCGGGATAAAAAGTGTCGGGATCATGATCATTTTACTGGAAAATTCAGAGGGTACGTAAATT
Source organism: Encarsia formosa (assembly GCA_038277355.1). Taxonomy (NCBI): domain Eukaryota; kingdom Metazoa; phylum Arthropoda; class Insecta; order Hymenoptera; family Aphelinidae; genus Encarsia; species Encarsia formosa. The sequence goes on along the minus strand of CM076185.1, from coordinate 48,870,510 downwards.
TATTTTTTAATTTTTTTATTTATTCATTTTTTAAATTTTATTTATTTATTGAAATAAGTAGCCCACAATAAATGCAACCTTGAGTTCAGCAAGGCAAGATATCTTCCCGTCCTTTTTCACAAGCTTCCTGGTTATGGTTCTCATTTGATAATCTGTGAATTGTACTCAAATGAAATCATCGATGGTGACATTTCCATTTTAGCCGAAAATAAAGAACGTTATATTTCTTTTACCAAGAAAGTTAATGGTACCGTTGTGCAGTATCGATTTTTAGACACACTACGTTTCATGGCATCATCTTTGGAAAAGCTTGCAGACTATCTTCCAGTGAAAGAAATTACAACCAAAGTTTTTCGCAAAGAAGGTTTATCAGAAGATCAAATAAAATTATTAACCATGGAACGGACTTATCCTTACGAATATGTTGATTCTTTTGAAAAATTAAATGACAGAAAACTTCCAGAAAAAAAGTCTTTTGACAGCAAATTAACAGCGAGTGAAATCAGTGAAAAAGAATATTTTCATGCTCAACAAGTATGGGAAAATCTTCATATAAAAACTCTTGGAGAGTACACAGATATTTACATGAAAGTGGATATCCTTTTACTTGCTGATGTATTCGAATCATTCAGAACCACTTGTATCGAGGCCTATTCTTTGGATCCAAGTCACTACATAACTGCACCAAGCTTGTCCTGGGACGCTATGCTTAAAAATACTGAAGTTGAACTAGATTTGATCACCGACATAGATAAGCTCTTGTTCATCGAGAAGGGTATAAGAGGTGGGATCAGCCAATGCTCAAATCGTTACTCAAGAGGGAATAATCCTTATTTGAATGATGGATATGATCCGAATAAAGAAGAAAAATACTTGTTATACCTGGATGCCAATAATTTATTAAGTTAGTAATTGTTTAAACAATTTATTTATTTAAAAAAAAAAAAAAAAAAAACTCAATCATAAATTGAAAAAAAAAAATTTTTTCAGCTGGGCGATGACACAATATCTCCCGAATGGCGGGTTAAAGTGGATCGAGGTGACAAGCAAACCTAACTTTTACTTCGTACCAGAAGACAGTCCAATTGGTTATTTTCTGGAAGTGGATCTTGCTTATGATGAATCACTTCACTTAAAGCATCAGGATTTACCGTTTTGCGCTGAAAACAAGTGCCCTCCAAATTCGAAACATAAAAAACTTCTTCTTACTCTTGATGATAAAGAGCGGTATGTGATTCACTATAGAGCTTTGATTCAAGCTCAAGAGCATGGTCTCAAAGTTAAGAAAATTCATAGAGCTCTTCAATTCAATCAGTCAGCCTGGTTAAAAAAGTATGTGAACTACAATACGGCGAAAAGAACACTAGCAAAGAATGAATTTGAGAGAAATTTTTTCAAATTGATTGTTTATTCAATTTACGGAAAGACATTGCAAAACGAAAAGAAACAGCAAGATGTTAGACCTGTATCAAAATGGTTAGGAAGGTTTGGTGCAGAAGCGTGTATTGCGAGTTTCAATTTTCACAGTATAGCGAGAATAAACGATAATATGGCGATAGTTCAAATGAAACCAACTAAAGTTAAAATAACGAAACCTTTATACATCGGGGCTGCAATACTTGACATTTCCAAGACTCTGATGTATGACTTCCACTATTCTAAAATGCAAAAGTGGGTTGGATCATCACGAACTAAATTACTTTATTCAGACACGGATTCATTTATATATGAAATAAGAGGCGTAGACGTCTATAAAGTCATGAAAGATCATTGGGAGTACTTTGATACATCGGCCTATAAACCCGGCAATCGATTTATGATCAAACCTGACTATGCAAAAATACTAGGAAGATTCAAAGACGAATGTAATAGCGAAATCCTAACTGATTATATTGGGCTTCGCAGCAGGCTTTATTCTTTACGGATAGAAAACAAAGATCCTGTTGTAAAAGCTAAAGGGGTCAAGGCATCAGCGATGAAGACAGTAAAATTCGAGCATTATAAAGAGTGTCTCTTTGAAAAATCGATAAAAAAAGTTGAACAACGAACGATAAGATCGAGATTACACAATCTACGCACAGAGAAACAAGTGAAAGCAGGATTAAGCCCTTACGACGATAAGAGATATTTATTGAATGAAAAGTGCATTCAACTACCATGGGTGGAAAGTATACACGATACTCTTCCTCATGGATATTTTAGAATAGCTGAAGTAGAAGCATTCCTGAAAAATCTTGAAAACGAAAATGATGCAACTGATAAGAAGATTCCAGAAGATGATACTAGAATGATCGAGAATATTCGAGAAAATTCTAATGAAGTCTACGCCCTGAAAATTCGAGAAAGTTCAATGAATAACCAGAATGTTCCAGAAAATTCCGTTATAGACTCTGATGCAACTCCAGACTTTCTAGAAAATACTAAAGTTGTGGATGACGTCACTTGCACGAAGGTTCTAGAAGCAAATTCGATTTATAATGATCCTCTAGAACATTATATGAGTCATAGGAAGGTTCTAGAAAATTCGACGACACAACATGATGCAATGCCAAGAGTTGTAGATGTCAGCAGCAGTAGCAGCGTATATAAGCCACACAGCACAGCAGACAGGCTCACTCGCTCTTCGGAATATTCAGACGACGGACCTTTACCAAAAGTACCCAAAGTCTCCGCTAGTTCCAGAAACTTTTCCGTAAAAGGTAAAAATTATCAATTTAAATCTCATTTATTTGAATATATATATGGGTCATTCCGGAGATTTTTTAAAATTCCTTGCGGAGGGGGGTCGGCAAATCTTTTTGGGAATATTTTTCCTCGAAAGTTCTATATAAAACAAGAAGTTTACCGCTTGAGAAAATTTTTTTTTTATGTTGTGCTTGGCGCTGGAATTTTTCAAAGCTCGAAAAAAGGCCTACTTTTACGTCATTTTTTGAAAAATCTAGCTCAAAGCAGAAATAAGATAAAAAGGTGCGGTTTGCAGGAAAATTTTAAGAATAATTATTAGTTTATGTAAAAAATATTTCGAACAAATTTTTTTTACATTTTACCCCTTTCCCATCGGTTTTAAAAAGAAACTTTTTTCTCTATTTTATAGGTATCTTTCAGCAGCTGTAGCTTCTTTCCCGTGCATTTTTCCTCTATGTATATGATCGTACGGTTTTTAGCTCTTAAAAAGACAAAAAATTTGCGTCCAACCGCGACTCTGTCCGATGCTTCATTCTCGAGATACAACTGTTTAAAGATTGTAAGAAATTTTAAAAATGAGTTTTTCGCAATTTTATTATAGCTGCCATACTGTTCTATCATAAAATTTTTTAATTTTTTTTGCATAAAAAGTTACTTCTATTTGTATATTAAAAGCCTTCAAAATTTCAGGAGGGTGTTTTTTTTTTATTCCGAGTAATAATGTTTCGAAAAACCTTATTTTTAAGGTTATTTTAAAGCACTTGTGTGGTTATAGAATTCACAACTCGGTTGATTTAATTCCTTATCCAGCCATTTTTTATTTTTAATAACAAAGAAGATTTATAAACAATTAAATTTTCTTTCATTGAAGCTATTTAGACATTAAACTTTATAAATTATCAAAATATAAAAACAGGTATTTAAGCTTTAAAACGTTAATTTTTTATTCTACACTTATGCTATGCAACCTAGTTTTTTTATTCATTTTTTTTAAGAATAATTATGTTTAATAAAATTTGACCTTATTCTTTGACCAAAAACGTTACCTTTGTTTCTTTTTTAAGTGATATTTATTTTATAAATTTAACCGTTTTAGGTTCAGTATCGTCTGAGGTTATTTTTACTCTCATACTTGTCTCATCAAGTGGCTCAAAGTAATGATACTTTGTAGTGTTGACGATGGTCTTAGCAGATTTAATTCTGCTTTCTAAAAACAGATGTCTTGTTTTGATAGTCTCTTTGTCTACCCATAAGTATTTGAAAAAAAATAAAAAATAAAAAATAACAAACAAAAAAATTAGTTCAGAGTAATTATGACTAAGATTTTAGTCATAATGATCTTTTAATAACATAAGATTTTTTAATAAAAATTTTTAACAAAAAAAAAAATTTTGTAAGTGAGAAAAATTTTAATGGAAATTTTTTTTAGTAATTTCAAGAAAATGACATGTACTCAAAGAAAAAAAAATTATGAAAATTAAATTTGCTTGCATGTTGCTCGAATACAAAAAAAATCTTATTAAAATGTTTATTATCTGAGGAAATTATAAATACAAATTTTAACCTAAAGCTTGTAAAACTAAATTTACTGGTAAACTTCTTATTGATTATTAAGTATGATATAAATTTTGAAACTGAGGCCTCTTACTTTATTGAAGAATGATTTCCATTTAAATAATTGAACATATCCAAAGGACTAGTAATCTGTTTATCTGATGATCTTTGCAGTGACGCTTTTCTAACTTTACGTTTGGCAACAGCACCAATGCCATCACATACGTTCTTACCGTGGCTTGTGGCAAAAAAGTTGTGTGATACAACTTTAAAACCAAAATCTGACTCATGGAAACAAACGTTAGCAAAATTATTTCTGGAAAAAAGTAAAAGGTTATAAATTGATTAATTTTGATATTTTAACTAAATAATTTAATCACTTGTTTTTGTACTGGCTAGGTGCCCCATCTGAAAAATATATGATTTTTTTTTAACCATGGGTAGTCCTCTCTCAGTACAGAAGTAAGTTTTTCTTGAAAGCTATTGCCAGAACTAGCAATAAGATCATTACAATCACTAATGACACATAAACCTTTGAACAGAATTGGATTTGAGCCTGGTATTTTGTAATAAACACCAAAGGGGTGCAATGTAGCTTGAATATTGTTAAAATAAAATGCTTGAACTGAATCTTGGGCTATGAAAGAGTAGTTTTCAGCATAATCCATAACGATTAAGCAAGTATTTGAATCTAAATTTTTTTTTATTTCAGCAAATTGTAATTTTTTATTTTCAGCTACGTAATGATGTTCGGTCAAATTAAAAATTTCTGTAGCCAGTTCTTGGATAAAAGTATCTTTTTTTTTCACTTATTTTTTGAAGGGTAGTTCTGACGAAAGTATCCTTTGAATCATTTTTTTCAGTTGGTTTCCAAGTACAGTAAGTAATTTTGTCATTAGTAAAAGAAAGACTGGGGTGCAAAATTTGAAGAATCTTGTTTTTACCTGGACATCTTTCACATGCATGTGTCATGCACTTTTTATCATCAACCGAGTAAAAACATTCATCAAAAATATCTTTGTATGACAAATTAGAGTCTAATGCATGCAATTTTAATTTCACATTTTGGTGGTAAATACATACACACACACACTGTGTGTGCCTGACCCTCCTGCTAATACACATTCTTTCGGGCGCAAACTTGCAAACAATGTAAGTTTAGGAATTTTTTCAAAATCACTAACAAGGAGAGGTCACACCCTCCGGGTCACCGATCTTGACGAAACTTTGGGGATCGTTTTCTTATACCAAAAGATGAAGAAATCTACCAATTATCCCGTCTAATGGGCCTTTTATACCTAGTTCCTACATAGCTTATATCGTATTTTTAGCTCTTTTTGGGTTTTTTTGCGAATTTTCAAAAAATTCCTGTTCGAAGCCTATTATACTTACAAAATTCTGCAACCCCGCATTCTCTTTATTTTTTTATCTTCTTTTGAGAAAAAATATTTTTAAATCTAATTTTGAAGAAATAGTCCATGTAAAATTAAGGTAATCAAAAGCATTTGTTTACTGTTTTTTTGGTTTCATGAACTTAAACTGTACGTCATCAGCCTTATCAAAATTATGTCTAAAAATATTTTTTCTAAAAAATTCATAAAAAAACAAAGAAAAAGCGGGGTTGCGGAATTCTGTCAGTGCAATAGGCTTTGAGCAGGAATTTTTTGAAAATCAGCTTGTTTTGACACTTTTAACACTTTTGTGCGAATTTTGTGGTTATTTGTGCCAATTTTCAAAAAATTCCTGCTCAAAGCCTATTGCACTGACAGAATTCCGCAACCCCGCATTTTCTTTGTTTTTTTATGAGTTTTTTAGAAAAAATATTTTTAGACATAATTTTGATAAGGCTGATGACGTACAGTTTAAGTTCATGAAACCAAAAAAACAGTAAACAAATGCTTTTGATTACCTTAATTTTACATGGACTATTTCTTCAAAATTAGATTTAAAAATATTTTTTCTCAAAAGAAGATGAAAAAATAAAGAGAATGCGGGGTTGCAGAATTTTGTAACTGTAATAGGCTTCGAACAGGAATTTTTTGAAAATTCGCAAAAATACCCAAAAAGAGCTAAAAATACGATATAAGCTATGTAGGAACTAGGTATAAAAAGGCCCATTAGACGGGATGATTGGTAGATTTCTTCATCTTTTGGTATAAGAAAACGATCCCCAAAGTTTCGTCAAGATCGGTGACCCGGAGAGTGTGACCTCTCCTTGTAAGTTCAACCCACTTATTATAAAGATCTTTGAGATTATATAATAAAAGCCGCTTTTGAAGTTTTTCTTTTTCATCGGTTTTTGGATTAGATACACTGAGACATTCTTTTGTACCAGCACAAATTCTGCTATTTCTGTCGTCTCCATAAAAACTTTGAATGTTTTCCAAAAGTTCAGAAGAGTACATCTCATATGTTTTTCTTATTGGTTCGGCCCAAACACCTGAAAACATATTTTGAAAATTAAGAAACTGTAGGGAAGGTAAATATTATATTGAAAAATATTTTAAAAATACTATTTCTGTTTGAATTTGATTTGTAAACAAAATTTTTAACTTTTTTAATAATTGAGAATAGATTTACTACAAATTTATTTTTAAGTCAATTCTAGAAAATTTTAAAGATTTAAGATACTCACCATGATTTTCTCTTAATTCTAATGATTTCCTGTAAATGCATCTTGAACAATTAAAATGTTCAATAACATGACAATATTTCCAAGTAGCAGGCAGTAGTGTAAGTAGACGTATTTTTTCTTTATTATTCGATTGGTTGAATAACATAATTAGATTCTGAATAATTTGTTTAAAATTCGTACTATTAGCAATATTTTCCTGGAGATTAATCTTTTCACTTATATTTACGTTATAGACATCGCTGATTTTTAATGCTAATTTCTGACTAGCTTCATGTAATAATTCAATAAATTTTTTTTCAAGGCGCTGTTTTGTTAATTTACCGGTCTCAGGAAGAGAAACATCTAAACTTTCTAGAATTTTTGACAGATCAAAAATTTCCTTTTCCTTATCTCGCTTATCTTGACTCTCAGTTTGATATGTAGATCCACTAGATTTCTGGGTTTCAGTCAGGGACTCAGATTGAGATTGAAGCTGGGACTCGTTGTCAGACTGCATGGGTTCAGACTTACTCTGAGATAGATGAGGTTCAACTTTTTTTTCATCAGATTCGACAAGTTGATAATTTTCTTCTAATTTTGTTTTTTTTTGAAGGCTGAATCATTGTAGAAACCATTTTATAGCAAGAAATACATAACTTTGGTCCAGGTTTTAAAAATGTGTTTGTTGACAGTTCGAAATCTTGCGCAACATTTAGAGTAATTAATTTCAAACCGTCGGTAATACTTTTATTATGTTTAGAAAAAGGATCACAGCATTTTTTTTGCCTTTCTGAGTAGTAATCCAAGTAATGACTACGATGAAAGTTACATATAAATCAATCACGATCCAATAAAGTATTTTCAATTCTAAGTTCAAGAGTAGCCACTTCAGAGTTTGAAAAATCTTTTAAACTAATTAAATCAGGATGATTTTTGTAATGACGTTGGTGACACTCTTCTTGGGTGATAAATCCAATATAACATACAGCATTACTCATGGTTATGATGAAGTTTTTTTACATTTCGCCTTTTTCAAACACTTTAAAAAACGCTAAAACATTGAGTAGATAAAAAATGACTTGCTGAATAAAATATTACATTATTACAAAACAAAGTAAAAAGCTAGCTGGTGACAACTGACAACACAACTCTAGTACTCTACGGTAAGTAAATAACGTGAAGTTGTCAGGTTTCCAGACAAACCTTAACTCAATTTGTTGAGTGTGGCGCTACCGTCGGTTTGGCGCGAAATTCAATTTCTTTTGATAACATTTTTTTTTTATTACGGTAAAATATCTGTTTTTATTTTGATAATTTATAAAGTTTAATGTCTAAATAGCTTCAATGAAAGAAAATTTAATTGTTTATAAATCTTCTTTGTTATTAAAAATAAAAAATGGCTGGATAAGGAATTAAATCAACCGAGTTGTGAATTCTATAACCACACAAGTGCTTTAAAATAACCTTAAAAATAAGGTTTTTCGAAACATTATTACTCGGAATAAAAAAAAAACACCCTCCTGAAATTTTGAAGGCTTTTAATATACAAATAGAAGTAACTTTTTATGCAAAAAAAATTAAAAAATTTTATGATAGAACAGTATGGCAGCTATAATAAAATTGCGAAAAACTCATTTTTAAAATTTCTTACAATCTTTAAACAGTTGTATCTCGAGAATGAAGCATCGGACAGAGTCGCGGTTGGACGCAAATTTTTTGTCTTTTTAAGAGCTAAAAACCGTACGATCATATACATAGAGGAAAAATGCACGGGAAAGAAGCTACAGCTGCTGAAAGATACCTATAAAATAGAGAAAAAAGTTTCTTTTTAAAACCGATGGGAAAGGGGTAAAATGTAAAAAAAATTTGTTCGAAATATTTTTTACATAAACTAATAATTATTCTTAAAATTTTCCTGCAAACCGCACCTTTTTATCTTATTTCTGCTTTGAGCTAGATTTTTCAAAAAATGACGTAAAAGTAGGCCTTTTTTCGAGCTTTGAAAAATTCCAGCGCCAAGCACAACATAAAAAAAAAATTTTCTCAAGCGGTAAACTTCTTGTTTTATATAGAACTTTCGAGGAAAAATATTCCCAAAAAGATTTGCCGACCCCCCTCCGCAAGGAATTTTAAAAAATCTCCGGAATGACCCATATATATATTCAAATAAATGAGATTTAAATTGATAATTTTTACCTTTTACGGAAAAGTTTCTGGAACTAGCGGAGACTTTGGGTACTTTTGGTAAAGGTCCGTCGTCTGAATATTCCGAAGAGCGAGTGAGCCTGTCTGCTGTGCTGTGTGGCTTATATACGCTGCTACTGCTGCTGACATCTACAACTCTTGGCATTGCATCATGTTGTGTCGTCGAATTTTCTAGAACCTTCCTATGACTCATATAATAATAATATAATCTAGAGGATCATTATAAATCGAATTTGCTTCTAGAACCTTCGTGCAAGTGACGTCCCAGCTGAAAAAATCCATATGGAAATCCGTAAGGAAACCCGTACGGGGACCCGTAAGGGTTCCCGTAAAGGACCCCATACGGGTTTCCGATACTGATATTTGGTCAGGGTTTCCGTACGGGTTTCCATACGGGTTTTTTTTTTCATTTAATTTTTTTTTCACACTATTTTTTTATTTATTTAATTTAATATTATTATTAGATATTGATATATTATTCTTTATAAGATTTAATTATTAATAATAAAATTATCGAAGAAAAAAATTTTGTCCAACTGAGATTCGAACCCACGACCCCAGGCATGGCAGGCAGACACTCTACCAACTGAGCCATTAAGCTAGCTTGCTCGAAGACTTTAATTAAACTACTTTAACAACTGTTTTATATTTGATTTTTAACTAGTCTCTCTCAGCGCGCAAACACGAGCAATTGTATTGCATTATCTAAATCTAAAACAAATTTTGTCGAAGCTTTATCTAAATTAAAGGGCTTAACCGACAATAAGTTGTATATTAAAGGAGTTTAATTGAGGTCTTGATGCATGCTAGCTCAACGGCTCAGGTGGTAGAGTGTCTGCCTGTGATGCCTGGGGTCATTGGTTCGAATCTCAGTCGAACAAAATTTTTTTCTTCGATAATTTTATTCAAAATAATTTTATTATGAATAATTAAATCTTATAAAAAATAATATATCAATATCTAATAATAATATTAAATAAATAAAAAAATAGTGTAAAAATAAAATTAAAAGAAAAAAAAAAAAAAAAAAACCCGTATGGAAACCCGTACGGAAACCCTGACCAAATATCGGTATCGGAAACCCGTATGGGATCCTTTACAGGAACCCTTATGGGTCCCCGTACGGGTTTCCTTACGGATTTCCATATGGATTTTTTCAGCTGGGGTCATCCACAACTTTAGTATTTTCTAGAAAGTCTGGAGTTGCATCAGAGTCTATTCAAAATAAACAAAAGAAAAGAAGAAAATTCTTCTTAAGTGTATTCCTTGATGTGAGTAAATTGGAATAATTAATTTAAAATTTAGAATTAATTTAATAAACTCTAGCACTCACACTACTTTAACCACATAGTAGCTGTTCTCGATAGGAATAATGCACAGCATATTCACTATCTAAAAAAAAAAATAAAATTTTTTAATAACAATATCCAGTGACCGGTTTCGCTGTTTTTGCAGCTCATCAGACTGAAGTAAAAGTTAAACTAAAATGAAACTCTGAAAGCCGAAGCTTATAAAAAGTATGCTAAGACACTGAAAGTCATTTAGACTCTAATTTCAAAATAAACAAAAGAAAAGAAGAAAATTCTTCTTAAGTGTATTCCTTGATGTGAGTAAATTGGAATAATTAATTTAAAATTTAGAGTTAATTGAATAAACTCTAGCACTCACACTACTTTAACCACACAGTGGCTGTTCTCGATAGGAATAATGCACAGCATATTCACTATCTAAAAAAAATAAAATTTTTTAATAACAATATCCAGTGACCGGTTTCGCTGTTTTTGCAGCTCATCAGACTGGAGTAAAAGTTAAACTAAAATGAAACTCTGAAAGCCGAAGCTTATAAAGAGTATGCTAAGACACTGAAAGTCATTTAGACTCTAATTTCAAAATAAACAAAAGAAAAGAAGAAAATTCTTCTTAAGTGTATTCCTTGATGTGAGTAAATTGGAATAATTAATTTAAAATTTAGAGTTAATTTAATAAACTCTAGCACTCACACTACTTTAACCACACAGTGGCTGTTCTCGATAGGAATAATGCACAGCATATTCACTATCTAAAAAAAAAAAATAAAATTTTTTAATAACAATATCCAGTGACCGGTTTCGCTGTTTTTGCAGCTCATCAGACTGAAGTCAAAGTTAAACTAAAATGAAACTCTGAAAGCCGAAGCTTATAAAGAGTATGCTAAGACACTGAAAGTCATTTAGACTCTAATTTCAAAATAAACAAAAGAAAAGAAGAAAATTCTTCTTAAGTGTATTCCTTGATGTGAGTAAATTGGAATAATTAATTTAAAATTTAGAGTTAATTTAATAAACTCTAGCACTCACACTACTTTAACCACACAGTGGCTGTTCTCGATAGGAATAATGCACAGCATATTCACTATCTAAAAAAAAAAATAAAATTTTTTAATAACAATATCCAGTGACCGGTTTCGCTGTTTTTGCAGCTCATCAGACTGAAGTAAAAGTTAAACTAAAATGAAACTCTGAAAGCCGAAGCTTATAAAGAGTATGCTAAGACACTGAAAGTCATTTAGACTCTAATTTCAAAATAAACAAAAGAAAGAAGAAAATTCTTCTTGAGTGTATTCCTTGATGTGAGTAAATTGGAATAATTAATTCAAAATTTAGAGTTAATTTAATGAACTCTAGCACTCACACTACTTTAACCACACAGTGGCTGTTCTCGATAGGAATAATGCACAGCATATTCACTATCTAAAAAAAATAAAATTTTTTAATAACAATATCCAGTGACCGGTTTCGCTGTTTTTGCAGCTCATCAGACTGGAGTAAAAGTTAAACTAAAATGAAACTCTGAAAGCCGAAGCTTATAAAGAGTATGCTAAGACACTGAAAGTCATTTAGACTCTAATTTCAAAATAAACAAAAGAAAGAAGAAAATTCTTCTTGAGTGTATTCCTTGATGTGAGTAAATTGGAATAATTAATTCAAAATTCAGAGTTAATTTAATAAACTCTAGCACTCACACTACTTTAACCACACAGTGGCTGTTCTCGATAGGAATAATGCACAGCATATTCACTATCTAAAAAAAATAAAATTTTTTAATAACAATATCCAGTGACCGGTTTCGCTGTTTTTGCAGCTCATCAGACTGGAGTAAAAGTTAAACTAAAATGAAACTCTGAAAGCCGAAGCTTATAAAGAGTATGCTAAGACACTGAAAGTCATTTAGACTCTAATTTCAAAATAAACAAAAGAAAAGAAGAAAATTCTTCTTGAGTGTATTCCTTGATGTGAGTAAATTGGAATAATTAATTTAAAATTTAGAGTTAATTTAATAAACTCTAGCACTCACACTACTTTAACCACACAGTGGCTGTTCTCGATAGGAATAATGCACAGCATATTAACACTATCTAAAAAAAAAATAAAATTTTTTAATAACAATATCCAGTGACCGGTTTCGCTGTTTTTGCAGCTCATCAGACTGAAGTAAAAGTTAAACTAATATGAAACTCTGAAAGCCGAAGCTTATAAAGAGTATGCTAAGACACTGAAAGTCATTTAGACTGTAATTTCAAAATAAACAAAAGAAAGAAGAAAATTCTTCTTAAGTGTATTCCTTGATGTGAGTAAATTGGAATAAATAATTTAAAATTTAGAGTTGATTTAATAAACTCTAGCACTCACACTACTTTAACCACATAGTGGCTGTTCTCGATAGGAATAATGCACAGCATATTAACACTATCTAAAAAAAAAATAAAATTTTTTAATAACAATATCCAGTGACCGGTTTCGCTGTTTTTGCAGCTCATCAGACTGGAGTAAAAGTTAAACTAAAATGAAACTCTGAAAGCCGAAGCTTATAAAGAGTATGCTAAGACACTGAAAGTCATTTAGACTCTAATTTCAAAATAAACAAAAGAAAAGAAGAAAATTCTTCTTGAGTGTATTCCTTGATGTGAGTAAATTGGAATAATTAATTTAAAATTTAGAGTTAATTTAATAAACTCTAGCACTCACACTACTTTAACCACACAGTGGCTGTTCTCGATAGGAATAATGCACAGCATATTCACTATCTAAAAAAAATAAAATTTTTTAATAACAATATCCAGTGACCGGTTTCGCTGTTTTTGCAGCTCATCAGACTGGAGTAAAAGTTAAACTAAAATGAAACTCTGAAAGCCGAAGCTTATAAAGAGTATGCTAAGACACTGAAAGTCATTTAGACTCTAATTTCAAAATAAACAAAAGAAAAGAAGAAAATTCTTCTTGAGTGTATTCCTTGATGTGAGTAAATTGGAATAATTAATTTAAAATTTAGAGTTAATTTAATAAACTCTAGCACTCACACTACTTTAACCACACAGTGGCTGTTCTCGATAGGAATAATGCACAGCATATTCACTATCTAAAAAAAAAAATAAAATTTTTTAATAACAATATCCAGTGACCGGTTTCGCTGTTTTTGCAGCTCATCAGACTGAAGTAAAAGTTAAACTAATATGAAACTCTGAAAGCCGAAGCTTATAAAGAGTATGCTAAGACACTGAAAGTCATTTAGACTGTAATTTCAAAATAAACAAAAGAAAGAAGAAAATTCTTCTTAAGTGTATTCCTTGATGTGAGTAAATTGGAATAAATAATTTAAAATTTAGAGTTGATTTAATAAACTCTAGCACTCACACTACTTTAACCACATAGTGGCTGTTCTCGATAGGAATAATGCACAGCATATTAACACTATCTAAAAAAAAAATAAAATTTTTTAATAACAATATCCAGTGACCGGTTTCGCTGTTTTTGCAGCTCATCAGACTGAAGTAAAAGTTAAACTAAAATGAAACTCTGAAAGCCGAAGCTTATAAAGAGTATGCTAAGACACTGAAAGTCATTTAGACTCTAATTTCAAAATAAACAAAAGAAAGAAGAAAATTCTTCTTGAGTGTATTCCTTGATGTGAGTAAATTGGAATAATTAATTCAAAATTTAGAGTTAATTTAATAAACTCTAGCACTCACACTACTTTAACCACACAGTGGCTGTTCTCGATAGGAATAATGCACAGCATATTCACTATCTAAAAAAAATAAAATTTTTTAATAACAATATCCAGTGACCGGTTTCGCTGTTTTTGCAGCTCATCAGACTGGAGTAAAAGTTAAACTAAAATGAAACTCTGAAAGCCGAAGCTTATAAAGAGTATGCTAAGACACTGAAAGTCATTTAGACTCTAATTTCAAAATAAACAAAAGAAAAGAAGAAAATTCTTCTTGAGTGTATTCCTTGATGTGAGTAAATTGGAATAATTAATTTAAAATTTAGAGTTAATTTAATAAACTCTAGCACTCACACTACTTTAACCACACAGTGGCTGTTCTCGATAGGAATAATGCACAGCATATTCACTATCTAAAAAAAAAAATAAAATTTTTTAATAACAATATCCAGTGACCGGTTTCGCTGTTTTTGCAGCTCATCAGACTGAAGTAAAAGTTAAACTAATATGAAACTCTGAAAGCCGAAGCTTATAAAGAGTATGCTAAGACACTGAAAGTCATTTAGACTGTAATTTCAAAATAAACAAAAGAAAGAAGAAAATTCTTCTTAAGTGTATTCCTTGATGTGAGTAAATTGGAATAAATAATTTAAAATTTAGAGTTGATTTAATAAACTCTAGCACTCACACTACTTTAACCACATAGTGGCTGTTCTCGATAGGAATAATGCACAGCATATTAACACTATCTAAAAAAAAAATAAAATTTTTTAATAACAATATCCAGTGACCGGTTTCGCTGTTTTTGCAGCTCATCAGACTGGAGTAAAAGTTAAACTAAAATGAAACTCTGAAAGCCGAAGCTTATAAAGAGTATGCTAAGACATTGAATTCCCCTTCCATGATACACGATACCCATTATGATGATTTTATGTGTAGTCTGATTGTGATAGTTTCACCACGAAAATTAACAATATTTCCGTCTTGATCGACTAGACGCAATTGTAAATTATCAATACACTTTACTGAAACAGGCAAGTAAATAACTTCAGATGGAACTTCAATAATTTTATATCCTGGATCTGCAGATGGGTAAAATTCATGAATAGTATGAACTTTTTTATTGTTTATATAAGCTCCAGTAGTTATATTACATTCAACTCTTATTGAATTAATTTTATTAATGTTCACAGGAAAATCTGAAGTATGTTTTAATCCTGGTTGTAACAAACACTTACTGAATCCCAGAAGTTTTCCAATTGAATCTGAAGGTTCAAAGTCTATGAACTCAGAGCTTTCGATTTCACTGCGTAAAGTGTTCTCGTTAGGTTGAATTGAAAGTTCAATATTTTCTTTACTGAGGATTTCTTGAAGATATTTATTAATGTCTATTATATCGTAACTTCCAGTTGGAATAGTTATTGTATGATTACCAATATAAAACTTATTGCAACCAATATCAATATTAGGAATTGCGTTAAAGGTTAAAAGTTGTACTAAACCAAGAGTATAATTTTTATCTGGTGAAAGTTCAATTGGAGGATAATACTGTGCTTCAAGAGTAGAAGATGTGCCAGACAAGGTAAGAGTTATTGACTCCATGACACATTATAGTAAACTGAACAATCCTGATAGAAAACATTATTTATATACCTTTTAGCTCTCCACTTAAAAATTGTAAACATAGATGGCCACAGTTGTAAGAGTTAAAATCTTGAAATCTATTTGAGTTATACTTCACAGTATCAACATTAAGATATCTCATTAATTCAGGTGGTGGTTGTAAATTACCAAAACTGTCGAAGTAGACTACTTCATTGCCACGCTTTCGATAAGCCACCCAATGAGTTCCTGATCCACTTTCTTCATCAAGATTAACTATAGCTGATTCATGATTATTAGGACCTGACAATGGAAGCATATCTCTCATGAAAACTCCTCTAAAATATGGAATTTTTAATATTTTTGCATGTTTAATAAGATCAAAATTTGTAAGAGCTCGATTGGGTAAAATTAAATTGAGTTTTTTTTTTTTTTTTAATTTTTGATATCTTTTTTTTTGGGTGCACGTTTTTTTTTTAATTTCTTACAATTTTTTTTTTTTTTTAAACCTTTGCCTTTAAATGACTTTAAGAATAATCCAAGACCACGCTTTTGAGATTTGAGGTAAAGTCCTTTTCCTAAAGCTATGGCTTCCATAGTTTTATTATGTCTTTTACTCTCTTCCAGCTCTTGTTTAGCTGATTTAGCTTCATTAATAGCTTTATAAATACCAGCAGCACCACCTGCTAATGCACCTGTAGCACTTAAACCAGCAAATAAAGGTACTAATGGTAAAAATCCACCAATTTTAGAGGTTACTGGTAAAATCCTAGGAACTTGAATTTTACTCTTTCCACCTGCTTCTTTGACTGCAAGTTTGGATGCTCTAAGCGCTGCACTTATTATACTTTTAGGCGTTTTACCAGGATTAACTATTGACTTTGATGCTCGTTTTATGATGGTATTCAAAGTTGTCTTGGATTGAGGTTTATTCTTATTTTTAGTTTTAAGACCCATTCCTAACTTTCTTTTCAATTTCATAGCGTTGGTAACAGCATAGGCTGCAGCTTTTTCACTAAATTTAGCGTCTTTTGATTTAACTCTTTCCCATGCTTTTTCAGCTAAAATTTTGTCAGCAACATGTCTTGCACTCATATTATCTTTATTTTGAGAATATACAATATCATGGTCTCGACAAGCGGCGTCAAGTCCGTTAATTGGAGGATCACCACGTGCTAATCGAGCTTCTAACTTAGTACCAGGTCCGCAATAACTGTAGCCAGGTAAATGCATTTCAAAAGGAAGCTTGTTAATGATTTTATTAATCAAACCACCCCCTCGCTTCCTTTGATTCTTTTTCTCGTGAATAATCATCTTGCTTCGGCGATTCAACTACGACTGAGCTCTAGAGTATAAACGCTATTATACTTTTTTTCTTATTCCAGTCTGAGATTTTGAAAGATCAACATGGATTTCACACAAAATTCGGTTAAGCTTCCGGTGCCTAACTTTGACGTTATTGCTGAGCAAGAGAAGAAGCCAAAGCGTCATGGTGATTTACTTCCAAGCAGTATCCGAGCTGTTATATCAGGTCCATCAAATTGTGGGAAAACAAATACTCTATTAGCACTTTTAACAGATCCAAATGGGTTACGTTTTGAAAATATTTACGTTTATTCAAAGTCACTCAATCAACCAAAGTATAAATTTTTGCAAGAGCTTTTAGATCCTATTGATGGAATGCAGTATCTAGCATTTAGTGATCATGAAGAAGTAATATCTCCAGACAACGCCTTACCTAACTCCATCATGATTTTTGATGATGTCTTAACTGAGAAGCAAGAGCATATAAAAGCTTATTTTTGCATGGGTAGACATAAAAACGTAGATTGTTTTTATCTTTGTCAATCATATGCAGCGGTACCTAAACATCTGGTAAGAGATAATGTCAATTTAATGATTTTATTTCGTCAAGATGAGGTTAATTTGAAGCATATTTATGATGATCATGTGAATACTGATATGTCTTACAATCAATTTAAAAGTTTATGCTCTAAATGTTGGATAGAAGGTAAACATAGTTTTATAGTCATAGATAAAGACAGAGGTATTAATGAAGGTAGATATCGCAAGGGTTTCGATTGTTTCGCTATAAATATAGCTTAAACCTTTAAAAGTCATTAGTTGAGTGTGAACCTCTGTTGTGTAAACATGGCTAACTATTGTCGAGAGAAAAAAATACTCGAAGAGCTAGTGAAAGCTCGAGAAGCAGTAAAACGAAAATATAATCTTTTAAAAACTCTAAAAGATGACTGTGAGCATGATTTTAAGGAAAAATTTAAGCCCATTGTTGAGCCTCTTGAAAAACTTGTACAAATAAAGAAAAGACGTGAAGAATATCCTGAAATGTATTCTGTAAAAATAAAAAAATCAGATGAAAATTTAGAAGAAGAAATTCAAAAACATCCTCATCAAAGTTTTTATAAAGTCGAAGGATCTACTTTACCTGTTGAAAAGGAAATGTTGAGGATGATAAAAGTAATAATGATTTTCAAATGATTTTACCTGAAGATGGAACATTTGAAAATGATTCAGAAACTTTCCTCTCTGAACATGATGCAAATGATAATAGTTTAGATGAGACTGCCATTGCACAGAATGAAGGTATTAAAGGTATTGAACATATAAAAGAGTCTGAAATAGATCTAATATTTGGTCCAAAAAAAGTATCAGGTGGTTATAAACTTGGCAACGCAGCAATAAGATTTTTAAAAGATTCTATTGAGGTGAACAATAAATCATACCCTACAAGTGAGGGTTTAGTAAATCTTATTGTTCTAAAAAATCCTGTGGGTTATAGCTTGACTGACTTAACTCTTTATAAAGCAATTCTTGAACAAACTAGTGCTCACAAGAAGGGAAATAATCCAAGTGGTGAAATAAAATACCATATTACAAGTAAGAAATATAAAGATGTAATGTCACATCTTTTCGATATAAGTCCATCAAAACCTACACAAAAAAGATCACCATTTAAAGCTGTAAAAAAAGCGTCGATACAAAGGAAATCACCATTGTCAAGATCAACTCCTACAAAACTTGGAAGTGGCTTCTTACCTAAGTATAAAATTTCAAGGTTAGGTACAAAAACTGACTATGTCTACTGGGATGATCCTAATGAATTAGCAGATCGTCTACGATTATTAATTGCTGAGCAAGCTGCTGGCAATTCAAGTCATACAAACGAGATTCACTCAATAGTTGAAGAATTGCGAGAAAGTGGGTATATATATTGAAAATTATTCAATCATCGATCAGTATCAAGATGCCTTCGGACGTGTTCGGACGTAAGAAACTGGAGGAAAACGTTAGTCGAGGACCTCCAGGCGTTGGTTATAAATTTACACAAGACGGTCACTACGATCTAGAATTTAAGCGACAGTGTAACTTAGCCTCACCTGTTGAAGTCTCAGACGCAGTTAATTTATTTACACTTCATCAAACAATTGAAAAAGAACAAAATAAGCTGAAAAAAGAAGTAATTGAAGAAGTAGAAAAAAAATTTGTGAATTTAAGAAAAGAACTATCAACTTGGCTTTCACTCTTCAAATCGAATATAGAGAAAACTTTAAATCAGCAAGAACCTGTGGAAGTACTTGAAGACGTCATTAGTGATTCAAAACTTTTAGAAAATATTTATAGTCATCGTGAAATATTGAAAGAAGACATCAATTAATAATGGAGCAGGTTGTTAAAGAGATTCATAAACCAGCACGAAGAAATTTTCCACGTAGAAAAGTAACAATGAGAGGGATAAATGATACATGGCAGGCTGATCTTGTTGAGCTTCAAAATTATTCAAGACAAAATGGAGGCTATAGATATTTACTTAATATTATTGATATTTTTTCAAAATTTGCCTGGTCTTTACCCTTAAAGACGAAGACTGGAAAAGAAGTTACTGAAGCAATGCAAACAGTTTTGAAACAACAATCTCCTCGTAATCTTCATGTAGACATGGGTAAAGAATTTTACAATAAACATTTTCAAGATCTAATGAATGAGTATAAGATTAACATGTACTCTACCTACAGTGGTTTAAAAGCTTCAATATGTGAAAGATTTAATCGAACTTTAAAAAATAAAATGTGGCAAAAATTTAGTTTGCAAGGAAGCTATAAGTGGCTTGATATTTTACCAGACTTAATAACTGAATATAATAATCAAAAGCATCGAAGTATAGGTATGAAGCCTGTAGAAGTTACTTTAGAAAATAGTAATGAAGTTTTACAAAGATTGAATAGCATTAGAGTTATTAAAAAAAAAAACCCTAAATTTAAAGTTGGAGATAAAGTGCGTGTTAGTAAAGTAAAACAATTATTTGAAAAAGGTTATGCAGGCAACTGGTCGACAGAAATTTTTACAGTTTCACGTGTTAAAAAGAATACTCAACCTATAACTTACAATCTAAAAGATTATCAAGATAAACCTATTTCAGGATGCTTTTATGAACAAGAGTTGCAGAAATCTAAAAAACCTGATGTTTATTTAGTTGAAAAAGTGATTAAACAAAAAGATGATAAAGTTTATGTTAAGTGGTTTGGTTTTGACAATTCTCACAATAGTTGGGTAGATAAAAATAGTTTATAATTTGAATAAAATATTCTGTAATTAAAAAAATCTTGTAACTTTTATATCATATGGTAAATTTATAAAATAAATAAATAAATAAAAAGACAAATAATTTTGTTATGATTTTCTTTTATTTAGAATAGGTCCTATTACATATTCCATACACTTAATTCGCATTTTAAAAATTATTGGATTTAGTATAACACTGGTCCTTTGAATTCTTAAATTAAAACGTTCTCTGTCGCAAGCAGCTTGAATCCAAGGACCCATTCTTGCTTTACGACTAGCATAATCATACACATACATAATCTTAACACTAATACAATCATTAAATGTCACTTGCTTCATTTTTACAAGATCTCACACAAATTTTACATATCACTGCTTATTACAAAACTCAAGTTGTCGGTTTCCTAAGTATTTAATAAACAACTGATCCTTTTCTACTTCTTCTTTCAAAAACTCAAGCTGATCAGGATTTTTAGTGAAGAATGTGCTTAAACGTTCAGGTAGAAACACTTGGAACTCTTTGTTGATTATAACGACAATGCTAGCTCCGAACTTGGTGTTGCATTGATATATTTTAGTTATTTTATAGAATTCTCCATTGACAAGATCGGTCAACTTCTTCTTTGGGAGATATTGGGTTTTTGCCATAGCAATCATCTTAGTGAAATCCATTTTTGTATCTATAAAACAAAATAAAATTTAATGTTAATATATAAGTAGTTAATTTTAACGTTGGAATTTTTTTAAGTATTGATGCTTACCTTATTAGGATCACTCGTTTCGTTCAAAATTGAGTCTAGTCTTTTTCTGTGGAGGTCCGTCGTCTGAAAATTTTGAGCAGCAAGTGAGCTCTCGTCTTCGACTGCACCCCTTATATAAACCATCGAAATCGTCTGCTATGGCCCCCATTGCATCATCCCAACCATCGCAATCCATTGTTTCATTTCCTAGAAAGTTGCATTGAGTGATGTAACTATTGCCAAAAGTTGCGTCATCTTGTGAAAGTCTTTTTTCTGTCACGCTGGTTTCTTCTAGAATATTCTCTTTGTTCACATCATTTTCTAGGTAGTGTTTATTTCTTTTATCTTCTAGAAAATTCCTTTCTTCCAGATTATTCTCGCTTTCTCGAAGTTTCTCGTCATTTTCTTTTTTCAGGTTTTCTAAAAATTCTTCAATGATAGGTATTCTGTAGTCCCCCCAAGCAAGAGTGTCAGTTGTACTTTTTATCCAGGGAATCTGAATGCATTCATCCGCCAGCAAGTATCGCTTGTTGTCATATGGACTCAAACCAACTTTTATTTGTTTTTCTGTATGAATGTTGTGTTGTCTTGATCTGATGGTTCGCTGTTCAACTTTTATGATTGATTTGTTGAAAAGACAGTCTTTATAATGCTCGAACTTGATTTCTCTAAGTGCTGATGACTTAACACCCTTAGCCTTTAATACTGGATCATTATTTTGTATTAAAAGACTGTATAATTTTGATCTCAAACCCACAAAATGAGTGAGAATTTCAGAATTGCATTCGTCTTTAAATTTTGCTAGGACTTTACCATTTTTAGGTTCGATACCAAATTGGTTACCCTCCTTATATGCCGATGTATCAAAGAATTCCGAGTGCTCCTTCATAATTTTATAAATGTCTACGCCCCGTACCTCATATATAAAGCTGTCCGTGTCCATATAACAAAGCGATAAGGACTTAGATCCAATCCATTTCTTCATTTTTGAGTAATGAAAGTCATACATCAAAGTTTTTGAGATATCTAAGATAGCCAGACCTATGTAAATAGGTTTTTTTATAACGATTCTAGCTGGTTTCATCTGAACAATAGCCGTATCATCATTTACTCGTGATATGCTATGGAAATTAGGACTTGCAATGCATGCTTCAGCTCCAGCCCTTCCAGGCCATTTATTTATTGGTCGTACTTTTTTATATTTACGTTGGTTCTCCATTGTTTTTCCATAAATTGCATTAACTAACAATTTGAATAGATTCTTTTCAAACTCATTTTTAGCCTTTGCTCTTTTTTCTGTGTTGAAGTCTACATATTTTTTTAACCACGCAGACTGATTAAATTGAAGAGCTCTATGGATTTTTTTTACTTTCAAACCATGTTCTTGAGCTTGAAGTAAAGCTCTATAGTGAATTATATATCGCTCTTTATTATCCAAGGTTGTAAGCAATTTTTTTTTGTTTAGAGTTTGGTGGTGGCTTATTCTCAGGACAAAACGGTAAGTCTTGATGCTCTTCATGGAGCGATTGATCATATTCAATATCTACCTCTAGAAAGTAACCTATTGGACTGTCATCTGGTACATTGTAAAAGTCAGGATTACTAGTGTCTTGAACCCACTGGAGCCCACCAAACGGTAAGAACTGTGTCATAGCCCATCTAAAAATTTTTTTTTCAAGTTAAAATTTTTTTCCAAAAAAATTTTTTATAAATAATTTTTTTGTTTAAACAATTGTTTATTTATTTACCCGTAGAGATTATTAGCATCTAAATAAATTAAGTACTTTTCTTCTTTTTCAGGATCGTATCCTTTATTCATATACTTATTGTTAGCTTCTGCGTATCGATGGGAGCATTGATTGATCCCACCTCTAATGCCTCTTTCTACGAAAAGAAGCATTTCCATGTCTGTTATTAGCTCTAGTTCTACTTTTGTTTGTTTTAACATGGCGTCAAACGACAAACCTGAATAAAATGAATTGATTAACTCAGTAAAAAAATTAAACTATAAATAACATGAAATAATTCAAATTACCTGGCGTTGTGTAGTAATGTGCTGGGTCCAATGAATATGCTTCTAAGCAAGTTGATCGAAAGTTTTCAAAAATGTCTGCCAATAAGGCTATATCAGTACGCATGTAAACATCTGAATATTCACCAAGATTTTTGATATTCAACTGTTTCCAAACCTGATTAGCATGAGCATAATCTTCGTTGGAGATATGACACCCTGTCAATTTACTGTAGAAAGCTTTTTGTTCAGGTAATTGTGTTTCTTTTAACTTATCCAAAGAATCAATGTATTCATATGGAAATTGACCTTTGATCGTTAATAACTTTATTTGTTCATCAGTTAATTTAAAATCACGATTAACTTTGGTGGTAATAGGCTTCTCTGGCAGATAACTTGCTAACTTTTCTAATGAAGATGCCATAAATCTGAATGAATCGATGAATCTGAATTCTATGACACTACCCTCAATTTTTTTGGTAAAGGAAATGTAGCGTTCTTTGTTTTCAGCTAATATCTCTAGATCCCCTTTAATGATGTCATCAGAATAAAGATCTTTTATAATCAGGTGCGCATCATATCCAGTTAGGTTGTGGAAAATGACACTGATATGTTTTGCCTTGTTGTACTGTAAATTGCACGAATTGTGGGCCGCGCCTCTATACTTTCCTGTAAAGTGATCATGGTCTCGAACCTGAGAAAAAAAAACAACCAAACCTTAGCAATTTTTTTTTTTTTTTTTTTTTTCTTAGGTGTGACTTACCTTGGTGGGGTTGGAGGGGGTGAAGCCATGCTGACAGATCCAACACTTCTTGGCGGAGCCGAAGTTTTGCCAATCCTTTGCGGTCAGTACCATGGGTTTGGGTTTGTCGTACAGCGCTTGATACTCTTCACCCACTCTTCTGAGCTCCTCTACAAACCATTCAGAGGGAGTTTTTTCACCTTCCTCGTTTTGACGATAACTAGCATAATATGATTTTGTATCATTAAAACTATTTTTTAAGTAATAACCTATGCTGTAAGGCATGTGTTCGTCTGGGGCATCAGGATTTGATTCGTCCGAGCTTTTTATTTTACATTCTGCATCGGCATAAATAACGATTGACGCCTTCTCTTGGTTCTTGTAGTTCGTAAATTTTAGTTTGTTATCATTTTCATTAGGTAATTCTACAAAACATTTGTTGTACTGCATACAAATTGGAATGTGCTCTAATAATTTTGAAGGTTTTAAAGTGTAGTGAAGACATCGGTTACAGAAGTAGAGTTTACCGTTGTGATTTGTTAACTGGCTGCTAACTAATTTTGACAGGTCATGTATCCACACATAATGAAATTTTGGAGGTTCATCATGTTCTATTTTATTTGGTTGCTTTTCATCAAAATAATAATCTTGTATACAGAGTAGGTTGACATGCTTATTTTTTAATGATTCAGTCAAATGAGCTGTACCAACTTCCAGTACATCATTGGTTTTTTCAAGAATAAAAATATTTACCGATACGTCATTCTGCTTCTCAAATTGATTTATCTGATCAAATCTAACTGGGAAATCAATCCCTTTAAAATTTAGCTCATGTTCATGATCAATATATGAACTCACTTTTTCGGCATGAAGCTCCACAGGATGAAGACAAGATAATATGGCCCATTTAAAACATTCATTATCAAACTCATTTCTAACATTTAAACAAGCTTTCTTTTTTTTTTATAGAAACCGGAAGCTCTATGAAAGAACTTGCATGCATCGGTTGGTATTTCTTGAAATTGTAAGTGACACTTAGAACTTGTCTTAAAGTCCAACCTGATCCACAAGCTTCAAACTCTTCAATTTGATTAAGTAATGGTTGTACAACCCTCTCATCATACCATTCTGCTAAATCATTTGTTGTTATATACACAGGACTACTTGCACTATTAAACGTTTTCACTTCTAAAGTTTCAATATTATTTTTAATAATCATATATTCAGAAGAAACCTCAGCATTAACTTTTATTGGGCCTTGCTTCTGTAGAGCAACTTTAACTTTTTCTATAAAAGAGGTTTTAGCATCTTCTAAAAATGATTTCACATCTTTATGTATCATGTTAGTTCCCAATACAGAACTAATTCGATTTTCAAAAATTGAAGGTAAATCATTCCACTGAATTGATTCTTTTGGCTGATTGTCTTCCAATGCACCTCCAATTTTCTGAAGAAGAGATTTAATTCGCTCCTGTATATTAACTGATTGAATTAGATATGAGTTGCATCTTTGTTTTTGATGAACATTCAAGTTCCCATTGTTAAGCAAATTTTTTATTGTATTAGTCATATCAACAGACATGTTCATCCAATGCTGCAAGTCTATACTTGTAACATCTTGCAGATTATTAAGATTACTTTGTAATATCTTTATGTTCAAACCAAAATACAAAAATGAAGCCATTTAAAATACTATGATGAACACTACAATTCACTGTACGTTTTCAAACTCTACTGAGCTCTCAAGAGCCATCCCACAGTACTTATACCCAATGGTCACGTGACTCAAGAAAAGAGAAAGCTATTTTTGAATTTGAAAGAGAAAAACTATTTTCAAGGATTTTTTTCAGCAGGAAGTGAAAATCGACAGCTCAAGGTTGGAACAGTTTTTTATACCCAATGGTTATGTGACTCAAAAAAGAGAAAGCTATTTTTGAATTTGAAAGAGAAAAACTATTTTCAAGGATTTTTTTTCAGCAGGAAGTGAAAATAGACAGCTCAAGGTCGGAACAGTTTTCTTTTCAACAATTTCTTTTGTTTGCAAATTGAAACTAGTTTTTTTTTTTACAAGTTTCAACTTGCTACAAAATAGAAAGTTATATTTCTGACGGTTTTTGGAACTGTTAACAATGGTTTCCCCCTCCCACTCAGTTTTCTTGTCAAGAATTTCTTTTGTTTGCAAGTTAAAACCAGTTTTTTACAAGTTTCAACTTGCTACAAAATAGAAAGTTATATTTCTAACGGTTTTGGAACAATGGTTTTCCCCCACTCTAACTTTAGTGAATCACGTGACTTTGGTGTGGTGGGGGTTCGTGATATAAAGGTTAACGAGACGATCAAATGTAACTTAGTCGTTGTTGTGTCATTATAAAATCATTATCGAAATGGCGTTCGTTGTGGACTTGGAATTTTCTTGTAGATCTAGAGATATACTAATCCCTAAAGAGCTCGCAATATATGGTGTGCAGAGTGGTTTGTCTGTACCTATAATTGCTCTTTTCAAGCCTTCATCTTTTTGGTGTAATCTTTTAAAATGTGAAAAGCGTGTCAATACATATCTAGAAAAAAATTATCATCATATACCTTGGAATGCAGGCCATACTCGACCGGGTGATATTATTAAAATATTACAATCGAATTTAGTACATGCTACTCGAGTTTATGTATATGGTTCACAAAAAAAGAAGTATCTTCAGGATATACTTTGGAATAAGTAAGTTTCTATTTAAATTTATTATTAATCATTCTGATATTTAATTATTATAAATAAATATTATAATTTTTCAGAGAGATCATTGATGTTGCAATTGAACAGCCAAATTTTAAAAAAATACAGAACGATTTTAATTCCTATTATTTATGTGATTTTCATAAAGATGATAAAGCTAAAAATTGTGCAATCCGACGAGCATGTATACTAAAAAATTTTTTATTAAATAAAGAAGAACCGACAACTTCATTTGCAACCCCCGAGGGATATGATACTATTGATTATAAATTTCCATCATTTGGTTTTTACTATTCAAGAATACAGGGGGATGAGATTGATATGTAAAAATAAAAAGATTAATTAAATTTATAAACGATTCTTTTTCTTTAATGTTCCTTACTTCATTTTATAATACAAAATTAATTATCATAAAATTAGTGTTTTTTTAAAGTAAAAATTAAATATTTATTATACAAAATAAGTTAAAACACAGCAGCTTAGATACTAAGAGAGTATAACCCCCAAGGAGCTACGCAGGTATATCAAAGTGAAGGCTCCTGGACACACAAATAATGATCTTGGAGAAGGCAGCTAGCAGGAGAGTATAACACCCAAGGAGCTAAGCAGGTATACTAAGGAGCTACGCAGGTATACTAAAGGGAACGCTCCTGGACACCTGCTTAACTCTTGGATACTTATACTTTCCTGTTGTCTGTAGTGCTCTAGCGTCACTTAATCATTAAATAAATAAACAATAATAATTAATTTATAGTAATTATAAATAAACAATAATAATTAATTTATAGTAATTATAAATAAAATAATCTATGTACTACTTAAAGTATGAAATTCTAAATATAATTGTTCTTTTAAATCTAATACTAAGTCTGTAATATAGTCTCTTATATTTTTTTTTAAACAATTAGACTCACGCAAAATTGTATTTTTAAATATATTGATAAATCTAGTAACAAACACATCATTTATGTCTCGCGACATCTCTTCAAACACATGATTTAAAAACTTATACATTTCTTGAAGTTCAGGTTGTTCTTGCTGTTCTAGCTGTTGTTGTTGTTGTTGTTGTTGTTGTTGTTGTTGTTGTTGTTGTTGTTGTTGTTGTTGTTGACAGAAGTAATCTCCAATATATGCTTGGAGTGGTGTCTGTGGTCTGTCGTCCTCGCTGAATAAAAAATCACCTAAAACAGAAATTAAATTGAATATTAGTTTATTTTACAATTTATATTTTTCAAATTAGTTAAGTATACTGTTGATTAATTTTACCTTCCATGTATCCTTCAGGGATGGACGGTGGTGGAGAAGTGAGATCCGAGAAACCTGATGAGGTTTCAACATCTGTATCCTCCGATGATGACTCTGAAGATACACTCTCCATAGTCTCCGTATCCTCCGCTGAAGATGAGGATTCTGATGAAGATTCCTCCTCGATTTCCATCACGTTAACGATCTCACTTATAGGTACCCCAGCTGGACATATAAAACGTTGCAGATCTAAAAATAAATTTTTAAATTGTTTATTTCAAATTTTTTATTTCAAAATTTAATCAAAAAATTGTAAATACTTACTAAATATCTGAGGCATATCAGGCTCTCGTGGGGACGTCGTAAGATCCAACGGCTCATTATAGGTCTCCGACAACGGCTCTGTAACGTTTACTTCATAATCTAAAAATTATAATTGGAAAAATATGTAATAACCAAAGCCAATCTATAATTAATGTTTTAAAAAATTTTTATAAACTTACTAGTTTCATCGTTGTTAGCTACCAAATCAATAAATTCATATACTATTTGAATTTCATTAGTAAAATTCAGACTAGTACGATATTCTTTGACTATTCCACCATCAGTAGGAGCACTCTTATTCATCGCCAGCTGCTTCGCATGCGCTTTACCACCTGTTGATTTTCTAGCGGTTTGTTTAGGCATAGGCTTCATAAGAGCCTTACCACCAGTTGATTTGCGAGCGGTCTGCTTTACACGTGCCATTTTTTTTTTTTTAATTAAGAAAAAAAAAATTGAAGAAAAAAGTTGTTTCACTAAAATTCACACAGGAAAAACTGTTGTCTGAGACAAAAAAACTAATTTACTTCAACAGTTAGACAAGAATCACAAACAGACTGGTTGAAACACTCGAAAAGCACTGAAACGGTTTAGAAGTAGACTTGATGTGGATCAGAATAGTTCGACAGCAAGAATGGTTCAACAGCGGGGCTAAAGACGTTTAAATAGTGCCTACCAAGCAAAAAAAACCCTTTAACCCCACCTCTGAATCATCCCTTCGTGGGAGGATCGAACTTGTTAGACTGTACACCATGGATTAGACCTTGCCCTCCAATGAGGGTTGTTACCACTCCTCCGATCTTGACAAACGTTGAGTTTTCACCAATGGGCCTTACCCTCCAATGGGGGGCGGGGGCGGTCGTTGAGTTTTCCCGATTGGGCCTTACCCTCCAATTGGGAGGGGCGGTCATTACCACTCTCCCGATTTTGACCTGAAATGAGTTTTCTCAATTGGGCCTTACTCTCCAATGGGGGGGTCGTTACCACTCCCCTGATCTTGACCTGCGATGGAGAGGCAATAGAACTCCTTTAAACTCATGTTCTCCTGTTCTCAGTAAGACTACTGTGTTATTTATTTATTAAACTTTCAACTCTACAAGGTCAATGTGACTACTGTTTTTTGCTCCTCGTTTAGCACGCACCATGGTTTGTGAGTTATTTATTATAATTTATTGGAGGACTATGTCACGTGAATTTTTTTCATGTTTCCATGACTCCAAGTATTACCAACGTGAGTTATTTATTAGGGTTATTGAGTTACGGCGACTGTATTGTACAAGTTTTTTTTTATTGAGTCGAATATTTTACTCTGCAGGCTGCGAGTTATTTATGCTAGAGTTATTGAGCCAAGTTTTTTTAGTCAAATATTCAAGTTGTTCAAACTGCTCGAGGACACCGTTACAGTAAACTTTAAGACTTTCTGAATTGGAATCTGGTAGGGTTGTAATTTTCAATAAACAAAAAACTAACTACTTTCTCGTCCTTCAAAGATTTTTTTTTAGATGTTGCAGGAGAGAGCGTCCTCGCTCGATGGTTGTCAAACAGAGAGAGCGAGCAGAAAAGTCGGCTGGGGTCATAAAAGGGAGAGCCGCTCGCGAGCAGTGGGGAGCGTACAGCGGCGGGGGACAAGCAAGAGCGTTCGAGGAGCGCGGGGTCATAAAAGGGAGAGCCGCTCGCGAGCAGTGGGGAGCGTACAGCGGCAGGGGACAAGCAAGAGCGTTCGAGGACCGCCTGGTGGCAGGGGGGGCTACGCCAGGGAGATTTACAGTCGTGCTGTAAATAGAGCTCGGGTGGTGGGTTTTCAAAATCACGAGAGAGCAGCCTTTTTTCAAAAACGCTGGGAGATCTAAAATCATGAGAAAGCGACCGTTTCCAAAATCACGAGAGAGCACCGGGCCCCCTAAAAGGTACGAGAGAGCACCGGGCCCCCTAAAAGGTACGAGAGAGCACCGGCCCCTCCTAAAAGGTACGAGAGAGCACCGGGCTCTCCTAAAAGGTACGAGAGCGCTCTCGTACCCTCTGGAGGGTACGAGAGCGTTACATACTACTGTAAAAGTTAAACTAAAATGAAACTCTGAAAGCCGAAGCTTATAAAGAGTATGCTAAGACACTGAAAGTCATTTAGACTCTAATTTCAAAATAAACAAAAGAAAGAAGAAAATTCTTCTTAAGTGTATTCCTTGATGTGAGTAAATTGGAATAATTAATTCAAAATTTGGAGTTAATTTAATAAACTCTAGCACTCACACTACTTTAACCACACAGTGGCTGTTCTCGATAGGAATAATGCACAGCATATTCACTATCTAAAAAAAATAAAATTTTTTAATAACTATATCCAGTGACCGGTTTCGCTGTTTTTGCAGCTCATCAGACTGGAGTAAAAGTTAAACTAAAATGAAACTCTGAAAGCCGAAGCTTATAAAGAGTATGCTAAGACACTGAAAGTCATTTAGACTCTAATTTCAAAATAAACAAAAGAAAAGAAGAAAATTCTTCTTAAGTGTATTCCTTGATGTGAGTAAATTGGAATAATTAATTTAAAATTTAGAGTTAATTTAATAAACTCTAGCACTCACACTACTTTAACCACACAGTGGCTGTTCTCGATAGGAATAATGCACAGCATATTCACTATCTAAAAAAAAAAATAAAATTTTTTAATAACAATATCCAGTGACCGGTTTCGCTGTTTTTGCAGCTCATCAGACTGAAGTCAAAGTTAAACTAAAATGAAACTCTGAAAGCCGAAGCTTATAAAGAGTATGCTAAGACACTGAAAGTCATTTAGACTCTAATTTCAAAATAAACAAAAGAAAAGAAGAAAATTCTTCTTAAGTGTATTCCTTGATGTGAGTAAATTGGAATAATTAATTTAAAATTTAGAGTTAATTTAATAAACTCTAGCACTCACACTACTTTAACCACACAGTGGCTGTTCTCGATAGGAATAATGCACAGCATATTCACTATCTAAAAAAAAAAATAAAATTTTTTAATAACAATATCCAGTGACCGGTTTCGCTGTTTTTGCAGCTCATCAGACTGGAGTAAAAGTTAAACTAAAATGAAACTCTGAAAGCCGAAGCTTATAAAGAGTATGCTAAGACACTGAAAGTCATTTAGACTCTAATTTCAAAATAAACAAAAGAAAGAAGAAAATTCTTCTTAAGTGTATTCCTTGATGTGAGTAAATTGGAATAATTAATTCAAAATTTAGAGTTAATTTAATAAACTTTTGCACTCACACTACTTTAACCACACAGTGGCTGTTCTCGATAGGAATAATGCACAGCATATTCACTATCTAAAAAAAAAAATAAAATTTTTTAATAACAATATCCAGTGACCGGTTTCGCTGTTTTTGCAGTTCATCAGACTGGAGTAAAAGTTAAACTAAAATGAAACTCTGAAAGCCGAAGCTTATAAAGAGTATGCTAAGACACTGAAAGTCATATAGACTCTAATTTCAAAATAAACAAAAGAAAAGAAAATATATATATATATATATATATATATATTAATATTCTATTCTATTTTATGTTACAGAAACAGGATGGATCTCTCGGCCGTGAATGTTATTGCAAAATGCAATTTCCTGCCAAAGAAAGCTTTGAAAGAGCTCGTCGTTGATAAAGGATATCAGGTCACTAAGATAACATTATGTCACACAAAGTATGGTCCCAGAGTCACTATTACAATTGACAATGAATTCCAAGTGTTTTTACCTGAGCGATTGGGTGCGTTCTTCCTCAATAATGAAGAACAGCTTACATTGTTAAGATCTGCAGCTGCTATGAATGAGTTGTGCATTAAATATTTAGGGTACAGTAAACTAGAATTTTTTTCGAACTAAAAATCTCATAGTATTAATTATAATGATGAGTACGAATAAGAAAAAAGTAAAGTTTAATGAAAAAGTTGTAACCCGAATTATGTATGTATACCTTTTTGCTAGCCATAAAGCTAGAATTGGAGAGTGGGAACAGCTGGGACGCGATCTTATGAGGTTTCGACTAAGATGCGAAAGAGTTGGCGTTATACTTAACCCTGTAATATTTAGTATGAGAATAAAGTAAATGGAATATTTATTAAGTCCAGTATTAAATAAAAAAATAATTGAATGTCAAGAGAATAATAAAAACGTCTTGATTGAATTTACTTAATTAATATAATAATAGTATGCAAAATATATTGAGTTTTATAATGAAAAAAATAATAATAAAAAAATAATCAATAAATAAATAAATAAATGTAATAAAAATTAATAAGTAAAAAAATTAAGTTCTTAGCTAAATTTTTGAAAATTATAATATCCATGTTATAAAAGTGGTGGTTTAATAAAAAATAATAAAACGCAATTTATTGAATTTTCATTTATTTCCTCAATACACGTCCTTATAAAATATCCTTAAATAAAAATTATAATTTATTATGTTTTTATAATTTGCATGAAACTTAAACTATAAAGTATTTTTATTTACTTTTTGAATACACAAAGTTATCTAGATCATTATTACTAATCCAACTGTTGTGGTCTTTGAAAAACCTAACCACTTTACATATGATTCATTTCCACGTTGTCTTATTACTTTTTCTATTAAATATGTATCCGGGCATTTGGTTTTTTGTAATTCTTGTTCATAAAAACCACCGACCACTGGTTGATCTTGATAGTGTTTTAGGTGATAAGTAACTGGTTGGGTATTTTTGACACTTGTTATAGTAAATATTTCCGTAGACCAATTAGGGGTGTAACTTTTTTCAAAAACATTTTTAATTTTGCTTACTCGAACTTTATCTCCGATCTTAAATTTTGATGATTTTTTTTTAATTTTAATTTTATTTAATCTTTTTAATATTTCAGCGGTGTGGTCTGCAATGACATCTTTCGGTTTCATACCAATGCTTCGATGTTTTCTATTGTTGTATAATGTAATCAAATCAGATAAAATGTCTATCCATTTATAACTACCTTGCAAAGAAAATTGTTTCAACATGATATTTTTTAAAGTACGATTAAATCTTTCACATATAGAAGCTTTTAAACCACTGTAGGTTGAATACATGATGACTTTATACTTGTTCATTAAATTTTGAAAATCTTTGTTGTAAAACTCTTTACCTATGTCAACATGAAGATTTCGTGGAGGTTGAGTATTTTTGAAAACTGTTTCCATCGCAGCTGCAACCTCTTTACCAATTTTTGACTTTAAAGGAATTGCGTGTGCGTATTTTGAAAATACGTCAATGATTGTAAGCATGTATCTGTGACCTTTATTTTCTCCAGCATATGGCTGCATCTTGACCAAGTCAGCTTGCCAGGTATCGTGTAGTCCACGTACTTCAACTTTTCTCCGAGGGAAGTTTCTACGGGCAGGTTTGTGTATTTCATCAACCACTTGCTCCATGATTTATTCAGGTAAATCTTTCCAAAATCGTGCTCTAGCGTTAATTTTTGTGTCTACAAGTTTTTCAATCTCTTCTTTATGTTGAAATAAAAGTTCTACGAGTTGTTGTTTCCACACAGTCAAAATATCTAGATATATCTTTTCTTTGTCATAGTCGTTGATAAATTCGCTAACTGCTTTATGTATTGCGTTCGTACTCTCTATGTCTTTGAGTAAATGTCTTTTAAATTCTATATTACTTTTTTTAATTACGTCTCGTAAAGTATGCAAGTTTATAGCATCCACTGATTCGATAAGCGATGCCACGTTACATAGTCTTTTCGATTCAATATCGAAATCACCGTTGGGAGTAAGTTTATATCCAACTCCTGGTGGTCCTCGGTGGCTCTCTTTTTTATCAACCTTACGTCCAAATATGTCTACAGGCATTGTGATACTGATGGATAAATAAAAAATGTTCTCAGTATATATACCCTTGAATGAATTTCATTTGTGTGACTTGTATTTCCAGCTGACTGCTTATCTATTAACAACCTGAGACGATCAACGAGTTAATTGGGATTATCCCAGTATACGTAATCAGTTCTGTTGTTGAGTCGGGCATTTTTGAATTTAAGTATAGAACCACCTAATTTTGTTGGAGTAGATACAGCTAACGGAGATTGTCTGATGAGTTGTATTTTTTTCAATGTTCTTCTTGGTGAGAGTTTTGTTTTTGGTGGACTTAAATTGAAAAGAGGCACAATAACATTTTGATATTTTTTACTAGTAACATGATATTTTATGTCTTCAGTAGATTTGCTTGCTTTTCTGTGAGCTTTGGTTTGCTCAAGAATTTCTTTATATCGACTTAAGTTAGCCAAATTATCAGTTGTGGAATCTTTACGAACAATAAGATTAAATAATTCTTGAGTTCTAGGATATGTCTTATTGTTAACTACGATAGAATCTTTTAAAAATTTAATAGGCTTATTTCCGAGAGTGTAAGAACCTTGAAGAGTTTTTTTAACGCCGTACAGATTATCTCCATCTTCAGGGTCTATTTGTTCAAATATGTCTTCTCCTCGTTCAATACTTGTTTCTTTTAGTTCGTTGTACGTATCACCCTCATGAAGCGTAGATTCATTATCAACTATAGCAGATGCATTTGGAGGTATATCATGTTCGTTGAGTCGTATCTCAGACTCGTTTAATAAACTATTAAATGAATTTTCTTTTTTTAAATCGTATTTTTTTACTGTTTCAAGAGGTGAGCTTTTATCGAGCTTTTGACGTTTTGCAGCTAGCTTTTCGAGGGGATTTAGAATGGGTTTAAACGTCTCATTCAAAATACGTTCAGCATCGTCTTTTTGATTTTTGATAAGATTAAATTTTCGTTTTACAACTTCACGAGCTTTCACAAGCTCTTCGATGATTTTTTTCTCCTTACTTGTGTTTTCCATGTTTATGCAGCATAGGTTGATCCAAGACTAATTATTTTTCAGTAGGTTCTACTATATTTATAGCGAAACAATCGAAACCTTTTCTATATCTGCTATCATTAATATTTCTATCTTTATCTATAACTATAAAACTATGTTTACCTTCTACCCAACACTTTGAGCACAAGTTTTCAAATTGATTATAAGGCATGTCAGTATTATGATCGTCATAAATATGCTTCGGGTTCACCTCATCTTGACGAAATAAAATCAACAAGTTGACATTGTCTCTTACCAAATGTTTAGGTATGGCGGCATACGACTGACATAGATAAAAACAATCTACATTTTTGTGTCTGCCCATACAATAAAATGCTTTAACGTTATCTTGTTTCTCGCATGCAATATCGTCGAATACAAAAATTGAATTAGATAAGGCATCTGCTGAGACACTACTTCATCATGATAACTAAATGCAAAATATTTCATCCCCTCGATCGGTTCCAAGAGTTGTTCGAGAAACTTATACTTTGGTTGGCTTAGAGATTTAGAGTAAACGTAAATGTTTTCAAATCGTAATCCGTTTGATTGTGTTAAAAGAGCCAGTAAGCTGTTAGTTTTCCTGCAATTAGATGGGTTACTCGGAAGTAAATCACCATGACGTTTTTCTTTCTTTTCTTGTTCGGCAATAACATCAAAGTTTGGTACTGGAAGCTTCAAAGTGTTTTGTGAAAAATCCGTGTTGATCATTCGAAATCTAAACGTTAAATACTGAAGAAACCTATAAATACATTGTTTTTATATCCACGAGCTTAGTCGTTAGTTGTCAGTCGTGATGAAATGATCATTCACAATAAAAAGAAAAAAAGAGGTGGCAGTTGATTAAATAACATCATCAACAAGCTTCCGATTGAGTTACACTTACCTGGTTACAACTATTGCGGTCCTGGTACAAATTTATCTAAACGTCTGGCGCGTGGTGATCCTGGAATTAATCCATTAGACACAGCTTGTAAAGAGCACGACATTGCTTACTCACAGAATCACGAAAATTTAGAGGCCAGACACGCAGCAGACAAAGTTCTTGCTAATAAAGCGTGGGAAAGAGTAAAAGATAAAAACGCAAAGTTTGTAGAAAAAGCAGCAGCTTATTTTGTTACCAACAATGCTATGAAGTTGAAAACTAAATTAGGAATGGGTCTCAAAGTAAAATCCAAGAAAATGACTCCGCTGAGTTCTATTATAAAAGTGGCATCAAAATCGGTTGCTTCTAATAATACTCCAAAAAGTATTATAAATGCAGCTCTTCAAGCATCCAAATTAGCAGTTAAAAAAGCTGGTGGAAAAAGTAAAGTAAAAGTTCCTTGAGTATTACCTGTGACATCGACAATTGGAGGATTTCTACCTTTAGTACCTCTATTTGCCGGCTTGAGCGCTACAGGTGCATTAGCAGGGAGTGCAGCTGGTTTTATAAGGCAATTAACGATGTGAACTCAGCTAAAAAAGATTTGGAAGAAAAAAAAAGACATAATAAATCCATGGAAGCTATAGCTGCAGGTAGAGGACTTTATCTCGGACGTCATAAGAAAGGATTTGGTCTGTACTTAAAAAAAAAGGCAAAGGTGTTTACTGGAGAAAAAGAGGCAAAGGGGTATACTTGAGAAAAAGAGGAAAGGGGGTATACTTAAGAAAAAAAGGCAGGGGAGTGTACTTGAGAAAAAGAGGCAGGGTCTAAAAAAAAAAGAAGCTTGAAATAACTTTACCTAATCGTCAGCTGACAAACATCGACTTATTAAAGTACGCTCAAGAGCTTAAAATTCCACATTTTAGAGGAGTCTTTATGAAAAATATATGACCATATTCTGGACCAAATTACCGAGAATCCGCCATCGTAAACCTAGATGATGAAACTGGGCCCGGAACTCATTGGGTTGCTTATCGAAAATATGGTAACAATGTAGTTTACTTTGATAGTTTTGGTGATCTCAAACCTCCGCTTGAATTAATGCCATACTTGAATATCAATAGCGTAAAATATAATACAGAAAAATTTCAAGACTACAATTCTTATAACTGCGGTCATCTATGTTAACAATTCCTTAGTGGAAAGCTAGGTACATAAGAAGTACCTTTTATAGATTACGCTCAGTTTAGGGTGAGATGTGATGGAGTCAATTACTCTTAACTTATCAGCCAAGTCTTCAGTTCTTGATGCACAGTATTATCCCCCTATTGAACTTTTGCCTAATAAAAATTATACTCTCGGCTTAGTACAGCTCTTTACTTTCAATTCAATACCTAATATTGACATTGGATGCAATAAATTTTACGTTGGCGATCAAGTCATCACAATTGATACAGGAAATTACGAGTTGGTCGATATTGAAAAACTTCTTCAAGAAAAAAACATTGAAATAACAATTAAAACTAGCGATAATACTTTTCGTACTGAAATTGAATGTACTGAAATAGTCGACTTTACACCTGCTGACTCGATTGGAAAACTTTTAGGATTTAGTAATCGCAAACTTGAAGCAAACTTGAAACATACTTCTGATAATCATATTAATATCCTTAAAAACAATTCATTGAGAGTGGAGTACAATATCACGGTCGGAGCTTACATAAATAATCAACAAGTTCATACCATTCATGAGTTTTATCCGACAGCTGAACCTGGGT
Organism: Encarsia formosa; assembly: GCA_038277355.1. NCBI lineage: Eukaryota > Metazoa > Arthropoda > Insecta > Hymenoptera > Aphelinidae > Encarsia > Encarsia formosa. The sequence continues at coordinate 48,832,985 of CM076185.1, read as the reverse complement.
TTAAAATAATTGAAGTACCTTCACAAGTTATATACCTTCCTGTAACTGTAAACTGCATCGAAAATCTACAGTTGCGCATTGTTGATCAAGACGGTGAATTGGTAAATTTTCAAAAGGAAGTTATTACCATAAGATTACACATTAAATTAACGTAATGGGTATTGTATTTTATGGAAAAGGATTTCAAAGAAACTATGAAACCCAAGCATCATGCAGTTCTTCAATCAGTCAACGTCGAGCAGCCAAACCGCTAACACGGCAGAGCATACAGTTTCTCAAAAGTCTAGGACTGAGAGTCGCTCGTGGTGGAAAACAACTTGCAATTTCTTTTGTTGCTATAAAAATGGAGGACGTTCTAGAAATTCAAGCTCCCATTCAGTTCGAGGATAGTATCTTAAACTATGAGTTACATGCTCATCAGCCTTACACCGGATCTAATTTCAATCATAGCGATGAAATTCGTATCGCTATCCAGTATCAGGACTTGGCTGTTTTACCATCGCGTAGTTATCTACATGTAACCGGTCAATTAAGAAAGTCAGATGGTACAAAAGCAGTGAATACTCATTTCGTTAGCAACTGCGTATGTCATTTATTTGTCAAGATATTAGATATGAGCTTAATGCAATAAAAATTGATCGTATAAAAAATGTAGGAATAGCTAGCACTTTGAAGGCTCTTACGTCTTTAGACTATGGTGCACAAACTGAGAACCGTGGGTGGTATGCCAACGGAACCTTAATGCTTGATTCTGAAGGTTGAATTGATGTATGTATCCCTTTGAAACATCTCTTTGGTTTAGCAGAGGATTACAATAAAATCATAGTCAATGCAAAACATGAATTGATCATTCGAAGATCAAACACTGATTATAATGCTGTTTATCAAACAAACATAGGGACGGAACAAGCTCCTGTATTCGAAGATATCAAGATAAGCATTTCTAAAATAGAATGGTTGATGCCTTATGTAACTCTTTCGGATGCATACAAAATAAACTTGCTCAACTATCTTCAAAAAGGTAGACCAGTTGCTATGAGTTTTCGAAGTTGGGAACTCAATGAATTGCCTCTAGTACCAACAACCACTAAAAATAATTGGCTAGTAAAAACATCTAATCAGTTGGAGAAACCTCGTTTCATGATAATAGGCTTTCAAACCAATAGAAAAAATAGTAGAAAACTCAGTTCAAATGTATACGATCATTGTAATATCAATAAGTTGAGAGTTTTCTTAAACTCACAATATTATCCGTATAATAACTTTAATGCTGATTTCTCTAAAAATCAAGTTTCCATACTTTATGAGAATTATCTAAATTTTTCTGAATCCTTTTACAATATAAGGAGTGAACAACGAACGCCAATGCTAACTAGAGATAGGTTTGTAAAAGAAGCGTCTCATTCATCATAGATTGTTCAAAACAAAATGAATCGTTAAAAAATGCTCCAATTGATGTGAGAATTGAGTTTGAATCATCAGAGAATATACCTGTTAATACTGTGGCGTACTGCTTAATTATTCATGATCGTATAGTAGAGTATAATCCTATGAATGGAGATGTTAAAAAAATAGTTTAAGAGAAAAATAGTTTAAGATACAAAAATGTACTGAAAATTATTTGAATAAATTTATTTAACTGAAAATACAATGTTATTATTTCATAAACCCTCTCCTCTATTAATAATAATACTAATCTTGCTGCGTAAAAATCGTCTCCGGATGGACTCGAACAACCTTTCAGCAGCCGAACGCGCCACGGAGACCTGTCGTTCTTGAAAACATCATTGACTATACACTACCCTTTGTCAGTTGCGTAACACTCACGCTAGTCGTGGGGAGCGCAAGGTGCGGTGATAGGGGGACCGTCGCTGAAAGGGGAGCGCTGTGCGGGGGACCGCTCGGCTGGTGTTTTGGGGGACCGTCAAGGGGAGCGCTGGGATTGAGTCCGACCGTGTGCATTCTCGAAAATGTACACTGAACCAGTATACATTTTCGAAAATGTAGCTGCCCCCCGTTTTCTCAAATCTGATCCTAGAAACAGCCCGTTTCCATGCCTCAAAACATGGTCGGAAACGGGCCTTTTCTACCACAGTTTTTGTTTCCGTCACAGTTTTTGTTTCCATAGAAAAAATATACACGATTAGCTTTTCTAATCAAAACCTCAAAAATATATGAATTAAAAAATGAACAATTTTCGTAAAATAATGTTTCTTAATGCTTCCGATGAAAAATATGTATTAAATTACCAAATAATAATATTAATAAACAATTTTTTGTAAAATTAAACAAGAGTTTTTGAATAAAAAATTACTTTTTTTTAATGTGGAGGTTGGATTTTATAAAAATAAATAGCAATACTGTTGTTGACAAAATATTTATTGAAACTCACTCAATGTTAAAAATTGACCAAAATAATTATTCAGAAGTATAATTCATTTACTTTCTAACAAACAATCGAATTTCTTAGGTTTAAAAGCACATGCAATCCTGCCAGCAATAGTTTGCCTTGGGTTAGAGATACATGAAAATCTAAAAATTTACCTGCAGCAACTCAAGTGTTCTGTGGGTGATTATTAAAAAAACTAGCACAGTGGGCGATACGCGAGTGGAATAAATACTAAAACTTTATTAATAATTATACATTAATAAAGCGCGTGCGGGGAAATAATTTAACCATTGCGCGCATAAAATAAAAACACACTGCGTACTACGCTAACGCAATAAAAGTAATAAAAACAACCAAAATTTTAATAATTATTATTTGTTAAAAACACGGAGGATTCAGGTTCAATCAAGTAAACAACACACCGAGCAAAGCAGACCGAAACATTCGAACTTATAACCAACAAAATTAAAAACAAAAAACACAGCACTGACTGTGAAAATATTTTAAATATGTAATAATGATTATCCATCAAATTTGAGAAAGCACAGTCCTGTACAAGTAAGGGAAACTTGTCGTTCACACTCGAGTTGGATTTTTTCGGCACTCGACTTCGTCTCGTGCTGAAACATCCAACTCTTGTGGAAACGACGCGTTTCCCTTACTTGTACAGGAATATACTATAACCACACTACTACAAAACACGCGTTTGTTTCTTTTAACGTGGCTGTGAAACATAAGATAAAGTTTTTAATTTTAGCTTTAGTTCTCTTCGTGGCAGGGGTTTGACATAACAAAGAGATGCGTTTTTCTTGGCAAGGAATAGGTAAAAAATTACGGGGACGACTTGTCGCGTTTTTAACTTGGCAGGAGGTCGACAATTTAATTGTTTATTATCGTGGTGATTAAGCACGCAACAAGCTCGAATACTTAACGTCCGCGTACTTTTATCTTGGCAGGAAAGCATTTTTGAATTTTGTAATTTAAGGATTTTTTTATTCGTGGCTCCAGGGGGTATTGTTTCTCTTTTCTTGGCTGGGGGTGATTTGCTTAAATTCTTATCGTGGCATGAAAATTTCAGGTAAAATAGGGGTTTTGGATTTTTTAATCGTGGCAAGCCCTCCTTCTAGCTATTTACCTGGCAGCTTTTCACCTAAGGTTTTTTTTCCGTCGATATATATATATATATATACACACACGTAAAAAATTGTCATGAAAATAATTTTTTTTATTTTTGCGACGAAACAATAACAATGATAATATTGTATTGAAAAAAAATAATATCTTTTTTAATAATTTATAAAAATTATATACTTCATATTTTTTGTTTAAAAATTTCATTTATATCATTTATAAAAAATTGAAAAACAAAAAATTTACTGTATAATGATAAAAAAATTTTAATTTATAAAAAAAAAAATATACAAATCCGTACGGATTTCTGCATGGATATCCGCACGGATGTCCGTGAGGATTTTTTCAGCTGGGAGGGCACCTGCTGATACTCAGGCCTTCGAGATGATTTCCCCGGGAAGTTTTGACGGCGGAGAGATCAGGGCGAACACCTGGTGCACCTGGTGATTCTTACGCCTTGGAGATGATTTCCCTAGGTAGTTAGGACTTCGGAGGGGTCAGGGTGGACACCTGGTGCACCTGGTGATACTTACGACTTCGAGATGTTTTTTCAGGAAATTTTAACTCCGTAGGAGTCAGGGAAAATACTTGGTGTGCCCGGTAATAACTACACTCTGAAGATGCTATCCTTATCGTAAACTTGATGATGTGAACCCACTGGGATCAAAACTTCCTGAGAAAATCATTTTCGAGGCGTAAGTATCACCAGGTGCACCTGGTATCCGCCCTGACCCCCTCCCCTCCCCAGAGTCCTAACTTCCTGACGAAATCATCTTCAAGGCGTAAGTATCACCAGGTGCCCCGAGTGCCCATCCTGGCCCCTCCGGAGTCCAAACTTCCTGGGGAAATCATCTCCAAGGCGTAAGTATCACCAGGAGCACCAGGTGTCCGCCCTGACTCCTCTGAAGTCCAAACTTTCTGGGGAAATCATCTCCAAGGCGTAATTAATACCAGCTGCACCAGGTGTCCGCCCTTGCCCCTTTGGAGTCAAAACTTTTTGGGGAAATCGTCTCCAAGGCATAAGTATCACCAGGTGCACCGAGTGTCCACTTTGGCCCCTCCGGAGTCCAAACTTCCTGGTGAAATCATCTCCAAGGCGTAAGTATCACCAGGTGCACCAGGTGTACGCCCTGACTCCTCCGAAGTCCAAACTTCCTGGGGAAATCATCTCCAAGGCGTAATTAATACCAGTTGCACCAGGTGTCCACCCTGGTCCCTTTGGTGTCTAAACTTCCTGGGGAAATCATCTCCAAGGCGTAAGTATCACCAGGTGCACCAGGTGTCCACCCTGACCCCTCCGGAGTCCAAACTTCCTCCGAAATATTTTTTCACTCTTCTGTTATAAAAACTTCTTGTGCGTATGCAGGTTACAAGCATTAACTGCTGTGCGTCGACTAGACTTGACTCGACTCGACTCGAGTTACTCGATATTGGATTCTCGACTCGAGTTTACAACCATGTGTACATGTGAACTCTATGCAGATTGCAGGCGCACCGCGCACAGGCGCATAGAATCCTATGCAAATATCTCTGTCCCGACCTTTAATTTTAAAAGTTTGTCGGTTCGATTAGGATTGGCCTAAAAAAATGTGCTTGGAAAATTGAAATGATTTGGGATTAAAATTAAAAAATTATTCATTATTTTTTTAAATTTATTTTATTGAATCTTTTTTTGAAAAAATATTACATTGTGAGATCATTTTGATTATGTGAGACAATAGTGTTATATTCTTATTTTGTATAATATTCCAGGGATTAAAAAAAAAAAAATATATTCTAGGATAGACTTGAGCAACCGTCATTATTAATTAATCATTATTATACTTAGTAATTGAGTTGAAAGATTTAAATGTTTTAGTATTGGATTAATGTTAGTAAAGCTTTAAGAACAGATCCTTGTATAGTTGAACTTGTTTTCGAAAGAAATACTTATTACTTATAACCTCGAATGCGTCGCGCTGAGACTTTTCTTTTTTTTTTCGAACTTGCAATTTATCCTTAAAAGCATTTATAACATTCATTATATTAAACTTATGAATAAGTTGTACAATATTATCCTTAATGTTTTCTTGTTTCATTTTAATTTTTTTTAATTACAACTAATCGATTAAATCTTTTACATTTAGAATTAATGAAATGAATGAATCGATGACAACTACTGAAGGTTCTAAAAAAATTTACCCCATTCAAAAAGAATCCATCCATAAAATATGCTCTGGACAGGTATTTAAACAATGTACTTATAATATATTTTGTATTTTATCATACTAATAATGTTTTATCATTAGGTTGTTTTTGATCTAGCTGGGGCAGTTAAAGAATTAGTTGAAAATAGTTTAGATAGTGGTGCATCATGCATTGAAATTAAGTTATTTGATTATGGAAAAAGTTGTATTACAGTTGTTGATAATGGAACTGGAGTACAAGAAAGTGATTTTGAAAATCTTGGTATGAAATGGCGTTTTATTTTTCCAGAGACCAAAAATACTTATTAAAAATAAATAATCATTAATTTTAAATTTTTACAGGTTTAAAATATCATACTTCAAAACTTAAAAACTTTTCTGATTTATTAGAAATAGAAACACTTGGATTTAGAGGTGAAGCTTTGAGTTCACTTTGTGCATTATCAAATCTTAACATCATTACAAGACATCATACATCACAGTATGCTTTTAAATTAGAATTTGATAAAAATGGCACTTTAGTTAATAAAAAAGAGTGTGCAAGACAAATTGGTACAACAGTTAGTGCAAGCAATATTTTTAAGAATTTACCTGTTAGATTTCAAGAATTTGAAAGAAATTTAAAAAAAGAATTCTCTAAGATGATCAAAGTGTTGCATGGTTATTGTTTGGTGTCTACTGGTGTTAAAATAGTTTGTACTAGCATTAAAGGAAATAAGTCTACCATTCTTTTTTCAACATATGGATCTAAAAATGTGTTAAACAACATTAACTCAATTTTTGGCAGTAAAGTTTGCAAGAGCTTAATAGAAGTCAAAGCTTTGAGTCCTGATGAAGAAATCTTAAATGAATACAATTTACCTGCTAAAATACCTAATAACTTAACATGGGAATGTTATGTTAGTAGTTGTTGTCATACCCAAGGTAGGTCTGCCCCAGACAAGCAGTTCATTTATGTAAATGGTCGGCCTTGTGATCTTGGCAAGATCAGTAAATTAATAAATTTTATTTATCACAAATATAATAATAAACAGTACCCATTTGTGTACTTAAATTTTCAATTGGATAAATGTTTCATAGATTTTAATGTCACACCAGATAAACGAACAATTTTTTTTACTCAAGAGCAGATAATTTTTGCTATGATTAAATCCAATTTTGATAAAGTATGGAAAAGTATGCAAGGAATTTTTATCACAAAAACAGCTATGGAATCCAGTGATAGAGATTATAAGAGAAAGTACATCGAACCTCTAGAGAATTCACCTCTTCCAAAAAAACCTTTTGTTGTAAAAATGAATAATGAAAGTAGCTCAGTTCATACAGAAACAGAAACCATAACAATGAAACTGGACAAATTTTACTTCAATAAAATGAAAATTAATTTCAAAGAAACCAATATAATTTATGATAAATTAGTTGAGACTGCTTCTGTGATAAAAGGTAAAACTTTAAAAACAAATTTAAGTATCACTAATGATAGAAGGTGCATGGAACCAAGTATGAATATAAAGAATAAAAGTATTGATTGCGTTAATAAAAAAGAATGTATTCAAAAAAAAATACCAGAAGTGAACATGTTCATTAATTTAGATTTAATTAAAGAAACATTAGATAAAAAAAAAAAGATGTTAGAATCGAAACAAAAATCAAAGAGTGTCTTAAAATATAGAACAAATTGGAATTCAACAGCTGAAAAAGTAGAAAAAGATTTGGAAAAACAATTAACCCAAGAATGTTTTGCACAGGTATTTTTTTTATTCCTTTCCAAGGACATTTTTTCCTTTGTCACTTCATTCTAAGTAATAATTATGATAATAATAGATTAAGTCTTGCATTTTAATTGGTACAAAGTAAACTTTTTTCTAGAGCCAGCCTGTTTTCTCTTAAATGTACAACTTCTAGAGATTAATTCATAAAAATTTTTATTTGTTAAATTAGAAACATATGTGCAGAAATTTTCTGATCATGTAAGGCATTGTATGCAACAATAGACTTACCCACATATGAGGAGGTGGATCTAAAAACAACCTAACTACGATTTAGCCGTTTTGAAAAAAACCGATTGAAAGTTATAAAACTGTGTATAAATTATTTAAAAATATAAAAATTGTGTATTTCTAAACTATTACCATCCAAGTGAATAATTAGCTATGATAAACTTAATTTTTGTGCAATGTGTGTTAATAACCATGAATAAATTGCATTAGTTTGGTTGTTTTTACATCCACCAGCTAGCCCTGCTCAAAACGTGTCATTGAAATCAATTGAAATTTATTCAATAATTTTTCAATCAATTTAAATAGTGAATCTGAATCACGATTTTAGCAATAAAAATTCATCGGGTATCGATTGGTACAATTGAAGTTAATTGAAATCCTAAAGTGCGGTAGCACTTTGACAGCGAGTAGGTTTTTTTAACCGACTGCCGTTAAAGCGTACGCTTTATATACATTGAAATTCGGTTTTAGGTTAGGTCGTTCATGAAAAAAACACTATTAGGATGATTATTTTTCCTTGACCATATATATTCTACGCGTAGCCTAAGATCCCCTGAGAAGATTAAAAAAAAAATCATCCTGAAAAATTTCTGCGTAAAGAAGTTATGACCGTCTCAAAATTCGAAACGGTGATTTCCTTTAGAAATTTTTTCGTTTCCAGTCCCTGAGCATCCGGTTTCTCTACATGCGCTGCATGTGGCTTAAACCGGATCTTACGTAACGCTGTCTCACTCTTGCAGCCTGCAGCAAGGCATGCGAGCAGGCTGCGCAGGTGAGGTGCGCGCACGCAAGAGGCCGAGCCGCCGAGACCCGAGCAGCTGAGCAAAAGACAGCGGTCATAATTATTATTATTTTATTACATGATTTAGAAATAATTAAGTAATTAAAAAAGTAGGATATAATAAAATATACAGCGGCATCACGCTAAATTCACTATTAACATAATTTAATTAATAAATGTTATGACCGTTAACCATCAATAATTATAGAAAAATATTTGGCTATAATTTTTCAAAACAAAATATCTAAAGTCTCCCTATGATAATCATCTATGAGTTAGAGTGAGTTGAACTTGTGAAACCTTCTGCTGGTGCTGTAGAGATTTATTTATCCAGTGAAAATTGCTGCAACAAATGTCAATGACCAAGTTGAGGTAGTTTAAATGTGAATGGTGATCAATGTCTCATGGGGTTATTCAAATTGTCAGACAAGTAAATACATTTAAATCATCATTGGAATTTATAAATTCTGAGTCAATACACCAACATGGATAAGGTTTACTGCTCTCAGTTTATTTTCCAAGATGAATTTGTCTGACTATCAAGTTTAATTTTAGTTTTATCCGCTATATACCAACTACCTTAACTTGCTGCAGCAAATGTCAATGACCAAGTTGAGGTAGTTTAAGTGTGATCAATGTCTCATGGAATTATTCAAATTGTCAGGCAAGTAAATACATTTAAATCATTACTGGAACTTATAAATTCTGAATCAATACACCAACACGGATAAGGTTTATTGTTCTCAGTTTATTTTCCAAGATAAATTTGTCTGACTATCATGACCAAGTTAAGGTAGTTTAAATGTGATCAATGTCTCATGAAATTATTCAAATTGTCAGACAAGTAAATACATTTAAATCATCACTGAAATTTATAAATTCTGAATCAATACACCAACATGGATAAGGTTTATTGTTCTCAGTTTATTTTCCAAGATGAATTTGTCTGACTATCAAGTTTAATTTTAGTTTTATCCGCTATATACCAACTACCTTAACTTGCTGCAGCAAATGTCAATGACCAAGTTGGGGTAGTTTAAGTGTGATCAATGTCTCATGGAACTATTCAAATTGTCAGGCAAGTAAATACATTTAAATCATCACTGGAACTTATAAATTCTGAGTCAATACACCAACACGGATAAGGTTTATTGTTCTCAGTTTATTTTCCAAGATGAATTTGTCTGACTATCAAGTTTAATTTCAGTTTTATCCGCTGTGTACTAACTACCTCAACTTGGTCATTGACATTTGCTGCATTCAAATGTGATGGTGATCAATGTCTCATGGAATTATTCAAATTGTCAGGCAAGTAAATACATTTAGATCATTACTGGAACTTATAAATTCTGAGTCAATACACCAACACGGATAAGGTTTATTGTTCTCAGTTTATTTTCCAAGATGAATTTGTCTGACTATCAAGTTTAATTTTAGTTTTATCCGCTATATACCAACTACCTTAACTTGCTGCAGCAAATGTCAATGACCAAGTTGGGGTAGTTTAAGTGGGATCAATGTCTCATGGAATTATTCAAATTGTCAGGCAAGTAAATACATTTAAATCATCATTGGAATTTATAAATTCTGAGTCAATACACCAACACGGATAAGGTTTATTGTTCTCAGTTTATTTTCCAAGATGAATTTGTCTGACTATCAAGTTTAATTTTAGTTTTATCCGCTATATACCAACTACCTTAACTTGCTGCAGGAAATGTCAATGACCAAGTTGAGGTAGTTTAAGTGTGATCAATGTCTCATGGAATTATTCAAATTGTCAGGCAAGTAAATACATTTAAATTATTACTGGAACTTATAAATTCTGAGTCAATACACCAACACGGATAAGGTTTATTGTTCTCAGTTTATTTTCCAAGATGAATTTGTCTGACTATCAAGTTTCATTTCAGTTTTATCCGCTGTGTACCAACTACCTCAACTTGGTCATTGACATTTGCCGCATTCAAATGTGATGGTGATCATAAGTTGTTTGTTCTAGTCAGGAATCAATTGGTAAATTTTACCAATTTTTTTAGTTTCACCTTATACCTAGTTATTAAATAGTTTGAAAAATAAAAAATTAATAGTTATTAAAATATCATTTTTTTTTTTAAAGCCTGGAGATAAATAAAATTAAAAAAAAAAAAAACATTTAAAAATGTAAGATACCAACGGCAACTTAGGTTTTTACTGCTATAGTTGCTATAACAGAATTATCAAAATAAAAATTTTTTTTTATACTTGATGTTTAAAAATCAGTAAAAAAAGTTTACAATAAAATCAATTCATTTTAATTGTCCTTCAATATCGATAAAATCATTCATCTCAATGGAGTCATAAGTTTTTTGTTCTACTCAGGTATCAATTGGTAAATTTTACCATTTTTTTTTTAGTTTCACCTTATACCTAGCGAAAGAAATGAAATCTTTAAAAAGAAAGACCTTTAAAAAGGTAAGAATTTACGGCGAGTGGTTTTTTTTTGGACAGAACTAAAACAAAAGTATATATGTTGTTACTTTCAGATCTATGTTAATATTAATGAATTTATCCCGAAAGATACGAACAGATGAATAAAATAAAAAAATAAAATAAAAAACTATCTTTCAGTAGAGTTACAGTGAATTCTGTTCATTTTTTTAAACTTTAATTATAAATTAATTTGAGTATCTACTCTGATTTTGATATTATGTTTTCGGGGATACGAACAGATGAATGAAATGAAATCAAAAATCATTTTCCGGACGAGTTTTTAATAAATTTTTTTCAGTTTTATTTCTTTAATTAATTTTTACTCAAATTATTTAAAATTCCTACTCTGATTCTGTTGATATTTTTTTGGAATATGAACAGATGAAGGAGATGAAATCAAAGAATCATTTTCCGGACGAGTTTTTAATAAATTTTTTTCAGTTTTATTTCTTTAATTAATTTTTACTCAAATTATTTAAAATTCCTACTCTGATTCTGTTGATATTTTTTTGGAATATGAACAGATGAAGGAGATGAAATCAAAGAATCATCTTCCGGACGAGTTTTAATTAAATTTTTCTTTTCTTTTTTACTTAGAATAATATTACTTTTCAAAGAATCAATTAAAAAAAAAGCTCTTAGATTTTTAAGTCTTTTTATTTTTAGTTACCCTAATACAGTTTCTGCTTTTCGGTGATGCATGAATATCTTTGGTCGACTGTTAATCGTTAATCTGCGGCTCCGTCGAGTCCGAATGATTTTAACGATATTGAACGACACCTAAATTGAATCAATTGATAGTAAACTTTTACTAAAAAATAATTGAATTCAAGTTTAAAAAAAAAAAAAAGAAAAAAGATGCGTAAAAAAGAAAAGAAAAATTTAATTAAAACTCGTCCGGAAGATGATTCTTTGATTTCATCTCCTTCATCTGTTCATATTCCAAAAAAATATCAGCAGAATCAGAGTAGGAATTTTAAATAATTTGAGTAAAAATTAATTAAAGAAATAAAACTGAAAAAAATTTATTAAAAACTCGTCCGGAAAATGATTCTTTGATTTCATCTCCTTCATCTGTTCATATTCCAAAAAAATATCAACAGAATCAGAGTAGGAATTTTAAATAATTTGAGTAAAAATTAATTAAAGAAATAAAACTGAAAAAAATTTATTAAAAACTCGTCCGGAATCAATTAAACTTTGTATATTCGAATCTATTCAAATCCATTCGCAAAAATGCGATTCCAATCGATTTCAATAGAGTTTTTTCTCATTGATTTAATCAATTTGAATCGTATCAAATAGATTAATTTCTTCAATAGATTTGAATAGTAAAAATCACAATTCAAATCTATAGCCAATGAACTTCAATATACTTTAATAAATTTTAATATTTTTCAGTATAATTTTAAAATTTTTCAGTATAATTAAATATTATAATTGATTTTAATCAACTTTAATGGTAACGTGAATAGATTTCAATCAATTTTAATATGTTTGAATCAAAATTGAAAACTAATTGATTTTAATGAATTTAAAACAAAATTAAAAATTTTAATTGAGTTTAATTGTAGTTTTATTTGATTGAAGTAGATTTTTATTTCAGTATTTAGATTTTAGTTTCACTATTGAAATCTATTATCAATAGGTTTCAATACATTACAATAACTATTCAATCCATGACTAATAGATTTAGATAGATTTTAATAGATTCATATAGATTTCAATAACTGTTCAATCCATAACAAATACATTTCGATATATTTTAAGTTTTTTAAATCTAAGTATAAAATTTTAATCGATTTCAATCTTCCTTTTTTTAATCTTATTGAAAATTTCATTTGATTAATTTAAAAATTATCAATATTAATTGGAAAAAAAAGGTTCAAAGATTGAGTGAATGAGATTTCAACCAGTACTTGTGGGTTTATTTTTTAAATCACACACTGATAATTGAACGAATGCATTTATTTTATAATGGTTGAATAAAATTATTTAAATTATTAAATCTACCATCACATGGTTATTATGAGAAATATATTAATTTGTAAATTATATATATTTAATGATTATTAACTTTTTTTTTAGTTTTAAAATATATCAAAGTATTTAATCTATTATTCAACGGCCATTTCAAAAAATAAACATTTTATTCAAAACTGTCATCCTCAGAGCTTAAGATTGCTGCCTACCTCGGAGAGAGCTCCGAATTGACCGTGGCGCCGTCAACTAAACAAACGGCCGGAAAAAAAAAATCGATCTACTATTGGGAAGAAAAGTGCAGTCGTGGTGGGGATGAGGTCACGTGGTTCACGCGCTGTTCTAGTGGATTTAAATAGTTATGGGCAGCCATGTTGAATTGAGGGTTACGTCTTCATCTGCGCTGATCGCATTGAAAATAGTTGTGGGCAGCCATATTGCTTCCCTCTCTATGAGTGCACTTTCAATCCCAATACCGGCACGCAGGGCCGGCGCTCGCTGAAAGCATCGGCTGGGGGCTTGGGCCTTGGGGCTCCAAGAAATTTTGAATTCAAGTGAAAAATTATTTTCGAAGTAGTACATAAAAATAGTTAGGGCTTCAATAATAATTATTTAATTTTAATTTTTTTTTTTTACACTTTTTTGTCGTGTGGATGTGATTATGAATTAGTACGTACTGATAAAATAATACTCTATACAAAAAAACTGAAGGCTTATAGCTATTTTGATGTTTCAATTTAGTTACAATTTAGAAACAATCATGATAAATTATTATAATTTGGTTAAAACACAATCGGCACTTTACCGGTTATATTCCGTATTGGCTTTCAGCGTTGGGCCGAACGACGCGCAGCTATTTTTAGACTCGAGATCGGACGGCTTCGGCTGTCTCCGTGGTCTTGCCACGAACTTGATGCCGCGCCAGCTGCTCCGATCACGACAAACCAAACGTGCTCCGATTTCTTTTACTATAGCAAGATTTTTTTTTTTATATTCTACATTTACTCGAAAATTTTATTTTTTTAGCTCCAATCTATTATACATTTGTGAAAGCTTTTTATACAATAATTTTTTTATGTCAGAAGCAATAAAATTTATGAATTATATTTTGGTGACCGAAGATGTTTTTAATAAATTGAACATGCACAAATCATATATCATTAAAAAGGTATTAAAAAAAGGAAGTTTTCTGCATGAACCGTGCCTCGATAACTTTCAACTTTCCGTCGCGTGGTTCAAAAAACCAACTAAAAAATCAGTTTCCAATCCGTGAGAAATCGCATTTTTGGAACGGAGATGGTTTCAATTGATTAAACCTCGACAAATCATATATTTTAGAAAAGACATTGAAAAAAGAAAGATCACGGAAAGACAAAGGCAGTGAGAATATCAGTGCCTTTTGCACACTCGGGGACTGTGTGGCGTGCAGGCTGCGGGACTCTGCCTTGCAGGCTGATTTAGCCTGCAAAGCAGAGTCCACCGCATTGCACCGCTCCGCCAGCCGCGGTTCGCCCCGCTATCATGATTAGCTAATTGAATAGAGCGAGTATCTTTTTATATTTAAACTAATAGGTAATCAATTCTAACTCTTAATATGCAGTTATAATATTAAAATATTGAACTTTCGGTAATCGAAGGATAAATAGATTGTTCGTGCGAAGAAAAACCTTAACCTGTCGATACGCAAAGGGATAAATTAAAAATTTGGGAAAAATATATTAATCTGATTTATTGGGTAACATCTCATCAAGATTTTTAAGTTTGATTTTTATCTGATTTTTTTTCTCAGTACCTTCTTTGTGACTATAAATCAGCAGATTTCCGGATAAGGTTTTTTTTTTACTCGGGCAGTTGAAATGTACACGTGTATATTATTTACGTGAAAATTTATATTAAAAAGAGCTAAAATAGATACTTACAAACTCGAAATATACTTGGATAAATCAAAATATTGAAGTCAGTAGACTGTACAATTTTACAAATAATTAAAAAATTATCGAATATTAGTTGAATTTTACAATTAGTACTGTATCGATACAGCCAAAAAATAAAAAATGGCGAAAATTAGTTCTTATTAACTAACCATGAGAAAAGATAATTTATATGATGGCATTTGAATGAAAAATTATCTTATTATCATATATTAATGTCAATAAATTATTGTTAGTCCGAAGTACACGAACAAGTGTAAAATTCGGATATCCGAATATCCTGAATGTGTAATTTTTTCGTAGTTAAATATCTAATTTTTTTGAGTGTAGAACTTGAATCAATATAAACAAACTCTCACCAATAAATTTCTCACTTTCATATTTTTTAAGGCTTAAATATTGTATCTTTTAGTTATGGTCAGAGTTGGGCAAGTATCCGAAGTTGAAATTTCGGATACTTTTGGGCTTTCGAAAAGTATCCGAAAAAAGTATCTTCGGATACTTTTCAATTTTTAAAAGTATCCGAAAAAAGTATCTTCGGATACAAGATAAATTTCATGAAAGTATCTTCAGATACAAGATACATTTCAAAAGTATCCGAAAAAAGTATCTTCGGATACTTTTCAATTTTTTGAAAAAGTATCTTCGGATACTTTTTTTTTTTGAAAAAGTATCTTTGGATACTTTTCAATTTTTTGAAAAAGTATCTTCGGATACTTTTTTTTGTTGAAAAAGTATCTTCGGATACTTTTTAAACTTAAAAAGTATCCGAAAAAAGTATCTTCGGATACTTTCATAATCTAAATATATCCGAACATACTTTTTGTGTCATAAAAATTTTATACAGTTAAAAAATTTAACTTTTTTTACTAATGAGTCCAATAACCAAAATCAAATAAAAAAATAAATAAAATTATTAAAAACGTAATCGGAAATTGTTGGGGACGCTCGAACGGATTCTAAGGATTATAAAAGGATTGAAAATACTTCATTGCATATATTTTTTTGCAAAACAAAAAAAAAATTACTATTTGAACCAACTCTTGAATTCAATCACCGTGCTTCGTTTCAATAATTTAGTCGCGCAACTTGTTCACACGTTAATACAAGAGTTGTTACGACAAATTTTTTGTTTAAACCGGTCTCAATTCAAAGTTTTTTATATCTTTATTTTATATTTGAATTTTATTATTTTAGAAATGATTTACAAATTTGTCTCGCAACAACTCTTGTATAAGTTTCGTGACTAAATAATGGAAACATATTTACGTATTTAACAGAAGCTGATTGTAGTGAAGCACGGTGATTGAATTCAAGAGTTGGTTCAAAAAGTAATTTTTTTTTTTGTTTTGCAAAAAATTATATGCAGTTAAGTATTTTAAATCCTTTTAAAATCCTTAGCATCTGTTCGAGCGTCCCCAGCAATTTCGGATCACGTTTTTAATAATTTTATTTTTTTTTTTATTTTTTTTTATTTGATTTTGGTTATTGGACTCATTAGTAAAAAAAGTTTAATTTTTTAACTGTGTAAAATTTTTATGACACAAAAAATATGTTCGGATATATTTCGATTATGAAAGTATCCGAAGATACTTTTTCAAAAAATTGAAAAGTATCCGAAGATACTTTTTTCGGATACTTTTGAAATGCATCTTATATCTGAAGATACTTTCATGAAATTTATCTTGTATCCGAAGATACTTTTTTCGGATACTTTTAAAAATTGAAAAGTATCCGAAGATACTTTTTTCGGATACTTTTGAAATGTATCTTATATCTGAAGATACTTTCATGAAATTTATCTTGTATCCGAAGATACTTTTTTCGGATACTTTAAAAAATTGAAAAGTATCCGAAGATACTTTTTTCGGATACTTTTCGAAAGCCCAAAAGTATCCGAAATTTCAACTTCGGATACTTGCCCAACTCTGGTTATGGTTAACTCATCACATTTTATTAAAAAATATTTTATTTTGAAATTGAAGTTTGTAATCAATAATTTCTTGAAATTAAAAGCAATTTTTAAAAGTGTTTTTAAGAATTTATTGCTAAAGTTTCAGTTTGAGAGAATTTTCAAAAAATATTAATTCATTTATTATGTAAAATTAGATTTTTTTGATGATTGTATACAAGTTTAGAAGATATAGTTATATAAAATTTTTTTAATTTTAATTTTTTTTAGTGTATATTGTAATATTTACTCTTACTTTAGTTGTATAATAATTATGATTTGTTCAATGTTAGTTATTTAAACTATATGTTAAGAATTAGCATTGGTTATTAGTTTAATTATGAAAAAATTCTCGCTCTATTCAAGCTGGTCGTGGATAGCAGCGTGCCGGCGTCAAAGCCGTGGTGCGGCAGGCGGAGCGGTGCAGTGCGGTGGACTCTGCTTTGCAGGCTAAATCAGCCTGCAAGGCAGAGTCCAGCAGCCTGCACGCCGCACCGTCGCTGAGCGATCAAAGGGCACTGTTATTCTCACTGCTCCCGTCTCTCCGCGATATGCTAGCAAGGCCCTCGCTAGAAATTTAGCTTGACAGCGCGTAAGCGTGTAACGGGGCGCGAGTAAGGGCCCCGTAAGGCAATCGTTCGAATTTTAATGTTATTTAAATAAATCTATCTATGAATAACATTGAATAACATTTTAATTAATTTGATTCCAAGTTAAATTCTTATCCAAGTTACAATGATTTGCAATGCAACTATTTTATCGTAAATAAATAAAGTACGAAACAATAGTAACGAAAATAAAAATTAGGTTAACCTTATCTGCAGTGTATACACTCATAAACTGTGATTAAATCTACCGCATTTTCAAAACAAATTCAAATTTTCTTTATTTCATTGATTTTTCTGTCTATACAGTGAATTTAAAGTAATACTAAAAAATTACACAATTGTAAACATTTGTAAGTAGTAAATATTTGGCTGCATGTATTTAAGCTGAAATAAATATTTTTTAAATAAAGTATAATAAAAAGAAAACTTTTTTAATAATTATATATTTTTTATTGAATAATTATGACCTTTCTATTAGTATATATTAGAAATAATAATTGATAATTTTGAAGTTTTATAAATAAATTTATTCAATATAGAGCTCTACTGAAGTTGTTTTTAACAAAATTGCTATTAGTTTAATCATTACATTTAATATATTTTAAGAAAATTAAATACAAACATTTTATATTTAGAAACGCAAATTATATATATTTATAATAATATTAAAAAAAAATCTTAAATACTAATAATAAAATACATGCATGGTTTATTTGTTTTAATTTAAATCTGAATTCAAGTCACTAGGTTCAATTTCTTCTTTTTCTTTCTTGTGTCTCAATTTTCTACCACCATGCCAGTCTTTAGCATAATTACTTATAATTATACCAAGAACACTTTTTAACTCTGACTCGGTTAATTTTCCATTTTTTGGTGAGTTGATGGTTTTTATCAATGATTCTCTCAAACATATATAAAAATTTGTGTTTTTGAATAACTTTTTTCCTTCTTGAAGTTTTTGTATAGTGTAATTTTTCATAACTTCATGAGTAAATATAGCTTGAAGAGTCATGTTTAGTTGTGTCAGTAAATCATTTTTTTCTATGGAAATTGAAGATTGAAAGTGGCTCTTCATGTCCTTAAAAAACTCAGATGTTGGAAGTAATCTGCTATCTATAGCTATGAAATCATCTAGTGTTTGGATTGGAAAAATTAAATTATGCTTAAAAGTAACATCAAACATAGAAACTTTCTGAGAGCTATCAGGCTTTGAATCTTCCACAATATTGATTAACTCATGAACATGTCGAGTCAAAATAGCTAACTTACCATTAACGACAGTCTTAAATTCTTTAATCTCTTTTTGAAACATTATAATTGTTGTGTTAATAGTAGAGTCAATATCACTCTTTGTCAAAAGTCCAATATTTTGTTTACTTTAATTCTCTGTACTAGCACTTTTATAAAAATTATTTTCAGAACTGACATGTATTTGGGAAATATCAGAAAAAGTCCCTCTAATTTTTTTGGAACTTTCACATTTATTAACTGAAGTATTTCCATAATTATCTGTGTTTTCAGAATTAATTGCTAAAGCACTATTATAAGGCGTTATATCATTATGATGTAATTTAATAGATTCTAATTTCTGCAAGCTTGGGGGAATATTTTCTTGATTGTTGTTAATATAAAATACACTTTCTACTTTGTCGACTACAATCTCATTTTGTTTTGGTGATAAATTGATCACATCACTTTCAATGACTTCCATATCATAAAGTTTTTCAGCGTCCTGGTTCTCTGTTACAGTTCCATTCTCACTTGTACAATTTACTATACTTTGATTATCAACAAGAACATCAAGTCCCCTATCTTCGCCCGCAAAATTAGTGTTGATAGGCTCTTTGCTAAATACAGCGCACAACCTTTCCTCCTCAGAATCAGGAAAAGTAAGAATAACTCCAAATTTTTTGCACTCTCTAGTTCCACATCACTCGCGGGTAAATATTCTATATCCCATTCTTGCGTTGATTCACAATGATCTGTTTCGAAAATAATTTTTGTACAGTTGACTTCATCTAAACAATAAAAAGTTAAATATAAATTCTGTAAACAATTAAGTTGAAATAACCTCAAAATTATACTTGCCACTTAATAATTGATTATCTTCATTACTTTTAAATCTTTTAGTTTTACTATTTTCCCTAAAATTTTGTACTCTTTTTTTTGTAAGTTCTTTAGTTCGTTTAAATTTTTCACTCATTACTACAATATATATTATGTTGAAAATAATTAAAAAAAAAAAAAATTTTTAATTAGCTGCTTGTACGCTGCTAGGCTGCTGGATGCCTCTATATACAGCTGACAAGCCAGGTTATAATTGCGAGTAGGGGCCGAGCTCGCGCCCCGTCTCTGCCCCGTTACACGCCTTGCGAGGCCTTCACAAGGTGGCCTTACGAGGGCCACATTCGTTCCCCAAGATCTTTCTGTTCGGGTGGTTACCAAAAAAATTTTCGAACAAAAATTAAAGTTAAAATTTAAATTGAAAATAAACTTGAACAGAAGATTAACTTACTTAACTAAATCTATTACGGAATAAGGTAAATTCATTAAGTAAAAAGGAGACGCCCACCTCGACCCTTACCTTTTATAGAGTAGGCAGTGCAGGATTTAAAGTGTAAGTAATTTAAAATGTAGTTTGCATTTAACTAAATTCTAGATTTTATTTTATTTTTTTCAACTTCGTTCAATTTTATAAAATTAGACCCTTTAAAAGAATCTGAAGCCAATAATCACTTAATAAAGTGGTTAAAAAATCCAGCTAAACCAAAGGAATCAACGACAGCACCGCTAATGTAATATAATGTAATATAATGTAATATGACGTAATGTTTTATATAATGTAATACGAAAATGATTAAATAAATAATAAAATTAATATAAATGTGAAGTCTCAAAAACTTTATTATGAATCAATAGCTATAAACACAATTCAACAAATTTTATTTACAATTCTTATTCAGTTCGAAACAAAGTGTGCCTTTACAAAAAATTGTTCAATTTGAGTGGTGTAGTTACTGAAATTATTTAATTCTTCATCTTTAACCTCAAAATGCCTCCTCGTACACGTGGTAGAGGGGCTTACAGCAACTCTCAAAACAGAGTTCAAAATAGCTATCACTCAAAACAAAACACATCCTCAGCTAATATTGAAGAAAATGATGATTCACAAATATACTGTTGCTATTGCCCACCAAATCGCCCACCCATCAGCCAAAGGACAATCCCTAACGTGACTTTTTGCACTAACTGTGCATCTGCATACCATCCTGGGTGCATAAAAAGGTGCCATGTAAATTCGGATGGATCTGTCGTAGAATGTTGTGGCCAAGCTGATGCAGCAATACAAGACAGTACGGTTTTGAATCAAACACAAGAAAACAATTTTCAATCACAATCACACCAAACAAATTCACCTAGTAAACCAGATCTCTCAAATAATCAATTGCTAGACATTTTGATGAAAGAAATGAATAAATTTTCCAAAAATTTGGAAAATTATGATAAAAGAATTACCAGTAATTCTAATAATATAAAAAATATTAACCAACAAATTTTTCAGATGAATAAAAAGCTGGAAAACCAACAAAACTCAAGTTCTGACACAAACAACATTATTACAACAATTTTAGCTGAACAGGAGGACAGAAAAAGGAGACAAAACAACATCATCATTTACAATCTACCAGAATTCAACAAAATAACACCCAAAAATGCAGAAGAGAAGAAGGAATTTTTCTTGGAACTAGCAGACTACAACAAAAAAGTAATCAAAAAACTTCTAACTGAGTTGGACCCCACCATCGAACAACCAGTCTACACCAGACGTATAGGCAAGTACCAGACTGATAAGATCCGTCCCCTCCTTCTTTCTTTTAACAATACCCTTTCCATTAAATCTATTTTCAAGAATATTTCTAAATTACTTACCTCAGACACTTTCAATAACATAATAATTAAACATGACCTTACAATAAATCAAAGAGACACAATAAAAAGCTTAAAAGTAAAATGTGAGAAACTCAACCAAATAAACAATGATCCCACTTTTGCTTGGGTCATTTCTCACTCAAATTCTAACCCTATCATAAGTAAACATATAAAAAACAATATTCCATCCATTCCAACACCAAACACCACAAACTAAATAATAAACTAAATATATATTACCAAAATGCTCGCAGCCTAAAAAATAAATTTGATCAACTTGCTAATAATCTTCACCTTGCAACTATAAAACCTGACATCATTATTATTACTGAAACCTGGCTTTTCAACGGCTTCCCCAATAGTTTATTACAACTCTCTGGTTATGATATTTTCAGGCAAGATAGAAACTCTAATACCAGTCAAGACCTTAGAGGTGGTGGAGTCCTCATAGCCACAAAATCCACTTTAAAAGCTACCTCATGTACCCTACTTCCATCAACTTGTGAGCATATTTTTGTCTCTATAAACCTACAACACACTAAACTGTTAATTGGATCTATTTACCTATCTCAAAAGACACAAATAAATAATAAAGTTTACCTAGAACACACAGCTGTTATTGAAGATCTAAAAAATAGTTATCCTGACCATCATCTATGTGTACTTGGAGATTATAACCTACCTAACCTTAAATGGACAAATGATACTTCACTAAATTTTGAAATAGTTAACCATGCAAACAACTCTCATATTCAACTAGCCCAAATATTACAAGATACCTTCTCTCTTTTTAACTCTAAACAAATCTACCCATCTACTTCAGACACTGGTTATTCTCTTGATCTCTTTTTCTCTTCTATTGATTTTAATGTTATTAGCCCACCTGAACCTTTAATGAAAATAGACCCCAACCACCCCCCCTATTACTTTTCATTGGAATTACACCAAAACAACACTTCAGAAATTGAAACACTATACTCACACAATTTTAAATCAGCTAATTACGAAAAAATTAACAAATTAATACAATCTGAACTAACAAACATTTACGTTTCAAATGATGTCAATAAACAATGTGATACTTTTTATTCTATCATGGAAAAAATTATAGATCAAAATGTACCCATCATACCAATCTATCACAGTAATTTTCCAAGATGGTATACCAATGAACTTAAACATTTAATAATTCTAAAGAAAACTACACACAAGAGATGGAGAATTACTCAAGACCTTAAATTATATATTGAATTCAAACGTCTGAGAGCACTATGTGTTAGAAATTCCAAAAGAACAAAAAAAGAATTTGACAAAAACGTCGAATCACACATAACAAAAAATCCGAAATCTTTTTGGAATTACTTTAACTCACTACATAAACCCGAAAATATTCCACCTACAATGAATTACAATAATATAACCTCAAATAATAGTAAAACCAGTGCAAACCTTTTTAGTAAATTTTTTCAATCTGTCTATAAACCCCAAACTATGACCCCCTCAACTGTAAACTACTCATCTCAAGCTGATAATTTCCAAATCGATATTAATGAAGTCATTACAGCAGTCAAAAATTGTAAACCTAGCTTCGATGATAGGATTGACGGTATACCATCTAACATCATAAAAAACTGCCCAAATATTATACCATTCTTACACTCATTATATAATCTATCCTTAGAAACCAGTACCCTCCCACAGAAATGGAAAAACTCTATTACCATACCCATATTCAAACAAGGTCAAAAAACTGAAATCACAAACTACAGACCCATAGCCCAAATTCCACCTGTTGCAAAAATTTTTGATAATATCGTCACACTCAAATTAAATGAAATTCTATTACCCTCTATCGTTGAAAATCAACATGGTTTTGTCCCTAATAAATCTGTTATAACAAATTTGCTCTTTTTCAATGACCACATTGCTAATGCCTTAAACAATAAACACCAGGTTGACACTGCTTACATGGATTTTAGTAAGGCCTTTGATTCTATAAATCACAATATTCTTATTGAAAAACTCAAAAAACTTAACCTAAACAAAAACCTTATAGATTGGATTATTTCATACATATCTGATAGAACCTATAAAGTCCTCCTGAATAATGAATTCTCAGATCCTTACAAAGCCACTTCAGGAGTGCCGCAGGGCAGCCATCTAGGTCCACTCCTGTTCATCATCTATATAAATGATATAACCTCAAGCATTCACAACTGTTATATACTAATATTCGCAGATGATGTCAAAATATTTAGGACAATAAAATCATTAAATGACTGTATCCTCTTTCAAAAAGACCTTCACTCTATTAACAATTGGGCTATAAAAAATCTACTGCCATTCAATCTAAAGAAATGCAATATTATGTCTTTTCACACGGGTCACACTTACATACATAAAGATTATTCAATCCTAAACACTACACTTACTCGGGTTAGCAAAATTCGAGACCTAGGCATTATTTACAATAATCGATTTAACTTTGACGATCACATACAAGCCACAATATCAAATTCACTAAAAAAGCTAGGTATATTAAAGTATTCCTCTCGAACTTTCAAAAACCCAAACACTATTATTCATCTATACAAAACCCTTATCCTTCCCAACTTAATCTTTGGATCTATCATCTGGTCACCTCAATATCAAAATCAGATATACCGACTTGAAAAAGTCCAACATAAATTTCTACGTTACCTTGCATACAAGATAGATGAACCAATGGATAGATTCTCACATGATTATTCTCCAATAGCTAAAAAATTCAACATCCCATCTATTCATTCACTCCACAGATATTATGACTTAGAATTCATACATAAATGTATTCATTTCAACTACCTTCCTAATGAACAAGAAATATTTAAACTTAAACCAAGGCCATATCAAACAAAAAGAAGCTGGATCGTCCAAGAATCAAACTATTATTCTACTGAAATCGGAAACTCTACCACATATAGAATGCGTCGACAATGGAATAATTTAGATGAACACCATAGGAAAATTCAAGAACTATCCACATTTTCAAGAAGTATTAAGCCAACTATCTTATCCTTTGAATAGGTGTTTGTGATAAATTAAATATTTTCTAAGTTCTATAATTACCAATTAGTTTATAACACTTTATTTAATTTCTATGAACTTATAATTTATAATTTATAATTTATAATTTATAAAATGTTTTTGATAAATGAAACTCTGTTTCTCTATATTATGTTAATTTTATACAATTGTTACTTAGTAATTAATTCATTGAATTAAATTGTAATGAGCCCACAAGCTCGTATATTTAAATAAAATAAAAAAAATAAAAATAAAATAATATCTTTTTTACATGCGGATGAGCTTTTTTTTTTTTTTTTAGCTTAAATGAAATTTTGGTAGTTACAAAATCTTCCTTAGAATAAGGTCTATCCGTTCCACAAAAAAGCTATTTTTCACAGATTGAAAACTGATTTATTAGTTGGTTTTTTGAATCGCGTGAAGGCAATTTTGAAGTTATCAAGGTGTGGTTCACGCAGAAGACTTCTTTTTTTCAATATCTTTCAGAAAACATATGATTTGTCCAGGTTTAATCAAGTAAAACCATCTCCATTCCGAAAAAAAGCTAATACATATTCCTGGACTGGAAACTGATTTTTTAGTATTTTTTAGTTTATTTTTGAATCGCGTGAATGCTATTTTTAAGTTATCGAGGTGCGGTTCAAGCGAAAAACTTCCTTTTTTCAATATCTTTCCGAAAATATATCATTTGTCCAGGTGCAATCAAAACCATCTCCGTTCCACCAAAAAGCTGTTTTTCACGGATTGAAAACTGATTTTTTAGTTGGTTTTTTGAATCGCGTGAATGCTTTTTTTAAGTTATTGAGGTGCGGTTCAAGCAAAAAACTTCCTTTCTTCAATATCTTTCCGGAAATATATAATTTGTCCAGGTGTAATCAATTGAAACCATCTCCGTTCCGCAAAAAAGCTAATTTTCACGGATTGGAAACTGATTTTTTCGTCGGTTTTTTGAATCGCGTAAAGGCAATTTTGAAATTATCAAGGTGTGGTTCACGCGGAAAACTTCTTTTTTTCAACACCTTTCAGAAAACATATGATTTGTCCAGGTTTATTCGATTGGAACCATCTCCGTTTCGCAAAAAAGCTAAAATTCACGGATTGGAAACTGATTTTTTAGTCGGTTTTTTGAATCGCGCAAAGGCCATTTTGAAGTTATCGAGGTCTGGTTCACGCAGAATTCTTCCTTATTTCTATACCTTTCAGAAAACATATGATTTGTCCAGGTTTAATCGATTAAAACCATCTCCGTTCCACCAAAAAGCTGTTTTTCACGGATTGAAAACTGATTTTTTAGTTGGTTTTTTGAATCGCGTGAATGCTTTTTTTAAGTTATTGAGGTGCGGTTCAAGCAAAAAACTTCCTTTCTTCAATATCTTTCCGGAAATATATAATTTGTCCAGGTGTAATCAATTGAAACCATCTCCGTTCCGCAAAAAAGCTAATTTTCACGAATTGGAAACTGATTTTTTCGTCGGTTTTTTGAATCGCGTAAAGGCAATTTTGAAGTTATCGAAGTGTGGTTCACGCAGAATTCTTTCTTATTTCAAGACCTTTCATATAAAATATGATTTGTCCAGGTTTAATCGATTAAAACCATCTCCGTTCCACAAAAAAGCTATTTTTCACGGATTGAAAACTGATTTATTAGTTGGTTTTTTGAATCGCGTAAAGGCAATTTTGAAGATATCAAGGTGTGGTTCACGCGGAAAACTTCTTTTTTTCAATACCTTTCAGAAAACATATGATTTGTCCAGGTTTATTCGATTGGAACCATCTCCGTTTCGCAAAAAAGCTAATATTCACGGACGGGAAACTGATTTTTTAGTCGGTTTTTTGAATCGCGTAAAGGCAATTTTGAAGTTATCGAGGTGCGGTTCAAGCAAAAACTTCCTTTCTTCAATATCTTTCCGGAAATATATGATTTTTCAAAGTTTAATCAATTGAAACCATCTCCGTTCCCAAAAAAGCTATTTAGTACAGTACCGTTACCGGAAAAAATTCAAAAATTCGCAAAAATTGCAAAAGTGATTATGACTGCAGAAATCTGTTGTAAATATTATTTAAACCGTAGGAAAAAAATGTTACGCATGTGGCATTTGGGGTAAAAGAATGGGGGTGGTTTTTAGGGGTGAAAAGCGGTTTTTCTTCGTTTTTCGCAATTTTTGAAGAAACTACTCATTTTATTGAAAAAGTTTTAGTGTGAAAGTTGTAGATAATATAAAAATCTACAACTTTTGTTCTATACATTTTTTTACATAACCTCAAAATTTTCAAGGAAAATGCAAAAAACCGTGTTTTTCGTTTTTTATTTTTCCTGGCCACAAAAATTGTTTAATTATTACGTTATTCGGCAAAAATCAAGCATCTTATATGTTGAATTAGTAGTTTTTTTTTTTGTTTAAAAATATTTAATTGCTTACGAGAAATTATTAAAATAAGCAAAAATTTTTTTTTTTTAAAGCCATTTTCTGATCAATGTATTGGTGGTAGAAAATTCAGTTTGGGCTAATTTTGTTCGTCTAATTTTAAATTTTCATAAAATAAAATAAAATTATCATCTCACTAGAGGAAAACATTGAAAAAAATCGAAAAAACCAAAAAATTCAATATTTTTCCACTAAAATTGATTTTATTGTTATAAATATTGTATTGTTTATCAATATTTATGGTAATAATTTAATTTCATAAGCTAAGTGAAATTTCTGAGTAATAATAACATAAAAATTGAACGAAAAATAAATTGTCTTTAAATAAATAAAAAAGCATATAGTATACTGTTAATATAACATTTTAATCTGAAATAACGTTTTAAAAATTTTTCCTCGTTTTTGTTGAATGGTACGGGGACCCTTTAGTAAGAGACAGTAAATTTAGGTCTTTGTATGGATTTACGAGGGGTGAGGGGCCGGAGCATTCCATTCTAGTGGTCATAATAATTATGCAAAGTGTGGCCATTTATACGTACAAGATTTGAAAAAATTAAAAACAGAAATGACAAGCTACGAGTACGAACTATTTGTGGAACAAGGTTATTTTACGGTACGACGCTCCGACAGATTTCGGTCTGGCGTTTGGACGGATATGATTGTGGAGCAAGTTATGATGAAAACACTGAAGATCGATGGAGGTGTTACTGGAGTTGGACGAATGAAAGATTCCGTTCTAACTAAATTTGCGAGAAATATGGTTGTTTTGACTGAAGTCTGCACTCGTATGGAAATATTCTGCAACGTGAATCTGGCAACATCTGAACAACACGTAGACGTTCGCGAGTACCGAATCACTACAGATGTAGAAGATTTAAAAAAGATATCTGATTTTTCACAAAGTACAATCCATTTCCAGAAACAAATAAAATTATGTCAATTTTTTCGGGAGTTGTTGTATAACAATGTTGTATAATAACAAGCTGTGCTTATCTCTGGAATTTTCGGAGAGCTCACTCAAGTGAACAATACTGTTTCTGTGAATGACTAAGAGGGATTTGCGGAATATTTTTTTTTCGCTTAACAATTGAGGCATCGAGGAATGAGGTTCAAACTGCTACAGTTAAGTTAACACTAAGGCCAGAGGAAGTTTTGAGTAAACTCAAGAGCCTGTAAGAAGTTTGTACCCGAGACAGGTGCAGTTTAAACCTACTAAATCAGTGGTACTGCCGAGTCTGTAACAAAACTATGGATCACAAGAGAACGTCTGTTTATTTGAGAGATGCGAGGAAAATAATAATCATGCTTCTAGAGATAGTAGTGGCGAGGATGAAAGAGAGAGTGAGAATTATGAGTAAAAATGGTTAAAATGGTCGGGATAGAGGGGACGAAGGACTTAATGGTTAAAACAAAATGAGGGTGGTCAAGCCAAGGTAATGAAACAAAACGACAAAAGCAAGAGCAATATTTCTAGAGGAGGAAGAGTGAGGACAGAGTATTATTGAGGCACTTGATTTTAGTGTGAAAGCGAACAGTCAAATGAGTTTCTGTTCGATGCTACATGTGCTACCAAGCACGTTGTAAACGCAAACATTACATTGTAATTCTTTGAGAAGTTCAGAGGCGAGGTATTTTTTACGAACAAAAACGAGGCAGCAATAAACTTAAATAAATTAAACTTGAATAGGAAACCAGTTGATTGTTTAAGATTTTATATGCAAGGCATTTTGAAAAACATTTTGTGATTACCAGCTGTGCTGGTCACTAAATGATTTTTTATAGGAAAGCTTTTTGAAAGTTTTGAGATTTCAGATATTTTTGAGGATTTTGCTAAGGCAGAACTGAGTTTTTTTTATTGACATTTTTAGGAGTATGCGAGGAAGGTCAATTTTTGCCACACTTGATAATTTTCTCGACCACTCACAGAATGGAGTTAAAGATCTTGATGCAAAATTCAGGAGGGAGCTTCACAGCTTATTAGCGAGTCGTAGAATTCTGAGACTTGAAGGGAGAATGGAGAGAAATCTTCACAAGGTGGGGAAATTGAAAAATGCTTGGATAGAGAGTTGGGTAATTCGTTTCTTGGCATCTTGCTTTGAAAACGAGTAACCTTCACGGCATGAGTAAATTAGAAGATTTAATTTGCAATTGAGTAAGCACATAATCCAAGCGAAGCCAGAAAACTAGATGTAATAATCTTAAGGCTTGCGAGGTTAGGTCACTCGTTGTGAAAAGTTAAAATATCTGAAATGAGATGCTAGAGTATTTGAGGAAGTTGAAATTGAGGAATCAGTTACTGTAAAACTTGCACGTTAACAAAGATAGAGAGATTGTTATTGGGTGAGGTTAGAATGAGAGCTGGAAGGCATCAAAATTGATTTGCACGATATCATGGGTTAGACAAAACCTGCTTTGTACCCTAGTGACACCTATGCAGTCATGAGGTTTTAACGATTATTCCAAGTTTGCTAAAACTTATTCTGTAAAGTGTAAGAGCAATTCCGGAATGGGTCTTGGGAGATTTTTGAGAATTACGGGTAACCATGTAGGCGAAAGCAGGAGTGCCCTTATTCATAAGAGCTGACAGAGGAACTGAGTTTCAGGGTAAATTCAAAGAGTTGATGATGAGTGAGCGGATAGCGACTTTACACGTGAGCACAAAACGCAAAGAACAGCATAGCCGAGAGTTTTATTCAGACTTTGTAGGAAGAAAAGTGCTTTAAGGTTAGACTCTGGTGACCTATGAGTATGTGGTTTCAGGCAGCTGAGATAGCTGATGATGTATATAACAGAACACCACGAGAGAGGTTTGAGTTTGAGTTTCCACCAAGAGCAAATAAAGTCGTTTTTGTCTGCTGCAGGACTAATTGCTATGTTTAATGGCACCTACCCACACAACAATTCATTATCTCCAGAAATGTGAGATTTAATGAAAAATTAACATTTAGAGGTTTTAGAGGAAGAGTTGGATCTTCAAGAGGATGAGTTAAAGTTAGTATTGTTAGCCAGTACAAACAAAGATCTAGCGCGTCTTACTATCAGAGAGGAACCGAGTTCGATGAGCAAAAACAATGTGTGAGATTTGGTTGATGGGTCTGAGATTGAGAGCGAGTTTCTGAGAGAGTACGAGTTGATTAAGACATACGCTCCTGTCTCAATACTTGTCTTGGTCTGGGCTGCGTTGTCTGAGTATATAACAAACTGAATTACACGCTTGTTAGATGGATGTCTAGATAGCCTTCTGAATGATGAGCTCGAGGACGACGCTTCCTGATGGATGCTTGTGTGAAGACGCCACGAAAGCTAACGTGATGTGTGAACTGAGGAAATCTCTGTATGAGTTAAAAAACAAGTCCCAGGAGGTAGAGTGAGAAAGTTAACGCCGAGATATTGAAACTTGGTTTCAGTCACGACATTAATAAATCTTGTCTGTTTACTTGGGTTTATAAAAACTATACTTGCTCTCATCGTACTTTATGTCGATGAGAGCAACGTTGTGAAAAAACTGAGTTAGGTTGAGGTGAGTTTGAGTGCTATGTTTAGGATTAAGGACTCTGGAGAGCCAGATGTCTTTCTGAAAAATTAAAATCACTCGAGTTTGTGAAAAGAGGCTCATGAGTATAACCCTAATAAACTGAATAGGCAAGAACCTTGAGAAGTTCAATCTGAGTGATTGTACTTCTCATGACACACCAACAATAACGAGGAAAGTGAGTAATCAGGAAATGAAGTCTCTTGAGTTAAGACAACTTGAGGAGTTTGATGACCCTACAGTTTCAATAACTCCAAATGTACCATTCAGCGAAGCAATAGGCTGCTTGGTGTACCCAACCTATACTACAAGGCCTGACATTGCCTGAGAGTGATAAAGCAATTGAACCTTACGGGAAGAGCTGGTAAGATGTAAAGAGGATTTCCATTGTCTAAGAGGCACAAAAGACTTATGTCTCAGATATCAAAGTTCGATGTTTTAATCGCTTACACTGATTTGAGTTTATCGGACTGCGAGGAATTTAAATCGACCGAAGGTTACGTGAATAAACCGTTTGGGACACCATTGCATGGAGAAGACACAAGCAGATTCTGGTGACAAGATCTTCTGGAGACACCGAACACGTTGCATCGAATGGAGTATGCAGCGAAATTTTAAGTGTGTGGTCGATAACTCGCAGAAAGAGGGAGGTCAAAAACTTGAATATTATAATAAGAATATTGAGGTGACAAAGGAGAATCTAAGGCAGGGAGCTAACGGACAACCGTGAATTCCTATCCGAGGCTTACGGAGACTTTGTAGAGCAATGTGTTTCTGAGGGTTCAATTGATGTGAGGAAAATGAATACAAGTCCCAACATGGCCGATAGCTTTACGAAACCACTTACCCGAGGCTATTTCAATAAGACTTAAATTAAGACTTTTGAATTGAAAGTGTGTGAATGAGCTTTCACTAGCTTGAGAGGTATACGATGAATTTCTGAGGAATATTTTGATTTACTATGTTACAGGTTCACCTGATCGAAAGATCGAGTCGAGACAATTACACTTACAACGTTTTAGAAAGACATCTATTACTTCATAATAAATAAAAAACCTAAGTGTTTTGAAAAATTTTTGTTCAAGAAAAGATAATTTAGATAGGCACTTTAATAAAATTCGTTGTAGTAAGACTGTAACTTTTATTTTAAAATGAAATTGCAATCCAACTGTAAATGCTCAGAAGAGAATATTAACGAAAATTTTCAAAATAAAGCAGATTTAGAAAAAAATTCATCAAAAACAGATTATATTGTTTGTTCTAATTGTCAAAATCATTTTCATTCAGAACAACTTTTTAAAATTGTTGAATATCTATGGTTAAATAAATAGGCAGGGTTAGAGTTAAATAATTTATTTTGATTAAGTAAAAATGTTGTTATACAAGTTTGGGAGAGAAGAGGTATCTCGACAGCTCCCTCTGAGTTACATTAAACGACTGACCTGGGCTGACCGTTGCTCAAGGCTCGCAGGCCTACTTCAGTCAGCCAGCTCAGGTATGAAGTACGCTAATCCCGGCAGATGTTCAAATCAGCACGGAGGCGTGGAAGTAAACACCAAATGAGTTTCGTCAGAATTTTACAACTTCGTCGCGCCTAATGGTTTCTTAAGGCACGTACTTCAAATAAAGCCATTAGTCGCGACGTGCAGCAAACAATCGAACTATTTTAAATTACATCAATAAAACTTTCACTCAAAAACTCAACACTCCCTCTTTATTTACAATAGGTCGTCAAGCAATATTCAATCTTTCGCGCATAAAACAAAACTGCGTTTTTTCCAACGGCCTCGTAAAGATATCCGCCAATTGATCTTTAGACTTCACACATCGCACCGCAATTTTTTTCTTACTCATTAAATCGTGAACGAAATGATAATGCACGTCCATATGCTTTGACCGCTTATGGAACTCGGAGTTACTCGCGATTTTTATCGCTGATTGATTATCAACTAAGATAGGCATGCATATCAAACTAACCCTTAGATCATTTAGCATTCGACTCAACCATGAGGCTTCTTTCGCCCCATGCGCTCACGCCATATACTCCGACTCCGCGGTCGAGAGTGACAAAGCACTCTGTCGCTGACTTGACAACGAAATCGGAGCACCTCTGATCATAAAAAAAACCACTCCTTGACCTTCGCGATTCAGTGCTACCCGCGTAATCCGCGTCTGTGTACCCCACGACGTTCAAATTTTTCGTTCGGCCAAATACAATACCGATGTCGTGGGTCCTACTCAAGTATTTAAAAATACGTTTTACCGCTTCCTAGTGCACGCGACCGTATGATTCCAGAAATTGACTCAAATAATTTACCGCGTACTCAATATCAGGGCGCGTCAACTTCGCCGCGAATAGGAGAGACCCTAGCTTCATGGTAAGGCACAGTCACTTCACTTTTGCTGCACTTGCTTAAGTGCAAGCCTGGCTCAGACGGCATACTCACACAATTCGTGGTAGTTAATTTGAATTTTTTTATAAGTTTCTCAATGTAGCCGACCTGAGTAATCTTTATCGTACGCGCAGTTCTATCACGCTAGATCCGAAAACCGAGGAACTCGTCAGCTTTACCCGACGTTATCTGAAAATGCGATTTCATATAATTTAACACACTTTCTATCACATTCTGGCTTTTTCAAGTCATCCACTTAAAGCGCGAGGTACACTAAGCACTCTTCTATCACTGCCACAAACACGCACTTATCACATTCGATGGGTTTGAAGTTGAAGATTTTCAAGAAATCGACAAACTTCTCGTCGTCCATGGCCTTCCTCCATTTATTTGAACCCGGGCTTGCAAGCGCCTCCGGGTAACTTTGTGGGATGATGTACACGGCGTAGGCAGCGGAGACACCGTATCTTTCTGGAGGATTTAAGCCGTGCCAATGTCGAAGTTCATGTCCCTGCGGGAGATTTTCAACAACTCTCTCTGCATCTAGATTGACGGGAGGGTCAGTTGCAACTGCTCTCAGACCATCAACATCAGCAGCAACAGCCCCTTCTTCACCAGCTGCAGCGGGGGCTACTTCCTCTTCATTGGTGACGTGAAGTTCCTCCTCCTCCTCCTGTAGCAATAGATCATTGAATCTCATCCCAAGATCCTCGCCAAACTCAATGTCCACGCGAAAAACGTCATCGTTTTTTTTTCTATTCGCACCCTGCTTGTTTCGTTCATGAAAACTCACATCGGTGCTATTACATGGGCAATAGCCAGTGCACACACTGGGACAAAACGAACTTTTTTGCCCGAAATCAACAATGTACTAATTGTTGAACGGGTTCTGATGCATTTTGTTGGAAAACCTTCTTTGATTGATGAAGATATAGGAAAAATGTTAAAAAGTGGTTAAAATCATTTCCTGGTCCAGGAAAAGTGTGAAGAGCCGAGATTTTTGAGAAGTAGCAAACGACTCTACATTTTATGGGAACTACCCCAAACATCGATCATATGAGGGGTGAATGGGCTCAAAAAATACTGCTTGAGTGTTTATAAGATTCCGTCAGTTATTTTTCAAAAAAATTGTTTTGAAAAGATAACGTTTTACCTCCTATCTACAAAATGCTATGTGTTTGGATTAAAATCAAAATATTTATTACCAATTAAGCTAGTGAATTTACTATTAAAGTAAAAATAAAAAATAAAAAATAAAAAACAAAGAAAAAAAAAATTAATAAATTATTAATTTAGTTTGATTATTTGACTTGAACTCTAATTTTTTAAAACTACTTGCATCTAATGAATGAACACCAAACTTTTTAGTTGTGACACGTGATTCAGTCATAACAAATTTTTTAATGAAAGCTAGTAGAATCTCATTAGCACTCAAGCAGGATTTTTTGAGCCCATTCAACCCTTATATGATCAATCTAAGAGGTAATTCCTGAGAATGAATCGACTCCAAACTTTTCGGAGGTAAAACGTAATCAATTTAAAACAACTTTTAAAAAAAAAGGTGACGGAATCTCATTAACACTCGAGCGGTATTTTTTGAGCCCATTCACTCCTTATATAATCGATCTTAGGGGTAGTTCCCGAGAATGAATCGACTCCAAACTTTTCGGAGGTAAAACGTGATCAATTCCAAACAATTTTTTTGAAAAAAGGTGACGGAATCTCATTAACTGACAAGCGGTTTTTTTTGAGCCCATTCACTCCTTATATATTCGAACCAACAGGTAAATCCCGTGAATGAATCGACTCCAAACTTTTCGGAAATAAAACGTAATCAATTCAAAACAATTTTTTCAAAAAAAAAAAGTGACAGAATCTCATTAAAAGTCGAGCGGTATTTTTTGAGCCCATTCACCCCTTATATGATCGATCTTAGGGGTAGTTCCTGAGAATGAACCGACTCTTAACTTTTCGGAGGTAAAACGTAATCAATTCAAAACAATTGTTTTAAAAAAAAAAGGTGACGGAATCTCATTAACACCCGAGCGGTATTTTTTGAGCCCATTCACTCCATATATGATCGATCTTAGGGGTAGTTCCTGAGAATGAACCGACTCTTAACTTTTCGGAGGTAAAACGTAATCAATTCAAAACAATTGTTTTAAAAAAAAAAGGTGACGAAATCTCATTAACACCCGAGCGGTATTTTTTGAGCCCATTCACTCCTTATATAATCGATCGTAGGGATAGTTCCGGAGAATGAATCGACTCCAAACTTTTCGGAGGTAAAACGTAATCAATTCAAAACAATTAGTTCGAAAAAAAAGGTGTCGGAATCTCATAAACACTTAAGCGATATTTTTTGAGCACATTCATTCCTTATATAATCGATCTTAGGAATACTTCCCGAGAATGAATCGACTCCAAACTTTTCGGAAATAAAACGTAATCAATTCAAAACAATTTTTTCAAAAAAAAAAAGTGACAGAATCTCATTAACAGTCGAGCGGTATTTTTTGAGCCCATTCACCCCTTATATGATCGATCTTAGGGGTAGTTCCTGAGAATGAACCGACTCTTAACTTTTCGGAGGTAAAACGTAATCAATTCCAAACAATTTTTTTGAAAAAAGGTGACGGAATCTCATTAACACTCTAGCGGTATTTTTTGAGCCCATTCACTCCTTATATAATCGATCGTAGGGATAGTTCCGGAGAATGAATCGACTCCAAACTTTTCAGAGGTAAAACGTAATCAATTCAAAACAATTAGTTCGAAAAAAAAGGTGACGGAATCTCATAAACACTTAAGCGATATTTTTTGAGTACATTCATTCCTTATATAATCGATCTTAGGAATACTTCCCGAGAATGAATCGACTCCAAACTTTTCGGAAATAAAACGTAATCAATTCAAAACAATTTTTTCAAAAAAAAAAAGTGACAGAATCTCATTAACAGTCGAGCGGTATTTTTTGAGCCCATTCACCCCTTATATGATCGATCTTAGGGGTAGTTCCTGAGAATGAACCGACTCTTAACTTTTCGGAGGTAAAACGTAATCAATTCAAAACAAATGTTTTAAAAAAAAAAGGTGACGGAATCTCATTAACACCCGAGCGGTATTTTTTGAGCCCATTCACTCCTTATATAATCGATCGTAGGGATAGTTCCGGAGAATGAATCGACTCCAAACTTTTCGGAGGTAAAACGTAATCAATTCAAAACAATTAGTTCGAAAAAAGGTGACGGAATCTCATTAACACTCTAGCGGTATTTTTTTGAGCCCATTCACTCCTTATATATTCGATCCAACAGATAAATCCCGTGAATGAATCGACTCCAAACTTTTCGGAAATAAAACGTAATCAATTCAAAACAAATGTTTTAAAAAAAAAAGGTGACGGAATCTCATTAACACCCGAGCGGTATTTTTTGAGCCCATTCACTCCTTATATAATCGATCGTAGGGATAGTTCCGGAGAATGAATCGACTCCAAACTTTTCGGAGGTAAAACGTAATCAATTCAAAACAATTAGTTCGAAAAAAGGTGACGGAATCTCATTAACACTCTAGCGGTATTTTTTTGAGCCCATTCACTCCTTATATATTCGATCCAACAGATAAATCCCGTGAATGAATCGACTCCAAACTTTTCGGAAATAAAACGTAATCAATTCAAAACAATTGTTTGAAAAAAAAGGTGACGGAATCTCATTAACACTCGAGCGGTATTTATTGAGCCCATTCATTCCTTATATAATCGATCTTAGGGGTAGTTCCCGAGAATGAATCGACTTCAATTTTTTCGGAGGTAAAACGTAATCAATTGAAAACAATTATTTTGACGAAAAGCTGACGGAGTCTCATTAACACTCGAGCGGTTTTTTCTTTTGAGCCCAATCATTCCTTATATAATCGATCTTAGGGGTAGTTCCCGAGAATGAATCGACTCCAAACTTTTCGGAGGTAAAACGTGATCAATTCCAAACAATTTTTTTGAAAAAAGGTGACGGAATCTCATTAACTCTCAAGCGGTTTTTTTTGAGCCCATTCACTCCTTATATAATCGATCAAAGAGGTAAATCCCGTGAATGAATCGACTCCAAACTTTTCGGAGGTAAAACGTGATCAATTAAAAACAATTGTTTTAAAAAAAAAATGACAGAATCTCATTAACACTCGAGCAGTATTTTTTGAGCCGATTCACCCCTTATATGATGGAACTTGGAAGTAGTCCCCGAAAATGAATCGACTCCAAACTTTTCGGAAATAAAACGTAATCAATTCCAAACAATTTTTTTGAAAAAAAAAAATGACAGAATCTCATTAACACTCGAGCAGTATTTTGTAAGCCCATTCATCCCTTATATGATCGATCTTAGGGGTAGTCCCCGAAAATGAGTCGGTAATCAATTCAAAACAATTTAAAAAAAAAAATAAAGGTGACGGAATCTCAT
Source organism: Encarsia formosa (assembly GCA_038277355.1). NCBI lineage: Eukaryota > Metazoa > Arthropoda > Insecta > Hymenoptera > Aphelinidae > Encarsia > Encarsia formosa. The sequence goes on along the minus strand of CM076185.1, from coordinate 48,795,749 downwards.
TAACTCTCAAGCGGTATTTTTTGAGCCCATTCAGTCCTTATATAATTGATCTTAGGGGTAGTTCCCGAGTATGAATCGACTCCAAACTATTCGGAGGTAAAACGTAATCAATTCAAAACAATTGTTTTAAAAAAAAAGGTGACGGAATCTCATTTACACCCGAACGGTGTTTTTTGAGCCCATTCACTCCTTATATAATCGATCGTAGGGGTAGTTCCCGAGAATGAGTCGACTCCAAACTTTTCGGAAATAAAACGTAATCAATTCAAAACAATTTTTTCAAAAAAAAAAAGTGACAGAATCTCATTAACAGTCGAGCGGTATTTTTTGAGCCCATTCACCCCTTATATGATCGATCTTAGGGGTAGTTCCTGAGAATGAACCGACTCTTAACTTTTCGGAGGTAAAACGTAATCAATTCAAAACAATTGTTTTAAAAAAAAAAGGTGACGGAATCTCATTAACACCCGAGCGGTATTTTTTGAGCCCATTCACTCCTTATATAATCGATCGTAGGGATAGTTCCGGAGAATGAATCGACTCCAAACTTTTCGGAGGTAAAACGTAATCAATTCAAAACAATTAGTTCGAAAAAAAAGTTGACGGAATCTCATAAACACTTAAGCGATATTTTTTGAGCACATTCATTCCTTATATAATCGATCTTAGGAATACTTCCCGAGAATGAATCGACTCCAAACTTTTCGGAAATAAAACGTAATCAATTCCAAACAATTTTTTTGAAAAAAGGTGACGGAATCTCATTAACACTCTAGCGGTATTTTTTTGAGCCCATTCACTCCTTATATATTCGATCCAACAGATAAATCCCGTGAATGAATCGACTCCAAACTTTTCGGAAATAAAACGTAATCAATTCAAAACAATTGTTTGAAAAAAAATGATAACAGAATCTCATTAACACTCGAGCAGTATTTTGTAAGCCCATTCACCCCTTATATGATCGATCTTAGGGGTAGTCCCAGAAAATGAATCGGTAATCAATTCAAAACAATTTAAAAAAAAAAAAAGGTGACGGAATCTCATTAGCACTCGAGCAGTATTTGTTGAGCCCATTCACCCCTTATATGACCGATCTAATAGGTAATTCCCGAGAATGAATCGACTCCAAACTTTTCGGAGGTAAAACGTAATCAATTGAAAACAATTGTTTTGACGAAAAGCTGACGGAGTCTCATTAACACTCGAGCGGTTTTTTCTTTTGAGCCCATTCATTCCTTATATAATCGATCTTAGGGGTAGTTCCCGAGAATGAATCGACTCCAAACTTTTCGGAGGTAAAACGTGATCAATTCCAAACAATTTTTTTGAAAAAAGGTGACGGAATCTCATTAACTCTCAAGCGGTTTTTTTTGAGCCCATTCACTCCTTATATAATCGATCTAAGGAATACTTCCCGAGAATGAATCGACTCCAAACTTTTCGGAAATAAAACGTAATCAATTCCAAACAATTGTTTGAAAAAAGGTGACGGAATCTCATTAACACTCTAGCGGTATTTTTTTGAGCCCATTCACTCCTTATATATTCGATCCAACAGATAAATCCCGTGAATGAATCGACTCCAAACTTTTCGGAAATAAAACGTAATCAATTCCAAACAATTTTTTTGAAAAAAAAAAATAACAGAATCTCATTAACACTCGAGCAGTATTTTGTAAGCCCATTCACCCCTTATATGATCGATCTTAGGGGTAGTCCCAGAAAATGAATCGGTAATCAATTCAAAACAATTTAAAAAAAAAAAAAAAGGTGACGGAATCTCATTAGCACTCGAGCAGTATTTGTTGAGCCCATTCACCCCTTATATGACCGATCTAAGAGGTAATTCCCGAGAATGAATCGACTCCAAACTTTTCGGAGGTAAAACGTGAACAATTCCAAACAATTTTTTTGAAAAAAGGTGACGGAATCTCATTAACTCTCAAGCGGTTTTTTTTGAGCCCATTCACTCCTTATATAATCGATCAAAGAGGTAAATCCCGTGAATGAATCGACTCCAAACTTTTCGGAGGTAAAACGTGATCAATTCCAAACATTTTTTTGAAAAAAAAGGTGACGGAATCTCATTAACACTCGAGCGGTATTTATTGAGCCCATTCATTCCTTATATAATCGATCTTAGGGGTAGTTCCCGAGAATGAATCGACTTCAATTTTTTCGGAGGTAAAACGTAATCAATTGAAAACAATTATTTTGACGAAAAGCTGACGGAGTCTCATTAACACTCGAGCGGTTTTTTCTTTTGAGCCCATTCATTCCTTATATAATCGATCTTAGGGGTAGTTCCCGAGAATGAATCGACTCCAAACTTTTCGGAGGTAAAACGTGATCAATTCCAAACAATTTTTTTGAAAAAAGGTGACGGAATCTCATTAACTCTCAAGCGGTTTTTTTTGAGCCCATTCACTCCTTATATAATCGATCAAAGAGGTAAATCCCGTGAATGAATCGACTCCAAACTTTTCGGAGGTAAAACGTGATCAATTAAAAACAATTGTTTTAAAAAAAAAATGACAGAATCTCATTAACACTCGAGCAGTATTTTTTGAGCCGATTCACCCCTTATATGATGGAACTTGGAAGTAGTCCCCGAAAATGAATCGACTCCAAACTTTTCGGAAATAAAACGTAATCAATTCCAAACAATTTTTTTGAAAAAAAAAAATGACAGAATCTCATTAACACTCGAGCAGTATTTTGTAAGCCCATTCATCCCTTATATGATCGATCTTAGGGGTAGTCCCCGAAAATGAGTCGGTAATCAATTCAAAACAATTTAAAAAAAAAAATAAAGGTGACGGAATCTCATTAACTCTCAAGCGGTATTTTTTGAGCCCATTCAGTCCTTATATAATTGATCTTAGGGGTAGTTCCCGAGTATGAATCGACTCCAAACTATTCGGAGGTAAAACGTAATCAATTCAAAACAATTGTTTTAAAAAAAAAGGTGACGGAATCTCATTTACACCCGAACGGTGTTTTTTGAGCCCATTCACTCCTTATATAATCGATCGTAGGGGTAGTTCCCGAGAATGAGTCGACTCCAAACTTTTCGGAAATAAAACGTAATCAATTCAAAACAATTTTTTCAAAAAAAAAAAGTGACAGAATCTCATTAACAGTCGAGCGGTATTTTTTGAGCCCATTCACCCCTTATATGATCGATCTTAGGGGTAGTTCCTGAGAATGAACCGACTCTTAACTTTTCGGAGGTAAAACGTAATCAATTCAAAACAATTGTTTTAAAAAAAAAAGGTGACGGAATCTCATTAACACCCGAGCGGTATTTTTTGAGCCCATTCACTCCTTATATAATCGATCGTAGGGATAGTTCCGGAGAATGAATCGACTCCAAACTTTTCGGAGGTAAAACGTAATCAATTCAAAACAATTAGTTCGAAAAAAAAGTTGACGGAATCTCATAAACACTTAAGCGATATTTTTTGAGCACATTCATTCCTTATATAATCGATCTTAGGAATACTTCCCGAGAATGAATCGACTCCAAACTTTTCGGAAATAAAACGTAATCAATTCCAAACAATTTTTTTGAAAAAAGGTGACGGAATCTCATTAACACTCTAGCGGTATTTTTTTGAGCCCATTCACTCCTTATATATTCGATCCAACAGATAAATCCCGTGAATGAATCGACTCCAAACTTTTCGGAAATAAAACGTAATCAATTCAAAACAATTGTTTGAAAAAAAAAAATAACAGAATCTCATTAACACTCGAGCAGTATTTTGTAAGCCCATTCACCCCTTATATGATCGATCTTAGGGGTAGTCCCAGAAAATGAATCGGTAATCAATTCAAAACAATTTAAAAAAAAAAAAAAGGTGACGGAATCTCATTAGCACTCGAGCAGTATTTGTTGAGCCCATTCACCCCTTATATGACCGATCTAAGAGGTAATTCCCGAGAATGAATCGACTTCAATTTTTTCGGAGGTAAAACGTAATCAATTGAAAACAATTATTTTGACGAAAAGCTGACGGAGTCTCATTAACACTCGAGCGGTTTTTTCTTTTGAGCCCATTCATTCCTTATATAATCGATCTTAGGGGTAGTTCCTGAGAATGAATCGACTCCAAACTTTTCGGAGGTAAAACGTGATCAATTCCAAACAATTTTTTTGAAAAAAGGTGACGGAATCTCATTAACTCTCAAGCGGTTTTTTTTGAGCCCATTCACTCCTTATATAATCGATCTAAGGAATACTTCCCGAGAATGAATCGACTCCAAACTTTTCGGAAATAAAACGTAATCAATTCCAAACAATTGTTTGAAAAAAGGTGACGGAATCTCATTAACACTCTAGCGGTATTTTTTTGAGCCCATTCACTCCTTATATATTCGATCCAACAGATAAATCCCGTGAATGAATCGACTCCAAACTTTTCGGAAATAAAACGTAATCAATTCAAAACAATTGTTTGAAAAAAAAAGGTGACGGAATCTCATTTACACCCGAACGGTGTTTTTTGAGCCCATTCACTCCTTATATAATCGATCGTAGGGGTAGTTCCCGAGAATGAGTCGACTCCAAACTTTTCGGAAATAAAACGTAATCAATTCAAAACAATTTTTTCAAAAAAAAAAAGTGACAGAATCTCATTAACACTCGAGCAGTATTTTGTAAGCCCATTCATCCCTTATATGATCGATCTTAGGGGTAGTCCCCGAAAATGAGTCGGTAATCAATTCAAAACAATTTAAAAAAAAAAATAAAGGTGACGGAATCTCATTAACTCTCAAGCGGTATTTTTTGAGCCCATTCAGTCCTTATATAATTGATCTTAGGGGTAGTTCCCGAGTATGAATCGACTCCAAACTATTCGGAGGTAAAACGTAATCAATTCAAAACAATTGTTTTAAAAAAAAAGGTGACGGAATCTCATTTACACCCGAACGGTGTTTTTTGAGCCCATTCACTCCTTATATAATCGATCGTAGGGGTAGTTCCCGAAAATGAATCGACTCCAAACTTTTCGGAAATAAAACGTAATCAATTCCAAACAATTTTTTTGAAAAAAAAAAATGACAGAATCTCATTAACACTCGAGCAGTATTTTGTAAGCCCATTCATCCCTTATATGATCGATCTTAGGGGTAGTCCCCGAAAATGAGTCGGTAATCAATTCAAAACAATTTAAAAAAAAAAATAAAGGTGACGGAATCTCATTAACTCTCAAGCGGTATTTTTTGAGCCCATTCAGTCCTTATATAATTGATCTTAGGGGTAGTTCCCGAGTATGAATCGACTCCAAACTATTCGGAGGTAAAACGTAATCAATTCAAAACAATTGTTTTAAAAAAAAAGGTGACGGAATCTCATTTACACCCGAACGGTGTTTTTTGAGCCCATTCACTCCTTATATAATCGATCGTAGGGGTAGTTCCCGAGAATGAGTCGACTCCAAACTTTTCGGAAATAAAACGTAATCAATTCAAAACAATTTTTTCAAAAAAAAAAAGTGACAGAATCTCATTAACACTCGAGCAGTATTTTGTAAGCCCATTCATCCCTTATATGATCGATCTTAGGGGTAGTCCCCGAAAATGAGTCGGTAATCAATTCAAAACAATTTAAAAAAAAAAATAAAGGTGACGGAATCTCATTAACTCTCAAGCGGTATTTTTTGAGCCCATTCAGTCCTTATATAATTGATCTTAGGGGTAGTTCCCGAGTATGAATCGACTCCAAACTATTCGGAGGTAAAACGTAATCAATTCAAAACAATTGTTTTAAAAAAAAAGGTGACGGAATCTCATTTACACCCGAACGGTGTTTTTTGAGCCCATTCACTCCTTATATAATCGATCGTAGGGGTAGTTCCCGAAAATGAATCGACTCCAAACTTTTCGGAAATAAAACGTAATCAATTCCAAACAATTTTTTTGAAAAAAAAAAATGACAGAATCTCATTAACACTCGAGCAGTATTTTGTAAGCCCATTCATCCCTTATATGATCGATCTTAGGGGTAGTCCCCGAAAATGAGTCGGTAATAAAAAAAAAAATAAAGGTGACGGAATCTCATTAACTCTCAAGCGGTATTTTTTGAGCCCATTCAGTCCTTATATAATTGATCTTAGGGGTAGTTCCCGAGTATGAATCGACTCCAAACTATTCGGAGGTAAAACGTAATCAATTCAAAACAATTGTTTTAAAAAAAAAGGTGACGGAATCTCATTTACACCCGAACGGTGTTTTTTGAGCCCATTCACTCCTTATATAATCGATCGTAGGGGTAGTTCCCGAGAATGAGTCGACTCCAAACTTTTCGGAAATAAAACGTAATCAATTCAAAACAATTTTTTCAAAAAAAAAAAGTGACAGAATCTCATTAACAGTCGAGCGGTATTTTTTGAGCCCATTCACCCCTTATATGATCGATCTTAGGGGTAGTTCCTGAGAATGAACCGACTCTTAACTTTTCGGAGGTAAAACGTAATCAATTCAAAACAAATGTTTTAAAAAAAAAAGGTGACGGAATCTCATTAACACCCGAGCGGTATTTTTTGAGCCCATTCACTCCTTATATAATCGATCGTAGGGATAGTTCCGGAGAATGAATCGACTCCAAACTTTTCGGAGGTAAAACGTAATCAATTCAAAACAATTAGTTCGAAAAAAAAGTTGACGGAATCTCATAAACACTTAAGCGATATTTTTTGAGCACATTCATTCCTTATATAATCGATCTTAGGAATACTTCCCGAGAATGAATCGACTCCAAACTTTTCGGAAATAAAACGTAATCAATTCAAAACAATTTTTTTGAAAAAAGGTGACGGAATCTCATTAACACTCTAGCGGTATTTTTTTGAGCCCATTCACTCCTTATATATTCGATCCAACAGATAAATCCCGTGAATGAATCGACTCCAAACTTTTCGGAAATAAAACGTAATCAATTCAAAACAATTGTTTGAAAAAAAAAAATAACAGAATCTCATTAACACTTGAGCAGTATTTTGTAAGCCCATTCACCCCTTATATGATCGATCTTAGGGGTAGTCCCAGAAAATGAATCGGTAATCAATTCAAAACAATTTAAAAAAAAAAAAAAGGTGACGGAATCTCATTAGCACTCGAGCAGTATTTGTTGAGCCCATTCACCCCTTATATGACCGATCTAAGAGGTAATTCCCGAGAATGAATCGACTTCAATTTTTTCGGAGGTAAAACGTAATCAATTGAAAACAATTATTTTGACGAAAAGCTGACGGAATCTCATTAACTCTCAAGCGGTTTTTTTTGAGCCCATTCACTCCTTATATAATCGATCAAAGAGGTAAATCCCGTGAATGAATCGACTCCAAACTTTTCGGAGGTAAAACGTGATCATTTCCAAACATTTTTTTGAAAAAAAAGGTGACGGAATCTCATTAACACTCGAGCGGTATTTATTGAGCCCATTCATTCCTTATACAATCGATCTTAGGGGTAGTTCCCGAGAATGAATCGACTCCAAACTTTTCGGAGGTAAAACGTAATCAATTCAAAACAATTGTTTTAAAAAAAAAATGATAGAATCTCATTAACACTTGAGCAGTATTTTTGAGCCTATTCTCTCCTTATATAATCGATCGTAGGGGTAGTTTCGGAGAATGAATCGACTCCAAACTTTTCGGAGGTAAAACGTTATCAATTCAAAACAATTAAAAAAAAAAATGTCAAATAATCTCATTAACACTCGAGCGGTATTTTTTGAGCCCATTCACCCCTTATTTGACCGATCTTAGGGGTCCAAACTTTTCGGAGGTATAACGTAATCAATTCACAGCAAATTTTTTGAAAAAAACTCGACAGAATCTCATAAACAAAATTTTTTCTATTTCTGAGTTTTATTTTGGAAGATTCAAAGAAAATTACAAGCGAAACCCATGTTGTGAAGAAAAACTATGTTTTTCTGTTGATTATTTTGTATCTTATAATCTTTTTTCTTTTTATATCCCTTCAATGTACAGAATAAACTTCATTGATAACTAACTGTTTCATGCATGAAATGTAGAGTCGTTTACTACTTCTCAAAAATCTCGGCTTTTCTTACTTTTCCAGGACCAGGAAATGATTTTAACTACTTTTTAACATTTTTCCTATATCTTCATCAATCAAAGAAGGTTTTTTAACAAAATGCATCAGAATCCGTTCAAGAATGAGTACATTGTTGATTTCGGGCAAAAAAGTTCGTTTCTCCCAGTGTGTGGCACTTGAACCTTTACTTCAAAAAGCATTCTGTAAAGATTCCCGTGGCGCAAACCAACACACGAGAGCTGCCCGTTTTTGCTCCGAATTTCACACTTTTCTTCGTATGCGTGGAACGAGAAACCTTTTTCCGTCACCGAACTTACCGAAAACAAGTTTCTTCTCATTCCAGGAACATATAACACGTCGCGAAGTTCTTTAGTTTTCATGTGTCCGTTCACATTTACGCTCACAAGCACTGTGCCACTGCCGACGGCGTAAAGCACTTTGTCATCAGCAATATTAACCATCATGCCTTCTGCCTGCGGCCTGATGGACTCAAAGTACTCACGCCTAAAAGTCATGTGTCTTGCTGCTCCTGAATCAGCAAGCCAGACGTTACTGTCTTCGCCTGTTGATCTGGAGTAGAGAGCTGAAGCGATATCAGTCGTGTAAGCTTCTATTGAATCTTCCTCTTGATTTTTCCGGGCTTCTTCTTTTCCTCTCTCAGGGCACTCGCGCCACCAATGGCCTTTTTCTTTGCAGATTCCGCATTTGGTCCTTTTCTTTAAATCTTTTATTTGATGAGAGGGGTTCTTTCTTTCTTCAGCGTCGGCTCCTTTTTGCTGCGGTCCCGGCTTCTGCTTGACGTGTAAGGCCTGCATGTTGAGGGCGAGAGTTTCTGCAGTCTCGCTCTAATGGCCTATCATGCGCCTGTCTTCTTTGATAAGCCTCGCTATCAGTTTACTTTTGGTCTTTTCAGCTGCCGTAGTGCCATCCCACGCTGATCTGAACGTTGAAAAGCGCAAAGGTAAACTGTCAAGTAGCTTGGTGATTACAGCGGTGTCTGACACCTCCTTGCCGCCGTCCTTTAGCCTCCTGCAGATGCTCTCCAAGTTTTCGATCTGCAAGTCCAAGCTTTTGTCATCCACAACTTTGAAGTTGTAAAATTGCCCCCATGCTGCCTGGAAGGCATCATCGCTTGATTCAGCAAACAACTGCTTCAGCTTGTCCCAAACTTCAGCGGGAGTCTCGCAGTTGATCAAGTGAGGTCGTAGCTTCTGTGCAACAGAGCCCACCAAGTAAACCATAACTTGAGAAGCCTGCTGTCGCCATTTCTTGAGGTCAGCTTCTTCTTTTGGCACTGTCTCTGAACCTTCAATGAAGCTTGTCAGTCCTTTCGCACCCAGAAGGAAAGATATTTCAAACTTCTACATCTGGTAATTTGAGCCGTCTAACTCCGTCAATTCCGCGTAATCCTTATCAGCCATTTTTAAGGATTTCAAATCACGTACACTATCAACACACGCGATGCAAACAAAACGGAACTTAACAACACTTTTACGCAGTACCTAGCTAAGGTTATCAAAATAATTATTAACTCGCGCCGTTGGAAGCGTATCTAGGCTTACCATAACCTGTTGAATATCTATGGTTAAATAAATAGGCAGGTTTAGAGTTAAATAATATATTTTGATCAAGTAAAAATGTTGTTATACAAGTTTGGGAGAGAAGAGGTATCTCAACTGCTCCCTCTGAGTTACATTAAACGACTGACCTGGGCTGACCGTTGCTCAAGGCTCGCAGGCCTACTTCAGTCAGCCAGCTCAGGTATGAAGTACGCTAATCCCGGCAGATGTTCATATCAGCACGGGGGCGTAAACAACAAATGAGTTTCGTCGGAATTTTACAACTTCGTCGCGCCTAATGGTTTCTTAAGGCACGTCCTACAAATAAAGCCATTAGTCGCTACGTGCAGCAAAAAATCGAGCTATTTTAAATTGCATCAATAAAACTTTTACTCAAAAACTCAACAAAAATACATTTGAAAACTTATTGTAATAAAAATTTACAGTATCACTTAAGGTGGTTTTCTACCTATTGTATGACAATAAAGAATGAGTTTAAATTTTCTGGAGGTATTGATAAGATATTAATAAACATTTCTACGAAGTCTGATCAAAATTGACTATGCAGTTTCAAAGTTACAGCAAGTTAAAAATTGAATTTTTTTCATTACGCGTATGGCCGCTACGCTGAAAAAGTGTACTAAATTATTGATATTTATCTTTATACAATAGAGATCCTTTAGTAAAACCACATACATATAGTTTCACTATCGAAGAATCCATTACTTGAAACTGCAAAAAATTGATCTTTTACAATTTTTACAATAATTTTACGAAAATAATTTTCACGTGAATAACCTCAAAAAATGCGGTATTCAAAGGCGAGGATAAAAGTTTAAAAAAAGGTTTTGTTGTGATTGTTAATGTTTTTTTGGGAGAAAATAATTTCAGTAGCCATAAAAAGTTAACGATTAAATTTTAATAACCAATTTTTACTAATTTGGTGAAATAATTTTTTTTTAGTCTTGAACTTGACTAGCTCTGGTAGAAAACCTTCTTAATGAAAAATTTTTTTCATTTCAAAAATTCAAATTTTAATTTTAATCTAAGTCGGGGGTTAAGTCGGAGCGAGTAGGGGGTACCCCCTTGTATATATATAGGGGTCAAAATAATACTTTTTTAAAAAACCACGAGGTTTAAGCACGAGGTTCACCGATTTTATTGCAATTTTTTTTGGCAAAAGTAATATTTAATAGAAGACTTTTGCTGCAAACTAGAGGTCGCTATCTTATTTCTGCTTGTTGCTAGATTTTTTCAAAGATTGAAAAATGGCCTATTTTTAAGCTGTTTTAAGCAATTTTTAGGTATTTTTCGAAAAATTCTAACTTTTGATCAAAATGAGATAGAAACCTCTAGTTTGAGGCCAAATTTTGTTCAAAATAAGTTTTTTTTTGTAAAAATATTTTGACAACATAGTTTGGTTATTTTTATGATAATACAGTCCTACACAGATATTGCTATTTTTGCTCATTTGCAGGTATCTTCAAACGACCGTAGCTTTTTCTAGGCTAAATTTTTGTGCATATTAAAAAATTGTAAAATTTTTTTTATGAAAAAACAAAAATTTTGCGACCAACTGGAACCCTGTACGATCTTCCGCTTTCAAGATACAACTGTTTAAAGTTGTCAAAAAACACAAAAAACGCGTTTTTTACGATTTTCACACGCATTTTTGAACGGTTTCGACCTTTTTTTTCTCTCAAAAATATGTGGAATTTTCTCTTCATATGTTTCCAAACAAGCTCCCATAGTACTTGTAGTGCGGATTTGGGGTTTTAGTTGATTCCAAAGCATACACTTTTGACACATTTTATGTGCTAAACTAGTGTTTTTTTAACAATATACACGCTACAATTAACTTTTTCGTTCATTATAGATGTTTTGAAATTATTTTTTGACTAAAATCTATTCAAATTCCATCCAAAATTAGGTCACCTGCTATGAAAAAATTGATACTCAACGAAATATTGATCTCAATATCAAAATGATATACTACTTTTATTCAGTTTTTTAGTTTTTTGATTCGTTAAAAATCTATGTTCAAATATTGTAAGTAATATACTACTTGTTTGTTTATTTTTTTCTATTTTTGAAATTACAAATAATTGATCATAGTTTATCAATTATCCTGATAAAGCAATCATGGATTACCATTGCTTACTCTGAAAAAAATGAGACCAAATTAAAAATGTTATTTTTTGAATGCTATAAAGCATGCAACAATCTACCAATCTACATTCTACTTATAATTATATCCTCTTATGCAAAAGAGAATGAGAGATTCGATTAGAAAGTCGAGTTGATATATCGAATCGAAACTTGATCTTTGATTCTTGGAGCAAGAGCACCCCCTTTCAGGCCTCTCAAAAGTGTGAACCAGCCAGACGCGCCAAATTTGAAATCTTCAGGCATGCTTGATTTGAATTTTTTGTTTTTTTGTTTTTTTTAAATTAATAAAGTGAGTAACGAAATTAAAATTTTTAATAGACAAATAAGCGGACAAGCTTACAACCCCATAACACTAGGCGTAGTGAATAACAAATAATTAACTTTTGTAATAAACAAATAAGCCGATAAGCTACAACACCATAACCTTGGGCATGGCTGAAAAAAATGGTTATATTTTTAATAAACAAATAAAGTGATAAGCTACAACCACATAACCTTGGGCATGGCTAAAAAAAATGTTAATATTTTTAATAAACAAATAAGGCGATGAGCTACAACCCCATAACACTGGGCGGAGTGAATGAGAAATAATTAAATTTTTTAATAAACAAATAAGCCGATTAGCTACAACCCCATAACATTGGGCATGGCTCAAAAATTTTTTTTATCCATGTCCAAGGTTATGGGGTGGTAAACTTGTTTGCTTAGTTGTTTATTTAAATATTCACATATTTTATATTCGCTGTCCCCAATGTTATGGGGTTGTAGCTCATCGGCTCATTTGTTTATTAAAAAAATTAATTATTTTTCATTCACTACGCCCAATGTTATGGGGTTGTGGCTCGTCGGCTTATTTGTTTATTAAAAAAATTAATTATTTTTTCTAAGTACGTCCAGTGTTTTGGAGTGTAGCTCATCGGTTTATTTGTTTAATCAAAAAGTTAATTATTTTTCATTCACTCTGCCCAGTGTTATGGGATTTTAGCTCATCGCCTTATTTGTTTATTAAAAATATGAACATTTTTTTTAGACATGCCCAAAGTTATGGGGTTGTAGCTTATCGCCTTATTGGTTTATTAAAAATATTAACATTTTTTTCAGCCATGCCCAAGGTTATGGGGTTGTAGCTTATTGGCTTATTTGTTTATTAAAAAAAATTAATTATTTTTACTAAGTACGCCCAGTGTTTTGGAGTTGTAGCTTATCGGCTTATTTGTTTATTACAAAAGTTAATTATTTGTTATTCACTACGCCTAGAGTTATGGGGTTGTAAGCTTGTCCGCATATTTGGTTATGAAAAATTTAAATTTCGTTACTCACTTTATTAATTAAAAAAAAAAAAAAAAAATTCAAATCAGGCATGCCTGAAGATTTCAAATTTGGCGCGTCCAGCTGGTTCACACTTTTGAGAGGCCTTTAAGGCAGCGCTCTTGCTCCAAGAATCAAAGTTTAAGTTTCGATTCGATATATTGACTCGACTTTCTAATCGAATCTCTCATTCTCTTTTTCATAAGTGGATATAATTATAAGTAGAATGTAGATTGGTAGATTGGTACATGCTTCATAGCATTTAAAAAATAACATTTTTAATTTGGACTTATTTCTTTCAGAGTCAGCAATAGTTATCCATGATTGTTTTATCAGAATAATTGATAAACTATGATCAATTATTTGTAATTTCAAAAATAGAAAAAAATAAATAAACAAGTAAATAAACTTTTTTTGATAAACTGGATTGAGTGGTGGCGCTCGTCGATACCAAGTTGAATTGTCTCAATTAAGTTAAATTATACAAGTGTTAAAAAGCAATAAATAATCTACAATCTTGTTTCTACTATTAATAATTTATTGTTGTTTACTTTTAAACAAATATTGATCATACAATCAGAACTCAAATCGTGTAAACAACAAATAATAAAACCTAACCTCAATATGCCTCGTGGTCATGGTAGAGGTGCATATAATAATTCACAAAATCGTGAACTGAATAGATTCTCTCTAAAACAAATCAGCTTTAACATCTAATGGAGAATATGACACCGAGGATGGACCTATCTATTGTTTCTACTGCCCAAAAAGCAGACCACCTATAAGTCAAAAAAATATCTCACAAGCCACTTTTTGCACTATTTGTGATGCTGCATATCATCCTGGATGCATAAAAAGATGTCACGTCAACACTGATGGATCTATAGTTGAATGTTGTGGTCAACTTAGTGCACAAAATCCAAATCTTTCCTTAAATCAGACTATGAATTACTCGCCAAACTCTACCTGCCTGCAAAATCAACCTGAAATAACAAACAATCAACTTTTGGATGTATTGATGAAAAGAATGGATGACATCTCCAAGGATATTGGAAATTTTGATAAAAGGATTGCTAAAAATGCTCTTGATATATCAATATTAAATAAATCTTTATTTCAGATAAGCCAAAAATTGGAAAACTCACATAACAACAATGAGAATACCATGGTCTTAACAATCTTATCAGAATATGATGATAGAACCAGGCGTTCCAAAAACATCATCATCTATAATTTACCAGAATTAAACAAAGTAACACCCACTTCTTCAGAGGAGAAAAAATAATTCTTCAAAGAACTCATCAATTACAACAAGGCAACTATATCCAATCTCTTAGCAAACTTGGATCCAGCAATTGACCAACCCATCTACTCCAAACGTTTAGGCAAGTACCAAATTAATAAGATCCGTCCTTTACTTCTCTCTTTTGATAATACTCTATCCATCAAACTAATATTTAAAAATACCTCCAACTTAACAAATTCTCCTAACCTAAAAAATGTGATTATTAAACATGATTTCACACCAAACCAAAGAAGTATAATTAGAGAACTAAAAACACAATGTGATAATCTAAACATTGCTAAGAATGATCCTACATTCACATGGGTTATTTCACACTCTAATTCCAACCCCAAATTAACCAAACATATTAAAAAAAACCAGAACAGTGCCAACCCCAAAACCTACAAACTAAACATTTACTACCAAAACGCTAGGAGCCTAAAAAATAAAATTGACCAACTCACCCATAATATACATTTAGCAACCATTAGACCAGATATAATAGTTATCACTGAAACATGGCTTTTCAGTGATTTTTCTAACAACCTTCTACAACTCCCAGGCTATGACATATTTAGACAAGACAGAAACCCGACAACTAGTCAAGACACCCGTGGAGGTGGTGTACTTATAGCAGTAAAATCATCCCTAAATGCCAGTTCCTGTATTTTGCTCTCTTCCACAGTAGAACATATTTTTATATCATTAAATTTTCACTACACCAAACTTATAATTGGATCAGTTTACATATCACAAAAACGTCAAACTGATACTAAAGTTTACCTTGAACATACAGCCGTTATTGAAAACTTAAAAAATTCATACCCTGATTACCACCTTTGTATATTTGGTGATTACAATCTACCAAATTTACAATGGTCCAATAGCAACTTACTAAATTTTGAATTCTTAAATCACCCCAATATTATCCATAAACAGTCAGCTCAAATTCTCCAAGAAACTTTCTCACTTTATAATGCAAAACAAATTTACCCAATAAACCCAGTAACTAATTATTCACTTGATCTTCTTTTCACCACGCTTGATCTAAAGTGCTTTTGTCCACCTGAACCTCTACTGAAAATAGACCTAAATCACCCGCCTCATTACTTTACACTAGAAATAAATAATATAACTAAAAAACCGAAACAACAAACACACTATTTATATGATTTTAAAAAAGTTGACTACAACACTATAAATAACCTCATCCAACGCGAATTACCTATCATTCATTCGTCAAACAACATCAACGAACAGTGTGATATTTTCTACTCCACCATGTTAAATATAATAGAAAAAAACGTCCCAAAAATACCTATTTATCATAGCAATTTTCCCAGATAGTACACTAATGAACTCAAACACCTCATAATCTTAAAAAAATCAACCTATAAAAGATGGAAAACTACGCAAGATCCAAAAATTTATATTAAATTTAAACATCTTAGAGCCCAGTGCATAAGAACTTCAAAAGAAACAAAAAATAATTTCGATGAAAATGTCGAATCCCATATAACCAAAAATCCAAAATCATTTTGGAATTACTTTAACTCCCTAAATAAACCTGACAAAATCCCTTCAACCATGTTTTTCAATCAGTCCTCATCGAATAGTGACTCAGATACAGCTAACCTATTCAAAGAATTTTTTAAATCTGTTTATAAAGCACCATCTTCAACCCCATCCACCGGGAACTACACAGCACCACCAAACACTTTCTCAATAGATAAAAATATTATATCCGCCATAAAAGATTGTAAATGTAGCTTTGACAATAGAATTGATGGTATACCTGCTGTCATACTAAAAAACTGCCCAAATATCATACCCTTCCTGCAAACTTTATACAACCTATCTTTACAAACTTGTACTCTACCTCTACAATAGAAAAGCTTTATTATTATACCCATTCATGAACAAGGCCCTAAACATAATATTTCTAACTACAGACCCATTACCCAAATTCCCCCCACTGCTAAAATCTTCGATAATATAATTACACAAAAATTAAATAATCTTATTCTACCTTCTATTATAAGCAATCAACACGGATTTGTCCCCAAAAAATCAGTTATAACAAATCTACTCTACTTTAATAACTACATATCTAATGCTCTTAATAACAAATTCCAAGTTGATACTGCCTACATGGATTTTAGTAAGGCATTTGACTCAATTGATCATGCTACTCTAATAGACAAATTAAAAAACTTCAAACTCAGCAAAAACATCATTGATTGGTTAATATCCTACATTTCCAACAGAACTTACAAAGTTTTATTAAACAATCACCTATCAGACTCCTACACCACTACATCTGGTGTACCACAAGGAAGTAACCTTGGTCCCCTATTATTTATCATTTACATAAACGACATCACATCTAATCTTCACAACTGTATTATATTAATATTTGCCGATGATGTAAAAATATTCAGAATTATAAAAACTTTAAATGATTGTGATCTCCTTCAACATGATCTTCATTTACTAAACAATTGGGCCACCAAAAATCACCTACCATTCAATTTGCAAAAATGTTATACTATGTCATTTTACCATGGTCACTCATACATACATAAAAATTACTCTATTCAGAATACTCCTCTCACTCGCATCTCCAAAATACGTGACTTAGGTATTATTTATAATAGTCGCTTTGATTTCGATGATCATATTCAAACTGTAGTTTCCAAATCACTCAAAAAACTTGGCAAACTCAAATATTCCTCCAAATCCTTCAAAAATCCAAACACTCTTATCAATCTCTATAAATCACTAATATTACCTAACCTACTATATGGATCTATAATTTGGTCACCTCATTATCTAAACCAGATTCAAAGACTGGAGAAAGTTCAACATGTCTTTCTTCGTTTTCTCTCCTTCAGAATTCATCAACCAATGGACTGGAACTCACGTGACTACACCATCATTGCAACAAAATTCAACATTCCATCCATTCGATCTCTGCACATATTCAATGATCTAGTCTTCACACATAGATGAATACATAATAACTATTTACCAGAAAATTTTGATATATTCAACTTTAAACCTAGGCCTTATTTCACTAAACGAGACTTTATACTGCAAGAATTCAATCACTCATCATCCGAAATTGCTAACTCAACGACATTCAGATTGCGTCACCAGTGGAATAAAATCGAAAATCACCTCAGAACGATTCAAGATTCAAACTCTTTCTCAAGAAACATTAAACCCACTATAATGACCTATAACAAGTATCTAAGTATGATAAAAATTCGATATTTTATTTTATTATTTAGTGCATGAATCACAAATTATAAATTATACAATTGTTTACTTATTACTTGTTAACCTGTTAAACTCTGTATCTCTTATAATGAATTTATTATAACTATGTTAGTAATTACTTAATTCTAAGAATTAAATTGTAATGGGCTTTTAGCCCGTATATTTAAATAAAATAAAAAAAAAAATAAAAAAAATAAAACAAGTAGTATATTATTTACAATATTTGAACATAGATTTTTAACGAATCAAAAAACTAAAAAACTGAATAAAAGCAGTATATCATTTTGATATTGAGATCAATATTTCGTTGAGTATCAATTTTTTCATAGCAGGCGACCTAATTTTGGCTGGAATTTAAATAGTTTTTAGTCAAAAAATAATTTCAAAACATCTATAATGAACGAAAAAGTTAAATGTAGCGTGTATATTCTAAAAAAAACACTAGTTGAGAACATAAAATGTGTCAAAAGTGTATGCTTTGGAATCAACTAAAACCCCAAATCCGCACTACAATTACTAGGGGAGCTTGTTTAGAAACATATGAAGAAAATTCCACATATTTTTGAGAGAAAAAAAAGGTCGAAACCGTTCAAAAATGCGTGTGAAAATCGTAAAAAACGCGTTTTTTGTGTTTTTTGACAACTTTAAACAGCTGTATCTTGGAAGCGGAAGATAGTACAGGGTTACGGTTGGTCGCAAAATTTTGGTTTTTTCATAAAAAAAATTTAACAATTTTTAAATATGCACAAAAATTTAGCCTAGAAAAAGCTACGGTCGTTTGAAGATACCTGCAAATGAGCGAAAATAGCAATATCTGTGTAGGACCGTATTATTATAAAAATAACCAAATTATGTTGTCAAAATATTTTTACAAAAAAGAACTTATTTTGAACAAAATTTGGCCTCAAACTAGAGGTTTCTATCTCATTTTGATCAAAAGTTAGAATTTTTCGAAAAATACCTTAAAATTGCTTAAAACAGCTTATAAATAGGCCATTTTTAAGCGGGCCCCACGGCGCGCATTTTTAAAAAAAATAACCGTTAGTGTTTTATTAAAAATTAATATTCTTCTCACGTTTGTATTAATTCACTGTTCAAAATCAAAACTTCCGAAAAAATTTGCCAAAACTTGGATGAATTATTCTTAGATGAAAGAATAACTGAAATTATTACTGAATATAATACCGATAATAAATTAATAAATTAATAGTAAAATAATAAATTAATACGACAGAAATTTTTCAATTTTGGTATACATTTTTGAATTTTTTCTTCCGAATATTTTTATTTTCAGGAATTTTTTCGTCCGATTATTTTTTTTTCAGGGATTTTTTTCGTCCGAATATTTTATTTTTCGGGAATTTTTTCGTCCGAATATTTTTTCGTCGGGAGTTTTTTCGTCGGGAGTTTTTTTTCGGGAGTTTAAGCGTGATATCATCCATAGCCGATCTATTATATCTTTCCGCGACACCGTTTAACTCATGAACGTATGCTGGACAAGGTGATAATTCAATTCCTTTATATTTTATAAAGTTATAGATTTCACGATTCAAATATTCAGTACCGTTATCACAACGAAATTTCTGAATTCTTTCTCTAAATTGATTTTCTACTAAATTTACATACTCGATAAAACATCCTGCCGTCTCGGCTTTACTTTTAATACAATAAATTTTAGCACATTTGCTGTAATCATCAATAAATATTAGAAAATATTTTTCACCACAATAACCAACTGTTCTGTGTGGTCCATTTAAATCAGTATGAATAAGTTCCGAAATTCCCGTAATTTCAGTTCTCTCATTATCAAACGGAACGCTAGCCATTTTACTTTGAATACAGTAAGCGCACTGCATAATATTACTCTCTAATTTTTCTGGCAAACCATCTAACAATTTATCCCTGACTAATCTGTCTAAATATTGAAAGTTAACGTGTCCTAAGGCCCTATGCCATTTTTCTTTATCAGTTAATTTAGTTACGTTTGCATAAATACTATTATCGTTTTTATTTCCATCAAAGAAACTTTTCATTATATATAAACCGTTTACATTCTTGGCAACAACTGTTAAATTTCTAAATTCATCATAAATTTTTGCGAAATTACCTTTATTTACTACTGTATTATTTTTAGCTATCTTTGCAGCACTTAATAAATTCTTTCTAATTCCTTCAACAAAATAAACATTTCTTCATTCAACTTCAATTTCATTATTATGTTTTAAAATACGTTTTGACTGTACCTAATTTCGTTGCTTTTAAATTTCGACCATTTGGTAATTTATTATTTACCGGATATTTTAAATTAATAAATTTGCAAAATAATTTATCATGACTAATAATATGATCTGAACAACCGCTATCTAATAACCACTCAATTTCATTCGAATTTACATAATCACTTTTATTTACCTTGTTTACATTCGTTTTGTTTACCTCCGTCGCCCAGACTGCTCCCGAATTTCTGCCTTGCTGCTCGCTTGTTGACGACTCTGCTTCGTGATGTCCACCATGTTGTTGTCCCGAGCCTCTGCCTCGACCGCGACCTTGGCCGTTGGCTCCTCTGTAAATGCCACGTTGAAAAGTTCGTTGACCTCGTTGATTTTGAGCTCCTCTGACTTATTCTGGCTGCGCTGGTTCTTCGTTGTTTTGCTGGTTTTCCCAGCATTGATTTTTGTAATGTCCAATTTTTCCACAATTGTAAAATTTACCTCTCACTGTAGTATTAAAAGTACTTGCATTTTTCTTGCCATTATCAGTATAGTTTAAATTCTTTTCTTTTATTTTGGATTTAATCAAATCAACTCTTCTTTGCTCTTTAGGCACTAAGTCTAATAAATCACCAATACAACTATAACTTGAAGGTAGAGCATTTATCATAAATTTCATTTTTTCTTCTTCAGTAATTGTACCACCAGCTGATTTAAACTCATTGCACGCCTTTTCAAATTCAACGAAAAAATCTTCAATTTTATCAAAATTCTTCAGCTTAACTTTTTCAAATTTATATCTGTTAATCATTTGCAAAGTTGTGGATTTGTTTGAGTACATACCTTCTAATTTATTCATTATCTTTCTTGGCGTTTCACACTCATAAATACGTTCTAGTTGTTTATTTGAAATTGTACTGATCAAAAAGGTTTTTGCTCTGGACTCCATCTTTTTCCAGGCCTGCTCGTTTTCATCAGTTCTTTCTTTTATTACTGGATCTTTAATTTCTTTGCACTCCAATATATTCATGACTCTAAATTTCCATGCTATGAAATTATTACCATCAAACACTGGTATGGTATAGTCATCACCTTTTGCTGCCATTGTTTCAGTTTCTTCTTTTGCTCGCTGCTGATTTACTATATTTTTTCTTTCAATTTCAGAATATACTTCAATTTTTAACTTCAATACCTTTTTATATTTTTAAACCAAATTTTTCTCAAAAAAACTTCTATGCTCCAATTTCAATTTAAATTCATCACTTTTTATTTTTTCACAAAGTTCATTATAGTCATGTTCTTCACTTTTCAAAAAACTCTGAAAATAATTAAGCATTCAACTGTTCATTTTTCATTTGATTCAAAACTCAATTTTAAAAAAAATCTCAAAATGTGTTTAACCTCACTTTTTGCCGTGCGCTCGTTTAACCTCGCGACGCGCCATGCGGTTTCACAAAATTAAATCCTCGTGCATCAATCTTTTGCACGGATTTTTTCTTCACGCCTCTCACTCACTTAGCTTCGAAGCTAATTATTAGTAAAAATATTTTCCATGCTCCTTAAAAAGATTGCATGGAAAAGAGAAAATTTTTCAAGCACATTTTTCCACTAATCGAACCTTTTCTTACTCTTAAGCACACTTTTTGCTCACTAAACTACGCTCGCGGCTACCATGTTGGAATAGAGGGTTTAGTGGATCATTAATAATAAGTGTTGGCTTATTTCATTTATAATTATAAAGAGCTAATATTGTAAATACACTGCATGCCCACAGCATGCGTTCCCGACAAGCAACAGCAACAGAGTAGTAGGCACGCGCACGCACCTTGCGCATCTCGCAGGCTTGAGCTCGCTCGGCTCACACACACTCTTGTTATTGTGTTCGGTAACTCACACATTTCAACAGTATATTATATATCTTACTATATTATATAATTGTAATTTGCTCTTCGCTCCCACCCCGCTCCCGTTCCGCTCCCACCCTTCATTCTTCATTTTATACCGTAAAATAGGTCGAAAAATGCACTTTTATTCCGCTCCCATTCTGCTCCCACCCTTAATTCTTCATTTTATACCGTAAAATAGGTCAAAAAATGCATTTTTATTCCGCTCCCATTCCACTTCCACCCTTAATTCTTCATTTTATACCGTAAAATAGGTCAAAAATTGCACTTTTATTCCGCTCCCAGCCTGCCCCCACCCCCGAAGTCAAAACTTCCTGGGGAAATCATCTTCAAGGCTTAACTACTACCAAGAGCACCAGGTGTCTGTCCTGACTCCTCTGGAGTAAAAACATCCTGCGGAAATCATCTTCAAGGCAATACTATTAACAAGGGCTCCAGGTGTCTATACTGACTGCTCTGGAGTCAAAACTTTCTGGGAAAATCATCTCCAAGGCGTAACTAATACTAAGTTCACCAGGTGTCTGTCCTGACCTCTCTGGAGTCTAAACTTCCTGGGGAAATCATCTCCAAGGCGTAACTGTCACCAAGTGCACTAGGTATACACCCTGACTCCTATGGAGTCTAAACTTCCTGGGAAATTCATCTCCAAGGCGTTACTATTATCAAGTGCACCAGGTGTCTGTCCTGACCCCTCTGGAGTCAAAACTTCCTAGGGAAATTATCTCATAGGTGTCACTACTACCAAGTGCTCCAGGTGTCTATTCTGACTTCTCCGGAGTCAAAACTTCCTGGGGAAATCATCTCCAAGGCTTAACTACTACCAAGTGCACCAGGTGTCTGTCCTGACTCCTCTGGAGTAAAAACATCCTGGGGAAATCATCTTCAAGGCATTACTATTAACAAGGGCTCCAGGTGTCTATACTGACTGCTCCGGAGTCAAAACTTTCTGGGAAAATCATCTCCAAGACCTAACTACTACCAAGTTTACCAGGTGTCTGTCCTGACTCCTCTGGAGTAAAAACATCCTGAGGAAATCATCTTCAAGGCTATTAACAAGGGCTCCAGGTGTCTATACTGACTGCTCCGGAGTCAAAACTTTTTGGGAAAATCATCTCCAAGGCGTAACTAATACCAAGTTCACCAGGTGTCTGTCCTGACCTCTCTGGAGTCTAAACTTCCTGGGAAAATCATCTCCAAGGCGTAACTGTCACCAAGTGCACTAGGTATACACCCTGACTCCTATGGAGTCAAAACTTCCCAGGGAAATCATTTCATAGGCGTCACTACTACCAAGTGCTCCAGGTGTCTATTCTGACTTCTCCGGAGTCAAAACTTCCTGGGAAAATCATCTCCAAGGCCTAGTTACTACCAGGTGCACCAGGTGTCTGTCCTGACTCCTCTAGAGTCAAAACATCCTGGGGAAATCATCTCCAAGGCGTTACTACTGCCAAGGGCTTCAGGTGTCTATACTGACTTCTCCGGAGTCAAGCTTCCTGGGAAAATATCTATCCAATATTTTAATTTAATGTAATAACAAAAAGAAACTATATGTGGAACCCTTTTCCAGTAGCCGTATAAACCACATAATTCATTTTAAAATACTTTTCTTGATAATAATTTTCAATTCTATTTTCCTAAAAAAAAAAAAAATATTCACAATGATCTTCCGTGAAAATTTTTTTTTTCAATAATATCTTTAATATAAAAAATCTTCCGTTTGAATAATTCAATAATTTTTCATAAAAATCTTCCGTGTTTATAATTGTTTGTTTGGAAGGACCCTTAAAATTTATTTTCAAATTTGTATTTTAAAATGTTGAACTATATTTAGATAAATGAAAATTCCGTATTTTCTGGCCATGTTAAATTGTTTATTTAAATATTGTTAGTTGAATGTTGTTTTAAAAATTGTTAAAAATA
This sequence comes from Encarsia formosa, assembly GCA_038277355.1. Lineage (NCBI taxonomy): Eukaryota > Metazoa > Arthropoda > Insecta > Hymenoptera > Aphelinidae > Encarsia > Encarsia formosa. The sequence goes on along the minus strand of CM076185.1, from coordinate 48,772,042 downwards.
CCCAACGCGCCATGCAAGTACCTCCTGGGTGGTGTAGAAATCTGCATAATTGAAGTAAAAAATATAATTTATTTTATAGTATAGTTTAATTTACTTGAATTATAAATATTTAATTAATAATTCATATGTACCTCAAGTAAATACTTAGTATATATTTTGTATATGGGTCAAAATAATACTTTTCGGCAAATCGGCCCGCACGAGGTTCACCGATTTTCTTGAAATTTTTTTTGCCTAAACTACTATTCAATACAAGACTTTTGCCGCAAACTAGAGGTCTCTATCTCATTTCTGCATGGCGCTAGATTTTTTCAAAGATTAAAAAATAGCCTATTTTTAGGCTATTTTAAGCTATTTTTCGAAAAATTCTAACTTTTGATCAAAATGAGATAGAAACCTCTAGTTTGCAGTAAAATTTTGTTTGAAGCAATTACTTTTTTGTAAAAATATTTTCAGTGTTTTATTCGTTTATTTTCAGTTTCATACATTTCAACAAAGATATTGCTATTTTTTCTCAATTTTAGGTATCTTCAAGCGACCGTAGCTCCCTCTAGGGTAAAATTTTTTGTATATTAAAAATATGCTAAATTTTCTACATAAAAAAAAAAAAATTTTGCGACCCTACGGAAGTCTGCACGTTTTTTTTTCCAAGATACAGCCGTTTAAAGTTGTCAAAAAACGTGTTTTTTACGATTATTTAATGCTCTGTTGCGCGAGTTCGACCTCTTTTTATCTTAAACTTGGTGGAGGAACTCTTTTAACGTTTCTGAACAAGCTCCAATAATTACTTTAATGGCTTTGGGCCATTTTTATTGATTGCAGAGCACTTATAATTATCGTATTTTAAGTAATATATAAGAGTTTTAAGACAATCTGATTGGCCCTAGACACTCATTTTGATTACTTTAGAAGTTTCGCAACTATTTTTTTATTGAAAGATATATAATCAGCTGTTATATATAACCTTCAATTTAAGAGGTTGTGGAGGTCTGTAAGAGTTTTTAAGCCAAAGTTATGAGTATTTGAAGATAAATACTCATAACTTTGGCTTGAAGAATTTATGGTACTTCAAAGTTAAATAAAAAAAACCCAGATCTCTAGAATTTATCAAAAATAAAAAGTTGTCATTGAAAGTATATTGTTAAGAAAATTTGAGAATTCTGAACTAATATATTTTTTTAATTTTGTCTCATGCACCGATTAAAAAAAATTGTTTTGTAAAAGTCAAATTAAAATTTTTTTAGTTTACTACTATTTTTAAATTCTCCAAAAAAAATTCTAAAATTATATTTATAAATTGTATTTAATTCAATTTAAAATTATATTTATAAATTATATATAAGTTTTTATAAATTTAAGCAAAATTTAGTACACAAACATGCTGACTGATCTCAACAATTATCTTGAAAGCAGCTTCTCAGTTGCTGATTTTTTGCCAAATCTTACCATGGATTTTACTTACTAATGCATTTACTCATTTATTTATGTCTATTTGTACTGCAAAAGTCGAATGATATTCTTCGAAGACCCTCGTTCAATTTGTAATAAAAGTATTCTAGATATGAGGAATTTTATCTAAAAACAACCTAATTGCATAGGAATCGCAGAGTAGTAAGGTTTTTTAGATCAAAGCCCTCATATAAGATTTTGTAAAATTATAGGGCGATTGAAGTTCATCAAAATTATAATTAATGTAAAAACTATTTATACATTCAAATTGGAGTCACTTTAACAAAGATCAATGCTAAGTAAAAAGATTTTAAAGTAAAAAGATATTTATTAATATTATTAATATTTATTTATATTGATTATATTTATTTTAAGTAAAAAGATTTTTTACTTTTACTGTAAATTTTTCAAAAGACACTTAATTGTATATCTTGAAGCTGATAACATTAATCTTTTTACTTGGTAGTTCTTGTGAATTTCAAGTTATTTGTAAGAAATCTAATTAAGTAGGCAGAACAAGTAAATCTTAGATTGAAACAAAATATAGTCAACTTACTTTATTCCTATAAAAGTATTGAGTTTTTCTTTCTACTTTTTATGTAGACTATCATTTGTAACATTTTATTAAAATGCTAAAAATTTAAGTATCTGATTGTTTAATCTTAAAAATTACTAACTTTTATTATTACTGAAGTTAAAAACGTTAAATTCAAAAAGTAGTGAGCTCAGGCAATAACAATATAAAAGTTTACGATTAAAAAAAATTTCGTTCTTTATTTATTGTAAATGTATTACGATATTTTCATTACACAGAGGTACGGTACAAAGTTTATTACAATAATTTATTTTAAAAATTTCTTGTTTAACTGCACTACCGACTCATGCACACTCAGAAACGTCAGGTACAACCGTTAATCGTTCTTTTATTAAAAACAATTAATGAACACAACGATTAAGTACTTAGAAGAGCAGGTAAAATATATAAACACGGCAACACAATCAGATTATTGCAGCAGCCGCTCGGCAATCGGCACCCGCGGCTCCACAGCTGAGAGGACTAAATCTGAAAGCTAAGTCCACGAGCATGCGCACAAGAGGGTCGGAGGATAGGATTCGTTTGCTTTTGATCCGCTCGAGTTTCGAGGGGTTTGATTGATTTTGATAATAATAAGGAAAAAATTTTCAATCTATTTTTTAGTTAAAAGACGCTTTTCACAACCATGAAGGTAGCTTAGTTATCTCTGGTAATGTGTAAAGTATAGCGTGAAATAAGAAGTTTAAAAAAGAATTTTCAGTGTACATTAACGTGAAAAAAAATTGCTAACTATCAAAACCGCTCAAAGTTCGGTTTGCACCTGATCTAGACTCAGAGCGTACATATAAAATTTTTTTTTTTAAACTTCACGTTAGCACAACTTAAAAATCACTTTCCACAGGACCTCTTATAATTTTTGAAATTCAAGAGTGCCAATAATTATAAGTTTCTGTATTTTTTTATTGCCTTTCAAATGATTCAATATGCTGAAACTATATTTGATATTCGACCTACAGCAAAAATTTTCATTATCAAACAAATTAAAAAAAAAAAAAAAAAAAAAAAAAAAACACAAAATTATTTAAGGTAACAAATAAAAGTCTCTGCAGCTTATAATTTGACCAAAATTATTAAACAAATTTGATAACAATAAAATTACTTTAAAAAAATATATATTTACCCTAAAATATTAACGCAAAACAATTAATGCACTCAACGATTTAGACAGTTGTGACAGATAGAACGACCGAATTACAGGGCAAGGGAGTAATTACAGTTGTAATTACTAATATTAATAATGGCTCTCAAAAAATTTTGATATCAGATAAATATCAAAGTAGAGAGAGATTTTCAATGAATTTAGTTGATGTCAATATTAATTTTCAAGTTTTTGAATAGTTTTTAAGCTAAAATTTCGGAATTTTCAAAGGTTTAAATCTTGGTGAATGTTTAAACTTTTATTTTTTGAGTTATTTTTATCTTTGAGTTATTGGGTTATTGGTACTTAAAAATCGAAACGCTGAACTTAAAAAAAATTGAAAAATTGTTATCAAGGTAAAGATGCCAATTATGATCACAAAAATCGCTACTTTTCAGCATTTTGAATTTTATTGAAAAAACAAAGCATGTTAGAGTAAATCTTTTTTTACATACTTAAATTTTAGGTTAAAATATAACTTAAATAAATTATATAATAACTTAAATAAATTTTTTTCATATGAAAATTTATTTATTTATCGAATAATTATTGTTAAAAGACAATATCTATTGGCCCCAATAAATAAATACAATTTTCATATAAAAAAAATTTATTTAAGTTCCCAAGAACCTAAAATTTAATTTGCATCCTTACCTTAACTCATGACTATGGGCTCTTTTACAGTTTTTACCATGTAAGGTAGGTGTGCCTAATATGGCCACACCTGATATTTTGAATGTGTACCTACGTTTCGTGGCAACTCTACAGAATAAGAAGAAGTCAAAAAAATACATTATGAAGTTTTAGTAGTTTTGAAAATTTAAAAATGACTGTTGCGTTCGCCTAATGGAAAAAAGTGGTTTTTAACACCTCTGTTCTTAATTTTATCGGTGAAAATCAATACATTCAATGCTTTACCAATTAATTTAGGATGCACCCGATCGAAATAGTAATCAATTGGCTCGATTCCCTTTCCACCTTTCAAACCCGTTTTTATTTTTTGGTCAGCGAAATTTCTATCAAATTTGACATTCTAATAAAAAAATTTACTTTACATAAACTTTAGTGTACCTAATATAGCCACCCCCTTTGATTTGATCTATATACTAGGTACTGAGTCAAGCTTCCTGAAGTGGGCCACTAAAAATCAAGTTATCGAGTTTGATATCTATTTTTACAGATATTTGGAGGTTTATGTGCCAATAGCAACATCCCAAAATTTTTTTTGAAAATTTCAATTATTTAAAAAGTTATAAACAAATTAATTTTAAGACAACATTTTTTTCAAGTTTCAATAACTTGGAGTGGATTTGATGAAAATGCTCAAAAATTTATGAGCATGCATAAAAATATTATTAGAATAAGGAAAGATAATTGTTTCAAAAAAAAAATGTAATTTGTTTATAAAAAATTAATTTTGCAATAAACAATTGGAAATTTAACAAACTTCTCGTATGGCTGGATGAAATTTTTTTTCACAAAATTATTCTGTAGACTCTAAGCTATAAGAGTCCACAAAAAAATTTTTGTGTTCTTCAATAAAGAAAAAGTTATGAGCATTTAAACATCGCTGCGTTAGCGCGGCTGGCGGCGCGGGCGCCCGGCCCGCCGCGCCGCTTGCCGCCACAAGTCAGCGCGGAACAAAATTCACACAAATTTATCAGTTTATTTATTAATTTGAATTTTTTTTTATCATTAACAAAGTACGAATACATCACTTTTTTCGTAAGTTGAAAATATTTTACATTCTAAATTTTTTGAACTAACTGGTTTGAAACAGTGATACTGCCGAGTACCCTCAATGAGTTTAGCTTTTGAAAGTCGTGGTGCCAATTTATCCTTGTGTTTATGAAACTCATCTATTGCACAGAAGCCAAATTCAATTTTTTTGAAAAACCCACATGCCCACTCATAAAGTTTCTGAACTGTGGTAATCGTTTTATCCTGTAAACTTGCACGATATGCCATTCTCTTGACACAACCACCGTTACCATCGCATGGTCCTTTGCCGTGTGACGTTGCGAAGAAGTGCCATTCAGCGTCAATGCCAAAATCCTTTTTATGATACATCAAATTTAAAAAATTTGATTTATTTTTATATTGGGAGCTTGCTCCATCAGAAAAATAAATCAATTTTTTTACATTACGTGCTCCAAATTTCGTTTTTAAAAAGTTAATCATCTTCGAATTGTATAAGTGAACCGCTGTGGCATCGTGTTCTTTGTACTCAGAAAGAACAATATAGTTAACGTGATGAAGATCATTGTTTTTTTTATAGTAAATAGCATAAACATGCAACGTAGCTTGATCTGAGGTCCAATGATGAGCCTGGATAGCGTCCTGGATTTGAAATGTGTAGTTTTCAGAAAAATCAAGAGTCACCAGAAAGTCACCAATTTTTAGGTCAGTTTTAAGCTGCTCCAAATAAGAAGCTTGAGATTTTGCGATAAAATCGTGGATTAAAATATCTGGTAACTGAGCTGCAAAGGATTTGACAAAATTTTGAGCACTCTCACTTTGAGTAAGGTATTGACATCTAAAAAATAGAAAAATTATAATTAAAACGTTATGAATGCGACAAAAAAAAATGAGTATAAATTCTAATACCTATCAGTTGTGAGCCATTGGTTGTAAGTTATTTTTTTAATATCATACGTTTGCAAACTTCTTTTTAAATCTTGAGTAATTTTTTTCGTACCAGGACATTTTTCACAAGTACCGAGATAGCATTCAGGTGATGGTTTAGCACAAATCATTTTTTCCAAGAAGTCGTGATAAGTCGTTTGAAAATCGACATTTTTACGCGCGAATTCGTCTTTGAGCCCTCTTACTTTTAGCCGACAGTTGCCGTGAATTTTACACACACAAACATTATGTGAACCTTTAGAACCGACTGGCGTACACTGTTTTGGCCGCAAAGCTTTGAATGCGGATAAAGAAATGTGCATGTCCGGAAATTTACTCAAAAATTTTTTATGCAAATTTTCAATGTCTTCCAACAATAACCGTTTCTGAAAAACATTCAATTTTAACTTAAGAATAATTTTTAAATTATAGTACTTAAATATACTTAATTATTTATTTTCTGTAAAATATATATTTTATTTTTGGTAAATTGTTATTATTAAAATTTTTATTGCTTTCGATTATTATTCAAGAAAAAAAAAATTTATCATTAATTTTATAATTTCTATTAATTTATTCAAAGTTCAAAATTTAAATTTTTTTAAACCAACTCAAAATTTTAAACAAAAAATTAATTTAATGTTTTTATTTTTTATTTTTTTAGCTTACCGTTTTAAGTTGACGTTTGCCATTAATCTTAACAGATTTAACATCTTTAATTCCTGGCATAACTCTGCTGACATTATCGGAACAATAAAATTCAGTTACTGTTTTTATTAGTTCCTCGGTCATAGCACGTCCTTTTTTTTTATCTGGTGTAGCACCGTAACCTTGGTCATCGTGTAATTTTCGAGCTGTGCTGACCATACGTCTGCTTACTCCAAGCTCTCTCGCGGTTTTTCGTATGGACCACTTCACCGGTATTGTTGTCAACAGAGCAATTTTATGCTGCCGATTTTCTGCTCGTAGTAAAGCCGCTTTTAAATCACGTATCCAATCCGTTACATCGATATCTCCATGATTTGAATTGACAACAATTGACTTTAAAACTAGTTCACTAACAGCGTTAGATAAAGTAAGACGTCGTTTTTTTGCCGGAGACGCTGTAATTATTTCTTGAATTTCAGCAGCAAGTTTCAGTCTCTTGTACTTATCGTCCACAGCTCTACACACATAATCGCTGTCATTTTTTGATGAATTTGATTTGATCTCTTCTTCTTCTTCAATGTCATCCTTTTCTTCTTCTTTTTCTTCTCTACTCTCTTGATCTTGATCATTTTTCGCTGTTACTTGAACAAAATCTTTTTTTTTATAGATTTGTCTTTTACAAGTAACACAAACGTACGAACCGTACAAGGCTTTGAAGTTAGAGCCGTAATTTTTTGAAATAAAGTACAAACTCTTTCTGAAACAATTATGGCCTTTCTTTTGAAAAGGATTGCAGCACTTAGGCGGTGGTGCCATGATGCAAAACAAATATACACTAACGCTGACTGACACGCACGTGCAACCAACAAACAAACAAATGAATGCATCTATTCGCGATTCGCATTTGTTACATGTGACGCTCTTAATGTGCATCGTTGTTCCACACAACATAATTCGAAAAATAATTTCAAAAGAATAAAATTTTTACAATTAATTTAAATAGTATGAGCGCTATGAATCATTTTCGTTAAACGTAATTTGAAAATAATTAAAAAAGATCCTCATTAATGTATTCTTTCTTTTATAATTTTCTAAAAATTGTGGGTAAATTTATTAATTGTTAGTTAAAATTCAAATTAATAAATAAACTGATAAATTTGTGTGAATTTTAAAATTTAGATAAATTTTTTAAGTAAGTTTAAATGTTAAAATACGCAGGGGAGAGAAGAAAGCTCGCGCTGACTTGTGGCGGCAAGCGGCGCGGCGGGCCGGGCGCCCGCGCCGCCAGCCGCGCTAACGCAGCGATGTTTAAATGCTCATAACTTTTTCTTTATTGAAGAACACAAAAATTTTTTTGTGGGCTCTTATAGCTTAGAGTCTACAGAATAATTTTGTGAAAAAAAATTTCATCCAGCCATACGAGAAGTTTGTCAAATTTCCAATTGTTTATTGCAAAATTAATTTTTTATAAAATTACATTTTTTTTTTGAAACAATTATCTTTCCTTATTCTAATAATATTTTTATGCATGCTCATAAATTTTTGAGCATTTTCATCAAATCCACTCCAAGTTATTGAAATTTGAAAAAAATGTTGTCTTAAAATTAATTTGTTTATAACTTTTTAAATAATTGAAATTTTCAAAAAAAATTTTGGGATGTTGCTATTGGAACATGAACCTCCAAATATCTGTAAAAATAGATATCAAATTCGATAACTTGATTTTTAGTGGCCCACTTCAGAAAGCTTGACTCTACTTTGGTATTAAATGATCTAAATGGCTCGAGTACTTTAAATTAATGAGTAATACAGCTTGGGAGCACGTTTTAGACAGTGCTCGACAAAAGGAGGGGTTGCAACTTGGCCGAAATTTGCTCTACGCTAAATCAGCTGAAACTGCAGGATAAGGTGTCTTTTTGGATCCGAAAAAACACCCCGTAATTGTTTTTTCGATAAATTCATTAGCCGCGCATGCGCAGAAACATTTGTGTCCCATTTAAATTACATGGGAAACCACAATTTTGAGTAGTTTAACTGACAAAGATCTTTGAAAAATTCCCGTACACAACCTGCGTCACTCCGATGTGTATACTGCCCTATTTAGCAGCACGAGTGCATTGAGAGGCGATCGCACACAGGAGATGCGTGTTGGTCTCCTCTGATCTCGAAGGGTAACACCTAAAAAATTAAGAGAATTTTTTTTGTTTGTTTTTAATGTCCGAAAAAATTCCTGGTAAATTAATTTCGGAATAAGTATTAAAAAAATTTTACAGAAGATTTTGAGGAGAATAAGAAAGTAGAGGTTTGAATGAAGTAAATAAATTTTCAAGAAACGAAGATTCTTCATTAAACTGCAAAATTTTTCGGCTTACGAGAACTATTTTGAGATAATATAAAAAAAAATTTTGAAAATTATGATAGTGTAAATGACATTCATGAAAAATATACTGAATTAATTACAAAATTGAATGATGATCAAAAATCGATTTTTAATCTAAAAACCAGAAATTCCACCAGTATGTACTTTATAGACGGTCCAGGAGGCACTGGGAAAAATTCCCCTTATAAAACTTTAATTTATTATTTGATGTCGAAAAATAAAAATGTTTTATCTATAGCATGAGTGGGTATAGCTTCAATTCTATTATTAAAAGGTATGACCAGTCATAAAACGTTTGAACTACCGTTAATTTCAGATATTATCTTTTTTTAAATGAAGTTTCAAAATTAAATGTTGAAACTTCATTTTAAAAAAAATGAATCAGACAAAAAAAATGACGTGAATGTGACATTATTGTCTGGGATGAAGCATGTACGATTCCAAAAAAGCATTGTAAATCGTAGATAGGACTTAACAAGACATTTATAGAAATAATTTATCTTGCGGAGGTAAATTAATGACTTTAACTATGAATTGACTCCAAGTGAAGAATTTTAAGCAAATACCTTTCCTAACTGTAATGACACTTATAATTGATTCCTCGATGAAAGTCCCCATTTTGAAGATTTTTACTACAGTTAAGTATTTTAAGAGACTCACTGTTAAGAAAACACCCTGCAGATGAAATAAAATCAACTTTGTTGACTAGACTTAAAAAATAAATAGTATACTGCATTTCAAGGGAGGAAAGTTGAACATTGCCGCGCTGCGCGATATATTTTATCGTGCAGTGCGGGATTGTTCAACTTTTCTCTCGTGTAATGCATACTATTTTTCTTTATCGGAGGTCGAAAGTACGTTAATTAATTATAATAAACACATTAACCTTACTTTGGCTGTTGTTAGGGACGCGGCCAGTTGTTCTTTCCTCCCTGCGCGCTGTTGTCACTTGTCAGGAAATCCCAAAGACTTGTAAAGTTTTTACCGAGGATTTTATTTTTTCTGCCCTTTTTTTAAAGTCATTTTTAGGCACGACCGACCCCGAAGGCCTTATAATTTCGGCAGATCAAAAATGCAACCAAAAATTGTGAACAGGATTTCTCGCGACCTAATGGATAAAATTGAACGGAGTATACGAGAAAATGTTCGTTTTAGTGCCCCATAGTTCCAGTTTCATTTTGAGTATGATCGGACCACATGGGTACAAATGGCGCATACCAACACTTTGCACAGTCACATTTTTTTTTATGACAGCACCCGCATTTGTGGACACGAGCGCAGCGAGTGTTCATGGACCGGGTACTGCCACCAAAACATAATCCAAGTCGGAAGATGCTCATGCTCGTTTACGTAGTTTCTGCGAAAAATTTTGTTGCTCTTTTCATTACTTTTAATTTTTTTTTTTGGGTTATTTTGTGAAAATTTATCGTTTTGTGTTTGTTTACGAGAAGGTCACTGAAGGCCACATCATCATCATCAGTGCAAGAAACTATAGGATTAATTTTTTGGGGATTCTAACGTGAACATTATTATGAATGTTAGTGATTGGTTAGTGAGATTATCAAGTGGCGTTTTTACTTTTTACCATAAATTTTACAATGTCCTATCTGCAGCTACACGTACACTTTTTCATACGTAACGCGCGCGTAAAAAATTCTGAAAATTAACCATGTGTTTAGAATTAATAGTATAAATTCGAATTTTGGCGCTTAAGCCGTTAGTTTGGACTACCTCGGTCGGAAATCAGCTGAGCGACTCACGCGAGGCGTGGTCGCCGAGAAGACTTCCGTCCGCAGGCAGTCGGCATCAGTTAAAGAAAGCGAGCAGTCGTGTTTAGTGTGCTCCGCTACTTAAAGTCAATGACTATTGCCAGAGGTAGAGTGCCACCCGGTCAAAACGGCGTGACCACTCTCCTCTATTGTAAACACTTAGATACCGATAAATAAATTTACCACAAAAGTTAAAGTTCATAATTAAATGCCAGTGTTAGTTATTTGAAGCCCAGTGATTTCCTGCCTTCTCCTCGTCCCCTTTCGCTCGCGTTAATTTCTATTCTCAAACATTTGGCATCCCTTGTGGGGAAAAGTTCCTCGGAAAAAGCGCATCGCGAGAAAAAATAGAAGAGAAGTGCATCGACGCCGCCAGTTTCATAACCGCAAACGGCAAAGACGCCTCGCCGGAGAGCCACGTGAAGCTTCGCGGCCATATTGGAAAAGGGGAGGAGTTTCGCCTACAGCACGAGCCACGGAGCAACAAAGACGCCCAACGGCCCGACCAAAAACTAAGACGACGGTGGATCGGAAGGCGACTCGGCAACACCGCTTGCCATCAGCTGAAGACCATCGGCCTGCTACATCCCTGCCGCACTGCAGCCCCTCTGCAGTGGGAGAGAGAGAGAAGGCACCTCGACCAGCTGACTCCGCTAATACGGTGGGTCCGCTCCAAGTCGCAAACTTGTGTTGCGCAATTTAATAATTTCAATTTTTTCTTGTATTTGTTTAGCCTTGGAACTGTGTGGGTAAAGTTAGCTGCATTGTTCTCCATTCTATTTTGACTTTTTCTTAAATTTATTTATTTTTATCTTTCCAAAACAAATAGTCAGTTGACCCAATTCCTCAATAATTTAGTACAGCTGTTACTATTTTGGTAAACAATTGATTATTTTAGGGTCAAGTGACCATTAAAATTAGGAATAATTTTTTCAATTTTTACTTTGTTAATATTGAGCTCACCTGAAAACTTAATTTCATTTTATTTAGTTCCACCTTATCTGACATTATTGAATTTGCAGGTGAAACTACCTGTTAAACTGAGGTCCACGCTTACTGTCCAACCACATCTGAGCAACCTTTGGCACCTGTGGGAGCAAGCGAAGGGACTTTCTTCACCAATTGGTAGTCCTCGAGCCCTCGTACAGCTGCAGCAGCACTCCCAGAGTTCTTCGATAGCCTTGGGTTCAAATGTACTGTTTCTTATGGTTGTTAGAGTCAGCGTTGGAATCAATTTTTTGCCAATCTTATTTAGTATAGTATAAGCTCAAATTATTTACATTGTTGAAATAGTTACTGATTGTTCCATTTTTTCAATTATATATTTTTTCAAAAATTCTAATTGAATTTTTTATACATTTAAGGTTGTTTCAAGACCAATTTTCAAAAGATCAATCCAAGTGCCTAATAACCCTTGCCTACTCAACCCAATTAGAGTTGTTTAGGGATCTTGATGTCCTTTTTTTCTCTATAGTTTTTTTTATTGATCTATTTACCTTTTCTCTTCTACACTTAATTTTTGATTTTTTCACCTGCTTCATTTTTTCTAAACTTTCATCAAAGATTATGCTTAAGTTTTCTTCTGAAGTCAGCCACCTGCCTGGCTTAGTTGTTATTATTTAAATTGTATTTCAGTTTAAATTCTATTCCACCAATAATATTCATATGTTTGAATATTTTTTCAGTTTTATTTTATTTAAAGAATAATTGCCTCATCTGAATTGTATTTCAATTAAAAATTGTTCCACCAGTGATATTCATATGTTTGAATATATTTTCCATTCTTTTGTTTAAAGAATAATCGCCTCATCTTAATTGTATTTCAATTAAAGATTGTTGTTTAGGAACCGTATCCACCCTTACCGGCCTATAAAAACATTGAAATATTTTTTCAGTAGAATTTTTCCTTTGTTGCACTACCTCAAGATGGAGAAACTAGTCGCCAAGCAGCTCACCATTCGTGGGCACATTGCAAATCATTACACAAACTTCCTCAAGAAGGGTGCCGCCAACTTGTCGGTGGAATCAGCCCAGAGGAGAATCATTCGCCTTGCTGAACTTTGGAATCAGTTCGTTGATAATGATCAAGTAATCAAGGACGACGATAGTGCTGATTCAGATCATGAATATTTCCAAGAGGATCTGCTTTTCTTGGTGCAGGAGGAGTATGATGACTCTCTGACCAGTTATCAAAGGTTCATTAAATCTCACTCGGTGGATCCGCCCATCCAGGTGAATGTGCCGGATCCCACCCCACAACTAGATCTCAGAGCTCTGACTAAGACTCTGCCTCAAATACAATTGCCTAAATTTTCGGGTAAATCTGCTGAATGGCCCAACTTTAGGGATATGTTTGTATCTCTGGTCCATAGTCAGCAAATTCCCGACGTTATCAAATTAACTTGCCTTCGGTCCTATTTGACAAGCGAAGCCCTCGATGTCATTAAGGGCTTGCCTATTTCAGATAAGAGTTATGCGCCAGCTTGGGAGACGTTGAAGCTTTTCTACGAGAACGAGCGTCGTCTGGTTCATAATCACCTGGCAGATTTATTCTCCGTCAAACCAATGATTTCCGAGACTTATTTTGAAGTTAAGCGCTTACTTAGCGAAACCCTTACACCTCTGAATGCGCTCCAAGCCTTGGAGCGGCCCACCAAGTACTGGTCCGACATTATTGTCTTCATGTTAGTTCGAAACATGCACAGTAACACTCGTCGCGATTGGGAGAAGAGTCTCGGAAAACACATGAAGTCGCCTACTATTGAGAGAGTAAAATCCTTTTTGGAAGTTCAAGCCTTAGTGTTTGAGTCTGTCGAGAGAATCGATAAACCTGCATCAGCCACTCCCCCTAGCACCCATAGGAAATCCGGTGCAACCACCATGGCAGTGGCCTCGGTCGAGACTCCCAAGGCTTCTTCGAGGAGGAAGGAAAGGGATGACAAGAGGTGTAGCTTGTGCAACGAGGATCACGCTCTCGCTCGTTGCCCCAGATTCAAGGAAAAGACACCGGCTGAAAGGAAAACAATTGTTTTTCCAAGGAGGCTGTGTCTTAACTGCTTCGGTCCTCATCACATGAGGGACTGCAAATCCAAATTCAGTTGTCAGCATTGCCAAGGTCAACACCATTCTTTGCTTCATTCTCCTTTTAAGGATAAAACTCCCGCTCCAATAACTACCTTGGTACCTGGTGGACCTTCCAATACGGGAACCATTCCCGCTTCTAAGGCTAACATTCAATTGGACATTGGCGCTACGCCCTTCTTTAATGGGGCTACCGCTCAAACCGAACATTACTCAACGGTCCTTTTAGGAACAGCGCGGGTTTTCGTTAAAGGACCCGACTGTCGGAAAATAAAGGCTAGAGCTCTTATCGACAATTGCTCTCAGTCATCGTTCATTTCTCAGAAGTTGAGAGAACAACTTGGCCTAGTCTGCTCCTCCACCAACGCTCAAGTTGGCGGTGTCCAAGCCGTCACTAGCCAAGCTATCACACATTTCCAAATTAGTCCGCATTTCGATTCTCGGTTTTCGTGTGAGGTTAAGGCATTGGTAGTACCACGAGTGTGTAACTACGTGCCCCCTCAGAAGTGCCAGGTTTCAGACCTCTTGTATCTGTCACACCTCAACCTGGCCGATCCACAGTTCTTGGATAACGCTCAGATAGACGTGCTCTTAGGAGCCGAAATACATGCTCGGATAGTCCAGGAGAGCGTAATCAGAGGCAAGCCCGATCAACCAATTGCCACTGCCACTCAATTGGGGTGGCTGATTTCTGGCCCGATTCCACTACTGAATTCGTATGTGTCCAATTCAGTGTCATTACACTGTACAGACAATTCACTCAACTTCGATCTGCAAAGATTCTGGAAGCAGGAGGAGCTGCCCTCCAAATCTAAGTACTCTCGCCCTGACGACGAGGAGTGCGAGCAGGACTATGTAAGAAACGTTAAGCGAGACCATGACGGCCATTACGTCGTCAAGCTGCCTTTCAGATCATCTAAACCAACTCGAATTGGTAACTCCTACAGTAAGGCTGTCACCATGTTAAGAAAGATGGAGCGGCGCTTCGAGAAGGATCCTGAATTTAAAGAATTGTACAATGAGCTCATGATGGACTACATTTCCGCTGGTCACATGATCCCTGTGTCCCACGAGGATCCGATATTCAAGCCCCTGGAAAACAGCTTCTTCTTGCCTCATCATGGTGTGCTCAAACCAACTACTAAGCTTCGAGCTGTTTCCAATGGGTCGAGCAAAACCGACTTAAACATATCATTGAATGACCTACTCCACACTGGTCCTAATCTACTGCTAGAGCTCCCTGACTTAATTTGTGGCTGGAGACTGTATAAATTCGTCTTCGTTGCCGATATCAAGCAGATGTTTCGCCAAATAAAGGTCGACTCGGAAGACGTGCACTTTCATGCTATCGTCTGGCGTTTCAATCCGAGCGACCCCCTTCAAATCTGGTACCTGCTGACTGTCAGCTATGGCTTGGGTTGTTCTTCATACCTGGCCATTCGTACTTTACGAGAGCTGGCCAAGGCCTATCGTAAAATCTACCCTCTAGCGGTACCAATCATCGACAATGAAAGCTACATGGATGACGAAACTTCCGGCGGGCATACGCTTAAAGAAACCCTTGAGAAGAAATCCCAATTGATAGGTCTTCTCAAAGAGGGTGGCTTCGAGTTGAGAAAATGGCTGTCGAATTGCCCGGAAGTTCTGGCGGATCTGCCGCCAGATCACCTCGCAACTAACCCAGAATCGGTCTTCGAGGAGTCGTCCTCGTCCACGGTGCTTGGTTTAGTTTGGAATTCTCTGGAAGATACGTTGAGATCCAACGTGAATTGTGAAATTAGTCCAGTTAGGCCCACTAAGCGACTAGTTCTGTCTAGCATTGCCAAAATTTTCGATCCCATGGGCTGGCTGGCCCCGGTCGTTGTATCTGCCAAATTATTTATGCAGTCCTTGTGGCTGCTGAAAGCTAATTGGGATGATCCACTCCCTGACGTATACGTCAGACAGTGGGAGCTTTGGGTCTCGAAGTTGCCTGCCATAGGCACCTTGCGTATACCTCGCTATTTGAACTACTCTCCTGAAACTTTGATCTGCGAGATTCATGGATTTTCCGATGCGTCGGAGAGAGCTTACTCGGCTGCTGTCTACCTAAGATTCGTGAACCCTTCTGCAGTTCACTGCTCACTCCAGATCGCCAAAACAAGAGTGGCCCCACTCAAGACGCTGAGCGTTCCATGACTTGAGTTGGCTGGCGCTCATATTCTATCAAAATTGGTCAATCATCAACTTTCAATCTTGCCCATCAAAATCGACACGGTGCATCTCTGGTCTGATTCGCGAGATGTCCTGTTTTGGCTTCGAGGCCACCCATCGCAATGGCAAACCTTCGTAGCCGACAGGTGCAGCGAAATTCAATCCTTGGTTCCGGATGCTTTCTGGCATCACGTCAAGTCCGCTGAAAATCCTGCCGACATTGCCTCGCGCGGGATGAACCCAGAGTTGTTGTCGGATTGCAAATTGTGGTGGCCCATCTTGGCTCTCAGAATCTTCAAGCCCTTGGTCTACAATTCCGGACGATTTGTCCTCTCACCATCCTACCCAGGTTAAAAAGACTGACATTGGCTTGTTTGCTCACGTCACAACCCAAACTGCGTTTCCTGAAATCTGGAGCTTGGGCCTTCGCTATTCCACTTTGGGAAGGCTGTTGCGAGTTACAGCTTATGTGATACGATTCGTTCGGAAATTGTTTTTAAAAGTGCTACATAAAAAATCAAACATAAGTTTTAAATTTTATAGTTTTTTGAGTCTCCCCAGTTTCGAGAGCGACGTATTGGAACCGGTCGAACTGACTGACGCTAAATTGTTATGGATTTACCATAACCAGCGTGCCTTTTTCAGTGACGAGATTGAAAGAATTCTGACTACTTCCAAGCATGGTAGAAAACTACCAGGAGCACTCCTCAAGCTCAATCCAATCGTTAAAGACGGCCTTCTTAGGGTTGGTGGTCGTTTGGACCGTGCCCTACTCTCTTTTGACCAAAAACATCCGTTCATTTTGCCTGGCGACTGCTACTTAAGCCAGTTGCTTGTCCGAAAAGCCCATCTTGATACTCTCCATGGATGAGTACAATTGACCTTGGGAACCCTCAGACAGGACGTGTGGATCATCAACGGTTGTAAGACTGTTAAGAAAGTGTTGGGAAATTGTAAATCCTGTCTGAAGTTTTCGCACCAGACAATGAATCCTCTCATGGGAGAGTTACCAAGTGTTCGTGTCACACCAGCTCGCCCCTTCGCCCACTCCGGCGTGGACTACGCTGGTCCCTTTTCGATTCGGTTAACCAAGAGTAGAGGTCGCGGCACCACGAAAGGTTATGTTTGTTTGTTCGTGTGTCAATGTACCCGAGCCATCCACTTAGAGCTCGCCGAGGATTATTCTACTCAATCTTTCATCGCTGCATTCCACCGTTTCTCGTCTAGGACAGGACATTGCTCTTTAATCTATAGTGATCAGGGCACCAATTTCATTGGTGCTGACGCCGAGCTTCGCCAAATGTTCCGCGAACGTTCTGTGTTCATAAACGAAGTTATCGAGGTTTTTGCTCAACAAGGCACCCTTTGGAAATTCAACCCTCCAGGCGCCCCCCATTTCGGGGGCATTTGGGAAGCTGGCGTCAAGGCCACGAAGCATCATCTACGTAGAGTGGTCGGGGACACCATTCTTACTTTCTCGGATATGTCTACTCTACTTTGTCGCATTGAGGCTTGTCTAAATTCACGGCCTTTGTTGCCTCTTTCAGACGATCCCTCTGACCTGAATTTTCTAACTCTTTCACATTTCTTAATTTTAAGACCTTCTCATTTGATTCCAGAACCAGACTTCACAACCGAAAACGTTCCTTCGGGCCGTAGGTGGCAGCTCATTTCCCAAAAAATGCAGCATTTTTGGGTTCGCTGGCGCAATGAGTACCTGTCTTCCCTGCAGCCAAGAGATAAATGGAGATCTCGCACTCGTTCCTTCCAACCAGGGGACGTGGTGTTTATCAAAGCTGAAAACACACCACCTTGACAGTGGTCTTTGGCGCGTGTAATGGACACATACCCTGATCCCCAGGGGGACAATCGGGTGTGTGAGCTGAGGACGGCCACTTCCAAGCTTCGCCGACCGTCAGTGAAGCTGCTCCTTTTAGTGCCAGCAGAAGCTTGCCAGACGCCCCCTGCAGCCATGGAAGTTGGAGCTTGCAACTTAGTGTTACTTCAGCCCGCGAACAAAACTATCAATAATTAATCCATGCCCGCACGGATTAAGGCGGGCGGAATGTTTAGAATTAATAGTATAAATTTGAATTTTGGCGCTTAAGCCGTTAGTTTGGACTACCTCGGTCGGAAATCAGCCGAGCGACTCACGCGAGGCGTGGTCGCCGAGAAGACTTCCGTCCGCAGGCAGTCGGCTTCAGTTAAAGAAAGCGAGCAGTGCCACCCGGTCAAAACGGCGTGACCACTCTCCTCTATTGTAAACACTTAGTTACCGATAAATAAATTTACAACAAAAGTTAAAGTTCATAATTAAATGCCAGTGTTAGTTATTTGAAGCCCAGTGATTTCCTGCCTTCTCCTCGTCCCCTTTCGCTCGCGTTAATTTATATTCTCAAACACCATGAACTTACATTAATTTACAAAAAAATATTATTTAGCTGTTGTATGATAATCGCGTAACGCGTACTTGATGAATTTTTTGTAAAAATTAACACAGTTTTTCTAGTTATAACTTGTGTATCGTTAAGCTTAGTTTTCCTAGTAATATTTTTATATTGCTTCACACCCCTGCAACGGTAATCACTTGTATGTTGAAATAAATAGATTCATGTATAAATTTTTTAACACAAAAAAAATGTTGTTAGCATACCTATACTCAAAGATTTTTAATGTGCACTTGAAATTTTTATTTATTTTTTTTCAAGTTATAACATTTGTAAACAGCAAGGTTATAAAAAACATGCATGAGCTATATTGCTTGATAAACCAGGGAATTCAAGATTTTTTTCATCCCGTTGCTATGTAGTTCAGTATAGTTACTGTCAAAAAATTAAAAAATGGAAAAAAAAGTAATCAGTAAACCAACTGTGAGAATTGGTAGTACAAATGATACTGATTACTGGAAAAATTTTTTATTTTGAAATATATGTGAAATTAAAAAATTGAAAAAAAAGTAATCAGTCAACCAACTGTGGGAATTGGTAGTTCAAATGATACTGATTACTGAAAAAATTTTTTATTTTGAAATATATGTGAAATTAAAAAATGGGGATGGGTTTTAGGGTTAAAAAATGGTTTTTCACGTTTTCCAAAAAACTACGCATCCTATCAAAAAAGTTCAAATGTAAAAGTTGTAGGTAATTAAAAAACCTACAATTTTCATCCGATCAGTTTTTCACATAACCTAAAAAATCACCATGAAAAACGCCAAAATCCACTTTTTTCGTTTTTTATTTTTTATGTCCACAAAAATTGTTTAAACTTAACAATATTTGGCAAAATTTTAGTTTTTTATATGTAGAATTTGTGTTTTTTTTTTGGGCAAAAATATTCAATGGTTTCTGAGATATTCGAAAAATACGGAAATTTTTTTTTTTTTTTTAACCTCAAATTAAACCCAAATAAATTTTGTTTAGGAAATTCTGGTGGGGCACATTTTTTTCCTTTGATTTCAAACTTTTTGAATGTAGCAAAAAAATTATTATTTACATGGAAAAAATTCGAATAAGAAGCGAAAAACTGAAAATTCGATATTTTAAAACTGCGTTCTTGATGAAATTGATAATATTTGTTATAAATTTTTTATTTTTTATCAATATTTATGATAAAATTTGTTTGTTATACATTATTTTTATTGTAAATATTTCGGTTACAAAGTTTATAAGAAATTTAACATAGACCCATCAGTATTTGGAATGATGAAAATATCTCATGTTGTAGTAACAGATCTGATCTTTCGAGACCTTCTTCTCGTCTTTCTGAAATCTTCTAGCACGCAGACTAGACTATAAGTCTTCTAGGCTTGCCCCTCCCCTTTTTGAGCAGAGGCAAGGTCTTTGTAGAGATTTATGATGAGGGGTTATGATCTCGCACCGTTTCCAGTATCAATTTTTACTGAAACTGGATTCAGAAAAAATAAAAAGTCGGATTTTTATAGTGAATTCAACAGCATTGATTCGCTACCTCGTGCACATGAAACAGTGCATGTAGTGGACAGAGGGTTCTTATTGCACAAGGTCATTTGGCAAAAAAATGACACTATTGAAACAATTTTAAAAAAATATTTGAATTTTGTTGAAAATACTTATAACCCTGGTAGTCACTTCGTTTTTGATGGATACCCCGACTCTTCAGCTACCTCTTTATCTTCTCCGTCGACTTCAGCAAATACAAAAAGTGTAGAACGTTTAAGAAGAATAAATTATTCATGTGTTCCAGATCTTGAGTTCGAATCTCACACTAAGACATCGTTCGCATCTGATAAGTTTTTAACGAATGAACGCAATAAAAATAAATTGATTCAACTTATCATGGAAACACTTCAGAGTTCAGGATTCTATTGTCAACAAGCTGAAGAAGACGCTGACAGATTGATTGTTATAACAGCTAAAACTGAAGCACTGAGAGCAAAAATATTAGCACCATTAAAAACAACGAATGTGGTTATTGTAGGTCAAGATGTAGACCTATTGGTTCTTTTGTGTCAATTGGTTCAAGATGATTCAAGTATTTTTTATAATAAAGTTGGTAGTCAATCAGTTAAAGAATACTTTTATACGCCTGATAGTTTCAAACATAATAGTAAATTAGTGGCGTTCTTGCATTCGTTTACAGGATGCGATATCACTTCAGGATTTTCTGGTTAAGGTAAGAAAACGGCCATAAAGTCACTAATTTCTAATCCAAATCTCACAAGATTGGCAGATATTTTTTACGACTCCGAAGAAAATGTAAATGACAAAGATGATGTCTGCGATGAAGACAGAAAAAAAAATTGAGTTTCGGGATATGATTGCCAAAAATGGATGCGAGCTCATAGCCTCGATGTACATCAATAAAAAAAGAAATATCTTACCGCTTAATGATGTCCGATATTTGAAGTACACCAGTAAAACTTTTAAAAGTGGATTTAAACTCGATAAACTACCACCCACTGAAGGAGCTGCTATAGAGCACAGTAAGAGAGTTTGTTTTCAAATTCAAAAGTGGCTTGGTGTTGAAAAATCTGCGTTAGAGTGGGGCTGGAAATACGACGCAGATAATAATTTAGTTGCGAAATTCACAGCAGATAAGTTGATTCCAGACGACTTACTAAAAAAAATTTGCTGCAGCTGTGAGACTGGCTGTGAAAAAAAAAGATGTGGGTGTCGGAAACATGGACTCAAATGTACAAGTTTATGTACAAGGTGTGATCCTGAAACCTGAAAAAAATTCGAAGAAAAAAATCAAATTATTCCAGATTTCAGTGATTTTGTTATTCACAGTCCATATGACTTGGTAAGTTGTGTCTATGATGATGATGATGATGATGATGATGATGATGATGATGATGAAGAAGAAAAAGTAGAAGAAGAAGTAGAAGATGACGACGATGAAGATAGAGATCAAGAAAGAAAAAATGAAGGAGATGAACTTGAAGAAGAAGTCGCAGCCCCTGCACCAAAGAGAAGCAAAAAAAATAATGTTTAAAAAGCTTTTCTTTCATGAACTGTGACAGTCAGCGATCGTAATTAAATCGTTGGTAACGATTTAGGATTTGGCGCGAGTCACGTGACTGTCGAACGCAGCTCAGAGCGGATCTCTGAGGTGGTAGAGCGGGAATCGGGAAGCCACTCGTAGTTTTCGTGTTCGAGTGTTCGCACGTACATGGAACTTAACTCGACTCGGTTCAACGGATAACCGGACTCCTCGGGAGTGGAATGTCGTCGAAGAGAGAGTTGGCAGAGACAGAAGGTGCGGGATCGATGGTCATTGCCCGGGAAGCATTCTTCTGTCTAGACGAGTCAACCGGCTTTTGGAAGCCGTGGACGTCGGGGAACCTGATCGACGTCCGGGAGACACGCAAAGATCTGGAGATCGATTCATGGCAGATCTTGAAGCAACTTACTCGTTACGGAAGTCAAGGCAATTGTTGACATTCGCGTCGCGCGTTGTGGTACAGCCGTAGTGTGAGAGTGTGGTGTTATTTGTAAAGTTGTCATTTCACGTCATCGCCTGGACCGCTTTCCAACGGCTACACTGCGACTCGAGTATGGTAGATATTGCGGCTGGTCGTCATCGTAGTCTGGCATTATGTTTATCCTGACGGCTTGGTTTGAGGTGCACCTTAGCGACTCCGTAAGTTAATTGTAAATGTGCGAGTGAGTGTGAATGCGTGTGAGTGTCCTTAGTACACTGTTATTGTCATAATCTTTGTTTTTCTCTTGCGCGCGTTAGCTGCCGATAGCAGCATGAATTTGTGTGCGCGCGCAACGATTTAGAGAGCATTGAAGATTCTTTTGTTTACTGGTTTAAACGACACCGAGTCTTAATTCGGAATTTGTATTTTAGGTTTAGATTTGTTTTAATAAATTATTAAATTGTTAATTTAATTTTTATTGACTAAACCTGGTGTTCCTGCGAATCGATCCTGTTTTAATACCCGCACCCACTACCGATAAACGAACTAGCCGACCGCGTCGCGAAGTATAGTAATATTCGCGGACGCGATTTCCTCATTTTATTATTTCAGGTCGACGAGTTGCAGTTCGACGAGTGCTTGGATCAGCACTAAGTACAGGTGATAAGGATTTAGTACGCACCGTGGGTATTTGTATCGGCTCATACAAACCCTTAAATCCACCCCTGTTACAGAACTTGTACAAAATCGTATAAAATTTTTAGTTAATAAAATTTATAATTGTAATAATAATAATAATAATAATAATAATAATAATAATAATAATAATAATAACAATAACAATAATAATAATAATAATAATAATAATAATAATAATAATAATAATAATAATAATGTGCGCTTGAGTGGGGCATGCCTACAACGAATCGCCGTGGACAGCTGCTGCTGGAGATGGCTGCGAGGCTGGACCTGGCAGTGGCAAACATTGGACAGACGTACACGTATCGGAGGCCGGGTTTCGGGAACTCAATTCCGGACGTGACGTTCGTCTCGGCGAGGCTTGTTCCGAGGATAAACGGATGGAGGGTGATAGAGGGCTACACGGGTAGCGATCACCAATACATTACGTTTTCCGTCGTGGAGCCTACGAGACGAACTCGCGTCGCAGCGGGGCAGCCCCAACGCTGGAACCTGAAGAAACTGGATAGAGACTCGTTCGAACGAAAGTTAGTGGAGGCGCCAGCACCCTCTGAAACGGTTCCGGAAGACGAACAGGCAGGTAGCGACAGGGCGAATCGACTCGCGAGAGAGACGTGCGGGCTCCTGGAGCGCCTTTGCGAGGAAACGATGCCGAGGACGGGCGGGCGAGGATGTCGGCGTCCCTGCTACTGGTGGACCGGTGAGATTGCGGACCTGCGCAGGCAGTGTCTGAGGGCCCGCCGAAGGAGGACTCGCGGGGCGAAGAGCCCGAACGCAGCCGCTCTTTCGGCGGAATACAAACGGGCGAGGAAGGTATTGAACCACGCGATCAAGGCGAGTAAGCGCCGCTGCTGGAGGCAGCTTTACGAAGGATCCGGGGGCCTGGATGGAGCGGGGTTGGGGAGAGGTGAACTTCTACCTAACTCAGTTCTTTTCGGGGCATGGGTACTTCAGGGGCTACCTCTACAAGAGGGGTCTGGTCGGAGACCCGAGGTGTAAGTACTGCGGGTGCTCGCGTGACGACGCTGAACACACCTTCTTCATCTGCCCAAAATGGCGGGAGGAGAGGGAGAAGCTCGAAGGCAAGGTCGGGCCGATCACGCCTGAGGGCGTGGTTGGCCTGATGCTTCAAGAGGCGGACTGGTGGACCCTCGTGTCTACCTATGCGGAGGCGATTCTGATAGCGAAGCGCGTTGACAGCTGCCTCGAATGGGCGGCCTAGGCGAGTTAGAGAACGGAGTGTGCGTGTGGGGGTCCATTAGCCTTGCAATAGGCTGGGCTGGCGGACCCCATGTTGTAATGATGGGAGTTGACAGCATGCGGTGGAGGGAAGCCTTTCATGCATGCCAGGACGATGGTGAGAGTGAAAACGAGTAGTACTAACAATTGGTGATAGCAACGGTTTCGAACTGACAAGCACGTGGGTCTACTCTGAAGTATTGCCAAGAGCAGTTCCAGGTAGACCTTTGACCTGGTGGACTCCCTCCGTGTTAGAACACGGACGGAGCGGTTTTTTAGTGGGTAAACCCCACACACCGGCGCGGACGGCCGCCGAGGACTGCCCTTCTCAGGGCGGTTGTCGGCGGGCGCCCCCGCTGAAGGTTCCTCGGGATGGAATTTTTAGCCGTATCGTAACCACCATAAAAAAAAAAAAAATAAAATAATAATAATAATAATAATAATGATAATGATAATGATAATGATAATGATAATGATGATAATGATGATAATGATGATAATGATGATAATGATGATAATAATAATAATAATAATAATAATAATAATATAAGACTAATAGTAATAATTTATAGATGAACTATTTTTTTACTGTAACAAAACATACTGTCAGGCGAGAGGAGTTATGAACTAAAATAGAATTATAATAATTTTATTTTTAATTGTTTATAAATATGTAAAGTCAATACTGTGAAAAAAAAAAAAACAATTTTCTTATGATACAAAACCAAAATCTAAATTTTTACAAATCTCAATTTTTCCACTTGGCATGATTTTCAGTTATTTTCTTTACTTTTTCTCACTTCATAGACTTCATGGTTGATTAATCATTAATTTAAAATTGTATTCAACATTGGAAATTTACTTCTACCAAAATATTGATAAAAAATAAAAAATTTATAACAAATATTATCATTTTCATCAAGAACGCAGTTTTAAAACACCGAATTTTCAGTTTTTCGCTTTTTATTCGAATTTTTTCCATGTAAATAATAATTTTTTTGCTACATTCAAAAAGTTTGAAATCAAAGTAAAAAAATGTGCCCCACCAGAATTTCCTAAACAAAATTTATTTGGGTTTAATTTGAGGTTAAAAAAAAAAAAAAAATTTCCGTATTTTTCGAATATCTCAGAAACCATTGAATATTTTTGCCCAAAAAAAAAACACAAATTCTACATATAAAAAACTAAAATTTTGCCAAATATTGTTAAGTTTAAACAATTTTTGTGGACATAAAAAATAAAAAACGAAAAAGGTAGATTTTGGCGTTTTTTCATGGTGGTTTTTTAGGTTATGTGAAAACCGATCGGATGAAAATTGTAGGTTTTTTAATTACCTACACCTTTTACATTTGAACTTTTTTGATAGGATGCGTAGTTTTTTGGAAAACGTGAAAAACCATTTTTCACCCCTAAAACCCAGCCCCATTTTTTAATTTTACATATATTTCAAAATAAAAAAATTTTCCAGTAATCAGTATTATTTGTACTACCAATTCCCACAGTTGGTTTACTGATTACTTTTTTATTTCACTCCGACGTGCAATCCTCACTTTGCCCGTCCGTTTTCAGTCAAATAAAGGACTGCTTTGCCCGACTGTTGAAACGCGCGAGCAATCCGCACTTTGCTCGTCTGTTTTCAATACAGTCGAGCAAAGTGCAGATTGCTAGCTCGTTTCACATTTTGAAAACGCAGCCATCAGTGCAGTTACAGCGGCCGCCCCAAATAAACTTAGACGCATATACCTGAACTATCGGTATCTATAGGGTGGCGTAACTTAATCGAAACGCGCATGTATCTTGAAATGGAAGCTTTGTGGAAAAAAGTTTTTTAGATAAAACTTGTTTGGTTTAGAGAGGCAAACAAAATGGCGGCTTCGGGTTTGGGCCCGGGGCCTTATGTTGGGCCCTACGGACCCGAAGTCCGATTTTTTAAATAGGAACCCTTATTTTTTTTACCAAATTCGGAAAGAGCGGAAAATTTTACGATTTTTAGGTATTTTAAAAAATTTTTTTTGGGCCTTATGGAGGCCGCGTAGGGCCCGTTTCTCTATTACTCTGCTTAAATCCGAAATAACGCCTTTTTCGTATGGCACATGTAATGTAAAAGTTTTTTAGTTTAAAATTTTCAATCCAATGGGCCCAAAAAAATTGGGCTCGGGATCTCATATTGGGCCCTACGGACCCAAAGTTTTTAAATGGAAACCTTTTTTTTTTACAAAATTCGGAAAGAGCGGAAAATTTTACTATTTTTAGGTATTTTTTGAAATTTTTTTGGGCCCTAATGAGGCCCAGCGAGCTCCGAAAAATCACATTTATCATTGACAGAGTTATTTTCGAGAAAAAGTATTTTCTCGAAAAACATAGTTAAAGATTATTAATGAAAAAAAAAACTAACTCATAATTAAACGAATTCTGTGAGTTCTAAAAACCCGATGGATGAAAAAAATTTTTCACTTAATTTAGAGTTTAATTATCAATTATTGATTTTTTATTTACTACAGCTTATAGGATAGTAAAGCTTGAAATAATGGTCCATTTAATAAAATTCATTAATTGTTTTATTTATTTATTTATTTATTTATGTATCAAAAAAATTATTTTACTTATGTATCGTGTGCAACTAAGTTCCTATTTACTTATGTATTGTGTGCAGTTCGCAGGCTTTCATTATAGAGAATATTAATGTTTGTTGTTTATTTTTACTTTTAATTTTTCCACTAAATGGGGGCTTGCTGGACCTAGATAGGGTCCAAAAAATTTTTTCAAAATAATTAAAATCTTGAAATTGTCCGCTCTTTCAGAATCTGCTGAAAAAAATTGGGTTTATGTCCGTAAGACCCAATAAGAGGCCCTGGCCCAATTTTTTTGGGCCAATCATATTGAAAATCTTAAACTAAAAAACTTTGTACATGTGTTTCACGAAAAATACTTTTTCTCGAAAATAACTCTGTCAATGATCAATGTGATTTTTCGGAGCTCGCTGGGCCTCATTAGGGCCCAAAAAAATTTCAAAAAATACCTAAAAATAGTAAAATTTTCCGCTCTTTCCGAATTTTGTGAAAAAAAAAAAGGTTTCCATTTAAAAACTCTGGGTCCGAAGGGACCAATATGAGATCCCGAGCCCAATTTTTTTGGGCCCATTTGATTGAAAATTTTAAACTAAAAAACTTTTACATTACATGTGCCATACGAAAAAGGCGTTATTTCGGATTTAAGCAGAGTAATAGAGAAACGGGCCCTACGCGGCCTCCATAAGGCCTCAAAAAAATTTAAAAAAATACCTAAAAATCGTAAAATTTTCCGCTCTTTCCGAATTTGGTAAAAAAAATAGGGGTTCCTATTTAAAAAACCGGACTTTGGGTCCATAGGGCCCAAGGTAAGGCCCCGGGCCCAAACCCGAAGCCACCATTTTGTTTCCCCCTCCAAACCAAACAACTTTTATCTAAAAAACTTTTTTCCACAAAGCTTCCATTTCGAGATATATGCGCGTTTCGATTAATTTACGCCACCCTGTATATATATCTATATATCGGTATACCTCTCGACGCTACTCACAATGTCTTATAATGGGTCCTTCAGTGCGGTTGTATACCTGCATCGTCGGTTGAACCCATCTTTAAGTAATGGCATTTTGTTTTAAAAATTCGAAAGTTCACGTAATGCGTTTTTCTGCTACCTGAGCAATAAGAAAACTGAACTTAGACCGATCAGTTTCATTTGAGCGTCTTCAATATTTGCACTTACAAGCCTGAAATTTATAGTAAAAAGTAAAGTGGATTTTATAAATCATTATAATTAAATCGAAGTTGATTTTGTATAGAGGGCGAAAGTGTAGATTGCACGTCAATCGTGAAATAAAATATTGTGTTTCACTCTTTCGGCTCTGTGGATCATTGCCCGGCTCGTCGAATAATAGTTTGTAGGCCTCGACCTACAAACTATTATGCGGCTTGCTCGGGCAAAGTACCACAGAGCCTCACTAGTGAAACAAAATACCATTTCCCTTCTAAAATATTATTTGTACTGGACTAATGGTGGGTGCGCGTGTTTACCTACCAACGCGGCAATGTCGAACTGTCGACTGAGAAATCGAGGAGGAATGAACGTACTTTCGACCATCGGATGAAGAAAACAATTTTTCGTGCAGTGATGAAAAAGATCTACTAAAAATTTTAAACTTTTTTAGTCTTTACTTTCGTCACTGATGAAATCTTTTACAAATGGTATTCTAAAAGTTATTTAATATACTATTTAGGAACTTTAAAATAATTTATTGAAGAAAAAAAAAGATTTTACCTGTTTCATTGAATATTTAAATTTTTTATTATATTTCAAGACATTAAAAACGTTTCCAAAAGAAGTATGCTTATTTTATTAGAATTAAATTCATCATTCCTCAATAAATGTATATAGAATTTCAAATGAAACAACTGATTTTTTTTACAGATGCAAATTATTGGTCAGTTTAATTTAGGATTTATATTAACTAAATTAGGAAACGATATATTTATTATTGATCAACACGCAAGTGATGAAAAATTTCGATTCGAAAAATTATTAAATCAAACAAAGTTAAAAACTCAAAAACTCCTGTTACCGAAATTATTAAACCTCTCAATTACTAATGAGACCACTCTGATAGAAAATGAACATATATTCAAAGATAATGGCTTCTCGTTTAGTATAAAAATTAACGGTAGGTAGCATTTTACACTAAGTAATTTATCATGAAAAAAGAATTTTGAAAAATTTATTATAACATTAAAAAATAATAATAATGAATAAATAAAAATAGATAGCCCTGGTCAGAGAGTGAAACTTACCGGCATGCCTGTTAGTTATGGTTGGAAATTTGAAAAAGAAGATATTGAAGAACTCATATTTCTAATCAACGAAGGTGGAGTTGACGGCACTGGAAGTAATGTCATTCCTCGTCCGAGCAGAGTTCAACATATGCTTGCTTCAAGAGCGTGTCGTGGAGCGGTTATGATAGGTACAGCTCTTAATCTATCGGAAATGCGCCGATTAATACGACAGTTAAGTCAGATAGATAGCCCATGGAATTGTCCTCATGGAAGACCAACATTTCGACATTTGATATCTATAGTTTCAAAATAAAAGTTTTGAAAAACTTGTATGCTTTAATTATATTTCTTTTTTTATGCATTTTTTCAAATTTATTCAATACATTATAATATAATTTCGTAATATTTAAAAATATTTTTCAAACAATTTCTCATGAAATTACTTCCTGAACTATCCAAAAAAAAACCCCTTTTCAAAGTTGTTATAAAATAAAATCCCAAATTTAAGATCTTAAATTTGCTACCAGATACCTGCTGATTTCAAAAAATTCAAACTATACTTTTGATCTCATAGTATACTTTCGCGTTTTTACATTTATATTTTGCAAAGGATACTTTTTATGGAAACTTTAATAGGACGCGCTTATATACAAATTATTTGTTATAAAGAAATTTAAAAAAACTGAATGAAATAATATTCGTTTCTGGGGCCGTCAGAAAGCATGAAAATGTACGACTTTTTAAAAATCATCTGATAATTTAGGCATTTATTCCATCTACTAAAGATGAACTTTCTCAAATTTTCAGGTCCCAAAAAATTTTTGTGTCTTCTGCGGGAAAAACACTTTTGTAATGTTCTGTTTTAATGAGAAATTTACCACATTTTTTCACTGATTTGCTAATATTTTGAAACGAATGAACCAATTTTTACGCGGCTTGTCTCCTTCAAAAGAAATCAAAATATCAGCAGCCTTCATATTCAAAAAAGTTTTAGACAGACTTTTGTTAAAAGATGATGAAATCCTTTCACCAACTCCAGGTTTTAAATTAAAAAGAAAAGGAAACTTTACAGTAACCAAACAAAAACCCATATTTAGTATTAAATGCATCCTAAGTCATTAAAATAAACTGAACAATTCCAGAACCAAATGAATAATGACTATAGGCCTATCACCTAAAAAAACTATCTACAACCTTACACATATCCTCGCTATATCCAATCTTTTCAGATGTGAGCCTCTTTCACTCACCCATAACCTATATATATACCTATATTCTTTTACCTACCGTAGACTTAAAGATCCACCAGGGAGGGGGATGCTGTTATGTGACATATTTTTAGTAATTTCGGGAAAGACCGGTTTTGCTATAATTTTGTGACTCAACAGCGAGCTAAGTTATTTGAAATCCCGATCACGCGTCATCCTTGCGCTCACCACAAATCGATACCCTGGCTTGTAAAATCAAGAGGGCGGGGGTACAACGCGAATTCAGGCGCTCCGGTGCGGCGCAGTACGACTTAGATTTTTATAGAGCGTAGACCGCAACATTCAATAAACCAATTACATTATTAGATAATTTATTAACTATTTTTCTGCATTAGCGTGCCATTTTTTTCATATTAACTTCAATTTAAATTCAAGAGCATAATCATTCTGTCAGTAAGTGTATTTAAACTGAATTAATAAAATATTCAAGGGCAACTTAACACTTTAATTCTTTAAACAAATTGTTTGCGTGACCCTAACACCTCCCGCTTTCAATTAATGATTATATTATAATTTAATTATAATATAATCAATTAATTATAATTATATTAAATTATAATTAATTATAAATTATATTATAATAATTAATTATAATATAATTATTAATGATTATATTATAATTTAATTATAATATAATCAATTAATTATAATTATATTAAATTATAATTAATTATAAATTATATTATAATAATTAATTATAATATAATTATTAATTATATTAATACTAAACCATAACGTGTCTCTAGGTTTATTAACGTATTTTTATAATATTAATGAAGTGAACTGTCGTTACTGTTAACTTAATTCATACTGTCTCCACACACTGCAGCTTTCGCACCGACCGGGGTGCATTCCCCACCACCATTTCCCCCCGGCATCAATTTTGATGGAACGTGAGTCTGCCGAGTGATCTTGATTTCAGGTATCTCAGCCGGGAATGCTGAGTTGCAAAAACCATTATTTGTTATATCTCATAACAGCACCCCTTTCCTAAAGTCTTCACTATCTCTGGTAAACTCAGTTTTATGATAGGTCTAAGATGATTGGGAGGGAGGGGTTGTAGTTTGTATATTTTGGAAAGTAGAAAATATTAGGTGGGATGAGGGAGAGTCAAATCTGAAAGGTTTGGGTTCAAAGAGGTAGTATAACTGAAAAGGTTTAGTTTAAGGAGCCGTTTTAGTTCAATTTAGCTAAGGAAGTCACAGTGATGGTCCCTTTAATTTGTGGATGAACTAATTTTAAAATCTGCCCTAATGACATAGGTCCCTACTCAACTTTATGCTCTTATCTGCTGTCTCGATCTTGTTGCAACTTAAGCAAACGCTTTTTCATTCATTCCAAAAAGGTCGATCTTTGAGATTTGAGTTCGGTTTTAACCACAATTTTAAATTTTCATATGTGTTGAAAGCTGTAAGCTTCAGTACCATCATGTATCAAATTTTTGCTCATTTCATCTTGCTCATGGCAGACTCGACATTCGATTCAATGACTTTCGCTGGTAAATATTGCTTTTTTGGAGATTTTTATTTCTTCAGTTATTTATTTACGAGTGGGAACACTATTTGCTGTATTTATTGTCCAGTTGTTGTGCTGAAACCCCCTTTTACATTACTGCCAGGTCAGCATCAGTATGGATTTTGAGGTGGACTTAGATGATCGGGTCCTTTTCTTGAATGGCTAATAATTAGTGCCCCAGTCCGTGCTTTACTTGATATTCACTTATATTTTATTATTTTTTATTATTATAATTATGACTTTTTATATCTATTTATTTATTAAAAATACTCTCTAATGCAAATTCATATATTTTACTTTCATTGCAATGATACACTGGGGACTGACTTATTCGTGCAATGAAACGGGGCGTTTATACTTGATCGTAACAGATAAACCGAAAAGGTCGTTCTCTAGCATTAATTAACACACATTCATTCATTTATTCCTTCTTTTTCTTTTTCGCATCCCTTCACACAATTAACACTTATTTTTTACTCACATTTGCACTTCACTACACACTTGATACCTTAGTTATCTTAAAATCAGTAATTTAAATTAACGATATAACAACACCTTAACGATATAATGTTTGTAATTAATTTTTGTCAAATATTTGAATCTGAGGGACTTATAGACAAATTTCAGTCAGGTTTCAGAGCCGATCACAGCACCCAAATTGGCTTACTCAAACCCATTGACGACGTAGGCCGTACAGAAGGAATTTAAAAAAAAAATTGTTTCTTTTTCAAAAATAAAAAGAACGAAATAAGATAGAGAAGCGTGGTTTGTAGCAAATAAAAGCTTATTCAATTCCCTACCGAGGAAAAGTAAAACGATGTATGGATTTAAGGTTATGGTACTTGTGGCGAGGTCGTAAAGTTGAACTTTTTACAATAATTCTGATAAATTGCAGTTTTTTAAGCATTAACAGGCTGAGTCTTAACTAATTAGTATTTTGATAATAAAGTACAAGTCTTAAAAAAGAAAATACTGTTTGATAAACATTTCTACCTACCTAAGATTTTTCAGGAAGATTTTTTGAAAAAAATACCGAAAACATGGTTGAAATTAATTTTGCAATAATCTTAATCAACTGACAGGTCAAATCATGACCAACTGGTATTTTTGTGGTGAACTGCAAGTCTTACAAAAAAAATTGTCGTTTGGTAGACACCTTTACCTATCATAGATTGAAAAAAAGAATTTTTTGAAAAAAAATAAAATACATAAAAAAAATTTGAAGGACTTTGAAGATTTTGAAACTCAGTTACTCATCAGAATACTCGGCTATGATTAAAAAAAAAGGCATTGTTCAATCATAGGAATATCATAAGCTTGGTTTTCGTTCTACAAAACAAAATATATGTTTTTTTGGCAAAAAACATTGCCTCTTTCCGCTCGAACTCGAACTTTTGATAAGTATTACGAGAATTTAAAAAGTGTTAAAATCTTGTAGCTCAGCACAGTTCTCAGCTTGGGCAGAAAGAATGTTTTTGTTCTGTTGTAAGAGTTGTTATAGGGCTTTAATTAGCGAATGTAGACCCAGGAATATAACCCACGTTGGCCCGTTGAGTCAGCCGTTCAGCCTCTACAATCTCTGCCGCAGTCGGCTCCACGCCGACAAGCTTCCTAAAAAGGGAAAAAGTCCGACCACGTTAATAAATCCCTACTTGATTTATTGAACCGGGGAGGGCGCGACAGCTCGTTGAATTCGGTAGGTGGGCGCGGACTAGAGGATTCGAGTGCAAGGAACACCGGTCAGAAAGAAATCACAAGATAGAAAAGTTAATTTTTAATATTTAATAAAAAAAAATCAACTTATAACTAATACAAAATTAATAACTAACGCGGAAATAAATCTTAAATAATTGCTCCTGCGATCGAGCATTTGAATCGAAAACAAAGAATCGTCGGTGCTCTTGAAATTGAGCTGCGCGCGCACACGACAACCTGCTGCTATCGGCAGCTTACGTTCGCACGAATAAAACAAAGCAGTTTACGATTAAACAAAAGAAATGATCGTGGACGCACACTTGCTCCCGTTAACATACGCTGAACATGAACTCACTCGAAACGCCGCAGGTGCACCTGTCGTAAGTCGCTAGGCTTTATCTTAAGCCGCTCGGCTGTACGCAATCTACTAGGCTGCTGTGTCTCCTTGCCCTCGTCTGGCTCAGCGTCGTCGTCTTGTCGTCGAGGAATGTCAAATCGTCAGGTGATGACAATCTTCCCGCTGACTTCACTTATAACTCACGATAACCCACAAGCACGTACGACACTTCAACCAATTTATCTCATGTGAATTTCAAGCGATAAAACGAATCTAAGCTACTGTCGAGTCGGCATCGAAGCGCACTCCGTGTGTTCCCTCCGGATCCCGCCCTTGTTCCACCCATCCCGATATTCTTCATCTTTTGACGCGTCTCGGACGGACCCAAATGGCGCTCTACGCCATAATTAAATTTGATTTCTCCGTCACACCCCCCGACCAGATTCAACGTCTCCCGAACGGCGACGTTGACAATCGATCCCTCGAAACGCAACCCATTAGAATTAGGATTACAGATGATAGGGGTGGGTATCAAAGACAAGGAAAAAAAACATTCTATGTAAGGGTGGTCTCTGTTGTAAATAAAGGATCGAGGATCGTTAAATAAAGGTTCTGTGTGGTTAAAATAATGAATACAGTTTATTGGATAAAATATATACTAGGCTTCGATAAGCCTTACATCGCGTGACCGTACGCGCGAGCAACAGAACGGAGAGAGAGAGTAGCTTCGCCGTCGGTCTTCGTCACTAGCTTCAGAACACACGCATGCGCACAGCAGTTATAATAACACAATATTATAATGTCGGAATATTCACATAATTCAACACGCCTCCTTGAATTTACGACATTTTACTTTTTTACAACGTTTATCTTTACATCAAATTATTAACTTTTCATGTGTTACGTGACAATTAAATAAAATCCGCAATCGTGCATTCTCGCGCGAGTGTGCGTGCATGTGGATGAGGGGTCCGGTCAGCACTTCGGATTTCAGCTGCCGCTGAATGCTGCTCCTGCAGTTTTGATGGGAAAAAATCAAGGTGGCGGGGGAAGGATTTAGAGGCAGCGAGGAGGAAGAGCGCCGGACGTCGAGTCAGTATGAAATATAATTAAATTGCACAAAGATTGCGAGCATTATTAAAGTTAACCTAATTACTTAATACTATATTTGCATAGTTTGACCTTTCAGATTTTGATTCTAGATTTTATTCCCAAATAATCATAAATTCGTTGATCTCAGCGTCCGATAATTGTAACCCAGTGTATTTGATTTTGACCTAATAAAGCATATTTTAAAAGTAAACTCGCCAGTGAGTGAATAAAATAATTGAACCTATTGTACCTGCGTCTGAGAGACTAAACAGAATACGAACACATCGACCAGTAACCTGCGAGTTTTGAATCCAGAATCAAGGTAACAAGTTTAGTATAAAATTTTAACTTTATTTGATTAGTAGTTCGCGCGTTCCTGTCGTCACACAAGGGGTGCCGTTCACCCCCGGTTTTCCCCGCGACTCCTACCCGGGTCTGCAAAATTAGGAGCCGGTTATATGTCCACGGGGGCATATAACAAAATTGGTAGCAGAAAGCGTAGTTAGGCCCCCCGCGGAGCGCGCATTAAACTTAGAGTATAAAAAAAAATAATAATATTTTTTAGTTTTAGTGCTTGAATTTTTGCCAAGACGAGTCGCTCGCCCGACGGTCTTGTAGTTTAAGATTTTAGTAATTTTAAGTTGGAAAGAAGTTAGGTTTAAGCTCGTGCATAAAACTTTATTCGGAGTGATTTTTTTTAGGAATTATCAATTCTAATAGGACCGTGCGTGATTTTTATATCAGGCCGAATTAGAATAATTTTAGTGCGACGAAAGAATCAGAAAAAAAAAATTTAAAATAACCGAAATCATCCTACGACGCGAAAAGTCTCGAGTTACATCCGGTGACGGAAAAAGTGTAGCTCGTGCAGCTGCACATCATTTAAGCTTAAGTAAAATTTTATTCACGTTATAAAGTTCAAGAAAATTTTTAAAATTATAATCTTCTTTTGATAATTTAAACCCCCTTGTTTGGGACCTTATACAGTATAATTGAAAAAAAAAAAAATAGGAAAATTTTTTAGAGTAATTAGAGTTAGAACTTTGAATTTTTATTTTAGTCTAATAACTTTTCCCTCGTGCCAGGACAGTGCGTAGGCTACCGTTCTGCAGTTTAAGTTTAGTATTCAAGCAGTTTAGCAATTAGAATTATAAATTGTGCGCGAAGAAAAAAATTTAATTAAAAAAAAAAAATAGACGAAACTCCAGAACTCGAAAAAGCTCGAGTTACCATCCGGTGGCGAGACTATCGTTATCGGGTGACTGCACGGCTGTCTGTATAAAGAAATACTTAGTCGCGTTATTTTATGCACACTATTATAACTTACGGAGTTTAAATTTTATACTAGAAATAAAATTAATTGTAACAAAAAAAATAATAATGATAATAATAAATAGAAAATAAAAAGAAAAAAGAAAAAACTTTTTAAAGCGAAGACTCGAATTTTCCAAATTACAATTTTTGAATGTTATTTTAAATATTACTCTTGAGGTCAAACCCTATTTTTCCAAGGGTATAAATTTTCAGTGCTTAAATTCGATTTCAATTTTCAAATTGGAAATTTTTGGAATTGCAATTCCAATTATTTCCGTTTTCACTTTTCAGATTTGGTAATTTTCTCAATTTATTTTTTTTAAGCTCAACCAAAGTTGTTGACTTTAATGCTAGAACAGGTTCTTATTCTCAAGAAATTACTTTGCATAAATTTTAATTTACACCAAAAAAAAAAAAAAAATTTTTTTTGTTGCTCATTCAAATTTTAAAGAATTCAATTTTCCCAATTTTATCTCTCTTTCAACTTTAATTTTTCAAGAAAAAAAAAAATAATAATAATAATAGAACTTCAATCACTACAGTAAAAGTTTAGTGTTAGAAATAAAAGCCTTTTCAAATTTAATTGTTTCGAGCTTTTAATTTTAATTTTAGATCTTCAAAATTTAAAAATTTTTTTGCAATTTTTTTAGAAACTTTTCCCTCGGCTATTTCAAATTTCGATTCTACAGAAAAAGAAAATATATTACAAGGCGGAGACATTAAATTGAGGAGACCCAAGTGACCGAGAGAAGAAGTGCGCGCAAGTAATCGCCGTTTCACTTCATTCTCCCGTTCGTATTCCTCCTACCGTGCCGTCCCCCACCGTGGAGTCGCAGTATCACTAAGCCGTTTTCTTCTTTGTGCCGCTGTCCGCCTATCGTCGTTTCACTCCATTCTCTCCTTCCGAGCGCCGAGCTGACCGGAGAGACGCCCGACCTATAACCGAAATTTAGACGCTACGATAAATTCAATATTATTGGCAACCGCTACTTTGAAAATAAATTTTTTTGTAGCAATAGCATTAGTAATATTGATAGGAGGTAGTGCGTAATTAATTTGATAGGTTCAATAATTAATAAAAAAAAATAATAATAATTACTATAATTAATTTAATTTAATAATGGTTGATAATATAGTTAATATAATTATAACGTCTAATTAATAATAATTAATTTAAGAATAATTACTTTGGTAGGTTTGATAAAATATCGTGAATATTACCGAGTACAAAAAAAGTAATAAGAGAGAGGAAGCCGCGCGCTACTGAGTCCGACCACTTCCCACCCTTGTGTGACGTCTGACTAATTCTTGACCTATTTGACTCGCTACCCTTTTGGTGGCTGACCATCCATTGACCTATCTCACTCACCTGTTTTTTTTTGTCTGACCACGTTGACCTACTCTACTCGCCTGCTTTCACAGTCGAATAAATAAATAAAGAAAGAGGGTCGTCATTCTCCTATCACCGTGTGGGTTCCCTGACTCGTGCCCAACCGGGAGTTCCGACCGAGGGGCGTTGTAAGCGACCCCGTCTGGGGAATTGAATGCAAGCCGGCGCAGTGCGCCTCTACAGCCGGGAAGGGCTAGCCCTTGGGTTTCGGATCTTCCTGCGCAATCGATTCGAATTAAGAATCATCCGGATCGAGTTGACCCTATATGCGGACGACCTAGTTGTTTATCACCGGTAAAGATAGACCCAGACCGAATCTCGAACACCTACACCGGTAGTTATTCCGTACCCCTATTCCTTGGATAGTGGAGTGGCAGCTAGGCTGGTGTCTTTTGGGACCCCACGAGATGACCGGCGGGACAAATGCCAACGGGCAGGGCCAGCAGGACCTGATCCAAACCATGGGTACGACATTGCTGGCATTGACTAACAGTCTCTGCCTGCAAAATGCCATCGCGGGTCTGAGTACCTACGATGGCAGCAATATACCCCTCAAGGACTTTATCCAGGATGTCCGGAATGGAGCAGACTGCGTCTCCGACGAACAGAAGGAGGGGTATAAGCAGGCTGTTCTAAGCAAATTGAGGGGTGCAGCGAAAGACTGCGCTTGGGCGCAAGACTTTGCCGACGTGGAGGAAATATGCAGCCATCTAAAAAAACGCATTGCCCCCGGTAAGGGCTTCGCCTATTACAACAATAAGCTCCACACCCTGCATATGAAGCAAGGTGACTCGGTCGGGGGATTCAAGGACCAGATTAACAGTCTCCTCCGGTGTGCCCGGTCGGCTTTGAAGGAAGAGAAGAAGGAAGAATATCATGAGAAGATGATGGTGCCCTTGACCGAAGCTGCCGTGGATGTCTCCATCAAAGGACTTCCCGCAAGCTTCAGCCAATGGGCGGATTCCAAAAAACCTACCAAGTTGGAAGACGCCTATGAGGAGGCCGTGCGACTCGAGTCAAGGATGGACGCCCGTATCATCCCGGATGCCCGCCAGAGATCCAACTACTACCAACACGACGGGCGGAGACAAGACTCTCGCTATGGGGTGGAGAGCCAGACTGCCTACGTAGGATTGGTGCAAGAGGGGGAGGACGCGGGCAAGTGGTACCCGTGGTCTGAGCAAAGCCAGCTGCAGGAGCAGGAGGAACAATGGCAGGGACTACCACCTCAGGGTGCTGAGACTGCCTGCGAGGTCTATTACCAACAGCCCTACTAGGCTTACCCAAGCCAAACACCCCGGTATACGCAACCAGGACCCCCCCCCCCCAGTTCCAGACGCAGAACGGACCACCTCAACCGCGTCAACAATCCGCGGAGGACGTTGACCTACGACCTAATCCCCCATACCAACAGCCTTTAAACTGGCTGGAGGCTCGCCCAACTATGGTGGTGAGCCAGCCTCAAGGACCCTCCGGGCCACTGGTGAACCAACCAGGCCCCCCGCAGGCGGCACAGACCATGCAAATCCAAACCAAGGGAGTACCATCCACCTTGCGGTCTGCCCGTACGCTGCGGAGCTTGCAATAGACCCCGACCCGGGCACCCACATCCGAGTATATCTCCCGCAGGAGCAAAGACATTTGGTGCTCATGCTGGAGACGGGGTCCGCCGTCAACTTGATCAAGCTTCAGGCGCTCCACCCGGATGCCCAGGTAGAATTAGCTGCGGCCATCCCCTTGGTGGGAATCGCAGCCCAGGAAGTAATGACCTTAGGCATCACCTGGATACCCATAGGCGACCAACCTACTCTTTTCCATGTCGTGCCAGACCAATTCCCCATTCGGTATGATGGAACACTGGGTCGAGTATTCTTAAAGCAGAATGAGGCCGTAATATCTTATTATAAGAATAAAATAATGATAGGTAGTGACGTTATGAACCCCCTACCCTTCCTAGACTCCGAGGGTTATGAAATGGTTGACCAAGAGCGGGGTTTAAACCCGCGAGACCCCATGCCAGAGGGAATTAACAAGGTTGAGTCGGCTGAACCCTCCCCTGTAAGTACGGGCTCGGCTGAGTCCCCGGCTGAGGAGAAAGGACCTAAGGAAACCCAGCCGGAGGCCCCTTTGAATCCCAAAGAAGTACCACGTGGACACTTAAGAAACGGTGCCGCCAAGTTATCAGAGTTAACTTGATCAACGCCCATACGGGGGTAGGATACCTCCCGGCCCTTAGCAGAACCCCAGGAGTGTTCATCGGAAATGCACTCGTCACCAGTAAAAACGGTAGTTGCAAGGTTTTGGCAGTGAATACAACCGAGGAAGATGTGACCATTGAGGTTCACCCCCATGAATTAATTCCCTGCGAATACGACGCACCCCCGTACGATCCCGACTCAGAGACCGAGCCTGAGGGTGAAAAAATCACAGATGAGGGAGAGAGAGTGAGGCGCGTGTTAGAGATGCTCGACACGGAGCAGTTAAACTCCGAGGAGAGGGACCAAGTGTGGCGTGTCGTGGAAGAATATCACGACGTTTTTTACTACCCGGGGACAAATTGTCCTGCACCGATCTAGTGGAACACGAGATACCTACCGAAGACAACATCCCTGTGCATACTAAACAATACCGCCACCCACCCATTGACCGGGAGGTGATGCGGGAGGACATCGAGAAGAAGCTCCATGATGACATCATAGAACCCTCAACCTCACCGTACCAGTTTCCTGTGTGAATTTTGCCCAAGAAAAGGGACAGCCAAGGGCGTCCAAGATGGCGTATGGTGGTGGACTTCAGAGCTCTCAATTCCAAGACAATTGAGGACGCATATCCGCTCCCGTGCATCGCGGACATCCTGGACCAATTGGGCGACTCGGTATACTTTTCTACCTTCGACCTAGCCAGTGGGTTTCATCAGATCCCCATGAAACCCAGTGACAGACCTAAGACGGCGTTCTCCACAATAACGGGACACTGGCAATTTAAGAAGATGCCTATGGGACTCAAAAACGCGCCCGCGACCTTCCAACGACTAATGGATCGCATCCTGCTGGGCCTGCAAAATGTGGAGATGTTGGTGTATCTAGATGATATCATCATATACGCCAGTAGCCTTAGCGAGCATCTGCGAAAGGTGAGACTGTTGTTTGACCGATTAAGGCATGCTAAACTGGTGTTACAACCCGACAAAGTTCTCTTCCTCCGACGAGAGGTAGGATTCCTAGGCACATCGTGTCCGAGAAGGGGTATGAACCAAACCCTGACAAAATCATGTCCATGAAAAATTTCCCCAGACCTCGCAATGTAACCGGTATCCGGTCGTTCACGGCTTTGGCCGGATACTATCGGAGGTTCATAAAAGACTTTAGCAAAATAGCGAAGCCTCTGTATGACCTCACGAAGAAAGATACCAAGTTCGTCTGGACCGATGCCCAAGAACAAAGCTTTAATTTACTAAAGCAAAAACTTTGCGAGGCTCCTATTTTGCAGTTTCCCGATTTTAATAAAAAATTTACCCTAACAACCGATGCTTGCGACTATGCTGTGGGAGCCGTACTTAGCCAGGAGAAAGATGACTTCGACCATCCTGTCGCCTATTTGTCACGAAGCTTGACGGGACCGGAACTTAACTATACCACCACCGAAAAATAATGCGTCGCGGTGTTGTACGCCTTCCGCAAATTCCGAACTTATTTGCTGGGGAGGCGATTCTTGCTCGTGAGTGATCACGAACCCTTAAGCTGGATGCATAACCAAAAAGACCCAGGCAAAAGGATGCTACGATGGATGCTGAAGTTTACAGACTATAAGTACGACTTCAAGTACAAGCCAGGAAAACTTAACATCAATGCCGACGCCCTCTCGCGAAACCCGGCAGATCGGCCAATACCGGAAGATGAGATCAATACCACCCTGCCCACGATCAAGGTCCTGGTCCTGGAAGATAAGAACCAGAGAGACCAAGATAAGGCTCAGCGAATCGAGAGGCCTGTTCGAAACCGTTCGGAACGAATGGTTGGCAATTCACGCCCTAGTACCTCGGGAACGGGCCCAAGACAACCAACCCTAAATAAAGCAAAGGGAGTCACGAAAACGACCTCTTTGACCCCTACTCCGTTGCGCTGGGAGCGGGCGAAATCGGTGGACGAGGGAATAAAGCCTCGTCGAGGCCGACTGGTAGGATCAAAAACAAACAAGAACCCGCCCCCGCTGGACCATAGCACCATAGTCCAACGTACGAGATCCAGACAACCGTTAGGACTCCCACCAAAGAGGGGCAGTTCCTTAACCCCAGCCCCGGGGCTGATTCCACTACCCTCACGCGTGAAAGAAAAAAGGGACGAAGCCGAACCCGGAGATCGTGACGACGGTGACGCTTTCGATCCGAAAGAAGACGAAGAAACTTGGGGCGCTCTGACGGTGGACCCCCAGAGTGACTGGGACACGTCAGACTCAAGACCCCCCGTGGTTGATCTGAAGGATAGCGGACTGCGAGATGAGACAACCGACGAAGTTCCTTCAGAGGAAGATGACCATCCAGAAAATCGAGAAACCGACCCCGATGTCGCCGCCACGGAAGTTAGCGCAGTGACGCCTAGCGAGACGGAGACTGTGGGGGACGAGAGCGAGGAAATTCTCGAGGATCCATCACACTCCATTAACCTGCAGGACTTGCAAGAGAGCAGCGATAAACTAAACCAAAGCTTATTGGACCACTATAAGCGTACCAACAATTAATATGGGTTACCGAACCTCGAGGAAGATAAGTGGCCCACACATTTTTCAGACGGTGATGGAGATGTGAGAACCCCCGTACAGGGAAACAAGGACCGATTCTCAGAAGGGGAAGAGGTCGACGAGGAGCTGCAGGATCTGCTCAACCAGGCCGACCCTTACGATGCTGAGACTTTGGATGACAGCGTGATGAGTGAACGAGTGCAGAGGCTGGTAACCAGCGCTCAAGCCCGCACAGATCGGGAAGTGAACCGGTGCATCTGACCGGGACCCTGACACTGACGACGAGGCAGATGAAAGTGCTTGGGAAAAGGAACGGAGAGACGAGGCTTCCGGGAAATGGCCGGTGAAGACCGGAGTTTCAGTTGACCCGGGATATAAGCCTGACACCCCCAAGGAGAGTAGCGCCCCCCAATCTG
Organism: Encarsia formosa; assembly: GCA_038277355.1. Classification (NCBI taxonomy): domain Eukaryota; kingdom Metazoa; phylum Arthropoda; class Insecta; order Hymenoptera; family Aphelinidae; genus Encarsia; species Encarsia formosa. The sequence goes on along the minus strand of CM076185.1, from coordinate 48,729,755 downwards.
GGGCGTCAAGGGTGAGATGGTCCAAGATACCCGAACTGGAAACTGTACAGGAAGCAGCCCCGGCCTCCCCCGTGAACCTCGAATTTAGTAAGCCAGCCCAGGAGGACCTACCCTTTTTCCTCCCCGAAATAACTTGGGCACTAGCTGATCCGCCAGACCATAGTAAATGCTGGGATCCCGATAACCCGAAAACCCTAAGAGAAGATGACCCGTCCGACCGTGTGAGGAAGCAGCCTAACCGGCCGCTAGGTAAAATCGTGCGAAGCAGGAACCGTTTGACCTATAAACGAAGCAACCTTGTGCACTTCCTCTCAAAAGATTGTGTTCCGGCGGGACCTGTCAGTCGGCTGCTCGTAGACCTTGATGCAATTGACCCGAACGCACTCAGGCGAAAGCGACCCCGCTGGGGACAGATTATGATCACCCCTTACAAGAACCACAACATCCTGTCATTGATTGTGAAAAATCATTATTATGACCCATTGGACATCGGCACGGTGAGAAGGTGCTTGGAGAATCTAAGAAGCGTACTATCCAAACGTAACCTCAGCGAGTTCAGAATTGCCCGGAAAGGCAACCTGGCTAGCCAACTGGAGCCAGGACTATTGGAAGAGCTCTTACGAGACGTGTTCGGAAAAAGTCCGTTTGATATCACCCTCTGCTTTGGTACAGTAGTTATGCCCGAAGTCACCCAGCGCCCGGGGATCATCAAGCAGCTGCACGATAGCCTTTCTGGGGGGCACAAGGGAATAAACCAGACCTACCAGAAAGTACGGGAGAGATATTACTGGATGGATATTACTGGAAGGGCATGCGAAACGATGTGCTCGACTATATCCGGCGATGCAGTACTTGCCGAGAAATGAAGAGAAACCGATGCAAGACCAGAGAGGCGCTGATACTTACTGATGCGCCCATCGAGGCCTTCGACAAAGTGACCATAGACACCGTCGGCAAATTGCGGACGACCCCCTCGGGAAACTAACATGTGGTCACGATGCAATGTAACCTTACAAAGTATATTGTTGCGATCCCTATCCCCGATCTACGCGCCACCACCATCGCTGACACGTTGGTGAGGCATCTTATATGCCAATTTGGAGCTCCACGAGCGCTCTTGTCTGATCGAGGTAAAAGCTTCCTTTCGGCCCTGGTCGATGAACTCTTGAGATTATTCAAGGTTCATCGTCTTACTACCTCGGGGTATAGACCTCAGACGAACGGAAGCCTGGAAAGAAGCCATGCGCCACTCATGGACTTTATCCGGTGTTATTCGGAGAAGTATAATGACTGGGATCGTCTTGTGGCCTTCGCGGCGTTCACGTACAATACCAGTGTCCACTCCGCCACGAATTTCACGCCTTTTGAACTAGTGTATGGCCAGATTCCCCATCAGGATACCGAACGAAGAAAAATTGCGGACCTATAACCTCTACCTACGCGACCTAATAGTCCGGTTGGACGAAATGAGACTAGCGGGAGAAAGAGAGATAGCCGAGAAAATTAAGACCAAGGACCGATACGACCGAAAAAGAAAAAAGTTCTGCGGCAAGCCGGGTGGGTACGCCTGGGTGCTAGTCGAACCCCGCATCTCGAAGTTTGACAGCTACTATAAAAAGCCGCTGAAAATTGTCGAGGTCGTGGAAAAGAACAACGTGATTCTCGAATTGCCCAATGGAAAAAAAATTCGAAAACACGTGGATAAACTCATAGGCGTCCCATCCGGTTCCGAAGAATCCGACCTAAATAATTAACAGGTTCTTGTATGATTACAGATGCTAAACTATCTAACGTTTATGATGTGAGGAATTCGTTTAGTTTTGGGGGAGGCGACCTACAATATAACTCAATTCCAAAACAACCCAGGGTTATATTATGAAAAGGTGGGAGTGGTACATCTTTGAAGAGCAGATTGGAAAGTGATAATAGCAGAAGAGTGGACAACTACTTCAAAATCACGACGTGAGTGACCAAATAGCTGCTCTTTCTCTAAGATGCCATAATCATTTGGACGATCCCCCTTGCGAAGAATTGGTTGACCTAGACTCATTGACCAATACCTATCGAACCCTCCAAGGATTGGACCAAGAAATCACAGACCAAATAAACGACCTAACTACCGAAGAAACGACCGTAGGAGAAAACCCATCGACCAAACGCATCAGGCGACTAGCTCCATTTTGCATCATAGGATCCCTTGGCGAAAGCTTATTTGGACTAGCTACGGCGGACGACGTGGAGAAAGCTCATCGAGAAATCGACCGGATGCAACAAGACCAGAAACAACTGATCAGTCTACAAAAGGAACAGGTCCACGTCGTAACCGGAGCCCTATCGGAACCCCATAACGAGACCCTGATGCAAAAGCAAAAAATTGACAGAATGGAGACCGCCTTAACCAAGCTGCAAAGATCCCCAGTGCTCAAGGATCTGTACGTGCAGGGTCAAAACCTGGGTCGCCAGCTTAATCAATTAATGGAATTACGAACAAAACTCTTACAAATAATCACCCTGGGTCAGAAAGGCGACCTTGCCCGTGGACTAATATCAAACAAGTTCCTAACCCAGATCCGACATGAGATTGGACAAACTACTAAGAACCTTGTCCTGCCCATCTCGGAGAGACGCTGGTACCTCGATGAAGTGGCCAAGATTTCGAAGGTAGAGATAGTGCACAACCGAAACCGACTACTAGTGTATGTGCATATACCTCTAGTAGACCACACGGCCCACGAACTACATCGAATGCACTCCTTAGGGGCACCACAATCCCTTGGTACTGAAATCAATGGAACCGCATACATCGAACCCTCTCACGAATATTTGGGAGTGAGTGAAGACCAGCTCCAATACTTTAAATTCAACAAAATCGACTTTGAAGAGTGCCTGGACCTAGTTTACGGGTATCTGTGCAACACCAAATTGGGAATCTGGAAAAGTTCCCATGCTCCAAACTGTGAGATAACGCTGTACCTACAACCCTCGGCAGCGGCGCTCAAGCTGTGCGATTTGCGGTTCCAGCCGCAAGTCCTGGACCAATGGCGCTATCTGAAAGCGACGGGGTCCTGGCTTTTCTCCATGGCAAAGGAGGAGCAAGTACGAATTCTTTGTCCCAGTAACACAACTATAATCTCGGTGAAAGGCCTAGGACTTTTGCAACTAGCCCAGGAATGTGTAGGAAAAACAGATAAAATTACCCTGCCAAACCCCGAGATTCACCAACAAAAGGGAGAGTTTTTCTACCATCCGGAGATCAATTTAACCCTTTCGCAACTATACCCCGAATTATCCAAAGGAGTTCAAAACCTACCGCAAGCCGATTGGAACAATGAAGGGATTAAAGACGACGGGTGGCAAACCCGGCGTGGATTACCCTTGCGAGAACTATTAGACAAGCTCAAACGTTTGGATCAATGACAAGGCGATAAGATAGTAACTACCGGACTGAGCCTGAGCGGGTTTATTATGGTAACGACCGTGATGATCGGGCTAGTCGTGTATATCCGGGTGGTAAGGCCACGGACTAGGGCGCTCACCGAGAACTCAACCGAGCCCCAAAGCACGATTAACGAAGCCCCAAATGCAGCGGAGGACCGAGAACCCCACGATGTTCTATCCACTCCTCCAAGGAAAACTGCGACGCAAGAACCTTGGATTGATTCCTAATTTCTAGACCCCCCCCCCCCACCTATCACCCATCATCTGAATGACGACCAACGGCTAACCGAGACCCAAATTAACTAATAAATATGATTACAGCATCACTGAGTCAACAAACAAAAAAAATGGATCACCAAGTGTTGAAAGAAAGCCCCGGCCAAGACCCCTGCATGATCCGAGTGAAACACCCTCGAGATGTGGAATTATGGGAGGTCATTCGAGGACTGCGCCGTTATGGGCTCATAATAGGCGGGCATTTAGAAACCAACACGTCCAATGGAAACATCAGTCAGATAACCTTCCGAAATGTAAGCGACGCGGATCGAGTTCGACGAAACACCAAAGAATACGAAAAGAATAAGGCCCGAAAGCCTTCCAAGACTACACCCTCACCACCGAAGGAGCCTTCAAGACCCATCAGATCAGTAATCGTCAAACCGCCACCGAAACCCAAAAGGGAGGAAAGTCGAAAGAAGCAAAAAACTCCATCAGGAAACCTAGAGGAAAGACAACCCAAAAAGATATCTACCGAGACGCCACGCCTATGGAGCGAACAAGCCCCCGATCCGGAGCTACCTAAAGCACCCACGGACCCACGGGAAGGAGTGGATCACCATCGCCTCTTTTGTATTCTCCCCGAAGAAATACCCATCGAGTACCGAGGTGAGCTCTTCTTCAAGGAGTTCGCCCAATTCGGACCTTTAGAATATTACCAAACCGTGCGCAATAAGCAAAATCAGCTGGTATGGGGCTATGTGCACTACCTCGACCCACTACATGCGGAGCGCGCCCTACAACAAAGCCAAAAACCCTACCGTGCAAATTATGCAGCGTTTCACCGTAAATCGAGTGAAAACAAGGAGTTTATTCAACATAGCTGTGGGCGATGGATTGGAGCCGGCACGTATCAACATCACGACCGAATTTGTGAAAGATAAGCCAACTACCTTAACCAACTAAGGCAAGGGCTGACCCAGCCACCACCGATCATCAATCAATCCCCGAACCTAATAAACCTTGACTTCTGGGAAGAAACAAAACAACCTCCAAATACCACGTTAGAATTAGCACCGAGCCAAATGCATGTGTTGGCGGAACACATCGTCAAGCTTTAGGACCAGCGTCACCACCAAGGGTCGCCGACAACAAAGACCACACCGACGGAGAGAGAGGTCCCGAGCACAGATATAAGCGACCCGCCCACGACCAGAAATTCAGAAGGCAAACCAACAGACCTATTACCAACACCAAAGAAGCAAACCGACCCAAACGTGCGGAACACCGAAGAAAGGATGGAGATGCAGATGGAAACATTTGTGTAATTAGAGACTGTAAGACCCAAGATAGAGTGACTATAGGCAAGACCGTGCTGGTACGCGATAAAAGTGTGTATGAATGCATATGGCCGCGAAAACGGAATGTTTGTGTGAGTAACTGTCTAAGAGGCATAAGTTAGAATGACCCTAGGTCAATAATGTTCGATCTTAAAAATTATATATATAACTTAAATTTTAAAAGTAAAAAAAAAAAAAAAAAAAATTTAATAATAATAATAATAATAATAATAATAATAACAATAATCATGATAATAATGGTAATAATAGTAATAATAATAAAATATAACAATAATAATATGAAGGAAAGAATTTGTATGTATGTATGAATGTATGTATGTATGTTTGTGTGCACATATATACATGTATATACGACAAAGAAAAAAAGGTAAATTTGATAAAATGTGCGTAGATAAGCGGTCGATATAGGGGTTAAAGGAGAAAAGCGGCGAGTAGGAATGCATGTGTCACAGCCCTAAACCCTTCCGTCTTCTATTAACCATCCTTGATATAATTGAAACCACTATCCACCTCGTGACCTACCTCCTCTCAAACTCATACCCATAACCAGCCCCTCCCCGAGCGGAAAGCCCAATTCATCTAGAGTAATCAATTCATAACGCCTTCTTGCAGCAAACATGGCCTCCTCAAGACTTAGAGAGCAACTCAAAACCAGCGAACCACGAAGACCGTTAAAGGATCTACACGGGCACAGATTTGTGTTACGAGCCCTGGGAACGGAAATGGTGAGGGAAAATGAGGTTGGATTGGTCATCAATCGGCCCTTCGACGTCCGAGAACTCGGAACTTTACCCACGTGGTGAACTTGAATCTTTCTGTATCTTTCTAATCTTCATTTTTTTCCCAAAAATATTTTTGCCAATGCTTTGTGCAATTATTAAACTTTATTATTTTCACAATATTTTTGTCTTTTATCCAATTAAACATTTACTATGTTCATTTAATTCAAAACTCCATTATCAAAAAAATCTCAACATGTGCTTAACCTCACTTTTCGCCATGCGCTCGCTTAACCTCGCGATGCGCCATGCGGTTCCTTAAAATTAAATCCTCGTGCATCAACCTTTTGCACAGATTTTTTCTACAGGCTTTTCACGCCTCTCACTTACTTAGCTTCTAAGCTAATTAATTTCAAAAATATTTTTCTATGCTTCTTAAAAAGGTGGCATAGAAAAGTGAAAATTTTTTGGAGCACATGTTTTCACTGACTAAACTTTTTATACTTTTAACCACACTTTTTGCTGACTAAACTACGCTCGTGGCTACCATGTTGTAAATAAAGGATCAAGGATCGTTAAATAAAGGTTCTGTGTGGTTAAAATAATTAATATAATTTATTGGATAAAATATATACTAGGCTTCGATAAGCCTTACATCGCGTTACCGTACTCGCGAGCAACAGAACGGGGAGAGAGAGTAGCTTCGCCGTCGGTCTTCGTCACTAGCTTCAGAACACACGCATGCGCACAGTAGTTTTGCACACGACACTCATACCGCGTGTTTTCAAATAATATTATAATGTCGGAATATTCACATAATGCAACAGTCTCTATTAAAGATTACAGTCGTGGACGGACCACTTGTCCACGTCGGTAGGCTCGTCAGTGAAGCCGTTAGGCTGACGTCTCTTGACTCGACTGCCTATCCATTTCGGCGTATGGCAGTACCCGCCACGCCAGTGATTTGCTGTGTTTGGGCAAAAGTCAGGATCTTCTACTGCCGAGTATTTGCACGCTGGGCACCAATGTTGAACCTTCTTGGCCTTCTTCCACTCACGTTTTGTTGCCTCTTTTCTGGCGTTTAGGTCGAGGAATAGTAGGTTTCGAGATGCTGACTCGAGTTCTCTCTTGGCCTGCCTCCATTCCGCGTTAATGCGGGCCTGTTTGGCTATTGCCCTCGCTTCTGCTTTCTCTCGCCTTTGCTCGCTCTTCTCGGCGATGGCGCATGGAGTCCAGATCAGACTTGCGGTCAACGATCTGGCGTCTCCAATTGCTCATCTCTTGAGGTATGGGCCCAAACCACTTCGCACATCTTTTCGAAGTCGTTGAAGAGCCTGTGTTCCCACTTCTCTTGGTCCTTGAACTATACCTTACATCTTTCCAGTTCAAGGACCAATGTGTCCCAATCCTGAGCATTCGGCCAGGAGTTTGCTGACGTTTGATAGTCGTCAGGCTCCTGTGGAGTTTGGTCCTGGCCGCCATTAAGCTCTGTAGCCTGTTTGGCTTCAGTGTTGTTAGCCTGTTCGGCCTCAGTATTCGTAGCCTGTCCAGGTTCCATTTGAAGGCTTTCATGCGTAGTCTCGTCTATTGTTGAGACTCGTCCGAGATCAATTTATTCACGCATGATGCGCTCCAGGTCCTCTCTGCTGAAGTTCTCTGCCATCCTGTAACAAAAAAGATGGAGTCAGGAAAAAGAATAGGATGTTCAAGGATTAAGGCTTGCGGTTTGCGTGAGTCCTTCGCGGTGACGGTGTCTTTGATATATTAGCGCGTTGTTTTGTAGATCCCTTCGGACATCCTCTACGCTTCCCTATTGCCGCTTTCACCGGTTCGGCTTGGACGCGTGGCTCGCTGCCACTTACAACTCACCCCATTGATTCATTCAAAACGCCTGTCGTTGCTCTAGGCTCATTCTCACACGCTACCTGGCGTTCGGTGTCAGGATTTTCGCTCGCCTCCCTCGCTATTGAATCCTCTTCATCTGACGATTCTGGTTCCACTCTTGCGATCCACCTCTTCAACTGTTGTACGGCTATCGGGCTTTGTTCATTGCCAAAGGCGTCTGCGATAGTGTAAGTGCTGCTACCTAGCTTCTTGACCACTCAATAAGGACCAATATACCTAGGCGCTAGGTTAGCTGTAAAGCCTTTAGCCTTATTCGACAGGACTTTGTTTTTCCTCCAAACCCTGTCACCAAGTTGAAAGACTACCTCGCGGTGCCACTTATTATAGTGCTCCGCAGCCCTGTCTTGCTGAGCTCTCGAATTTTCACCGGTCTTTCTTCTTAAGTTTTCGGCTCTGGCTGTCTTGTCTAGCCTTTCTTAAAGAGCCATTTCTTCATAGTTCTTGAGTGTCTGGTCGGCCCCTTGCTGACCACGCTGCAATCAATAAGCTGACGCAACATGTTCCACATGGCAGGACTAGTTTTTATAGCTGAGTGTTCTGCCCTGTTGTACGCGCAGACCAGCTTATAAGCTATAGGTAGAAGAACGTCCCATTTATGCTGATTGACTGCGATAAAACATCGGATCATTGTCTTTAAAGTCCGGCTTGATCCGACAGGAACATTTCTGGCTGACCCCACCGTAGAATTACATCTTGCCAGATGTGACTCCATATGGTTTCGCTATCAGCCCGTTTTAACGGTGTCACTTCTGCCCATCTTGCTAATCTGCCTGTTGCGTTCGACAATTTATTCAGCCATCTCAGCGAATTATGGTCCGTAATCACGTGAAATTGAAAACCTTCCACATAACAACGGAATTTCCTAATCGCTTCGACCACAGCTAAGCATTCTCGCTCTGTCACTGTATAATTCCGTTGTGCTGGATTCAGAACTCGGCTAAAATACTCGATGACTCTTTCTTCACCATCAATAGTCTGAGTCAAACATGCTCCGATACCGGTATCCGAAGTGCTGTCTGAATTACGAACGGCTGGGTAAAATCCGGCCTTGCCAGCACTGGAGCTGAGGCTAGCAGCACTAGGATTTTCTCAAATGCCTGTTGTTGCTCAGCCTCTCATTTATAACAGACTCTCGTGCTTGTGAGTCTCATCAGCGGTTCGGCTACCGTAGCGAAATTTTTCAAAAATTTCCTGTACCAGGAAGCCATTCCCAGGAACCTCTTCAATTTCTTGCGGTTGTTCGGGATAGTATAGTTCAAGATAGCTTCGACTTTTCCTGGGCATGGTCGAATTCCATTTCTGCTGACTATCACGCCAAGATATTTCACTTCAAACTGGTAAATTTACTTTTACTGCGGTTTACCGTCAGTCCAGCCTCTCTCAATTTAGCCAGTATGGCTTCGGGAATCCGCATATGCGTCTCGAAGTCTTCCGTAACGATTATGATATCATCGAGGTATGCATAGGCGTACGGGCCAAGTTCCCGGATTATCATATCTATCAGGCGTTGGAAAGTCGATCCAGCCTGATCTAATCCAAACGGCATTCTTTTAAATTGGAACTAGCCTAAGCCTGGTACCGTAAAAGCCGTTATCGGCCTCGACTCTTTCTTCAGTGGCACCTGGTGGTACGCTGACGACAAATCTAGTCGATATGTATTTGGCCGTTTTAAACCTTCTCAGGATACCATCCATATAAGGTAAAGGATAGGCTTCGGTTTTTCTGAAGACTGAATTAACCTTAAGGAAATCTATACAAAATCTCCTAGTGCCGTCTTTCTTTTTCATCATAACCACCGGTGACGACCAGCCGCTTCTCGGAGCAGGCTCAATAATGTCGTTCTCTAGCATCTTTACTACATGCTCGTACATCTCCAGTTGTACTACCGGTGAAACTTGATAATACCTTTGCTTGATAGGCTTTGCGTCACCTACGTTGATCTCATGTTCGATCCACGTTGTGCAGCCTAAAGGCTTGTCGTCCGACTGGAAAACCCTATCTAGCAAGTCATTTATACGTTCTTGTTCTCCAGAACCAATGTCGGCTAGACCTATTGACGCCAGGCTTGTAACTTCAGCCTCTGTCACGGCTGCCACCTCTAGGTCTACCAATTTATTAGCTACCCGGATGTTCAGCTTATTTGTGGCTGAATCTAGTATCGTATCAAATGCACGAACGAAGTTTGTCCCCAGATAACAATCTGAGTCTAGATCCAACATGATAGCCACTTTAATATCCTGCGTCACACCTGCAATCTCAAACGGTAGGACGACGTGTCCTGCAATTGGGCATCTACGACCATCAGCTACTTTGGCTCCTTTGCCGTGATAGATCTCAATTTTCCGCTTGAGCGCTGACGCCATCTGGATAGCTGAAGATCCCATAACTGTGAGCGATGCTCCGGGATCATACAGAGCTCTGACTCGGAATTCACCAATGTCGACGGGTAGCCACCATCTTCCTTCCGACTCAGCCTCCTGTGTAGCCGACCTCCTCCTTGCTTGCTCAGTACTCTTCGGGTCTACTGAGCATGCGTGAGTACCATCTCCGAGTGATGGTTGGTCTGTGACCTTGGCGGAGTAATATCGATGTCGACTTACTCCACCGTTTTCCGGCCTCTCGGGACATTCTAGACGCTGGTGTCCATCCTTGCCACAGTGGTAACACCGAACTGTCTTACCTTCGTCCCGAAGCTTTTTCTTCCTCTCCCCACTCCTGTCACGCTTCGGAGAAGCGCTCCTAGACTTTCCTCCGTCCGCCGATTTACGTCTCTGTTTTGACTGTCTGGCTTTGTTCGAATTCTGGGGCCTCGAGCCCGATGGCTTGCCAAAGTTCTTATACTTAACCTGGATTTGAGACATCAATTTCTCCAGGCGGCTCATAACCGAGGCGTCGTCAGACTTGCCTTCCATAGTCGTTGCGGCTATGTTAATTTTCGGTTTCTTACTTGCCTTGCTTTCTCTATATGCCAGATTTGGCCAAAGAGACTGGGTGGTCTGGTGTTACAGGTGGAAAGCATGCCGTTCGTTTTTCATGCGTATTTCAAAAAAAAATCAAATTAAAGAAAAAAAAAAGATTTGCTTATCGGCGTTCACGGCCTGCTGCACGGCAACCCATACATCCTAATGTGCTAAAAAATAATTGGGATAGGCCAAAGAATTTGGTCTATAAAAAAAACAAATTTGGTTATACAATAATTAAATGAACGCTTTATTCAATCCTGTATTTCATTCCGCAAACGGTTACAAAGTTTTTCGAAAAAAAAGAATCGACTTAGTTATCGATTATCAACGATTATTTGAACTTTTAATATAATTAAATTTCATCCAATCCGAGTTTACGGTGGCGTCCGAGGAGCTGTGAGCCGCTGCTAGATGTGGTAATCACCAGGTATAATCGCGGGCCTCGTCCGACGAGGTTTGGGTTTTAACGAGATGAAACAAACGGACCGTGACTGCCGTGAAAGATAATCAATAAGATATTAGCCAATACGAGGGCACTTACATCTTTTCTCACTGGCGAGGGCTGGGGTGGCTGCTCTCACAGGTCGGCGTTGGTGATGGTCCCCGATTCGGCAATTTTGATGCGTCGGTCCGACGTGGCCAAGGCTCGGTCGGAGTGAGCTGTCAATTTTACTCCGCCCTGGTACGGTACAGTTCCCGGCGCGGTTGTTCAATGACCGAGGATTGTGGTGAAGCAAAATAAATCGATTCGTAGGCCTCAATGGGACCGGCGATGATTATACTCGCGCACACGATTAATTATAAATTACTGAGAATAATGAGCTGTCTAATGCACCGATCTGATATTTAAAGTTCAGTGTGCAGTAGACAAAGGTAGATTAATAAGTGCTGCTCCCGTCACGGCCAACCTTCCTCGCACCTTGCGTCGCGCCCTCGGGACCCAAATTTCAGTGGTGGGGCGCGTGAGCGACTTCTCGCTCTTTGACCTATGACTCGGCGTGGTGGGGGGTCTTGTCGCTGTGAACCGAAAAGGACATCACGCAGTTCGTTTGAACCTACCTTACCGACTCACTGCTCCTCCGAATTTTTCATCAATAACACAAAAAAAAATCGAGAATATAAATAAATAAGAAATAAACAACATAATTTACATTGATCAAAGCACATGCAAGGCGAGGCCCTTGCAATAGCCTCAAAAAAAATAAATATTATAATAAAAAAATCCCTCAAAAAAAATAAATATTATAATTATATAATTATATTTTTTTTTTTTCTTTTTCATTCACAGACGCGTGGCAAAGTTCTTCACACCTTTTTTTTCAGTCTCTGAGTGAATGATGCAGTAGCAAATATTTCCTTACAATATAATAGAAAAAAAACTAAAGTTAATAATAATAAAAAAAAATGAAATAAACACTAAACCCACTTCACTGTCATTTGCTTACAGATTTAACACTTTTACTACACTGTTAGATCAGCACAACTCGAAGGGTGGGGCCTGAATCTCCAAAAACTCGTCTTCTTCTTCTGGGTCTGCGGCCGGTGCTTTAGTCATGGCTTTTGTTCGTAACCAAGCGTGGTGACGCCCTTGTACTCGCTCTACCGTGAGCTTTTCAGTTCTTTCGCCAGCGTTGTCGGCTACTCCCTTCTCGATTTCCAACTTGGACTCGTACCGTTGCCTTTGTTGTTCTGGCATCTGCGTATATGGCCGAGTATAGAGCTTGCGATAGTGCCGACTTTTGGGGTGATCCGTGATTCTCCCATTCATCGAGTCCTGGAGCTCCGCTAGCCTTTTTTTGTAGCTCCGAACTCGCCGTTGATTACTCAAGCTCCTCTTGAGTCCCTTCAGCGACTTTTTCTGAATAACCTGGTTTATTTTCTCCTTCAGATGTTTGCTGGTTATGTTCGGCTAAACAATGTCGGTCGTCTATCTCTTCGAGAACTCTTATTCTCGCTTGCAGTTTCTTGAATTCTCCTGCAAACTCTTGCATTTTCCTCAGGAGATCGTCAATCATACCGCCATCACGATTGTTTGTTTCTTCAGCCGCAGCCTTGTCGGCTTCCTCACAGCTCCTGGTAGTCGCCTGCATAGACTGAATGTGCGTCGCCGCCTATATTACGTTCTCGTCCATCAAGACGGCTAGAGGGTGTTCCCCACTTGTAATAAAATTTGGGTCTAAAATTGTCGAGCCCGATTTTTCCCACATGGTAGTGGCTATAAATTCAGCTCGCATCTCTTCACACTTGACCTTGACTTCATCTTCAACAAAGTCATCGGCTGAATAATCGCCGATCAGCCACTTTATCAGTCTGTCATGTTTTTGACGTGTCGAACCGTCTGGCTTAAGCTGTAATTCGCATAGAGCCTCGTCGACCACGTCTTCATCCTCAGCGACTACCCATGAATAGACTAGGTCCTCCTTTGCTTGCTGATCCATCTCCACCAACTTCAAATTAACAAAAAGAACCTAATCTCTCGTGACAGCACTACTCGTGTACTCACACATTCTAACTTAACTCAAATTTATAATCGCAATATATGAAATAAAATATATTTTTCAATCTCCAACAATCCTGAAAGAAAGAAAAAAAATTATATATTTCTGATTTTTTTATTAAACGCCTCAAACGGCTCAATAAATAGAAAACAAAATCCAATAGGCCTATTAGCCTGTTGACTCGCGATTGGTTTTGACAAAAACCGAGGTCGACCCAAAAAGCCAAAATCAAATAATAAAAAATCCGGTTATTCTAACCCGTTTCAGAACGCCGATTTTTATTTTCAGAAATATAAATTGCAGTTGCTACTGAACACCAGTCAGTAGCACGCTGTTAAGTAGATAAACAAAAAATAATAATAAAAAAATATATTCAAAAAAATTTCAACAACGATCGAATAAATTCAAATTAATAATTGTATGTTCGCTCTACTCGCATTGACTGTCACTAACTACGGGAATTTTACAGAGTGGAAAATAAAACAAATCAAAACAACTACAAATTGATACAAGAAAATTCCACTTTGTAAGTACAGCGTTCCACGCATTCATACACACCCGCGTAAACTTTGTTTTTCTCTAAATGCCGAGATCGGCCTTGAACCGATTGTCTACGGTACGTAGCTACCACGCTCGTCTTCACACCCCTATACACACTATTGAGTACCGTGACGTATGCACTCAAATTCAAAAACCCGCCACTTTGTTGGGCGCCATGTTATAGTGCTGCAATTCGAAAAGTGGACTCGGGAATACAACCCTCGCAGGCCCGTTGTCCTCGATTTCTAGTCAGCGACTATAATCTACCGTCGCAGTTGGCTCCTTGCCGACAGACTTCCTCAAATAGGGATAAATACCGTCCGCGTTTATAAATCCCTACACGATTTATTAAAGCGGAGAGGGCGCGACAGCTCGTTATTTCGGTAGGTGGGCGCAAGCTAATAGGAACGAGCGCGGGAACACCAGGTGATAAATAAATAAAAGTTAGTTGAATTTAATCTCAATTTAATCATATTCAACCTAAAACTAATACAAATTTAATTAATATCGCGGTGTAGAAAAATAAGCTATCACCCCAACGACGGAGTATTAAAGAAACCGACAACAAAGAAGTCGGTGCCCTTTGAATCGGGCGGCGCGCGCATACACACTCAGCCGCTATCGGCAATCCACGCGCGCGAGAAAAACAAACTATATTATAATTGATTACAACCCACACTCACACATGCTCGCAATTATTATCGCGTAACAACTTATGACTTACGAGAACGCCGCAGGTGCACCTGTAATAAGTCGTTATGCTGAATCTCTAGCCTCCAAGCTAGACGCCAAAATATAGGCTGCTGTGCCTTGCTGCCGGCGTAAGGCCCAGTGCCGTCGCCTCGTCGTCGAAGAATACCAAGTTGTCCGGGGATGACAATCCTGTGGCTGACTTGGCTTGGTTTCGACAATATCACCCGAGCACACGCGACACAACAAAACAGATCTCTCACTCGTACTTTCAATAATTTTATGTGCGTTCGAATCGTTAACGATGCGTATTCGAACACGTGTGGCGATTGGAATGACTTCAGTCCTCTCTCTACCCGGCCCGATATTCTACCGATTCCCGCGCGTTCCATTCCCACTCGTGCTGCGTTCTAAACATACCATTGTTTCTACTCTAATAGCTTGTGACTACACCTGCACCCTATTTTATGCCTACCTCTGTTCCTACCTTTGATCTCACTCCAAACCCTTGTAACTACCCCTGTTCTTACCGTTGCACTTACTGCTTTTTATAACTAAGCTCTTCCCCAAGAATATGCTCATGTTTATATATCTGTTTCTATCATGGTGTCAACTGTAGTTTGAATTTTTTTCATGCTTTTATTTCTAACTCTAAGACTACTTTGTTCTTATCGTTGATCATACTTTCATTTCTATCCTAAGTTAAACATCTGTTTCCATGCGTTTACTGACTTATTAACCTTATTTATTAACCTTCCCTGCTTCATAACCTTGCTACTATCCACGTTTCTTGAGTTTTTTTTCCTACTCTCTTTACAACGTCTGTTGACTTTTTCTTCTTCCTACAAATGTTAATGATCTTGTGCTTACAACCTTTTTTTTTACTTAAGCTTCTAACGCTGAACCTTCTACACATGCATTCGTTTCTACATCTGTTTCTACTCCTATGCTAACTCTAGTTCTTTATTTTTTTTTTATTGAAATTTTTAACACTGAATCTGGCCTTGTGCATAATCTTTTTTTATCCTCTTGCGCTTACTATTGTAAATAACCTTATAACAAACCTTGTTTATAACATTATTTCAAACTTGATAACTACTCTGGTAACTACATTGTATTTACTCCCGTATCTACACTTGTCATTACGTTTGTAATTTTGAACCTACGGTTATATGTACATTTTTGCTTAATATTGTTCCTATCTCTTTTACATGAATCTACTTGCTTTAATTTTGGTGTTTGCTGTTGTTTTTTCTTTTTTTCATGCTTTGGTCTCTAACTCTGAATCTTTGTTCTCATCTTTGTAAAAACTATCTTTTCTATTGTTCTTCTCAAATTTTTTTGTAATTACAATCGTGAAACTGATCATCTTCATACAATTTTGCCCATACAGTTCTTTAACTTCTTTGACAAATATTTCCTACATCCTTTTACATTTGTTATCAACATTTTTTCTACCTAGGTATCTCCCAATTAACCAATGCTGATTAATATAGAAGTTTACCTTACGCTACCAGTTTCCAGCCATGTGCAGCCTCTTTTACTTTGTTATTATTTTCATACTTCATACTTCAATTTGTAACTTTGAACGTATGTTGTTATTTCTTTTTTTTTTTTTTTCTCAACATCTAATCCTGAAACTATCATTTTTTATGCTATTGTTTTCGATCCTGTACAAACCTTTGTAGGTAAACACTTATCCACTTTTGAATCTACCCATGTACCTACCCTCGTGCCAAACCTTGAAGCTCTCTTAGCGAAGTGCATGCGCAATTGTATTTTATAATCTAAAACAAATTTTGTCGAAACTTCATCTAAATTAATCTACAATAAGTTATACCCTTTCCCTTAGCGCTACGGTCAGAGTTCATATTCATTTAAACTTTTGTGATTATAGATTCATTGGTTTTGTTTCAGTTTGTATACTAATAATTATTATTTTCATGATTTTAATCGGATAATTTCGAACACTTTATTACATAATTATTTTTTTATCAAATCTATTCTCTAGATGTTTTGTAGTTACTTTTTAAATTTCTATAGTTACATAGCTGATAACTTGTATCAAAAATTGGAGGTGTGGGTAGAAACTGATAACATATATCAAAAATGGGGGGCGTGAGTAAAAAAAAGGGCGTGGGGGGGGGGATAGAAAAGGGTGTGATTTATAAGCACGGAAAAAAAGCAAACGCACTGGAAATTTTAGGTCAGATTCACGGGAAAAAAGACATTTGCACGGAAAAATAAGTGATTAAACGGGAAAGAAAATAAATGTACGGGAAAAAAATACTTGAGCGGAAGTTAAATGTATTAAACGGGAAAAAAATACATTGAACGGGAGTAGAATTAACATTGCACGGGAAAAAAATGTATTAAACGGCAATAGAATTGATCTCACACGGGAAAAAGAATTGAGAGCAAAACTCAACAAATATCAAGCAAAAAATTTGTTTTATTGAACATTATACAACCGTAATTGAAATTAACGATATTTATTATAAAAGATTAATACATTAGTAAAGCTTTTTTTTATTTTGTCAATCAGGTTGTAGGTCGCATCTGTTGTGCACTAATCTCATGAATTTCCTGGCCAATGCTAACAATCTAAGCGTTGATAAAATTATTTTCAAATCCTGTTCTTCTAAATTAAAAGATTCTGCAAAAATGTGGAAAACAACCACGTATGGTACACCAGCCGGACACCATATCGTTCCGAGGTTTGAATTAGGCGCTCGAAATATGACCGTCATCCCAAAGATTTTGCATAAGTGCCAACCTTTGGGACAGCCCGTCCACCGTGGGACGGGTAAAAAATTATGTTTCATAAAGTAGGGTTAATAGAGAGTCGATGTCAATGATCAACGTCAGAAATAAATTAATGTTGATCATTGACATCAACTACCTAACCATACTTTTTTGTTGAATAACTATTATTACGTAATTACATAATTGTTTTTAATATTTTACTTTCATTTTGAGAGAAAATTTTTGTAAATGAATAAAATTTTAAAAAAAATTTATATTAGATTTTTTAAATACGGCACACATTCAAAACAAGTAGACCGCAGCGATCAATCATTAATTTTTTCAATAAAAAGCTTGACAAGTCTGAAATAAATCAATGTTGATGATTGGCATCGACTCTCTAACCCTACGTTATGAAAAATAATTTTTTACCCGTCCCAAAGGTTGGCACTTTAGCAAAAACTTTTGGTTGACGGTCAAATTTCAAGCGCCTCATTCAAACCTCGGAACGATATGGTGTTCGGCTGGTGTACATCTTCATCATCCGGAACTTGAGTGCGCTCATTCCACCAAGCTCTAAGATCTGTGGCTATTACGGAAAAAGTGCCTTTATCATTTTGGATTGTTCTAAGAAATGCAACAAGTTTTTCTTTTGCAGGTTCTATCATCTGATTTTTACGAATGAGATTTAGTAGTGCATTTGGCTTTGTAATACCATCTGCATATTTATCTTTTACAAAAGCCTTAATTTCTGATGATAAGCCTCGTGTAGAATCAATATTTTCATGTTCGTGCTCCTCTTCTGTTTCGTACAAGGACACGCAAGTATCCGAAGAATGATATAGTAGGTACAAACACGCTGGACACTCAGACACTACAAATTTCCTTTGTGCACCGATATTCAACTCGTTTTCCTTCTGCCACCATATTCGTTGAAGATATTTTCCAAACTTCTTTTAACTTTACAGCACTTTCTGCCTCTGTTGCTGATGGGTATTTGTGACGTAAAAGCGACACTCGTGTTGGTCGCCTGTATATTTTTTTAGTCTGCTGGATCACTTCAGATGAATTTTCTTCTTCAGATGAGTCCCAGAAGTTTCAAAATACGTTCACTTACCAGTCATCTTTTGGCTCTTTG
Source organism: Encarsia formosa (assembly GCA_038277355.1). Taxonomy (NCBI): domain Eukaryota; kingdom Metazoa; phylum Arthropoda; class Insecta; order Hymenoptera; family Aphelinidae; genus Encarsia; species Encarsia formosa. Next base: position 48,711,542 of record CM076185.1, on the reverse strand, counting down.
CTTTACTCGTTGACTGAGGCGACACTGTAAGTTGAACTGAGCTCAATAATAAAATGGATGGAGAGATGCTTAGTGAAAGAGCACGTGGTCTTTTGTTTCTAGGTAAACACTCTTTAATTAAACCGTGCAATAGTATTTATTTTCCCGTGCAAATGTATTTATTTTCCCATGCAAAAATATTTATTTTCCTGTGCAACCCACATCCCGTGCAAATGATTTTATTTCCCGTGCATTTGAATACTTTCTATTAGAAAATTATAGGAAAAATTGAAACACCTAGAAATAAGCATATGTTGGTACACTTTTACGGTTAGTTAAGCATTTTTTTGGAGGGCATGGGGAGAGCGTGGGAGAAGAGTAGGGGAGGGTACCCCCCTGCTTGCTCCGCTCGCCCACCCCCCCCCCCAGATTTTTATGCTAGTGCTTACCATTTTGTCTACAATTGTGGCTACCCTCGTAGCTACTATTGTTTTGTGCTTTTGTAGTTACCCTTGTATTTACTCTTGTGCATATCTTTGTTTTTATGTTTGTTAAACTCGTGTACATACCCTCGTAACTCTATAACTACCACTGTACCTACTCACGTGTATACAATTACTTATATCCTTGTACTTAGCCAGAAGTACAAAACCCTTTTCGACAGATTTTTAGCAATTTTTTGCGAATTTCGTCAAGAAATTGGCGTTAAACCTAATGCACCGATTTTTATAAAACTTTGAATGAGAGAATGAGAGAACAGAGATGTATAAATTCTTTTGTATAACTATTGTTATATTTAATTAATAATAGTGATTGTTCGTTGTATTGTAAATAAATAAAATCTAGTTGTGATTGGTCTTAACGAACACTTTATTAATAATTTAAGTTAATTGTCGACGTTTCGTTGTCATTATCAGGACAACATTTTCAAGGCTGAAAATGCAAAAAATATCAAGATATATAAGTAAAATTAAAATATAATTGAGAATGAATTAATTGTATACCATATTTAGTAATCAAAAGATTACAGTCATCACAAAATATGAGAGTGTAAAATATTGCACAGGGTTTACAAATATATAAGTAGAAATAATGTACACTGTGGTAAAGGTATAACGGTGCAAGAAAAACAAGAAACAAGGAACAAGGACACAGCTAATCGTTTAAAAAACACAAGAAACTCAAGATGAACAATTCCTCGAGTGCATCGAGTCAATCAAATCTTTATAATCAGATTTCAAAAATTAGGTGTCTGTCTTCTTATTGATATTGTCGCGGAAATACTGTATATTCAACATCTCGAGGAATCGTCTTTTATTGTAATCTTTTGATTACTTAATATGGTGTACAATTAATTTTAATAACTTATCATTCTCAATTATGTTTTAATTTTACTTATATATTTTGATATTTTTTGCATTTTTTGTTGTCCTAATAATGACAACGAAACGTCGGCAATTAACTTAAATTTTTAATAAAGTGTTCGTTAAGACCAATCACAACTAGATTTGATTTATAACTATTGTTCTTATACTTGTGCCTACCTTATACTTGTTCATTCTGTTGAACCTTCTATAGATGCACTGGTTTCTTTCTTATAACTTCCCTTTTTTCTTCTTAATTTTCTACTGATTCATTTTTTATTGTTCTTATATTTTTTGTACTACTGTGCTTACTCTGTTCTTAACTTTTTTTCTACTGAATGTTTCAATCCTGAAATTACCAATGTGCTTAATTTTGTGTCTACTCCTGCACATACCCTTGTACCTACTCTCTTCCCCGCCCTTGTGTAATCTAGGTTAGTTAAGCACTTTTTTGCGGGGCCTGTAGGGAGTGCGTGGGAGTGGAAAAACAACTATATAATATAGTAAGATATATAGTTCTGAACATCGTGCCAAATGCCTGGCCAATAATGTTCTCCGGCCACCCTGTTGTAGGTCTTATTTCGGCCCAGATGTCCTGACGACGTCAGACAGTGAGCATCATGAAGAATTCATTGTCTTTGGTCCGTTGGGATTACTAATTTTAAACCTTCTTCGTTGTTTGACACAGGATCCAACAACTTATCTCTGTGGAAACAATAAAGTAAATCCCCGTCTATCTTCCATTCTTTATATTTATTTGGATACTGTCTAACTTCTTCCAATTTCTTGATATACTACGGATCTGCACTCTCTACAATTTCTCCTACCTTGTTTACATCATAACTTTCTGACAACCAATCAGGCAAGTAGTGATTAACACCTTTGCGATGGATGATCATAAAATCCCATTGCTGCAAAAACAAGGCCCACCTTGCCAGTCTACCAGTTGGATCCTTCAGATTTCTCTGGTACTTCAAAGCACTGCGATCAGTCAATACCGTAAAATTTGTACCTTCAATGTACGGCCTGAATTTCTCAATACCAAATTTAACAGCCACTATTTCCTTCTCTGAGACTGTATAGTTTTTCTCATGAGTCTTCAACATGCGGCTAGCAGAACAAATGGGATGTTCACCATCTTCAAAGTCTTTGGTTAAAACTGCCACAGTTGAATCTCTACTGGCATCGGTTTGGACTGTGAATGGTAGTGTGGAATCTGGTCTCGCAAACACTGGAGCTGTCAGTGCCTTTTTCAGGGTGCCAGAGGCTTCCTGTTCTTCAATTTCCCACTTCCAAGAGAATTTCTTCGACGTCAGTCGGGCCAGCGGAATTTTTATCTCCGACTCATGTTCTATGAATCTACCGTACCAGTTAATGACGCTGAGGAAACTTCTCAAACCTTTGATCCCCTTTGATGCGGGAATCCTCAAAATAGGTTCTACTTTTTCTGGATCAGGTCTTAACCCATCCGCATCCAGCAAACAATCCAAAAATTCCACTCGAGAACAACAAAACTCACATTTCTTTGCGTTTACCACCAAACCAGCTTCTGTCAATCTTCTCAGCACAAACACAACCCAACGCAGCAATTCCAAAAAGGTCAGGGCAATGATGATGATATCATCTAAATAGGAAAACACATTTAGTTCAACACCCGAGCCAAATAATGCATCTATCAGTCTTTGGAAAGGTCTTGGAGAATTTAAAAGACCAGAAGGCATACGCAAAAATTCGAACAATCCTTTTCCCAGAAATGCAAAAGCTGTATACTTGCGAGTTGAGCGATCCATGGGAATTTAGAAATAAGCTTGTTTTAAATCTATTTTACATATATACTTGGCTTTCCGCAGTTTGTCTAACACCGTGTCTACACTGAGTAAGGCATACGCGTCCTTGCGAGATACCTTATTTACTTTTCTGTAATCTATGCATCACATTTTTTTATGATTACCGGTGCACTTCTGCACTTACTATTCGATGGTTGAATGATTCCTGTCTCTAACATTTTGTCTACTTCTCTATGAGCCACCTCTTCCATACCCAGTGACATTCTTCGATGAGCATGACGTACCGGCACTGCTCCTTCTGTCAGTTCTATCCGATGGTGCGTGAGAGTAGTGAACCCTTGAAATTCTTCCGGCGGTGGCAAAATTTTCTTGGCTAGGTCTTTAATCTGTTGTTTCTCCTCCTCCGTGATTGCGATCTACTGCGGATTTACTGCTTCATTAATTTTATTTTTATTTGCCGGATTAAAAGCTGGTAGGGGAGGGTTGCCAAATAAATTGAGTAGACCATTAATGAAGTTTATTTGAATTTTATTTTCTAAGAATATATTGTTATTTACAAAAAAAGGTTCAAGTTTAATAACTTTTATTAAATCTCTTAATAATTAATCAACAAGTATGAAATTTAATAGTTAATGTGTATTGACAGATTAATAAGTTTGATGTTGATAACATGAGCTCATTACTATAAAATAGAATAAGACAAATCATCAAAGTATAAAATAATCAGATCTATGTTAATATTAATGAATTTATCCCGAAAGATACGAACAGATGAATAAAATAAAAAAATAAAATAAAAAACCATCTTTCAGTAGAGTTACAGTGAATTCTGTTCATTTTTTTAAACTTTAATTATAAATTAATTCGAGTATCTACTCTGATTTTGATATTATGTTTTCGGGGATACGAACAGATGAATGAAATGAAATCAAAAATCATTTTCCGGACGAGTTTTTAATAAATTTTTTTCAGTTTTATTTCTTTAATTAATTTTTACTCAAATTATTTAAAATTCCTACTCTGATTCTGTTGATATTTTTTTGGAATATGAACAGATGAAGGAGATGAAATCAAAGAATCATCTTCCGGACGAGTTTTAAGTAAATTTTTCTTTTCTTTTTTACGCATCTTTTTTCTTTTTTTTTTTTTTTAAACTTGAATTCAATTATTTTTTAGTAAAAGTTTACTATCAATTGATTCAATTTAGGTGTCGTTCAATATCGTTAAAATCATTCGAACTCGACGGAGCCGCAGATTTATTAATTAGAATAATATTACTTTTCAAAGAATCAATTAAAAAAAAAAGCTCTTAGATTTTTAAGTCTTTTTATTTTTAGTTACCCTAATACAGTTTCTGCTTTTCGGTGATGCATGAATATCTTTGGTCGACTGTTAATCGTTAATCTGCGGCTCCGTCGAGTTCGAATGATTTTAACGATATTGAACGACACCTAAATTGAATCAATTGATAGTAAACTTTTACTAAAAAATAATTGAATTCAAGTTTAAAAAAAAAAAAAAAGAAAAAAGATGCGTAAAAAAGAAAAGAAAAATTTACTTAAAACTCGTCCGGAAGATGATTCTTTGATTTCATCTCCTTCATCTGTTCATATTCCAAAAAAATATCAACAGAATCAGAGTAGGAATTTTAAATAATTTGAGTAAAAATTAATTAAAGAAATAAAACTGAAAAAAATTTATTAAAAACTCGTCCGGAAAATGATTTTTGATTTCATTTCATTCATCTGTTCGTATCCCCGAAAACATAATATCAAAATCAGAGTAGATACTCGAATTAATTTATAATTAAAGTTTAAAAAAATGAACAGAATTCACTGTAACTCTACTGAAAGATGGTTTTTTATTTTATTTTTTTATTTTATTCATCTGTTCGTATCTTTCGGGATAAATTCATTAATATTAACATAGATCTGAAAGTAACAACATATATACTTTTGTTTTAGTTCTGTCCAAAAAAAAACCACTCGCCGTAAATTCTTACCTTTTTAAAGGTCTTTCTTTTTAAAGATTTCATTTCTTTCGCTAGGTATAAGGTGAAACTAAAAAAAAAATGGTAAAATTTACCAATTGATACCTGAGTAGAACAAAAAACTTATGACTCCATTGAGATGAATGATTTTATCGATATTGAAGGACAATTAAAATGAATTGATTTTATTGTAAACTTTTTTTACTGATTTTTAAACATCAAGTATAAAAAAAAATTTTTATTTTGATAATTCTGTTATAGCAACTATAGCAGTAAAAACCTAAGTTGCCGTTGGTATCTTACATTTTTAAATGTTTTTTTTTTTTTTAATTTTATTTATCTCCAGGCTTTAAAAAAAAAAATGATATTTTAATAACTATTAATTTTTTATTTTTCAAACTATTTAATAACTAGGTATAAGGTGAAACTAAAAAAATTGGTAAAATTTACCAATTGATTCCTGACTAGAACAAACAACTTATGATCACCATCACATTTGAATGCGGCAAATGTCAATGACCAAGTTGAGGTAGTTGGTACACAGCGGATAAAACTGAAATGAAACTTGATAGTCAGACAAATTCATCTTGGAAAATAAACTGAGAACAATAAACCTTATCCGTGTTGGTGTATTGACTCAGAATTTATAAGTTCCAGTAATAATTTAAATGTATTTACTTGCCTGACAATTTGAATAATTCCATGAGACATTGATCACACTTAAACTACCTCAACTTGGTCATTGACATTTGCTGCAGCAAGTTAAGGTAGTTGGTATATAGCGGATAAAACTAAAATTAAACTTGATAGTCAGACAAATTCATCTTGGAAAATAAACTGAGAACAATAAACCTTATCCGTGTTGGTGTATTGACTCAGAATTTATAAATTCCAATGATGATTTAAATGTATTTACTTGCCTGACAATTTGAATAATTCCATGAGACATTGATCCCACTTAAACTACCCCAACTTGGTCATTGACATTTGCTGCAGCAAGTTAAGGTAGTTGGTATATAGCGGATAAAACTAAAATTAAACTTGATAGTCAGACAAATTCATCTTGGAAAATAAACTGAGAACAATAAACCTTATCCGTGTTGGTGTATTGACTCAGAATTTATGAGTTCCAGTGATGATTTAAATGTATTTACTTGTCTGACAATTTGAATAACCCCATGAAACATTGATCACCATCACATTTGAATGCAGCAAATGTCAATGACCAAGTTGAGGTAGTTGGTACACAGCGGATAAAACTGAAATGAAACTTGATAGTCAGACAAATTCATCTTGGAAAATAAACTGAGAACAATAAACCTTATCCGTGTTGGTGTATTGACTCAGAATTTATAAGTTCCAGTGATGATTTAAATGTATTTACTTGTCTGACAATTTGAATAACCCCATGAAACATTGATCACCATCACATTTGAATGCAGCAAATGTCAATGACCAAGTTGAGGTAGTTGGTACACAGCGGATAAAACTGAAATGAAACTTGATAGTCAGACAAATTCATCTTGGAAAATAAACTGAGAACAATAAACCTTATCCGTGTTGGTGTATTGACTCAGAATTTATAAGTTCCAGTGATGATTTAAATGTATTTACTTGCCTGACAATTTGAATAGTTCCATGAGACATTGATCACACTTAAACTACCTCAACTTGGTCATTGACATTTGCTGCAGCAAGTTAAGGTAGTTGGTATATAGCGGATAAAACTAAAATTAAACTTGATAGTCAGACAAATTCATCTTGGAAAATAAACTGAGAACAATAAACCTTATCCATGTTGGTGTATTGATTCAGAATTTATAAATTTCAGTGATGATTTAAATGTATTTACTTGTCTGACAATTTGAATAATTTCATGAGACATTGATCACATTTAAACTACCTTAACTTGGTCATGATAGTCAGACAAATTTATCTTGGAAAATAAACTGAGAACAATAAACCTTATCCGTGTTGGTGTATTGATTCAGAATTTATAAGTTCCAGTAATGATTTAAATGTATTTACTTGCCTGACAATTTGAATAATTCCATGAGACATTGATCACACTTAAACTACCTCAACTTGGTCATTGACATTTGCTGCAGCAAGTTAAGGTAGTTGGTATATAGCGGATAAAACTAAAATTAAACTTGATAGTCAGACAAATTCATCTTGGAAAATAAACTGAGAGCAGTAAACCTTATCCATGTTGGTGTATTGACTCAGAATTTATAAATTCCAATGATGATTTAAATGTATTTACTTGTCTGACAATTTGAATAACCCCATGAGACATTGATCACCATTCACATTTAAACTACCTCAACTTGGTCATTGACATTTGTTGCAGCAATTTTCACTGGATAAATAAATCTCTACAGCACCAGCAGAAGGTTTCACAAGTTCAACTCACTCTAACTCATAGATGATTATCATAGGGAGACTTTAGATATTTTGTTTTGAAAAATTATAGCCAAATATTTTTCTATAATTATTGATGGTTAACGGTCATAATATTTATTAATTAAATTATGTTAATAGTGAATTTAGCGTGATGCCGCTGTATATTTTATTATATCCTACTTTTTTAATTACTTAATTATTTCTAAATCATGTAATAAAATAATAATAATTATGACCGCTGTCTTTTGCTCAGCTGCTCGGGTCTCGGCGGCTCGGCCTCTTGCGTGCGCGCACCTCACCTGCGCAGCCTGCTCGCATACCTTGCTGCAGGCTGCAAGAGTGAGACAGCGTTACGTAAGATCCGGTTTAAGCCACATGCAGCGCATGTAGAGAAACCGGATGCTCAGGGACTGGAAACGAAAAAATTTCTAAAGGAAATCACCGTTTCGAATTTTGAGACGGTCATAACTTCTTTACGCAGAAATTTTTCAGGATGATTTTTTTTTTAATCTTCTCAGGGGATCTTAGGCTACGCGTAGAATATATGGTCAAGGAAAAATAATCATCCTAATAGTGTTTTTTTCATGAACGACCTAACCTAAAACCGAATTTCAATGTATATAAAGCGTACGCTTTAACGGCAGTCGGTTAAAAAAACCTACTCGCCCTCAAAGTGCTACCGCACTTTAGGATTTAATTATAAATTATGGAGAATCACTATTGAGCCAGGCCCAGTTAAAATGTAAAATGAGATACAATAAATCAGTGTAGTATACTTAAGAGAACTATCCAGAAGGCTAAGTTGAATTTCATGAATTAGGTCTCCCTTGCCCCCCCCCCTCCCTTGCCTTGAGTCCTATTCCTTATCTCGTCCATGACCTCATTCTGTGAGTATTGGCCTATAAAGTTTCTCTGGAACGCCTTTTTAAACTTATGCCACGTTTCAATCTTCAAAATCGCCATACCGACATACCGTACCATCTTAGTGCCCGATCTTCCATCACACTAGCTATTGCGTTTATTAGTTGAGTGTCCGACATGTTACTATTCCGTCTAGATCTGTTTAATTTGTTTAGGAATTGTTCTGGGTTTTCTTTTCCATCATCCTCTGAGAATTTTAAATTCCAATCTTTTAAAATTCTCACACAATTGATATTGTCAGACTGTGTGTACCTGTACGATGTCATCTTCAGCGATTCCATTCGTTACGAACGTTTCATTTTGATTCTTATAAGATGTTATATCTCAAAGACCGAAATCCAAAATTTTTATTTTTTTAATTAGAGATGAAGTTTATCGTACATTTATTTACCACCTAAAATTTAAAAACAATCGGATAAGTTGTAGAAAAATTAGAATTGAAAAAGTGGCCGTTACGTACGTTTCAAAATTCGGAACACATTTTTAAAGAGCCTTATTCTGTCAAAATTTTTAGGAAAACTAGTTGTCTCCAATTATCAGAACTTTGCAGGTTCATTTTTGAAATGCGAAACTATATCTATATTGAATTCTGAATAAAAATAATATATCAATTGTGAACTATTGCAAATTATCTTGCGTTACGTACGTTTCACGTCAACTTCAAGTTGAAAAATTTTAATGAAAATATGAAATATTTTTTTGAAAAATGTCTTTTCTTACAACTTTCAAGTATGCTCTATAACTTGTGATAGCAAAAGTTATTAAAAAATTAAATTTTAAAATATTAATTAATAGAAGAAAAAATGGCCTTTTTTAAACGTTTTTTTCAAAATTTTTCTGGCAAATAAAGTTTTTTTGAGGAAAAAATTTTTTTTCACCGATGAAAATTGGATTAGCTCTTGTCTAAGTGTTTTAACTTTATAAATCATATTTACTTTTATTTAAATGATTTATTTTTACAAAATGGCATCAAAAAACTGATTTTACGAGAATTTCTCTTTAACGTGGAATTGCTCTATTGGTGATCGGCTCTCTGATGATGAAGTGTCGCGATTTCTTCTTGGAGCGTGTCTCAGTTCTCTCAAACCAGATCTACTATCATTGTTTCGTCTACGTCTATACTCTCTTGATCGAGAATTCCGATGTCTTTGGTGTGATCGACGGTTCTGGTATTCATAAGATTCTTTCTCGTGTTTCTTACCTCGTATCAACAACTCATGATCAACTTCTCCTGATGAAGACGACGATTGATGCCGATGGCCTCGTAGTCTACTATGATTCCTTCTGTGACTTCGTTCTCGTGACGTTGAATCCTTTTTTCTTTTACGAGATGAGGATCTATGACGATTATGTCGAGTCATGGAGGTTTGTAGTTTACTACGATGTAAATGTCCGTGATGACGTTTTTTCGACTTCGACCTATGACGACTTCTGTATAGAGAACTGTAGTCTGATTCTCGAAATTTAGTGTTATTATGACGCCTATCTCGTGACGTAGATTTATATATTTTCTGTCCAGGTATAATTTTGTCGTAGCCTCCACTCGATAAGGGTCTAAAACGTTCTTTACGATGATGAGACGAATCATTCCCTTTCAATGGCTCATTCTTCAACTTGTTACTCCTTCGCTGTTTCGTTATCTCATCATCGGTTGTTTCGCTACTCGTGCAATGTTTGTTGTTTTCGTGTTTTGATTCATTATCGTGTCTCTTTTCTTTTTCTAATCTTTTCATTTCTTCCTGTTTCGCTTCTACCCTCCTATCTCTAGAACTTCTCTTCGATAACCCTTTTCTTCGTGGTTTTATTTTACTAACACATAAATCTTCATTTTCAACGCTTTTCTCTGACTCGTTATTAATTCCAAAATCTGATTCACTCTCTTTCCTTCTCCTATCCGCCAACTGTCCTATATGTCTACTCATGTCTACTTCTTGTTCTTTCAAACGTAAGTATAATTGTTTGTTTTCCCATTCCGAGTGAAAATCGTGTGAAGGAGACATAAACAGGTTCCTCATTTCCAAAGGTGGTTGAATTTTGGTTTTTATACAATCCGTTTCATTCATCTTCTTCTTCGTGCCATAGATCTCTGGCATTGAAGAATTTGTCTTTGTTTCTTGCTTTTTATTGTTAGATGTTTTATTTACTTCAGATTGTTTTTGTGTCCTCGCTACACTCATTTTCCCATTAATGTTTACCAAATCTTTCTCAAATTGATTTTTTTCTCTCTATCTTGTGAATCATTTTTGTCTATATCTGTCTGATATTCACTTTCGCTATCATCCGTCTCCAATTTTTTTTCTTTCGTTTCCGGTTTTTGACTAGTCTGTCTGGGTTTTCTCTGTGTGTTCTCGTGTCAAGTACGTATTTTTTTGCTGGTTGTTCCTTTGGATCCATTCCTTCATTGTCTGCAAATTATTATTTTTATTATATTTTTATTTCCGAGTATAGGGCAAGCCCTAGCATACTCGTTTTAGTGTATAATTAGTTAACAATATAAATATATATGAAATAAGAAATACAAAGAGTATAAAATATGTAAGAATATAAGGTATAAGATTTGACATTGCACCGGTTGTTTGTTGAACCGTGTTATGTATAGTTCATAACGTTTTTCTTTCTCATTTTCTTCCAATGTTTTAACTGCACTGAGCACTAGTAACCATTTGTGCGGATGATGCTTGTGTTGCGATGAGGTGCGGTACGCTTGAGTGTAGTGAGCAATAACGTTCTGTGTGCGTTCTGTGTGTCACCATAGAGTGGGTTTGTTTGTCTGTCATCCTGGGGCAGCGTGTGAGAGTAGCGAACGAGGGTGAGAGTGAGCAGAGGTTAGCAATGGTGATGTATGATTATAAATAATAGTAGCTGACCTACCGTATTTCTCCTATAATAAGACCGGTCTTATTTTCTTTTTTTTCTCGAAAAAGGCCTTATTTTTGGGGGAGGCCTTATTTTCGGGGGAGGCCTTATTTTTTTTAGGTAAAGTTGTAGAAAAAAAATAAAATCATTCAGTTGAAAGCACAAAAATTTATTAATAAAGTAATCGAACACAAATTTAATTTAAGTTTTACTCGGATACAGCAATCTCGTCCTCTTCCATAACATCCAAAAAAAGCGCCATGTTGTGAACATCGACTCTTCGCACAACTAAGTTTTCTAATCTTCGATCAACAATCCAGTCAAACAATAAATTTTCAAGCTCAGGGTATTCTGGAACTCGACCGGATCCACAACTTCGCTTTTTGCCAAGTTTGTACTCTTGAAGTATACGATGTTTATTATACTCACATCTCCATTTTCGAAACTGCCTTTCAGTGAGACCTTTTTCTTTGCAAAAAGATGAGAGTTTCTTGCCACGCGCTTCTTCTACAACTTTGATTTTGTAATCAATCGTGTACGACTTTCTTGTACTCATTTTTGATCAATCTCATTTCAATCTTTATTTCAAACTATGCAAGTCTTAGGTATCAACGTTCGTTCACAACTGACGCTTGACAACCAACGCCTTTACAGTTTGAATTTTCAAAAGAGGGCTTATTTTTGGGGCGGCCTTATTTTTGGGGGAGGCCTTATTTTAATGGGCTCTTGGAAAATTTTGAGCGGCCTTATTTTTGGAGCGGTCTTATTATAGGAGAAACACGGTAGGACATGTTCCAGACGAGGGGGAATCAGAACGAGCCCTTGCGTGTGCGCGCGGGCTATCCACTCATCACAATCACGAGTAAAAAGATTGTGTTTCAGTGCATGCTTGAAAATAGCCAGTGTGTTGTTGTTTCTAAAGAGGTTCGCATAGCTATTTATCGAGAGGGATGTTTGATGAATGAATGAGTTTTTGTGTACAAGAGTGGACCATTTCGGGCACATGAGTGGCGGTCGTGGACTGCGAGGCGAGCGCCAAAGGTGTTCTGCTCCGGAGTCCAGCGTGAACTTTTCGAACAGGTACACTGGTTGCCCTGTTTTAATGACCGTTGTAGCTAGGGTTATGGTAAGGTATTTTCTACGAGTACTGGCCGATAGCCAGCCTAATGAAAGTCTGTATGGTGTAACTGTGGCGTGCCTAGGTATACTGCCGTGCGCCAGGCGTACGCAAGCATTGTCAAGGGTGTGAATTTTGTTAATTTGAATCCTGATCAGGGACGTGAAGAGAGGCGCACCGTAGTCGAAGAGCGAGAGCACGAGAGACTCGATGAGGCGGACGCGAATACGGCGATTCATGGATTTATAAAAGTACCTGAGCGTATAGTGTGAGTATTGCACCCGTTTAGTCATTTGATTGACGTGCTTGTCCTAGCTAAGGGAGTTTTCTAGGTGTATCCCGAGGAGTTTTGTCGAGGTAGTGTATGGAACTCGTGTACCGTCAATTATAAGCTGCGGCAAGAGGTTCAGGTCGATTCTCTTGAGCTAGTATGCATTACCAACTATCATTATGGAGGCCTTTCTTGCGTTGAGTTGGAGATCGTTTTCCTGTGCCCAAGTGGCCACAGATGACCGTCGATGAGCAGTAGCTGGATGGTTGCTATAAGTTCTTGAAAGGCCGCTATGATATGGATTCCAGTGTCGTCCGCAAAGATGGAGTGTAGAGAGTACTTTAACAGTTTGGGCAGCTCGTTTATGAAAGTAGAAAACAAGGGCGGACCCATGGAACTACCTGAGGTACTCCTGAAAAAATATCACGCCAGTTCTTGTAGGAGCCATCTTGCTTCCTTACAGCTTCCTTCCTGTTTAATAGGTAACTGCCTATCCACCTGATTACCCTGTCCGAGCACCCTTGTCTGCGCAGCTTGAGTAGCAGTTTCTTGTGCGAGATGGAGTCAAAAGCTTTGCTGAAGTCAAACGAGATGATGATGCCCAGCTGGCTCTTGTCGTATGCTTCCCTTAAATCCTCTACAAGCTTTAGCAGCGCAGTTTGTGTTGAGTGCTGTCTCCGATAGGCTGACTGAAAGCGATCCAGTAGGTTGAAATCCGTTAAGAACGACGAGTACTGGAGGTGTACTACTCGTTTCAAGAGCATCGAGAATTGAGGAAGCTGAGCTATGGGCCTCTTGTCGGACGCAGTATGTGGGTTTTTGATCTTGGAGAACGGAGTAATAGCCGCCTGCTTCCAAGCCGTGGGAAAGATTCCATTTGTCAGAGAGTAGTTGATGATGCTCGTTAGTTGTGGTAACAATGCCTGAAGGGTCATTTTGAGCATTGTTGAAGATATATTATCGTAGCCCATGCCATTAGAATCAGTCCTGAAAATAGTGGCAACCTGATGAGTGGACACAGGTTTGAGGTTGAAGATGGGAGCTTGATGGTTCAGGGGGATATTTAGCCCTTCCAGGACGTCGCTGTCCAGGAGTGGAGGAGATACTGCTGCGTAGTGGTCGTTGAGACAGTCAGCCAAAAATTTTACGAGTGGTGAGGGATTTTTTGGGGCAATGATACCGGCTCGCTGAATGGCCTGCCATTTGGCAGCTTGCGTGGTCTGAGTCTCGATGTCCTCCAGGATGTAATTGCTTTGGGCATCAGCTAGCTCCTCAGAAATGGTGTTGCGCAGGGATTTGTATCTCTGTTTGATTGTAACATTGCCAGTCCTGTCTGCAAGTTGAAGTAGCCTCTTGCGCTCCCTCATCTTGACCTTGACGTCATCCGGGAGCCAAGGTGGTTTTTTGCGGTCCAGCTTGACAAGTGTGAGCGGGGCAAGGGCGTCGAATGCCTTGAGCGTAATAGTCATGAGGGCCTCCACGTGCTCATCAAGCTGCCCGATAGTCAGCGAATGGTAGATGTGGTTGCTGTTGTCCAGCAGTAGTGGAAAATCTACTCTGTTGTAGGGAACGTAATTGGCGTGATCCAGCAATGTCGGCGATGCGTGCGATGCAATGGCCTGAGCGATGTGAGAGTGCAGTTGTGCGACGTTGGTATGTTTGAGCTTCCTGGCTATCACGTAAGTTACTGGCACTACGAGGGTGGTTATTTCGTAGGTGAGCACAATCAGGTCATGGCCATAGGTATGTGGAAAGTCGTGCACGTGGAAGTTTTGAACTTTGTCAAGGTTCCTTACTATCAGCAGGTCAAGGCATGAGTGGTAGGTGCCTGTATCAACTGGTCGATGGAAGGTTGGCATACGGCTTACTAGATGTAGATGGTGAGCATCCAATAGGTTAGATAATGTGTGGGTGGCGCGATTCTGCCTTAACATGTCCGTGTTGAAGTCCCCAGTTAGTATGACGTGATCATAGAGTGGTAAGAGGACTGCGAGTGATTCGAGCAACGAGTGTGGGTAGGTCGTATCCGGTGGCTTGTACACATCTCCGAAAAGAAGTTTTGTGCGCCCTATGGTGATCTCGGTAATCAGGTACTCAATTGCCCCAATGTGGTCGTTGGGTGACTCCGAGAGCACTTTGACAACAAAGTCCTCGCGGTGGTAGAAGCCTACACCACGACCTCTAGTGATCTTCCTGCTGTGAGTGAGCATGTTGTATCCTTGAATGTTGAAGATGTGCGTTGGTGTATTGTCCGTGAGAAAGGATTCCGAAAATGCGAGAAGGTCATATTGTTCCACGTGTGAGGTGTTGAGCAAGGCCCGAAAGTGACAAGATAGTCTGTCTATGTTGATGTGGGCCACGCTAAGTGGTTGTGAAGGTTTCGGCGGGTGATTTATAATTGAGGTGGTGGTCGGTGTGGTATTTCGAGAGTGAGTATGCGCTTGGCATTTTCGAGCGGGTTGCAAATGGGTAGGGGTGTAACTGGTTGACAGGTTTCGCATACAAACGGGAGCGCAGCATGTGGTGCAATGAAGCACTCGGGGTGGAAGGCTGAGGTGCATACAGAACAGAACGAAATTGACTCACCACTATCGATGGTCTGCTGGCACGATTTGCATGTTGAAAGCATCTGCTGTGTGGTTGATATTGGTGTTGACATTACCGGCGGATGCCGGCAACGTAATGTGATGCGCCGCCGTGTGGCCACTTGGCGCTGGTGGTGCGATACCAACGTTCGCAGTTGTTTTTCGCGCGCAAAAAATGGTATTAATGGAACGTCCAACCTCTTTCCTTCTTGGATTAATTCAACTCGTAATAATCTTTCACAGAGAGTCTCAAAGGAGCCTGTTGTACTTGCTTTCACTTTTACCAGTTCTTCTTTCACTCGATCTTGGTTCATTGATCTTATTTCGTTTAACCTTTTTATAATCTCACGTGAATTTGTTAATAATTTTCTCATACTGTCTACATATGTTTGGTATTCCATCTTCTCTGCCATTGTTCACAAGAAAACAAAAAAAAATTTCACTGTGTATTTAAAAAAAAAAAAAAACTTTATAAAGTAACATTTACGGTGATTGGTTTTTTTAAACGGAGTCTACCTACAAGTAAAAACTATACGCTGAATATGATAATTTTTTTTTTTTGAAAATGAACTAATGATAGAAGGGAAATAAAAAAATTTATTACGGACGACTGAAGGCCGAATTACTTATTATTTAAAAATGATATTCTCTGCTTGAAGGACATATAATGTTGAATCACCGTAAATATACGTAAAGTTAACAATTTTTCAATTTGAGTAATTTTCAGTATTGATAACTACCATTCGAAATTGACGGAGCTGCTTACTTATTCAATTTTTAAATTCTCTTGCTTTTAAAATTTTTTTTAAGTTTTGCTTGATTTATAAATAATTTATAAACAATGGATTTTTAAAGTTACAAGCAAAAAATTGAAATATAACTTTAACTAAGTTTTTCATGTTGAAAAAGTAAATTCACAAAAAAGTTATCACCATTTTTTAAAATTAAATTTCAATAAAGTTAGTTACTGCATTCAAAGACTTGGAAATCTTTCAAAAAAAATAAAAAGCTCGAAAGCTTTTAAATAAATTTATATTAGAAAAAAAAGTTTAGACTAAGATCAATTAATGTTAATGTGTATGAGCATACATGCGTGTCATAAATGTTCATATTTTTTATTTTAACCGAGATTGTTCCTTGAAAAATTGAATAAGTAAACATCTCCGTCAATTTCGAATGGTGGTTATCGATATTGAAAACTACTCAAATTGAAAAATTGTTAACTTTACGTATATTTACGGTGAATCAACATTATATGTCCTTCAAGCAGAAAAAATCATTTTTAAATAATAAGTAATTCGGCCTTCAGTCGTCCATAATAAATTTTTTGATTTTACTTCTATCATTAGTTCATATTCAAAAAAAAAAAAAATTATCATATCCAGCGTATAGTTTTTACTTGTAGGTAGACTCCATTTTAAAAAACCAGTCGCCGTAAATGTTACTTTATAAAGTTTTTTTTTTTTTTTTTTCATTGCGTAGATTCGGTAAATTTGAATGTATCTCCTTTTTGTCAGCATGTTCAAGCTCCATAAATTAATCATTAATATTGTTAAAAAATATATCCAAACGAATGTTTTCACATTTTAAATAAACATTCTAAATAATTTCACTCGCTAAGATGTATTCAGTTATTCTGATCTACCCAGAATACATAAAAGTCCTAGGTAAAATCAATTTCATATGTGTGAGGAAAAAAAAAATTAAATAAGTATTTGGACCTATTTTTTAAATGCACACTGCAAAACTTTATTTCAATGTAAATTTAGATAAAAAATGTTAGAAATACTCATTTGTACTTTTAAAATAATAAGAAAAAAAAAAAAAAAAGATAAAAATTTTCAATAATCTATGTATGCTAACTTAGATATAAAATAGTTCTTTCGATTAAAATTTCTGAAAAATAACATTTTATCATCAGACAAAACTCATAAAAATATTATTCATAAATTTTATCTAAAAATGTATAATCCCATATGATGATATAACTTTTTTTTTTAATACAAACTTTCATGTGAAATCACTTAGAAAATAATGGAGCAAATGCTCATCCGTACTTTAAAAATCCATGCTCAATAGAATTTATAATTTCTAGTCCATTGGACATCAAGACCTGAAACTATCTGTTTCTTTTGAACATGTAGTTCTTAACCCTTATCACAAAAATATTAACCAATTTGGAACTTTAAAATCACCTTTTGACCGTATAACTTTAACTTGCTTACAGAAAACAAAAAAGATAAAAATATTCAATAATATATTCATGTTGGCTTAAATATTCCTAGCTAGTTCTTCTGATTTAAGTTTCTGAAATATAAAATTTTATCATCAGACAAAACTCATAAAAATATTATTGATAAATTTTATCTAAAAATGTATAATCCCCTATGATGATATAACTTTTCTTTAATACAAACTCTAATGTAAAATCACTTAGAAAATGATAGAGCAAATGCTCATCCGTACTTTAAAAACCCGTGCTAAATAGAATTTATAATTTCTGGTTGTTCAGGACCCCACTAACTTTTGTACCACCGCAGCAACAACGCAAGTACCAAACCAATCTTGCAGAACTGTGTGCTGCCTTCACTGCCGAAACGAAAAGCAACATCAGTGGCGTCTAATACGTGATGCCGAGTAGACGCAATCAAGACCTACTCAGTTGCTTGTATTTATAATTAATAATTTATTTCCTTAGTGTCCTGATTATTAAGTTACAACAGGCACAGAGTCTACTGTATATAATTAAAGTGTTTTAAGTTCTATATTTATTAAAATTATGAAACTAAATTTCAATGTGTTTTTCTCAATTTTCTACACTCAATCCTAAACATTTTGGTCGACTTCGAGCCAAATGAATAAAAGAAAAGCAGCGCCTGAGGAAGAAAATCATTAATGGTCCTTCGAAGAAAATAATTATCAAGAAAATTGAAGAATAAAACAGCACATTTATTTGAAGAAAATTATAATAACAATATCATGCAGGACGCTGCTTTAAGAAATTCACCAAATAAAATATTGTTCATAAAATATGATGACTCATTGCAATTTTCACGGGTAAATAAAAATGAATTACCGGGAAAAAATAAAAATCAAGCATCTGATAATAAAAGTCGGATTGAAGATAACAGGAATAAAAACCCGCACTTATCTGATCAATGCGAGTTGAATCCATCATTAATGAAAGATAACGCCAATATAAATAATAAGGAGATTATGCACCAATATTCGGGTATAAGTTCACAGATGGAAAAACTCTCTTTCAACCGTGAAAATCTACAAAAGGAGACACAGGGGGAAGGTCCCCCTATGCTGACCTTCATAGCGTCTTTAAAAGGGGAAGCACCGATCTTACAGCAACAAGTTGGTCAAAGACAAAAGAGTGGGATGGTGATGAAGATATCTTGGAGATAATTAGTAAATCTATCCAAATCTTAAAGAGTACGGATCTTAAGCCGGAATCTTTTAGGAATTACTTATTTTTATTAATTAATATTATTGAAAAAAAACTCGAAATTTAAAAGGTATATAAGTACGCTTAAAACTTTATTCTTGGACCTAATACAGTTACCCGAGGGGAACGAATCAATCATGCAACAAATAGTAGGGGAATTACTGGCGCAGTTTTCGGAAATTAAATTTATTTCCAAAGGGAAAGGTAAAGGGAAGAAAAATTCTTCTCATCACCGCGTTTTATTTTTTCAAAACGATACTAAATCAAGGTTTGAAAAAATTAAAGAAATGTTAAAACTTGATCATTTATTATTGGAAGAAAAAAATGCAATTTTAAAATTAGTCGAAAAATATCAAGATATTTTTTATCTGGAAGGGGATGAACTCACTGTTACCCCAATTCTTAAGTTAATGATTCATACTACGGATGATATTCCGGTGACTACTAAACCGTACCGTTTACCGCCAGCGCATCGTGAGGAAATTAATAGGCAAGTAGACGAACTTTTAAGTTTAGGAATAATCGAACCCTCAACGTCTTCTTGGTGCAGTCCGTGTTTTCTAGTTCCTAAACCGGATAGTAAAGACGGTTCTAAGAACTATCGTATGGTGATTGATTACAGGGAAGTAAATTTGAAATGAATACCAGATTCCTTTCCGGTAAGAAGTGTAACCGATATTTTAGATCAATTAGGGAACGCAAAAATCTTTTCAGTGTTTGATCTGAAGTCCTCATATCATCAAATTGAAAGTGATGAAAGACACAGGTATAAAACGGCGTTTGCCACAATTAAGGGGCTGTTTGCTTCTGCTAGAGGAGCATTTGGGCTTAGAAATATGCCAGCCACCTTCTCAAGGGCGTTAGCAATCGAATTAGCAGGTTTAATCGATGATGAATGTTTTTGCTATCCTGATGACATTATAAGTCACTCTAAAACATTTGAAGAATATGTAAAACGACTGGAACGCTTATTTCAAAGATTACGTGAAATAGTTTTTAAATTACAACCAGAAAAATGCGAATTTTTAAAAGAGGAAGTAATTTACTTGGGTCATGTAATTACGCCAAATGGGCTCAAACCTAATACAAAAATTTTAAAGGCAGTTAAACTTTTTCCAGCTCCTAGTACGCCTCAGGGGATTAAAATTTTTTTGGATTTAGCTGGATTTTATCGTAGATTCATCAAAGATTTTTCAAAAATCGGGAAGCCTTTGACAAATTTATCACGAAAAGATATATAATTTATTTGGGATGATCAAACCCAAGAGGCTTTTGATACACTGAAGAAATGCTTGTGTGAAGCACCCTTATTAATATATACAGATTTTTCAAAACCATTTAATTTAACTACAGACAGCAGTAGCTATGCAATTGGTTCAATACTTTCACAAGGGATTATTGGTCATGATCAACCTTGTGCATATTTCTCGCGGGTTATGACGCCGGTGCAGTTAAGGTATGATACGTTTAATCAAGAAGGGCTAGCATTAGTAAGTGCCGTTAAACACTTTCGACCTTACCTATTAAATAATCAATTTAATTTAGTAACAGATCATCGTGCTTTGGTCTGGATGCAAACTCATAAAGAACCAAATTCGCGAATCATGCGGTGGCGTATTGAGTTAAGCGAATTCAATTATAAAGTTATTTATCGTCCAGGTGCGCTCAACCCAGCAGACGCGTTATCCCGTTTTCCGGTTGAAAACGATGACTATATATTACAAAACCAGGAAGATGATTTTTATTTTCCGGAACCATTGCAGTTGCAGAAAGCTAAGAGTGAAAATGTCTCGCCAGCAACAAGTGTTATGGGGCTACAACCCATGTATAATATAACAAGAGCTCAAGCAAGGGGAGACGTGCGCGAGCAGGAAAAAACTACACGCCCTGCACGGGTACCAGTGCCAGGCAGGAAAAGGGGGAGACCGGCGACCGCGCCAGCTCCAAACGACTATAGCTCAACCCCCCAATGTAACGCAAGTGCAGAGTTCCTCGAGTAAGAATTTGGAAACTGATTTAAACGATGATCAACTTTCTGAAAATAATGTATTTGATAACTCTTGAAGGAGAATTAAATTTGAGTAATTTATTTAACGATGAAATTAATGAAATAAATCAAATAGAACCTCATGAAGAATTAAATACAAATTCCTCTGATTCAATAGACCCGACTTAGAAAACAATAATTACTTGCAGAGAAAAACTTTTTATGAGAAAAGATAATTATATATATTTTATTGACTCTCCGGGTAACCCCTGTGATGAAGGAGCAAAGCAATTGCAAAAAATGAATAAATTACTATATTTTAAACATATTGAAATTACGAAACCACTATTATCGACAGTAAATAAGATATTCCACTTTGCTCTTTCATTAAGAGGTGAAACTCTAATTAGTTTAATTTTTATTGACAAAAATCTTGATATTTTATTGATTAAATTAAAAACGTCAATAATAGAAGCAAATATTGAGTCGGTTAGTATGGCTAAATCGGAACACATAGAACATGTAGAATGGTCGGAAATAATTTTCAAGTTCATAATTTTATTCAGTCAACTATCAACATAATTGATCGTCTGTTTAAATCTAATACAATACCCAATTGTAAGCGATAGAGAAAAGATCTTGGAGGAGGCTCATGCTTCCGCAATTGGGGGACATCGCGGTGTTACGTGATGCTACAGACGTTTACGACAAAATTTTTATTGGGAAAATTTAAAAGAAGATGTTCAAAACTTTATTAGAAACTGCTTAGATTGCCAACTTAAAAAATTGAGAAGAGTTAAGACTCGTCAACCAATGCAGATAACCGATACCCTGCGCGCGAGTTTTCTAAAAATAAGTCCGGATATTGTCCGTCCATTAGACCCGACGGAAGATGGTTTTACTTATATTTTAAATTTTCAAGATGTTTTTTCCTCGGTTTTTTTTTAAATACGCAATTGCAGAACCGTTGCGCACAATGACGGCAATCGATGTAGCAGAAGGGCTAATAAAGAAGGTAATTTGCGTTTTCGGGGCGCTGAACGTAATTTTAACGGATCAAGGGCGAAATTTCGTATCTAAATTAATGAAACGAGTAGCCAAGCGTTTTCGAATCAAGCAGGTTCGAACGAGTCGTTCTAGGCCCAGCTCAAATGGTAGCTTGGAACGGAGTCATTCCAGTTTAATGGACTTTCTAAAAATGTTTGCGGAAGGTAATAAAAATAACTGGGATCAAAACCTAGAACTTGCATGTTTTAACTTCAATATTTCGGTTTCGGAAAGTACGCTTTTTACCCCACATGAACTAGTGTTTGGACGTCTGGCCCGGGTACCAGCAAACTATAATATAGAACACGAAGCTTTAAATCCTACGTATCAGGGTTATATGAAAGATTTAATTTCTAGATTAAGTAGCATGCATCGATTCGCGAGAAATAACTTAATTAAGTCTAAAGAAAGATCAAAATTTTATTACGATCGAAAAGTAAATGAAGGAACTTTAAAAATTGGTAATTGGGTTTTTCTTCTTCGCGGGCCTAAACCGAAAAAGTTTCAGAATCACTTTTTGCGGATAGATTAAGAAGATCATACATTGAACCAGAATAAACACAATTCAAGCATTCAATACTCAGTGGAATGTAGACTAGTAATTTTTTTTTTTAATTTAAATGTAGTTACTATGCGCTTACAAGAGTACACTTGCACCATATCAATCGCACTTACTGTTATTCTAGACTAACACATTAGTAGTGACAACACAATCAACAAAACCCCAACACATTGCACTCATGAATTTTTTTTTTTTAATTCATATTAATGCAAGTTGATGTTACAGATGGGATAAAATCAAACATTTATACTCTTGGTTTGCCTAGCCCTTTGCAAAGGAGGATACTGTATCATTAGGTTTGCTTGTACACAAGGAGTGTCCAATCTAACAACGCTTTTTTTGCTACAGGTGGCAGAGTGTGATATTCAAGAACCCATAATTAACACTAACAAAGTGCACGTACAATTATTACAAGCGCACGAAATTAGTAATATTCATGTTGACTAATTTTTTTTTTTTTTTAATAATTATAATTGCTATTTTTTTTTTTTTTATATTTTGAAGAATAATACACTGAAAAAATCAATAATTTACACAAGTTTTTGAAGTAAAAAAAAAATTTATTTTATTTTTTATCTTGTGTATTCTAATATGTGATATAGTAGTTTTATCAATGAATGACATAAAAATATTTAAGTGTTTAAGTACATACATGACTATAAATAAAGTTGGTCGCAGAAAGTTTCTAATAAAACAATAGTTGCTTTTTTTCTGTTTGTAGCGATCAGTGAAACCAGAGTAGCTATATTTATTCTATAAATTTATTGTCTAGTTTTTTATGCTATTGCTACTATTTATTTTACTAATTAATACAACTTTTGACTCAATAAACAAAATTCTAATTTTTTAGATAAGAAACAACACTACATAATAATATTGTAAATATAGATGTTAGGATAATATTTAAATATTCAACTTTTGCTTTTTACTAATGTTATGCAGTTACAGAGACTGTTAGTTCTTGATTCAATTGAATCATTGTAAAAGCTCTTTCAGTCTTTGATTAAATTGAATACCATTTCTGTTCACTAAAATAAAATATTTATAGAGATTTGAGTACTTAATCAAATACAAGCATGTGATTTATTGATACAGTTTTTTAACAAGTATCTCTCAACAGATAATCTAAGAAATTATATTATTGTAATTTAAGAAAAGAAAATTAACATTTGCAAGTTATATAATATATCTCATCTATACTTTATTTATACTTACAAGATTTGATAATAAAAAAATTAGGTAAAAACCATCCTGACCTGGAATTATGTTCAAGGGTAATTAAAATTCCTTCACATTTAGACATAAAATTTTCTAATTCAATTTGAAACAATACCATGAACAGAAATTAGTGATAAAGCGTCATAATTTTGAGTTCCTGAATCATTTCAGACAAGACCACATTGCTTCTAAATAAAACTTATTATTATCTATTTCTTTCAAAATTTTCTCTTGTTTTTTTAAATCTTAAAAATTTAGTTATTTTTAAACCATGACCCGAGCTAATCATTAAATACGATTGGAATGGCTTATTGTATGGCCAATGTTGAATGTTTGCACCGTTTTTTTTTAAGAGAGGCATTACTGTATCCAGAAAACATGCCTCATATGTACAAAGTAAAGCCGTTTTTCCCCGTTCGTTTGTGAAATTAGTTCGTGCGCCGTGTTAATTTTTTTACTTCCCATCGTATAACTAATGTATTTATATTCCTCGCATGAATACATAGGTAACGCGTTCCAAAACGCGGAACTGCCCTTTAGGTCGATGCATTCAATATCAGTAATTTTACAACATGTACCTGATTTTAGAATTATATCGTTTGTAAGTAAGTTTACCCGGCTTGATAATCTCTCAATGATATTTCAAAAAATCCCGAAACAATTACATCATCATAGGAAAAATATGGGTCTTTCCAGTACCCAGGGTTCTTACAATTACCCTTACCGTCAATGTTACCCACAAATGTCATTGGATATGAAACCGAATGATTTGCTTGAAGATTACTAATTATTTCATCGCGATAGGAGATCGTTTTACGCATGTTCATTTTTTCAAATTGTTCACGTGAAACTTCTAAAAGATATGACGCGTCCGCGCGATTAACCTGTAAATTATGCGAAAACTATCCGCTCTTACTCGCGTGCCGCGTGATTCTAATTTTACATGAATATTACTAATTTCGTGCACTTGTAATAATTGTACGTGCATTTTGTTGGTGTTAATTATGGGTTCTTGAATATCACACTCTGCCACCTGTAACAAAAAAAAGCGTTGTTAGATTGGACACTCCTTGTGTACAATCAAACCTAATGATACAGTATCCTCCTTTGCAAAGGGCTAGGCAAACCAAGAGTATAAATGTTTGATTTTATCCCATCTGTAACATCAACTTGCATTAATATGATTAAAAAAAAAAAAATTCATGAGTGCAATGTGTTGGGGTTTTGTTGATTGTGTTGTCACTACTAATGTGTTAGTGTAGAATAACAGTAAGTGCGATTGATCTGGTGCAAGTGTACTCTTGTAAGCGCATAGTAACTACATTTAAATTAAAAAAAAAATTTCTAGTCTACATTCCACTGAGTATTGAATGCTTGAATTGTGTTTATTCTGGTTCAATGTATGATCTTCTTAATCTATCCGCATGTACTACCTTATATTTATTTTCCGTGATTTGAATTTTCACATTTGAATTACCCAATATATCTACAACTTTATACGGACCCAAAAAGTGATTCTGAAACTTTTTCGGTTTAGGCCCGCGAAGAAGAAAAACCCAATTACCAATTTTTAAAGTTTCTTCATTTACTTTTCGATCGTAATAAAATTTTGATCTTTCTTTAGACTAAATTAAGTTATTTCTCGCGAATCGATGCGTGCTACTTAATCTAGAAATTAAATCTTTCATATAACCCTGATACGTAGGATTTAAAGCTTCGTGTTCTATATTATAGTTTGCTGGTACCCGGGCCAGACGTCCAAACACTAGTTCATGTGGGGTAAAAAGCGTACTTTCCGAAACCGAAATATTGAAGTTAAAACATGCAAGTTCTAGGTTTTGATCCCAGTTATTTTTATTACCTTCCAACATTTTTAGAAAGTCCATTAAACTGGAATGACTCCGCTCCAAGCTACCATTTGAGCTGGGCCTAAAACGACTCGTTCGAACCTGCTTAATTCGAAAACGCTTGGCTACTCGTTTCATTAATTTAGATACGAAATTTCGCCCTTGATCCGTTAAAATTACGTTCAGCGCCCCGAAAACGCAAATTACCTTCTTTATTAGCCCTTCTGCTACATCGATTGCCGTCATTGTGCGCAACGGTTCTGCAATTGCGTATTTAAAAAAAAACCGAGGAAAAAACATCTTGAAAATTTAAAATATAAGTAAAACCATCTTCCGTCGGGTCTAATGGACGGACAATATCCGGACTTATTTTTAGAAAACTCGCGCGCAGGGTATCGGTTATCTGCATTGGTTGACGAGTCTTAACTCTTCTCAATTTTTTAAGTTGGCAATCTAAGCAGTTTCTAATAAAGTTTTGAACATCTTCTTTTAAATTTTCCCAATAAAAATTTTGTCGTAAACGTCTGTAGCATCACGTAACACCGCGATGTCCCCCAATTGCGGAAGCATGAGCCTCCTCCAAGATCTTTTCTCTATCGCTTACAATTGGGTATTGTATTAGATTTAAACAGACGATCAATTATGTTGATAGTTGACTGAATAAAATTATGAACTTGAAAATTATTTCCGACCATTCTACATGTTCTATGTGTTCCGATTTAGCCATACTAACCGACTCAATATTTGCTTCTATTATTGACGTTTTTAATTTAATCAATAAAATATCAAGATTTTTGTCAATAAAAATTAAACTAATTAGAGTTTCACCTCTTAATGAAAGAGCAAAGTGGAATATCTTATTTACTGTCGATAATAGTGGTTTCGTAATTTCAATATGTTTAAAATATAGTAATTTATTCATTTTTGTGAATAAATTATTGTGAACCCTTGTGAACCAGATCGTTCTGTTTAAATGTTGAGATGCTCATTTTTGAAGTCTGCAAACAGTGTATACTAGAATGAACTCTTCGGCAGTCAGGACTCAAGCAAAAGATTGAACAAAAAGTGGAAAGTTTGAGGAAGACTTGTCGTTTGCATGTTAATATTGTTGACTATAAGAGGCGATTTAGCCAATTCGGCGACTTTTTTTATTTCCTTGACAAGACTCATGGAATGTCGCGATCGGAAAAAATTACGGTATATACCGTTCTGATTGAATAAATCTCTTGTTTAATTCAAATTTTTGCAAAATTTTTGTAATTCGTTGAGAAAAATGCAGCTTTATAGAGTCTAGCACTCTAATAGTTTAAGAGTATCAGACACTTGTGTGAATCTTCGGTGACATGATTCTCATCCTGTGAACCGGACGTTCTGTTTAAATGTTTAGATGCTCATTTTTGAATTCGGCGAACGTTGTATACTTTAATGAACTCTTCGGAAGTCAGGACTCAAGCAAAAGATTGAACGAAAAGTTGAAAGATTGAGAAAGACTTGTCGTTTGCATGTTAATATTGTTGGCTCTAAGAGCCGATTCTAGCATTTCAGCGACTTTTTTTATTTCATTGACTAGACTCATGGAATGTCGCGATCGGAAAGACTTTCGGTGTATACCGTTCTGATTAAATAAATCTCTTGTTTAATTCAAATTTTTGCAAAATTTTTGTAATTCGTTGAGAAAAATGCAGCTTTATCAAGTCCAGCACTCTGTTAGTTTAAGAGTAAAAGACACTTGTCGGATGTTTTGGCGACATGATTCTCATCCTGTGAATCAGATCGTTCTGTTTAAATGTATAGATCCTAATTTTTGAAGTCTGAGAACAGTGTATACTTTAATGAACTCTTCGGAAGTCAGAACTCAAGCAAAAGATTGATCTAAAAGTTGAAAGTTTGAGGAAGTTTTGTCGTTTGCATGTTAAAAATTTTGTAAAAATTTGAATTTAACCAGAGATTTATTAAATCAGAACGGTATATACCGAAATTCTTTCCAATCGCAACATTCCATGAGTCACTTCCCTAAGGTCAAAAAATGCAGTTTTGAGAGAAATCGTTTTAAGTTTTTTTTTTTTGTTAAAATCATAAAAAACAGGGACTTACTTTTAATCAGCGATGCCAGCTCCATACATAACTCCTTCTTCTTGCTCAAACATATCATTTTCCATTATCCTGGCATTCCTAGCAGCTGTTCTATATTTCTTGGAAGTTGTAGAAGTTTGGTACTCAGCGCGACAAATGCGCCTTTCGTTTACGTTTCGAGCATGTGCGATTGAGTTTGAACCAAGTTTCACGCCCATGGTCTCCATAATTTTTAAAATAGGTGCAAGTCCTTCGTTGAATATGCAAGCAGCACTGTATGCAGCAATTTCAATAACATTCTTCCCTGCAAACATGTGTTTTGGAGCAATGCTCCACACTCAAGCATTGAAGCTTTCATTGTTGTTTTGGGTATTTGCACCCAAACATCTTTCTAAAAGATCATCAGATGTTAAATCCTCGTAGATATTTTTTAATACTTGTTGAGTCTCTTCATCAAACGCTGGTGGGTGCTCATAATCTTTTAATTTATCTTCAGCTGCAGCCTTTTGATAAGCACACCAAGATTCTGCTCCAGCTCCTCTTTAGCTGCTTTTTTCAAAACAACTTCACAAACTGCACTTACTGCAAGATGAATCTGTTTTATGCAGTCATAGTAACCAGAAATACTTAAACTTGTACTTGAAATATCCATAAGGCCACAAAAATTTTTAAAACCATTGAATCCGACTCCTAGTAAACGAAGTACATATATTAGTCTTCGATTTATTTCGTAGCCAGCAGATATTTTTGGTGACGAAGGAACTTTTTCACTACTTTTACATTTACACGAAACTTGTAACTCAAATCCTAAACCTTTCATATTACTTTGACCAAAAATAACTTTATTTTTGCAATTTTTGCAAATTGGCAAATGTATGAAACAGTAAACTGACGATGGATACTCAATAACCTCAAAATCTGGACCACTTTCTTTTATTTTTTTTGCTGCTGTGCTTGTATATTCTAAATCTGCATCAGATGAGAATCGATTGCCGTGAAAAGTACTTCTTTTACTTCCATGATTCGGTCTTCGATTTCCACCACTATTTGCAACTCCAAGTTTCTTGTCACTCATGGTGTATCGTTAATTTTGATCCGACTCCAACAAGAAGAGAGTGTATACTGCTCTCCTAAACTAGGTTGAGACCTACACAGACCTTCTGAAAAAGGAGGGGGCCCTATAATACAATAGGCGGGACCGTGGAGTACTAAGACGGGTCGACGCCGCACGGCGGGGCAGCTGCTGTTTCGGAGCGCTCGAACGCTGCATCTGCTCTTTCTCTATTTTAAACCGGTTTTCGACCTCGGAGGCCTATGAAATCAATTTTACTACATTTTTAGAAGTATTTTCTACTCAAAAAAGGAAAAAAAAAAATTTCGATTTTTTGAAAAAAATCCACCAGAACCTCCCCTTAACTCAATAAAGCTGCATTTTTTTCGTCGAATGATAATGATGACTAACCAGACCTTCTCTCTACAATAATTGAACTCATTATGGATTCTGAAGTGAAGAAATCTTATTTTTCAATTGTTACTCAAATCGATTCAATTATGAATCATTGTAAACTTTTTTGAAAATCAAGCAAAAATCCAACCAAGCAAAAAAATTTTTTAGCAAACATGAGTTTTCTTTTTATAAAAACAGTATGAACTGTGATTGTCTTCGATCGCTATACTCTATGTAACGATTTGATATTGAAAAAAATTGCCAGTATCACAGATTCGCCTCTTATACTTTACAAAATTATTTTTGCTACAAGTCATCTTCAATCTTTCCACCTTTATTTCGATCATTAAGTTGGGTCCAGTATAAATCATTAAAGTATTTACTGTTTCTTCGCTTGGTAATTTTGCATTTTAACATTCAAACATAACAATCTTTAATATTGGTATTGGACAAAAACTAATTAAGTTCAGAAAAGTACAGAATAATGAACATAAAAGTATGTACAGTTTCTTGCAGAATCAGATAGATTGGGAGTCAAATATTATAAATGATAAAGGGTTTCAAATCAAATGCCCTGTAATGATGTGAATGAAATTTATTCAAAAATCAGTCGTGTTCACAGCAAACTTCTTTTGAAGTATTCTCTTTGTCATGGTGTTCAGAAGAGAGTTGTTGTGACAACAAGAGATGCGATTGACTAAAAATAAAAACACGTCGAAAGGTTGAACTTGTATCTTATTTCGAATTAAACCTTAAAAGCACTTGCAACGACGATTTTATTTCATTCTCGCTATATATGTAACTTTACAGTTATTCAGAAGTCATTATTTGGAAAAATCACAATTCTACAAAACTGAAACTGAAAACGAGATTTCGTGATTCAAGTTTGGCATTAAGTCGTCGTAATGGTATTTTGATATCTCATACCTTCAATAGTATGATCAAAGAGGATGGTTTTCGTAAGAGAATTTCAACTTCAATAGTCATTCTAATTGAAAAAAAAATCTCATTAAGTTCAGAAAAGTACAGAATAATGAACATAAAGGTATGAAAAGTTTCTTGCAGAATCTTAGAGATCGAGAGTAAAACATTATAAATTATGAAGTGTATTATATCAAATGCCCTGAAATGATGTGACAGAAAGCTATCCAAAAATCAATCGTGTGTACCGAAAATTTCTTTTCAATGATTTTCTTTAATGGTGGTCAGAAGAGAGTTTCAGTGACAACAAGAGGTTCATTAGACTTAAATTAAAAAGTCGTCAAAAGGTTGAACTTGTATCTTATTCAAATTTAAATATCAAAGACACTTGCAACGATGATTTTTAACATTCTCGCATAATATGTAACTTTTAGGTTATTCCGAAGTCATTATTTGGAAAAATCACAATTCTACAAATCTGAAACTGAAAACGGCATTACGTGATTCAAGCTTGGCATTAAGTCGTCGTAATGGTATTTTGATATCTCATATCTTCAACAGTTTGATCCAAGAGGATGGTTGTCGTAAGAGAATTTTAATTTCAATAGTCATTCTAAATGAAAAGAAAATCTAATTAAGTTCAGAAAAATCCAGAATAATGAACATAAAGGTATGTACAGTTACTTGCAGAACCTGAGAGATCAAGAGTCAAACATTATAAATTATGAAGTGTATCATATCAAATGCCCTGAAATGATGTGACAGAAAGCGAGCCAAAAATCAATTGTTTGTACGGAAAATTTCATTTAAATGATTTTCTTTTTCATGGTGGTCAGAAGAGAGATTCAGTGACAACAAGAGGTTCATTAGACTTAAATTAAAAAGTCGTCAAAAGGTTGAACTTGTATCTTATTCAAATTTAAATATCAAAGACACTTGCAACGATGATTTTTATCATTCTCGCATAATATGTAACTTTTAGGTTATTCGGAAGTCATTATTTGGAAAAATCACAATTCTACAAATCTGAAACTGAAAACGAGATTTCGGGATTCAAGTTTGGCATTAAGTCGTCGTAATGGTATTTTGATATCTCATACCTTCAATAGTATAATCAAAGAGGATGGTTTTCGTAAGAGAATTTCAACTTCAATAGTCATTCTAAATGAAAAAAAAATCTCATTAAGTTCAGAAAAGTACAGAATGATGAACAGTAAGGTATTGACAGTTTCTTGCAGAATCTGAGCGATCGAGAGTCAAACATTTTAAATTATGAAGTCCATCTTATCAAAAGCCCTGAAATGACGTGACAGAAAGCTATCCAAAAATCAATCGTTTCTACATCAAACTTCTTTTGAAGTATTCTCTTTGTCATGGTGGTCGGAAGAGTGTTGTAGTGACAACAAGAGGTTCGTTTGACTAAAACTAAAAAGTCGTCGAAAGGTTGAACTTGTATCTTATTTAGATATAAACTTTAAAGGCACTTGCAACGACGATTTTATTTCATTCTCGCTTTACATGTTACTTTACGGTTATTTCAAAGTCATTATTTGGAAAAATCACGAGTCTAAAAAATTGAAACTGGAAACGACATTACGTGATTCAAGTTTGGCATTAAGTCGTCGTAATGGTATTTTGATATCTCATATCTTCAACAGTTTGATCCAAGAGGATGGTTGTCGTAAGAGAATTTTAACTTCAATAGTCATTAAAAAATCTCATTCAGTTCAGAAAAGTACAGAATTTTGAACATTAAGGTATGTACAGTTCCTTGCAGAATCCGATAGATCGAGAGTCATACATTGTAAATTATGAAGTGTGTCATATCAAATGCCCTGAAATGATGTGACAGAAAGCTAGCCAAAAATCAATCGTGAATACAGCTAACTTGGAACAAGGGAAAATCACGATTCTACAAAATTGAAACTGGAAATGACATTACGTGATTCAAGTTTAGCATTCAGTCGTCGTAATGGTATTTTGATATTTCATATCTTCAACAGTTTGATCCAAGAGGATGGTTGTCGTAAGAGAATTTTAACTTCAATAGTCATTATAAATGAAAAAAAAAATCTCATTAAGTTCAGAAAAGTACAGAATATTGAACATTAAGGTATGTACAGTTCCTTGCAGAATCTGATAGATCGAGAGTCAAACATTATAAATTATGAAGTGTGTCATATCAAATGCCCTGAAATGATGTGACAGAAAACTATCCGTAAATCAATCGTGAATACAGCAAACTTGGAACAAGGGAAAATCACGATTCTACAAAATTGAAACTGGAAATGACATTACGTGATTCAAGTTTAGCATTAAGTCGTCGTAATGGTATTTTGATATCTCATATCTTCAATAGTTTGATCAAAGAAGATTGTTGTCGTAAGAGAATTTTAACTTCAACAGTCATTCTAAATGAAAATAAAAATCTAATTAAGTTCAGAAAAGTATAGAATTATGAACATTAAGGTATGAAAAGTTTCTCACAGAATCTGCGAGATCAAGAGTCAGTCATTTTAAATTATGAAGTGTATCATATCAAATGCCCTGAAATGATGTGACAGGATAAATTTTCTGTAAACACGATTGATTTTCGGATAGTTTTCTGTCACATCATTTCAGGGCATTTGATATGATACAGTTCATAGTTTATAATGTTTGACTTTTTTTTTTTATTTTGATCTCTCGGATTCTGTGAGAAACTTTTCATACCTTTATGTTCATTATTCTGTACTATTCTGAACTTAATTAGACTTTGTTTTTCATTTAGAATGACTATTGAAGTTAAAATTCTCTTACGACAACCATCCTTTTGGATCAAATTATTGAAGATATGAGATATCAAAATACCATTACGACGACTTAATGCTTAACTTGAATCACGAAATGTCGTTTCCAGTTTCCAT
This sequence comes from Encarsia formosa, assembly GCA_038277355.1. Taxonomy (NCBI): domain Eukaryota; kingdom Metazoa; phylum Arthropoda; class Insecta; order Hymenoptera; family Aphelinidae; genus Encarsia; species Encarsia formosa. The sequence goes on along the minus strand of CM076185.1, from coordinate 48,678,804 downwards.
TTAGTAGAATCATGATTTTTTCAAATAATGACTTTGGAATGACCGGAAAGTTACATATTATGCGAGAATGAAATCAAATCATCGTTGCAAGTGCCTTTAAGATTTAATTCTGAATAAGATACATGGACAACCTTCCGACGACTTTTCAATTTTAGTCAAACGAACATCTTGTTGTCACTAAAACTCTTTTCTGACCACCATGACATATAGAATTTTTCAAAAGAAATTTTCTGTTAACACGATTGATGTTTGGATAGCTTTCTGTCACATCATTTCAGGGCATTTGATACACTTCATAATTTATAATGTTTGACTCTTGATCTCTCAGATTCTACAAGAAACTTCGAATACCTTAATGTTCATTATTCTGTACTTTTCTGAACTTAATTAGATTTTTTTTTCATTACAATGACTATTGAAATTAAAATTCTCTTACGACAACCATCCTCTCGGATCAAACTGTTAAAGATATGAGATATCAAAATACCATTACGACGACTTAATGCCAAACTTGAATCACGTAATGTCGTTTCCAGTTTCAATTTTGTAGAATTGTGATTTTTCCAAATAATTTCTTAGGAATAACCTTAAAGTTACATATTAAGCGAGAATGAAATAAAATCGTCGTTGCAAGTGCCTTTAAGATTTAATTCTGAATAAGATACAAGTTCAACCTTTCAACGACTTTTTATTTTTAGTCAAATGAACCTCTTGTTGTCACTGAAACTTTCTTTTGACCACCATGACAAGGAGAATCATTCAAAAGTAATTTTCTGTTAACACGATTGATTTTTGGATAGCTTTCTGTCACATCATTTTAGGGCATTTGATATGATACACTTCATAATTTATAATGTTTGACTCTCGATCTCTCAGATTCTACAAGAAACTTCGAATACCTTAATGTTCATTATTCTGTTCTTTTCTGAACTTAGTTAGATTTTTTTTTTTATTTAGAATGACTATTGAAGTTAAAATTCTTTTACGACAACTATCCTCTCGGATCAAACTATTGAAGGTATGAGATATCAAAATACCATAACGACGACTTAATGCCAAACTTGAATCACGAAATCTCGTTTCCAGTTTCAGTTTTGTAGAATTGTGATTTTTCCAAATAATTTCTTAGGAATAACCTTAAAGTTACATACTAAGCGAGAATGAAATAAAATCGTTGTTGCAAGTGCCTTTCAGATATAGTTCTGAATAAGATACAAGTTCAACCTTTCGACGACTTTTTAATTTTAGTCAAATGAACCTCTTATTGTCACTGAAACTCTCTTCTGACCACTATGAAAAAGAGAATTATTCAAAATAAATTTGCTGTAAACACGATCGATTTTTGGGTAGATTTCTGTTGTTTGAATTTTTTTAGTTATAATACATTTTTCCATCGACAGTTTACACATTGTAGCAATATTATCTTTTTGTCTTCGTTTGATTATTTTAGGTACCTTTACGTTCGAATTTCATCATAATTTTTTTTTTTTTTTTTGATATTAAAGAAGTATAGATCGAAATTGGTCTTTTTAATATAAAAGTCGTCAAAATGATAGGTTCGTCCATTAGAAGTCGTCAAAATCAATTATTTAATATACTTTCTTCAAAAATTGATACCTTGGTTTGATTTTAGTGGATTTCGTTATGTTTAGTTTTTTTTTTGTAGGTATCTACTTTATAGATATATATATATATATATTACTATATTATATGATTGTAATTTGCTCTTCGCTCCGACCCTTAATTCTTCATTTTATACCGTTAAATAGGTCAAAAATTGCACTTTTATTCCGCTCCCACCCCGCTCTCACCCCCGCTCTTTTTTGGACTCTCCTCATTTGTAAAAATTTACGCTACATGAGTAAAAGTTAAAAAGTAACTATATCAAATTCTCCGGAGTCAAAACTTCCTGGGAAAATAATCTCCAAGGCGTAACTACTACCAAGTGCACCAGGTGTCTGTCCTGACTCCTCTGAAGTCAAAACATCCTGGGGAAATCATCTTCAAGGCGTTACTATTAACAAGGGCTCCAGGTGTCTATTCTGACTTCTCCGGTGTCCGAACTTTCTGGGAAAATCATCTCCAAGGCGTGTCTACTACCAAGTTCACCAGGTGTCTGTCCTGACTCTTCTAGAGTCAAAACATCCTGGGGAAATCATCTCCAAGGCGTTACTATTATCAAGGGCTTCAGGTGTCTATTCTGACTTCTCCGGAGTCAAAACTTCCTGAGAAAATATCTATCCGATATTTTAATTTAATGTAATAACAAAAAGAATGTAACACATATAATTCATTTTAAAAAAATTTTCTTGATAGTTATTTTCAATTCTATTTTCCTAAAAAAAATAAATATTCACAATGATCTTCCGTGAAAATTTTTTTTTTAATAATATCTTCAATATAAAAAAATCTTCCGTTTGAATAATTCAATAATTTTTCATCAAAATCTTCCGTGCTTATAATTGTTTGTTTGGCAGGACCCTTAAAATTTATTTTCAAATTTGTATTTATAATGTTAAACTATATTTAGATGAATGAAAATTCCGTATTTGCTGGCCATGTTAAATTGTTTATTTAAAAATTGTTAGTTGAATATTGTTTTAAAAATTGTTAAAAAGGTTTGCGGTTGCACGCGCTTATAGTCGTCTGTAAGTTGGTGCAACCGATGCAGCGGTAGTATTGCACGTGATTTTAATTAATTATATTTATTACATTATTACTTTATCCAATAATGCCAAATTGTATATTATCAACTTTTACAAAATTTTACAACATTATTTCACTTGCGAGGGAGTGAATCCCTCGTAAATTATTTTTCTTACCTGGCAGTGTCAGGTCACCTGGGAAACCGTGAAATAATTAATTTGTTGTTTACTTTCCCAGGTGATAACCATGCCGCTTTCTCGCGCAGCAGAAGCCGACCACGTGGTGACGGTCGCCGTCGGCTGAACGCTGCTGTAGCAACACGAGCACACGGCGCGCGCACGACACATACACACACACACATGTTCACCACCCGGGAAGGCTCTCCCGGCCCAGAACGCGCACGTACACACACATACACCACACACGGGTTCTGATTCTCCGTCGGGGAGTTTTCGGCGTGAGTGCCTCGTGTGCATTATTTTTATTCTTTATTTCGGATTTTCGCGCGTACTATAGGTGGCGTGGCGATCGCCACCGGAAGATTGTAGACGGGAGCGTGATTGGGTGTTGTGGCGTGAATGTGTCTGATTGGTGGACATATGACTGTTCCTCGAGTATGAATGAGGCTTAATTAGATTAATTTGTGTTGATTGGCGGAGAGTGTTTGGAGGGGATGGTGAAGAAGGAAGTCGAGTCAGAGAGACGCGGGGAGCGTCACTCTTTTCTCAGTAGCCACAGTGTGAGGTAGTGTTTTCGAGAGTGTGATTTAAAAATTTCTAAGTTCTTCTTTCCGTAGACTTGTTTTAAGAGTTTTTTTTTTTTTTTGGGCTGTAGACATTTTTTTTTATTTACAGCTAGGTTGACCAGATAATAAAAAAAAGAAAAACTTGGGTTAATCCACTACACATTGAGAGTTGGAAAGCAAATAAAAAAACAGAGAGAGTAATTGAAATGGCCATTTTGGAAATCGGAATTTTGGGTAAAAGTAAGGTTTTCTATATATTGGAATGGTTAATATATTGGAATGGTAAATAAAATTCAAACTCGTATATATAGAGTTGAGAAATCTTCACTTTATTAAATAAATTAAATTAAGTTTTTAGTTTTGTTACGGCCGTTTCGACACACTGTGTCATCATCAGACGGCGGTGAGTTTCAAACTAAGCTACATTTAAGGTTACGACGTAGCAATAACTTGAAATACCATACTGCCAATAAGCTTGTATCAGCTTTCTTCAAATTTTCAATTGTGGTGGCATTCACTTGATGAAGATTAATAAACATATTGGAATGGTAAATAAAATTCAAACTCGTATATATAGAGTTGAGAAATCTTCACTTTATTAAATAAATTAAATTAAGTTTTTAATTTTGTTACGGCCGTTTCGACACACTGTGTCATCATCAGACGGCGGTGAGTTTCAAACTAAGCTACATTTAAGGTTACGACGTAGCAATAACTTGAAATACCATACTATATTTATTTATATAGGTTTTCTATATTATTTATTAGAAAGTTGGAAAAGCATGTTTTTTTGTTGTTTTTTGTTGCGGTTTTTATAAATAAAAATTTATTCGCGTACACTTAAACAATAAATAAATGCGATTTTCCTTTACGTGGCATCCCGCCATTTTGTTGACAAAATTTTCAATTATATTCCTTTGTTCTCAAATTAAATTTGTTTGTAATTGTAGACTTGATTTTCCGTAGACAAGAATAAAATGAATTTAACCTAAAATTTTGTATTATAATTTATTTCTTCTCTCTCTAGCTCACCAACCGTTCCCGGAGGTTTTCTCTCCGTGGAAACCCTGACCCCAGATTAAGGAGTGTTTTCCCCGAATTATTTTTAGAAAGAATTTCCTTGTAACGGGAGGGCCCGGGAAACTCTCTTGATTATTTAAGGGAGGCCCTTTTCTCAAGAAATACCCCGTTACACACTTCAAATCTTCAACATTGTATTATTCGGCGCACGTGCTTATCTAAAGTGTAAACTACCTCAAACCTGAACATAATACACCAACATGCCTCCCAAACCTGCTAATAATAAAAATTCAGCAAAGAGTAGAACTTCTTCTGTTAGTCAAGAAGATTGCTTGGAAGATAATTTGAAACCCCTATGGTCATTGATTGACTCAAAGTTTTCACAAGTATTTGATAAGTTGGACTCTAACACTATTAGAATACAGAAGCTTGAGGATAGTGTCACAAATCTAGAATCTGATAATCTTAATAATGAAGTAAAAATCTTCAGAGAAGTTAGAGATAGACAAGCTAGAGAGAAGAACCTTATTTTGTTCAAACTCAGTGACTCCAAGCAAGCTGAAAAAAATGATCTTGAGGTTGTGAAAAATTATTTCACAAACTATACTACTTTCGATGATATGCCTTTTTCCATTGAAGTTATCAAAGTCATTATATTAGGTAAATCTTATAAAAAAGAAAGTGTTCGTCCCCTGCAAGTAAAGCTTGACTGTGCTGACTCCGTTTACTGGGTCATTCACAACAGAAAAGAGATATTTCCTGAAGGTGTGTCAGTCGCTTTTGATTTAACATCTGCTCAAAGGGAGTATAACAAACAGAAAAATGAAGAGTTGAAGTTAAGAGAAAAAGAAGGTGAAAAAAACTTAACCATCAAGCATAGCCTTGGCTTACCATACATTACAAGCAAGAATAAAGATGCATAGCCATTTAGAATTGAAAACAAGTTGAATATATTTTATCAAAATATACACAGTATTAAGGGTAGAATTGCAGAATTTAGTTCATATGCGAATTTATTAATTGACTACCACATCATTGTTCTTACTGAAACTTGGTTAAATAGTGATATTAGTGATATAGAACTTAATTTGTTAGATTATAATGTGTTCAGATGTGATAGATCTATTTTCACTAGTCAAAAAAGTGGTGGCGGTGGTACTCTTATAGCTGCGAAAAAATACTTGAATTGTACTGAACTATCTGTTATCGATAACTCTTATGAGCAACTATTATTGCAGATTGAAATAAATAAATCTATTTTTGTTATCGGTTCAGTTTATATTCCACCATCATCCACACATGAGTATTATCAAGGATATATTTCCAATCTACAACAGTCACTAGTTGAGTATGTTAACCTTACTGTAATGAATAAAATATTAATTATTGGTGATTTTAATGTTCCTGGTTTTGAATGGTGCACATTTAGTAATAAGTCTATAGCAAGAGGTTCACACTCATCTCTAGATGTTAGAAATGCAGCTTCACTTTTATCTAGTTTTTGCTCTAGTAACCAGCTTGTTCAAATTAATTCCTTTTAAAATACTTGTGGCAATATCTTAGATTTAGCTTTTTCAAACATTACAAATATTTTATTTGATAAAAGTGATGAATGTATTTTCGAGTGTGATAATTTTCATGACTCTTTTTTTATACAAATACCAGTTGAATTTACTGTTCCTTTGGATGTTGAAGAATATTTTTTTGACTTCAAAAGAGCTAATTTTATTAAAATTCAAGAAGCTTTAAAAAATTTAAAGTGGCCATCTGACTTTACTGCTAGTTCAATTGATCTAAACTTTCTAGTTAATAACCTAACCAATGTAATATCAGAAGAAATTGAAAAAAATGTACCAAAAATTTATATAGCTCACAAAAAGTTTCCTGTGTGGTTCTCTAGAGAATTAAAAAATCTTATTTTAGAAAAGAAAAAACATCACATGTTGTAGAAGAGTCTCAGTTCCAACTATCACTATGAAATCTTTAAAGACTTGCGCTCAAAGTGTAAATTACTATCAGCCCAAAATAGAACTAATTTGGACTCGCATGCTGAAGAAAAATTGAAAGAATATGTATCATATTTTTACAAGTACGTGAACAACACTGATAAATCTATAAGCCTACCTTTACAAATACACCTGAATAGTATTAGTGTCAACAATCTACAGGATGCAGTGAACCTATTTGCAGATAAATTCAGTGAAGTGTATAATGACTGTGATTTAAATAATACTGCTGTGAACAACTTTGGGGCCAATGAGTTATCTGACATTGTTTTTACCATAGAAGAAGTATATGAGTGTATTATGGAACTTGATACCTCGTCATCTCCTGGACCAGACAACATCCACCCCTTGCTTGTCAAAAATTGTGTAGGTTTACTTGCCCCAATACTTTAAGGACATTTTTAATTATTCTTTAAAAAACGGGATTTTTCCTAATCAGTGGAAACTTAGTTTTATTACCCCCTTGCATGAATCTGGTGATGTAACTGACGTTAATAATTACCGTACAATTTCTCAATATGATGTTTTTTGTAAATTGTTTGATTCATTGATGTGTAATAAATTGAAATTACATGTTGAAGGATTCATAGTATCCAACCAGCATGGTTTTTGTAAGGGTAGGTCTACATCATCAAATTTATGTACTTATGTTGATTTTATTGTTAGTCAATTGAATAATGGCAATACGGTTGACTCTATATACACTGACTTTCGAAAAGCGTTCGATACTGTTAACATATCATTATTAATTAGAAAACTGGAAGGTTATGGTATACAAGGTAATTTGCTGAAATGGTTTAAATCTGCATTGACTGGCAGAATACAGAAGGTTAAGTTAAAGAATTGTATATCTAAACAAATAAATGTAAGCTCTGGAGTAGGTCAAGGGTCGCACCTAGGTCCAATCTTATTTTTGATTTTTATTAAAGATATGGGCATGTGCATTAAATACTCTGAATTTCTCCTTTTCGCAGTTGACATGAAGATTTTCAAGATTATATTTGAGCTTGCAGGGTAGTTACCATCTGCAAATTGATATAGATTCAATATGCGATTGGTGTGAATGTAACGGCCTTCATCTTAATATTGTTAAATGTAATAGTATATCCTTTGGTAAGGCTAGACTTGACAACTCATTTTATGAAATTGATGGTACTACTATTGAGAACGTGACAGAGATTAGAGACCTAGGTGTGATTATTGATTCTAAGCTTACTTTTAATCCTCATTTGAATTTTGTAAAAATTTTGGCAATGAGGAAACTTCATGAAAAGATTTTCTAGGCATTTTAAAAAGTTAGACACCTTCAGATCCCTTTATTATTCATTCATTTATCCAGCACTGTCCTATTGCTCGGTTGTATGGCGACCATACCTTCAGTATCAAATAAAATTATTCGATAATATGAATCACTTATTTTTTAGATATGTTGCTTATAAAATTGGGAAACCAATGCGTTTTGACGATCATGTGTATAACGACATCAGTTTTAGTTTGAATATAACTAATATTAATTCTTTAATGGAAAGGAATGATTATATTTTTTTGTATAAATTAATGAATGGTCATGTTGACAATGTTGATTTGAATGAAAAATTTATAATTGAAGAGCCAGTTAGAGAATTGAGAACTAATATATACTTTTTTGTACCTGTCATTCATAATAACATTCTTCTACATTCAACATCAGTTAGGCTCAGTATAGTTGGTAATAAATATGCGTCATTATTGGACTTGTTAAGCACTTCTTTATCTTGTGTATAAAATGCTTCTAGGGGAATGCTTGAATATTCATAAATTTTTTTTCCATATTGTGCTATTTCTACAACATTACCTTATAATATTATGTATTGAATCTTGTATTATGGGTTCATCCGATTTATTTAAATAAATAAATAAATAAATATATAAATAAATAAAAAACCCGACGCGCCATGCAAGTACCTCCTGGGTGGTGTGGAAATCTGCATAATTAAAGTAAAAAACATAATTTATTTCATATTATAGTTTAATTTATTTGATTTATAAATATTTAATAAATAATTCATTTGTACCCCAAGTAAATATTAAGTATATGTTTTGTATATATAGGAGGTTGGCGAGCGAAACAAGCAGGGGGACCCCCCCCCAGCATATATATATATGTGCATGAATATATATATATAAGAAAAAAAATCGTGATTTAAATATTGTAATCATGACCTGGATTTGCTTTTTTATATTTTGCAAGTTTTTTTTGTTTTCTTATTCTTTCTATACATATTCAAAGAATTAACTTTATTTATGCAAATATGTATACAATGTATATTACTACATACATGTAAAATTATACCCACAGAAATAAAAAACCAATGCAGTAGCAAGAGATATTTCTTGTTAAATTGTTAAGTCTGTATTAAAATTGTACCTCTGTCTAGAATTGGTAGCAGGTGCTGCTGCATTTTTGTTGCTGTGAAGCACTGAAAATGCCACCCAAGTCCCCTTGATTGGAGTGATTTTGTGGATTCTGTGTATAGGTCTGTGTGCACGAGACATGGTTGATGTTTTTGCTGGTGGTCGGGTAATTTTCACACCACCAGGAGGTGGAGACTGTCCCATACCTGTGCTCGTCCTCTGTTTTGCCTTCGATGACAAATCACTTTCATCTCTTTTCTGAAATAATGAAGTATCATGTAAAGCATGCGCTTTTTCATTCTGAACTTTTATATCAAAGTAACGAGAAGAGTCTGTAAAAGGTTTTACTGCATTACCATGGTATGTGTCGAGGCCAGTTCAACTAAAGAATCATGGTCTGTAGTCTCTGCAGATCTTCGGAAATTGCGTCCGGTCGTTGCTCCGTGGAGTTTATCACCAGGTCGGGTCTCGGGGACGAGTGTTTCGAGCTTTCGTGGATCTTCTCGATGCGCAGGTGGAAGAGACTCTGGGTCTGGAACCTGATACCGCAAGATCTGCAGGCGTACTCTTCGGTTCTGTCCCCCGAGTCTGATCCGTTGCCCAGGGTATAGGCCATAATGAGATTCAGCGGGCTGGTTTGCACCTTGCCAGGAGGATGCCGACCTGGAGGTGCTCGGGGACTTCTCCGAGCTGTCTGGGGTGGCCAGGTATGATGGTTCTTCCTGCTCCACGTTGTACTCCTGCTTGAAGAAGGTCTCCATACCCCCGGGGCTCTGTGCTTCCTCTTCAACCGAGAAAGTCGGTCCCCGGGTCTGGGTCGAGTCTACAGACTCGCTGGTGGGGTTTTGGTTAGTCGTGCATCTGTGCTTCTTCATGGACTCATATGACCTGTCCACATAAGCTCTTACTGATTCCAATCTACAGCTCTGCTAAGGGAACGAAGCGCTCAGTGAAAGTACCCTCACTCATTAAACACGAACAATGATTCATAATAAAAATATTTAAAAACCACGATTATCACCATATGAGCGAGATCATTGCCAATGCAACCTCCCGCACCTCGAGAACACCGAGCACGGGCAGCCACGAATAACGTGCATCCGATAATCGCACGGAGTTTTCCTCAAATTCTTTAGTAAAATCGCATTTAAACAGAAATTAAGTGATTAAGTCCCATGTCACGTGTCGATCACTTTTTTCATTTTACTCCGACCGTGGAGTAGTGTAGGTATAGTAGGGAGTGATAACGTCCGTATGGAAGCTACGCTTCAAAAAAATATCATAATATTGTTATTGATATTAATCTTATAATTTCATTATCATAAAAACTATTCATTAATACATAAATTAAAAAATTGTCTTATATTTTGGTAATTCTAAAAATTATTCATTAATACATAAATTAAAAAATTGTCTTATTATTTGGTATTTCTTAAAACTATTCAATAAAAACCCAACTCACCGTTGGTTTGGGCATTGGGAGTGAGAGAGACGGAAATATACGTTTTCCTATTTAACCGGATGCTCTCGACTGAAATCCAAAATCGCCTGAATTTTTTCGAGATGATTTTGGTACTTTCAAAATTGAAACGACGATAACTTTAGAACGAGAGAATATTTAGGGACAATTTTTTTTTAAATTACTCAGAAGATCATCAGCTATGTACCGAGTACATAACAAACTCGCCATAGCCCTCGCAACATTTTTTTTTACGTGATCAACCTAACCTCAAACCATGAATTCAAATTATATAAAGCGTACGCTTTGACGGCAGTTTTTTTCGTTGTATTGTTGTTAAAAAAAACTTAGTCGCCGTCAAGCACTACCGCGTTTTAGGATTTTCAACCTGAAAACAAAATTTTAACTGTCTACGATTAATCTTGAACCTGAAAACAACATTTTCACTGTCTACAATTAATCTTGAACCTGAAAACAATATTTTCACTGCCTACAATTAATCTTGAACCTGGAAACAAAATTTTCACTGTCTACACTTAGTCTTGAACCTGAAAACAAAATTTTCACTGCCTACAATTAATCTTGAACCTGAAAACAAAATATTCACTATCTTCAATTAAGTCTTGAATCTTGGTAACCAAAAAAAAAAAAAATTTTCGCTTTTCAGCAGCTGTTATTATTTAATAATACAAATAATACAAGGTGGACCGTTAAGTGGTCTCTTTTATCGGATTTTTGTATCACATATCAAGCGGAGTATCTCAAAATTTGTTCAAGTTTCTGAATTTGTTGACGATATTGCTATGTTTATCAATATTAAGCCCTTTGAAAAAGCTAAAAAACTACTACAGGATGCTGTCAACAAAATTAGATTTAATTTATCAATGATTGGTCTTCAACTCAGTCTTGAAAAGACAAAACTCGTACATTTTAACAGTAGAGGCATTCCACCTGGGGAAGTTAGCATCCAAGTTGACGGTGTAACTACTCATTCTCAAGACTATGCACGCATGCTTGACATTATCTTTGACTACAAGATGAATTTCGAAAAACAAACTTAAGCAGTTGTAGGAAGATATCAAGCAGCCCTTAAATTAGTCAAGTATTTGTGCGGAGCGTGGTGGGATGCTCATCCAGTAACTTTTTTAAACCTGAATAAGAGATGCCCGGTCAATCATGGAGTGTGGCATCTTTATATATTTTCCCAAATCTCTGACTTTCTGTAGAATGCTGGAAAATCTTCAAATCTCAGCTATCAGAATTATTACGAGTTATAGGCAGTCCACACCTAAAAACGTTATCTTAGCTGAATCCAAGCTACTCTCAGATAAAGATAGAGCTATTTTTATGGGTCTGAATTACTTCAAAAAAGTTCTAGTCATAACTGACTCCTCTTCATTTAAAGCTGTAAATAAAATTCATACAGAATTTAAATCCAATAAACGTAAAAAAAAGAGAATCTTTGAAGAGTGTATTAATTCAGTGTTTAATTATACAAAAGGTAAACTTCTTGTATCGCCAAAAAACCTCATCTTTTCGTGCAATCATAAGTGTTTAATTCACAAGGAAAATGTTGATGTTGAACTTGGAAAAATCTCAAGTTCTTCCCTTGACCCTGATCTACTCCTTGATCTCTACTTCTTTGATGACAGTTTGATCAAGATGTTTACTGACGGTCGCCTTATTAAAGATGCTATCTCTGTTGGTGCTGCTTGCGTTGATAATTATAGTAAAATTATAAAGTCTCTAAGTCTTTACTCACAAGCTTTCATTTTTACTGCTAAACTTACTGCTATCCTAACAGCTCTTCAATCTATAACTTCTCCGATTAATATCAGGCATATCATCTTTAGTGATTCACTAAGTTCACTTCTGGCTATTTTGAGTTCTGCAGTCAAAACTTTAAATCACTCTATTGGCGATACAACCACCGGATTTGGCTAGCGCGTCGTCTGCTCGAGTCGGTGATAAATGCAAAAATTTACATTGTCAGGATAGGGCGTTGAGCAATTTTTTGCAATTATTTTCATTTTTAAGTATATTATTGGTGAAATTCAATGAATTATCATTAGCAGCAAGGTTGAACTTTATTTAAAATAAGTTTTTTTTAGATTATCTATTCTATAAGAACGTAAAACTAATTTTAAGTGTCTGTTACCTCCCGGCAAGGTACGAAAGTTTGAGCTTGTATGGATAATTTTTTTTAATTTTCGGTTTTATAATGAAATTGACCACGTCAGAAATTTGTGTTTATGGAAAATGCACCCCCTCAAGCCGTAATTATTATGAAGGAGAAAGAATTTTAAACACAAAACCTAATTCTCATCTTTTAAAATGTGGTAGAGTAGCCTCGACTGACAATAATTGTGTAAATTTCGTAGCTTTTGTTGTGTCAACTAAAGATTTTAAAAAGAACCTACAAAATTGATGGGACAATTAATTTAAATGGGAAAATTGTATCAGCTAAATGCTCTTGTAGAGCAGGTAATAGTGAAAAATGCAAACATATTCTAGCTGCTTTAATTCACTATAGTAGGTAAGTTACTGATTTTTTATTTTTTAAATTTAGAATAATTCAACATTTCTTATATGAATATTTGAATTATTATTATACAGGGTTGATGTTGAAGAATTAGAAGAGTTTTCTTGTACAGATCTAAAATGTGTTTGGAGTGGACCCCATAAAGCTGCATTACAACAGTACACTGCCTGTAGTGCAAAAAAACATGAGTGTTATGCTAGTTTATACCAAGGGCCAAACCATAATTCTATCAATCCAAAAAAAATTACTAAACTCAAAAAGATATTTTTAACTCAAACTGGTATAAACGCTTATACAAAACATGGGTAGGATTCTTTAGTACAACTAATAATATTAAAAAATAAAACTCTTTTTATTAAAATGTTATAATTTGAAAAAGAAAATAAAATAATTTAATACTTTACAGAATCTCAAGACATGAAAAATTTGAAATAAATAATAATAGTTCCATTGTGATTGAAGAAATCGATGCCTTGACAGTCATGAATATTGTCGACAGAGAATCATCTGACATTATGAAACTTGTATCAATGGTAGAAGTTGATGTTATTAAAGAATGTTGTAAAGATAAACTTACCCAATTTTATAATGAAGATGCTTTTATTGTTTGTCTTAATACTGGAGCTTGCTCAATAGAATGGCATAGAACCAGGCAGTTTCGGATCACAGGATCAAGAGTATACAGTATATACACTTATAAGGGAGCTGATTGGAAAAAAATCTTTAGATTACTTTTTTCCCAAGGATTTGCATACCAAAGCAATGGAACATGGTAAAGTAAAAGAAGAAGAGGCCAGAAATGAATATGAAAAGTATATGAAAGTCAATGTGTATACATGTGGTGTGGTCATTTCTAAGTTCAATCCATGGCTATTGTACAATCCTGATGGTATTGTATTAAAAGATGGAAAGCCTCACACACTCATAGAAATTAAATGTCCATTTGGAGAAAAAAAAGCTAATATCAGCACTGTTATTCCAACCCTAAAGTATTTAGATATTGTCGAAGGTCAAGCCTTATTTAGAAAAAAAAGTAACTACTATGCCCAAGTACAAATGGGTATGGCTATTCTCAGTGTCAATAGCACTGATTTTATTGACTATGCTTCATATGATAAATCATTTGCTGTAATAAATGTGGCATTGGACTTTGATTATGCACTTGATCTCTTAAGTGTGGTGACAAAAAAATATTTTAACATTATGCTACATTTCATTTGTTTGACTGCTGAAAATAATGAAAATAAAGATGATCAGTCATAGTTTTTATTTAAAAAAAAAAAAAAATGAAAAACCAGTGACAAGTACTTTTGTTAGCTTTTGAAAAATTTTGTTACTGTTTCTAAGGTTAAATATTATAAGTAAAATAAAGAAAGATCTCAGTCACAGTTGATATTTTATAAAAAAGACAAATCAGTGATACTAAAGTAAGTGAAATAAAGAATATAAATAAAATTGAAAGAATACTGTTTTTATTTTATACAACCATTTTTGTACAAACATTTCCCTAAATTTAAGACAAAAGCAAAAATTAAAAAAATAAAACAAAATAAAAGTAAATATAAATTACATTCAACTTTATTTATTAAATTTATCATCTGCTAGAATTGGGGAGCTTAAATTTACAATTGCACATACTAAAACAAATATCGGATCAGTCCTAGGAATTAAATAGCTAGGAATTTTTGTGCTCAAAATTCGAAAAATTTTAATACGCTGGTTTGATCGTTCAATGTGCACTCTAGCTCTGGCTTTTTTAGCATTTGCAATAGCTTCTTCACGAGAAAATTGACTTTTGTCTTTCAAAAAGGGTGATCTCACTAATTTTACACCATGTTTTAAGCATGTGTCATCAACTAAGAAACCTTTATCAGTCATGAGTCCATCTCCTTTTTCAAACAATTTTATGAACTCACTTTGCTCAAAAATATCTTTATCGGAACTTCTCCCTAAAAAACCTTCAGTAATGAAAGTGATCAAACCTGCTGGTGACACTGCTGTCATATAACGTACTGTATTAGCACTTTTATAAGACGAGTATGTAGCTATTTGGCAGCATAAATTTTTAGGGGTTTGAATGGTCATTTCGATAACATCTATTACAGCTCGAACATCCGCATATTCGTTGAAACATAAGGGAATATTTTTTAAAACCTCATCCCTGCTTGGCCAATAAATAGCATATTGTAAGCCTGCACTAAGCGTACTTATCATATTTAAAAACACTTTCCTGCAATTCTGCGCAGTAATTTTTTTAAATATGCAAGCTAAAAATCCATAAGAAATATTATGCTTTAAGGTAGTTCCGAAGCGTATATATAGCTAACCTAAAATATAGTTATAGACGCTCGTTGCCCCCACTCTGACGCCACGCGCCGCCGTCGCCACCGCTGCTCGAAATCATGCTAAAATCATGCATTTTTCATTCTTTTTGATTGTATATCTCATAAGTTAATATCGCTTGCTATGTTTATCTTTGTACGATACGATTTCTAAGATCTTGCCCTGCAAGAAAACCTGTTTTCAAAAAATATTTTAAGAAAATTGAGTTTGCAATGAGAGAATAACCTTCAAAATAAATATGAATTCACGCGCTCAGCATAGGAATCCCATGTAAAAAATTGAAACTTCTGAGCCCAATATCTCAAAATTAAGTGTGGCTTGGGGGTTTAAGAAAAATACCAGCGTGTACAGGACTCAAAAATCTACCTCTGTGCAAAATTCTAGAGATTTTTTAAGAAACTCAATTTTTTTGGGAACTACCTTAATTTAATCAAAGTCAATACAATTTCATCTTTTACAGTAGGCTTTGATTCTTTTCTTTTGCTTGCAGCCACTATTTTTGGGTTTACTATTTTCACAACTTGTTCTAACGCACTCAAAAGTTCAAAATTTTGAAGCCCTGTCATGGTATTCAAATCTTCTGCGTCTTTAATATAATCACTATTAATATCAAAATTTGCTTGCACACATTTATCACTAGTTGTAATGTTAAAGTCAGTTTGCACACTTTTATCTTGTACCTCGCAGTTCAAAATCCCTGCCAGTAACTTCAAAAGTTTCTGGAAAAATATTTCATCTCAAAATAATGTTCACACAAATTTACAACAAGCAGAGTTTAAAGGAACTGAATATTTTGTGAAGTACTACTCCGACACCAAGCAGGTCTGGTTTAAGAAGCTTAAACTAGATCGTAAATCTATTGTGGTTATTGATAGACTTCGAAGTAATCATTGTAGCTCAATAGCTTCTTTGGCCAGGAAGAAAATTGTTGATTCAGCTGACTGTGAATGTGGTCTGGGACCCCAAGATCTAGATCATATTCTGTTTTACTGCCCATTTCATACTCGACAATGTATTCAATGGTTGCTGGATTTAAAAGAACAAAATTATGCGCATCAGAATTGCTCTACTGACTTTGTCACAGGGCTCGAATTAAGGAATTTAATTCCTCGGAGGATCGTGATTGAACACGAGAACCCGCGGCGATCGTCGTCCGCACTCCTCCGGCCTGATGACAAAATGCACTTTCTGTGCACACGACAATCCGTCGATTTTTCTTCAATACCTGAAAAGAGGGGGGAAGACGCGTACGCGAACTAATGTTTTTATTACGCGGCGCGGCTGCTCTCCTTCGTCGGTAGTGGCGTGAGTTTACGTGGACCGATCGCAGGAATACGGGTTAATTAAATTAATGATAAAATGTAAATTTTAATAATTTTCATTAACAAGAAAAATAAATGAATCAAAAATTTACATAATATTCCAAATTAATTCTATCTGATTGTTTACAAACAATCCAACCCGAATGACTCGAAATCTTAAGTCGACGAAAATTGATTCTACAAAAATAAAGTTCGTCGTCTGTGTTGTGGTCGCTATCAACACACCGACACACACACACTCACTCGCGCTCGTCTGCTTGCTGCAGCGCGCCAAAAGAACAAAGGCTTGGACTAACTCCGATACAAAAATCTAAGTACTTCCTGTACTTCGCACACACTCTGACTCTAACCATCACACAAGCAAACATACAATGTCTAACCGCTACGCGGACTTACTTTTCTAGCAGGTGCACCTTCGCTTGATGTAACGATAATTATAATAATTACAACTAGCCCGAATGGCTTCACACAAGACGACAATGCCTTCCAAGGCCGCACACTGACTTTCCGTGAGATGTTCGCCTTCCCCGCTCCGATCCAATGACAACTGGATCACAGGAAAATCTACACAACTTCTCACTGATAACTTTATCTAACACACTCCAATAAAGTTATCTAACAACACAAAAAAGTAAATTCTATATTTGCTCTCGGATACACGTGTGATCGCGCCAAGCGCTAAACTTAGAGTAATGCTGATCGGTAGATCTCGTCATCACCTGACTTACCGATCCGCATCTGCGTTCCATAACAGTTAGCGCCGAATTCGAATTTAATCGACGCGGTAGCTGTTACAACTTTCTCCTGGAAGATTGTAAAATTAATTTGTAATCTTATAAATTATATTAATTAGCCTTTTTATGACCGTGTTATCTTAATGGTTTTAGTACACCTTGATAAATAATAAAAATAAAAGTAAAAATAAAAATAATAATAATTATAATAAAATGTCCCGCAGACAGTAGAATTCAACTTTTCGAGAGTCTTCGAGACTGTTAAACGATTATTAATATCATTTCATAACGCGGAGAAAGACTCTCTGAAACGCATTTGTTAGCTATCGTTAGAACAAATTTCATTCAGCTCTACCAGGCATAAAAATAAATTAATCCTCTATTACAACCAAGCTCACATCTTTTCCAGCTTTCACTTACCTTCTCTCTGAAGTTATGGATATATTATACGTCTTTTTTTAACTTAAAAAAAAAATTTTATAATGTAAGATATCAACGGCGAGTTGGGTTTTTATTGAATAGTTTTAAGAAATACCAAATTATAAGACAATTTTTTAATTTATGTATTAATGAATAATTTTTAGAATTACCAAAATATAAGACAATTTTTTAATTTATGTATTAATGAATAGTTTTTATAATAATCAAAACATAAGATTAATATCAATAACAATGTTATGATATTTTTTTGAAGCGTAACTTCCATACGGATGTTATCACTCCCTACTATACCTACACTACTCCACGGTCGGAGTAAAATGAAAAAAGTGATCGACACGTGACATGGGACTGACACGCTGAGCGGAGGGAATGATTCATCCGGCTACAGCGGCAGTTGGGCGCCTCTCTCTCTGTCTCACTCTTTCTTTCCTCCCCTCTTCTTCATTCTTTTTTCTAAACAGTGCTAGCTGCCGTGCAGCCGAGGCGTGTTCAATTTTATGCAGGATATTATGTGTACATTTACAGTGCGTTTTATTGTTAGTTATGATATGTGTAAAATATTAACTTTCAGTTCAACGTTTATAGCAAAAATAATAAGCACAAGAAATGTGATTTGATATCCCCATACAACGCGGATGAGTGAAAATAAATCGTAATAATCGAGAAAAATAAATCGTAGCTCAGAGTAAAGAAACTCAATCACTTAATTTCTGTTTAAATGCGATTTTACTAAATTCCTATGCGTGGTAAATGCAATTTAAATTTTCTGTCTGTACTAAAAGACTGAAGCTACGCTTCTATGGGCCGTCCTGTGACGGGTGCGCTTTTTTTTTTAATAATAGAAACCCAACGAAAGGAATGAAATCAAATGCAAAAAACGTCAAGTTTTGCGTAAAGTATTTCTTTGTTAGTATCCTTATTTTCCTTAAAAACTTTTTAATCAAATAAATTTATAAATGCAGGTTAATTTTAAAATTTATTTTAATTGTCCTCCAATTTCGATAAAACCGTTTATCTCGTTGGAGCCGTACATTCATATATAAGAGCTTGATAAGTGTTTTTACGTGAACAATAAAGATGTATAAATGCAGTTTTAACAATTTTTTTAGATTTTAACACAATCGTGTTTAAGTTTTAATTTTGTTATTATTTAAAGCTAGAAGATATAATTTTAAAAACATTGGACTGGCTCTGACGAGATGAATGGTTTTATCAATATTGGATTATGTCAAAAAAATTTTTCTCAAAAATATAATTTTACTAGTTGAAAATTCAATTTTTTTATCATTTTATTTATCCTTGTTGAGAAATAAGGTAAATCTCCGCTTCAACGGGAGAGCGGCACGTACGTATGTGTGTGTGTGTGCAGTACGAGTATGCGTGAGTGACATATGCGTGAACGGCGCTGCTTGTAGCAGTCGCAAAGAGTCGTCCGTAAGAGACACCACGTGCATCGGGACGCACGTTATTAATGTGTAAACTAAACTACAGTTATACTTATTAATAAATAATAGTTAATATAACGATCTACGAGTTATTAATCCTCTGATACGAAAATCCCAACATGGTAGCAGGCCAGTAGTTGCTTTCGAACGAACAATAAGTAATGTAGTTGGAACGTGCGGTGAAGAAAAAAAAAATGTGCTCTAAAAATCTTTTACCTTTTCTGTGTCTGCTGTCTCAGGGGCACAGAAAATAATATTACTCCGTCCAAGTTTGAAAACGAACTGCTGAAAAGGCAAAAAGAATTTGAGGAAAACTCCGTGCGATTATCGGATGCACGTTATTCGTGGCTGCCCGTGCTCGGTGTTCTCGAGGTGCGGGAGGTTGCATTGGCAATGATCTCGCTCATATGGTGATAATCGTGGTTTTTAAATATTTTTATTATGAATCATTGTTCGTGTTTAATGAGTGAGGGTACTTTCACTGAGCGCTTCGTTCCCTTAGCAGAGCTGTAGATTGGAATCAGTAAGAGCTTATGTGGACAGGTCATATGAGTCCATGAAGAAGCACAGATGCACGACGAACCAAAACCCCACCAGCGAGTCTGTAGACTCGACCCAGACCCGGGGACCGACTTTCTCGGTTGAAGAGGAAGCACAGAACCGCGGGGGTATGGAGACCTTCTTCAAGCAGGAGTACAACGTGGAGCAGGAAGAACCATCATACCTGGCCACCCCGGACAGCTCGGAGAAGTCCCCGAGCACCCCCAGGTCGGCATCCTCCTGGCAAGGTGCAAACCAGCCTGCTGAATCTCATTATGGCCTATACCCTGGGCAACGGATCAGACTCGGGGGACAGAACCGAAGAGTACGCCTGCAGATCTTGCGGTATCAGGTTCCAGACCCAGAGTCTCTTCCACCTGCGCATCGAGAAGATCCACGAAAGCTCGAAACACTCGTCCCCGAGACCCGACCTGGTGATAAACTCCACGGAGCAACGACCGGACGCAATTTCCGAAGATCTGCAGAGACTACAGACTATGATTCTTTAATTGAACTGGCCTCGACACATACCATGGTAATGCAGTAAAACCTTTTACAGACTCTTCTCGTTACTTTGATATAAAAGTTCAGAATGAAAAAGTGCATGCTTTACATGATACTTCATTATTTCAGAAAAGAGATGAAAGTAATTTGTCATCGAAGGCAAAACAGAGGACGAGCACAGGTATGGGACGGTCTCCACCTCCTGGTGGTGTGAAAATTACCCGACCACCAGCAAAAACATCAACCATGTCTCGTGCACACAGACCTATACACAGAATCCACAAAATCACTCCAATCAAGGGGACTTGGGTGGCATTTTCAGTGCTTCACAGCAACAGAAAAATGCATCAGCACCTGCTACCAATTCTAGACAGAGGTACAATTTTAATACAGACTTAACAATTTAACAAGAAATATCTCTTGCTACTGCATTGGTTTTTTATTTCTGTTGGTATAATTTTACATGTATGTAGTAATATACATTGTATACATATTGACATAAATAAAGTTAATTCAAAGAATACTCAAACAAAAAAAACTTGCAAAATATAAAAAAGCAAATCCAGGTCATGATTACAATATTTAAATCACGATTTTCTTCCTTTTATATATATTCATGCACATATATATATATGCTAGGTGGGTGGGGCCCCCCCTGCTCGCTTCGCTCGCCGACCCCCTATATATACAAAACATATACTAAATATTTACTTGAGGTACAAATGAATTATTTATTAAATATTTATAAATGTAAAAAATTTGATCATTGAGACCTGCCCCAACGAGCTGCAAAGAGGGGTATGGAACATTAAATAAAATCATAAAATAAAAAAAAAAAAGGATTGCAATTCTTCGAGATTTTTTTTCGTCAAGATATTGATTATCAAGCATCTAAGTCGCACAAAACACTGATTGCACTGGGAAAAAATTGGGGACGACTCTCCTCACGTGTCGTGCATGGGGATTCGCGACGCTGTAAAGCAAAACCCATACGCGGGAATCACGATCCCCGCAGAAACTTTCCGTTGACGACTGATAGAGTGATGTTTTCATAAATTGTTGAAATAGTGCTATTTTTACTTTAGGACAATCTCAAGGCTCGAAAGACTTGTAAAGCACAAGACGTATCACCAGTGAAATGACATATTTTGGCACATATATAAAGTTAACATAAAGAAGAAAAGTATCCAAATTTGAGGTCAGACTACACCAAGATACTCGGTGATTGCTAAAAATATATGGGTATACAAACTGCTGCTCGAGGAACGTTTGCACGTAGGGGATCCCCATGCCCGACACGTGAGGAGAAACGTCCCCAATTTTTTTCCAGTGCGGCTACCTCCCAAGCTCCCAGTCCCCAAAAACCTGGGTGCCTGAATTCAAGAAAAAAAATGGATTGGTTACCCCCCCAAGCTCTAAGCCCCTGAACCCCGGGCGCCCGAGTTCAACAAAATACTGATTGGCTACCCCTCAAGCTCCAAGCCCCCAAAACCCTGGGCGCCCGGGTTAAACAAAATACTAATTGGCTACCCCCCAAGCTTTAAGCCCACAAAACCCTGGGCGCCCGAGTTAAACAAAATACTGATTGGCTACCCCCCAAGCTTTAAGCCCCAAATACTCTGGGCGCCCGGGTTCAACCAAAAAATTGATCGGCCACCCCCCCAGCTCCAAGCCACCGAAACCCTGGGAACCCTAATTCAACAAAATACTGATTGGCTACCTCTCAAGTTCTAATCCCCAAAACCCTGGACGCCCGGGTTAAACAAAATACTGATTGAATATCCCCCAAGCTTTAAGCCCTAAATAACCTGGGCTCCCGGGTTCAACAAAAGACTGATTGGCTACCCCCCAAATTTTAAGCCTCAAATACCCTGGGTGCCCGGGTTAAACAAAATACTGATTGGCTACCCCCCAAACTTTGAGCCTCAAATACCCTGGGCGCCCGGGTTCAACAAAGTACTGATTGAATATCCCCCAAGCTTTAAGCCCTAAATAACCTGGGCTCCCGGGTTCAACAAAATACTGATTTGCTACCCCCCCCCCCCCCAGGTTTTAGCCCCAGAAACCCTGGGCGCCCGAGTTCAATAAAAAAACAGATTGGCTACCCCTCAAGCTTTAAGCCCTAAAAACCGTGAACGCCCTGGTTCAACAAAAAAAATTGTTCGGATATCCCCCAAGCTCTAAACCCCCAAATACCCAAGGTGCCCGGGTTCAACAAAATACTGATTTGCTACCCCCCCCCCCCACCCCCCAGGCTTAAAGTCCCAAAAACCCTGGGCGCCCGAGTTCAATAAAAAAACAGATTGGCTACCCCTCAAGCTCTAAGCCCTCAAAAACGCTTCACTTGGGGAATAGCCAATCATGATTCTGTTGAACTTGGGCCCCCAGGGTTTTGGGGGCTTCAAGCTTGGAGGATAGCTGATCAGTTTTTTTGCTTAACTCGGGTGCCCAGTGTTTCTGGGGTTTAGAGCTTGAGGGATAGCTGATCAGTTTTTTTGTTTAACTCGGGCGCCTAGGGTGGGTTTTAGAGCTTGGGGGATAGCTGGTCAGTTTTTTTGTTGAACTCTGGTGCCCAGGATATTTGGGGGTTTACAGGTTGGGGGTTATACGATAAGTTTTTTGATTGAACTCGAGCGCCCAGGATATTTAGGAGTTAATTCTTAAGAATGAAAATTTTCGCAAAAAAAAAGTAAGACATTTTTCTAGATTTTGAGGCCCTCTAAGTTGAGATTAAAAGTGAGGCCCGGAGCTGCAGCCCCCAACCCCCCTTAATCCAGGCCTGCCGACCAATTTTTTTGTTGAACCCGGGCGCCCAGGGTATTTGGGGGTTGGAGCTTGGGGGGTAGCCAATCAGTTTTTTTGTTGAATTCGGTTGCCCAGGGTTTTGGTGGCTTGGAGCTGGGGGGGTAGCTGATCAATTTTTTTGCTGAACCCAGGCGCCAAGGGTTTTGGGGGTTAGAGCTTGGGGGGTAGCCAATCAGTATTTAGTTGAACACGGGTGCCGAGGGTATTTAAGGCTTAGAGCTTGGAGAGTAGTCGATCAGTATTTAGTTGAACTTGGGCGCCCAGGGTATTTGGGGCTTAAAGTTTGGGGGGTAGTTAATCAGTATTTTGTCTAATTCGGGTCCCCAGGGTTTCGGGGGCCTGGAGCTGGGGGGGGGGAGGCCGATCAATATTTTTGTTGAACCCTGGCGCCCAGGGTATTTGTGGCTTAAAGCTTGGGAGGTAGCCAATCAGTATTTTGTTGAATTTGGTTGCCCAGGGTTTTGGTGGCTTGGAGCTGGAGGGGTAGCCGATCAATTTTTTTGTTGAACCCGGGCACCCAGGGTATTTTGGGGTTAGAGCTAGGGGGGTAGCCAATCAGATTTTTTGTTGAATTCGGTTGCCCAGGGTTTTGGTGGCTTGGAGCTGGGGGGGTAGCTGATCAATTTTTTTGTTGAACCCGGGCGCCTAGGGGTTTTGGAGGTTAGAGCTAGGGGGGTAGCCAACCAGTATTTTGTTGAATTCGCATGCCCAGGGTTTTGGTGGCTTGGAGCTGGAGGGGTAGCCGATCAATTTTTTTGTTGAACCCGGGCGCCAAGGGTTTTGGGGGTTAGAGCTTGGGGGGTAGCCAATCAGTATTTAGTTGAACACGGGTGCCGAGGGTATTTAAGGCTTGGAGCTTGGGGAGTAGTCGATCAGTATTTAGTTGAACTCGGGCTCCCAGGGTATTTGGGGCTTAAAGTTTCGGGGGTAGCCGATCAGTATTTTGTCTAATTCGGGTGCTCAGGGTTTTGGGGGCCTGGAGCTTGGGGGGTTGTTGATCAATTTTTTGGTTGAACCCTGGCGCCCAGGGTATTTAGGGCTTAAAGCTTGGGGGGTAGCCAACCAGTATTTTGTTGAATTCGCATGCCCAGGGTTTTGGTGGCTTGGAGCTGGAGGGGTAGCCGATCAATTTTTTTGTTGAACCCGGGCACCCAGGGTATTTTGGGGTTAGAGCTAGGGGGGTAGCCAATCAGTTTTTTTGTTGAACTCGGGCGCCCAGGGTTTTGAGGATTAGAGCTTGGGGGCTAGCCAATCAGTATTTTGTTTAACTCGGGCGCGTAGGGTTTTGTCGGCTTAGAGCTTGGGGGGTAGCCAATTAGTTTTTTTGCCATCTGACAGAAATTTTATTTAAAAACTGTCTTACCGACAGAGATTTCTGTTTCAGCCAAAAAAAATTTTGTCGACGAGATTTATTGTCGGCGAGAATTTAATTTAAGGATTTGCAACATACCCGTATATACGGCCAAAGAATAACTTTTGTTTAATTAATAAATTTATCTTGAACCTATGAAGACACAATTCTGTTTTTTTTTTTTTTTTTTTTTTTTTTTCGTACATTTTCTTTTTACACAGTGTTGAATGCAATGACTTTATTTTTACGTTAAACGAACGTAAAATATTTTTAACTGCAAACTTTATCATTATTGTCTTATTGAATTTTCATGTTATTTAAACATTTTTTATTAATTTTTGATTTTGAAAATTATTATTATTTATTTAAAAAAATAAAGTTATTAAATGATATTGTAAATTAATGTCAATTTATTTTAAAATGAAATTAAGCATCTCATTTTTATTTTTTAATTAAAAAAACAACTATAATCTTATTAACTTTCAATTATAGAAACATAATAATCTGGTTGCACTCATGGTTGTAAACTCAAGTCGAGAATCCAATATCGCGTAACTCGAGTCGAGTCGAGTGAAGTCTAGTCGACGCACAGCAGTTTATGCTTGTAACCTGCATACGCACAGGAAGTTTTTATAACAGAAGGGTGAAAAAGTGTTTCGAAGGAAGTTTGGACTCCGGAGAGGTCAGGGCGGACACTCGGTGCACCTAGTGATACTTACGCCTTGGAGACGATTTCCCCAGGGAGTTTGGACTCCGGAAAGGCCAGGGTGGACCCTCGCTGCACCTAGTAATACTGACGCCTTGACGATGATTCCTTTAGGAAGTTTTGACTCCAAAGAGGCCAGGGTGGGCCCCTGGTGCAACTGGTATTAATTACGCCTTGGAAATGATTTCCCCTGAAACTAAGGACTCCGGAGGGGTCAGGGGAGATACCGGGTGCACCTGGTGATACTTACGCCTTGGAGATGATTTCCCCAGGAAGTTTTGACTCCGAAGGGGCCAGGGTGGACACCTGGTGCAACTTGTATTAATTACGCCTTGGAGATGATTTCCCCAGCAAGTTTTGACTTCAGAGGAGTCAGGGTGGACACCTGGTGCTCCTGGTGATACTTACATTTTGGAGATGATTTCCCCAGGAAGTTTGGATTCCGGAAGGGCCAAAGTGGACACTTGGTGCACCTGGTAATACTTTCGCCTTGGAGACGATTTTCCCAGGGAGTTTGGACTCCGGAGGGGCTAGGGTAGACACTCAGTGCACCTAGTGATACTGACGCCTTGGAGATGATTCCCCCATGAAGTTTTGACTCCAAAAGGGCCAGGGTGGACACCTGGTGCAACTGGTATTAATTACGCCATGAAAATGATTTCCCCAGAAACTAAGGACTCCGGAAGGGTCAGGGCGGACATCTGGTGCACCTCGTGATACTTACGCCTTGGAGATGATTTCCCCAGGAAGTTTTGACTTTGGAGGGTCAGGGTAAACACCTGGTGCACCTGGTGATACTTACGCCTTGGAGATGATTTCCCCAGGAAGTTTGGACTTCGGAGGGGTGAGGGCAGACACCTGGTGCACCTGGTGATTCTTACGCCTTGAAGATGATTTCGTCAGGAAGTTAGGACTCTGGGGAGGGGGGGGAGGTCAGGGCGGACACCAGGTGCACCTGGTGATACTTATGCCGCGAAAATGATTTTCTCAGGAAGTTTTGATCCCAGTGGGTTCACATCATTAAGTTTACGATTAGGATAGCATCTTCAGAGTGTAGTTATTACCGGACACACCAAGAATTTTCCCTGACTGCTACGAAGTTAAAATTTCCTGAAAAAACATCTCCAAGTCGTAAGTATCACCAGGTGCACCAGGTGTCCACCCTGACCCCTGTGAAGTCATAACTTCCTAGGGAAATCATCTCCAAGGCGTAAGAATCACCAGGTGCACCAGGTGTCTGCCCTCACCCCTCCGAAGTCCAAACTTCCTGGGGAAATCATCTCCAAGGCGTAATTAATACCAGTTGCACCAGGTGTCCACCCTGGCCCATTTTGAGTCCAAACTTCCTGGGGAAATCATCTCCAAGGCGTAATTAATACCAGTTGCACCAGGTGTCCACCCTGGCCCATTTTGAGTCAAAACTTCTTGAAGAAATCATGTCCAAGGCGTCAGTATCACCAGGTGCACTAGGAGTCCACCCTCACCCCTGCGAAGTCCAAACTTCCTGGGGAAATCATCTCCAAGGCGTAATCAATACCAGTTGCACCAGGTGTCTACCCTGGCCCATTTCAAGTCAAAACTTCTTGAAGAAATCATCTTCAAGGCGTAAGTATCACCAGGTGCACCAGGTGTCCACCCTCACCCCTGCGAAGTCCAAACTTCCTGGGGAATTCATCTCCAAGGCGTCAGTATCACCAGGAGCACCGAGTGTCAACCCTGACCCCTCCGGAGTCCAAACTTCCTGGGGAAATCATCTCCAAGACGTATCACTAGGTGCACCAGGTGTTTGCCCTGACCCTCTGAAGATAAACTTCCTGGGGAAAATCATTTCCAAAGCGTCAGTATTACCAGGTGCACCAGTAGTCCGCCCTGACTCTTTCGAAGTCCTAACTTCCTTGGGAAATCATCTCCAAGGCGTAAGTATCACCAGGTGCACCGGGTATCTCCCCTGACCCCTCCGGAGTCCTTAGTTTCTGGGGAAATCATTTTCATGGCGTAATTAATACCAGTTGCACCAGGTGTCCACCCTGGCTCCTTTGGAGTCAGAACTTCCTGCGGGAATCATCTCCAAGGCGTTAGTATCACCAGGTGCACCGGGTATCTCATCTGACCCCTCCGGAGTCCTTAATTTCTGGGGAAATCATTTTCATGGCGTAATTAATACCAGTTGCACCAGGTGTCCACCCTGGCTCCTTTGGAGTCAGAACTTCCTGCGGGAATCATTTCCAAGTCGTCAGTATCACTAGGTGCACCGAGTGTCCTCCTTGGCTCCTCCGGAGTCCAAACTTCCTGGGGAAATCATCTTCAAGGCGTAAGTATCACCAGGGGCACCAGGTGTCCGCCCTGACTCCTCCGAAGTCCAAACTTCCTGGGGAAATCATCTGTAAGGCGTAAGTATCACCAGGTGCACCAGGTGTCCGCCCTAACCCCTCCGGAGTCCAAACTTCCTCCGAAATATTTTTTCACCCTTCTGTTATAAAAACTTCTTGTGCGTATGCAGGTTACAAGCATAAGCTGCTGTGCATGGACTAAACTTGGCTTGACTCGACTCGAGTTACTCGATATTGGATTCTCGACTCGAGTTTACAACCATGGCGCTTGCTCGAACAACCTTATCGATAATATCCTGTAGTAACTGAGGTGATGGATAAATCTGCATGAAAGCATTTGGATTTAGAATTTAGCACTCCTTTTTTTTATTATTATTTGGTCATCTGGCATCTGCCAGGCAGGATTATCACCCACACTTTTGTTTTACAAATCTGAAATGGCCCGTACAGGAACCGAAACTCCATCCCTTAATGTAAGGAGGTACCGAGTACGGATGGCAGAAAGGGCCATCCAAGAAAGGGAAAATCGGGTTCAAGCAAGGCTGCTTGAACTCGAAAGAAGAGAAAAGGACGTGGAGACCCGCTGGAAGGAATTGGACCTGGCCTCTGCCGAGATTGACAGGCAGAGAGACCGGCGGGCCTCTCAACAGAGAAAACGTACGATCCCGTCAAAAACTAACCAGGTCGTATTGCCTTTGGGGCCCGAAGGTTCCTCAAACATTACCCAGAACCAAAAACGGGCCAGAAGGGTCCTGAAACCTATGATGAATAGGTAAGCAGGTTGCTCGGATTTGCCCTAAGTACCAATTCGACATTAGGAAACAAGAGGCAGCAAATTTTTTACGGGACCAGAGAGAGATGGGATTTTGGCAGGCCGTCGAAAGTATTTGTACTCTTGCGTGGTTAGACCCCAAAGAACTATACCAGCTGGTCTCTCTGGCAGGAACGTCCACCCGATACCTCGTCACCCTGACATTACTAACCACCAGGGTTTTCAACGCCTGCGACAACGAAGAAAATTCCCGTAGTATTTATATACAGGCAGCAGATACCCTTGAAAACCACCGCAAGGATCTACTGGAAAAAATGGAAGCCGGGCGTTGCTACCAGGTGGAAGAAATAAGTCCTTGGGACCATATTGGCTGCGATCCGGGTTATCCTAAAGCCGAAGTTTTCAAACGGTTAGAGGTTCTCCACGTAAAAGACAGGAAAATTCCACTTCGGAACAGATTTTCCAGCCAGCATTCTAAGCTTTTCAGAGAAAATCTGAAATTATGCAAGATTTTCTTTGGGTACAGAGAAAATCCGTCTCTGATAGCTATGCTGGATTTTTTTTAGAGAATAAAATATATATATATATATGCGTAATGATGTTTACAGTAAAGAATATGATTATGTAATAGGTTAAACCTAGTTTTAGTGAATTCCGGGAAGGGCCATCATACAATGACACACATACACACACACACATACACACGCACATACACACACATGCACATATATTCTATTTTGTATTTTATTAAATTTATTCACACGATAAGTTATCTGAATCTAAGCTATAAATTTATCTAGGTTATCTCAAAACCAGGGTTCTGAAAAAAAAGAAGAGAGAAGCTTGTTGTTTTTTTGTACTTGCCCTGGTGTTTTATCTCAAGTTACCCTACGCATGTGCCCCGGAAAAGCCTAGCAATAAACTCAAAATTCTCTACTAGAACCTTGACTTTATGACCCTTTTCACTGGAAGCGCGCCTAGGGACCACTTAAAGATAAAATTACCAGTGGACGTTCAATTTTTTTTTTATATATACATGGGGAGGAAGAAAATTTACTTTTCCGCTGTACATCAGAGAAAGAAAAAAACCATTGTACAGACTTTTTAGATTGCAGCTGACCCCTCAGAACTTCCTACGGAGGTCGTAAATCTGCAACTTTATTGCCTGACTTTTTTGAGAACCCTGGAGGTCGAGTGCATACATGCTGTTTTCCAACCAGATGCAACCTCCGGCAAGATTTCTGGAAAAGATAAACAAGCCATAGGTCAAACACGTGCGTTGGGGAAGAGAGGGAAAGAGAAAACTGCCATAGGGGAAATACCCCGAATATTCATTGGTCCCCCAGAATTTGGAGGCCCGCCTCAAGGCAGACGGCTCTAGGCCATAAAACCCCCGGCCGGAGCCCAAACTGCGTCTGGTCGTAACTAAGGTCTACGCCAGTACCCGGAAAGGTTGTCTCACACTTAGGTCTTGAACAGATTCAGATGGAATTACTGTTGATTATATCTGTAACTTCATGAAGAATCTAGGAGAGTGCTTTCACAGAGTTTAGTCAGCGAACTTCATGGAAAATCGAGGATAGAGCTTTCAACCTTGTATGCTTAGCTTCAGAGAATAATATTACTATCCAGGCCTGGTAGAGTTGGTTCGAACTTGTTTTGATGATAACTCGCCAACAAATGCGTTTAAGAGGGTCTTTTTCGGTTCGATGAAAAAAGCCTTGAAATATTCTAGAAGTCCTTAAAACCCTTACAATAATAAATGCCGTAATTTCCCAACAGATTCAGATGGAATTACCGTACATTCTACCTGCATTTTCATGGAGAATCTAGGAAAGTGCTTTCATAGATGTACAATTAGTTCAGAGAAAAATAATTGAATCTGGGCCTAGTAGAGTTGGTTCAAACTTGTTTTGACGATAACTCGCCAACAAATGCGTTTTAGAGGGTCTTTTTCGGACCAATGAAAATAGCCTTAAAATATTTTAGAAGTCCTTAAAACCCTTACAATAATAAATGGTGTAATTTCCCGACCGACTCAGATGGAATTACCGTACATTAAACCTGCAACTTCATCTAGAATCTAGCAGACTGCTTTCACAGAGTTTAGTCAGCGAACTTCATGGAAAATCGAGGATAGAGCTTTCAACCTTGTATGCTTAGCTTCAGAGAATTATATTTCAATCAAGGCCTGGTAGAGTTGGTTCAAACTTGTTTTGACGATAACTCGCCAACAAATGCGTTTTAGAGGGTCTTTTTCGAACCAATGAAAATAACCTTGAAATATTCTAGATGTCCTTAAAACCCTTACAATAATGAATGGTGTAATTTCCCGACCGACTCAGATGGAATTACCGTACATTAAACCTGCAACTTCATCTAGAATCTAGCAGACTGCTTTCACAGAGTTTAGTCAGCGAACTTCATGGAAAATCGAGGATAGAGCTTTCAACCTTGTATGCTTAGCTTCAGAGAATTATATTTCAATCAAGGCCTGGTAGAGTTGGTTCAAACTTGTTTTGACGATAACTCGCCAACAAATGCGTTTTAGAGGGTCTTTTTCGGTTCGATGAAAATAGCCTTGAAATATTCTAGAAGTCCTTAAAACCCTTACAATAATAAATGCCGTAAATTCCCAACAGATTCAGATGGAATTACCGTACATTATACCTGCATTTTCATGGAGAATCTAGGAAAGTGCTTTCATAGATGTATAATTAGTTCAGAGAAAAATAATTGAATCTGGGCCTAGTAGAGTTGGTTCAAACTTGTTTTGACGATAACTCGCCAACAAATGCGTTTTAGAGGGTCTTTTTCGAACCAATGAAAATAACCTTGAAATATTCTAGATGTCCTTAAAACCCTTACAATAATAAATGGTGTAATTTCCCGACCGACTCAGATGGAATTACCGTACATTAAACCTGCAACTTCATCTAGAATCTAGCAGACTGCTTTCACAGAGTTTAGTCAGCGAACTTCATGGAAAATCGAGGATAGAGCTTTCAACCTTGTATGCTTAGCTTCAGAGAATTATATTTCAATCAAGGCCTGGTAGAGTTGGTTCAAACTTGTTTTGACGATAACTCGCCAACAAATGCGTTTTAGAGGGTCTTTTTCGGTTCGATGAAAATAGCCTTGAAATATTCTAGAAGTCCTTAAAACCCTTACAATAATAAATGCCGTAATTTCCCAACAGATTCAGATGGAATTACCGTACATTATACCTGCATTTTCATGGAGAATCTAGGAAAGTGCTTTCATAGATGTATAATTAGTTCAGAGAAAAATAATTGAATCTGGGCCTAGTAGAGTTGGTTCAAACTTGTTTTGACGATAACTCGCCAAC
Source organism: Encarsia formosa (assembly GCA_038277355.1). Lineage (NCBI taxonomy): Eukaryota > Metazoa > Arthropoda > Insecta > Hymenoptera > Aphelinidae > Encarsia > Encarsia formosa. The sequence continues at coordinate 48,647,350 of CM076185.1, read as the reverse complement.
AAATGCGTTTTAGAGGGTCTTTTTCGGACCAATGAAAATAGCCTTAAAATATTTTAGAAGTCCTTAAAACCCTTACAATAATAAATGGTGTAATTTCCCGACCGACTCAGATGGAATTACCGTACATTAAACCTGCAACTTCATCTAGAATCTAGCAGACTGCTTTCACAGAGTTTAGTCAGCGAACTTCATGGAAAATCGAGGATAGAGCTTTCAACCTTGTATGCTTAGCTTCAGAGAATTATATTTCAATCAAGGCCTGGTAGAGTTGGTTCAAACTTGTTTTGACGATAACTCGCCAACAAATGCGTTTTAGAGGGTCTTTTTCGAACCAATGAAAATAACCTTGAAATATTCTAGATGTCCTTAAAACCCTTACAATAATAAATGGTGTAATTTCCCGACCGACTCAGATGGAATTACCGTACATTAAACCTGCAACTTCATCTAGAATCTAGCAGACTGCTTTCACAGAGTTTAGTCAGCGAACTTCATGGAAAATCGAGGATAGAGCTTTCAACCTTGTATGCTTAGCTTCAGAGAATTATATTTCAATCAAGGCCTGGTAGAGTTAGTTCAAACTTGTTTTGACGATAACTCGCCAACAAATGCGTTTTAGAGGGTCTTTTTCGGTTCGATGAAAATAGCCTTGAAATATTCTAGAAGTCCTTAAAACCCTTACAATAATAAATGCCGTAATTTCCCAACAGATTCAGATGGAATTACCGTACATTATACCTGCATTTTCATGGAGAATCTAGGAAAGTGCTTTCATAGATGTATAATTAGTTCAGAGAAAAATAATTGAATCTGGGCCTAGTAGAGTTGGTTCAAACTTGTTTTGACGATAACTCGCCAACAAATGCGTTTTAGAGGGTCTTTTTCGAACCAATGAAAATAACCTTGAAATATTCTAGATGTCCTTAAAACCCTTACAATAATAAATGGTGTAATTTCCCGACCGACTCAGATGGAATTACCGTACATTAAACCTGCAACTTCATCTAGAATCTAGCAGACTGCTTTCACAGAGTTTAGTCAGCGAACTTCATGGAAAATCGAGGATAGAGCTTTCAACCTTGTATGCTTAGCTTCAGAGAATTATATTTCAATCAAGGCCTGGTAGAGTTGGTTCAAACTTGTTTTGACGATAACTCGCCAACAAATGCGTTTTAGAGGGTCTTTTTCGGTTCGATGAAAATAGCCTTGAAATATTCTAGAAGTCCTTAAAACCCTTACAATAATAAATGCCGTAATTTCCCAACAGATTCAGATGGAATTACCGTACATTATACCTGCATTTTCATGGAGAATCTAGGAAAGTGCTTTCATAGATGTATAATTAGTTCAGAGAAAAATAATTGAATCTGGGCCTAGTAGAGTTGGTTCAAACTTGTTTTGACGATAACTCGCCAACAAATGCGTTTTAGAGGGTCTTTTTCGGACCAATGAAAATAGCCTTAAAATATTTTAGAAGTCCTTAAAACCCTTACAATAATAAATGGTGTAATTTCCCGACCGACTCAGATGGAATTACCGTACATTAAACCTGCAACTTCATCTAGAATCTAGCAGACTGCTTTCACAGAGTTTAGTCAGCGAACTTCATGGAAAATCGAGGATAGAGCTTTCAACCTTGTATGCTTAGCTTCAGAGAATTATATTTCAATCAAGGCCTGGTAGAGTTGGTTCAAACTTGTTTTGACGATAACTCGCCAACAAATGCGTTTTAGAGGGTCTTTTTCGAACCAATGAAAATAACCTTGAAATATTCTAGATGTCCTTAAAACCCTTACAATAATAAATGGTGTAATTTCCCGACCGACTCAGATGGAATTACCGTACATTAAACCTGCAACTTCATCTAGAATCTAGCAGACTGCTTTCACAGAGTTTAGTCAGCGAACTTCATGGAAAATCGAGGATAGAGCTTTCAACCTTGTATGCTTAGCTTCAGAGAATTATATTTCAATCAAGGCCTGGTAGAGTTAGTTCAAACTTGTTTTGACGATAACTCGCCAACAAATGCGTTTTAGAGGGTCTTTTTCGGTTCGATGAAAATAGCCTTGAAATATTCTAGAAGTCCTTAAAACCCTTACAATAATAAATGCCGTAATTTCCCAACAGATTCAGATGGAATTATACCTGCATTTTCATGGAGAATCTAGGAAAGTGCTCTCATAGATGTATAATTAGTTCAGAGAAAAATATTTGAATCTGGGCCTAGTAGAGTTGGTTCAAACTTGTTTTGACGATAACTCGCCAACAAATGCGTTTTAGAGTGTCTTTTTCGGACCAATGAAAATAGCCTTAAATTATTCTAGAAGTCCTAAAAACCCTTATAATAATCAATGGTATAATTTTTCGACAGATTCGGACGGAATTACTGTACATTATACCTGTAACTTCATGGAGAATCTAGGAGAGTGCTTTCACAGAGTTTAGTCAGCGAACTTCATGGAAAATCGAGGAGAGAGCTTTCAAAGTTGTATGCTTAGTTTCAGAGAATTATATTTCAATCAAGGTCTGGTAGAGTTAATTCAAACTTTTTTTAACAATAACTGGCCAACGAATGCGTTTAAGAGTGTCTTTTTCGGACCAATGAAAATAGCCTTGAAATATTTTAGAAGTCCTATAAACCCTTACAATAATAAATGGTGTAATTTTCCGACGGATTCAGATGGAATTACTGTACATTGTACCTGTTACTTCATGGAGAATCTAGGAGAGTGCTTTCATGGATGTATAATTAGTTCAGAAAAAAATATTTCAATCTATGTCTAGAAGAGTTGGTTCGAACTTTTTTTAACGATAACTGGCCAACTAATGCGTTTTAGATTGTCTTTTTCGGACCAATGAAAATAGCCTTGAAATATTTACGAAGTCCTTAAAACCCTGACAATAATAAATGATGTAATTTCCTGACAGATTCAGATGAAATTACTGTACATTATACCTGTAACTTCATGGAGAATCTAGGAGAGTGCTTTCACAGAGTTTAGTCAGCGAACTTCATGGAAAATCGAGGATAGAGCTTTCAACCTTGTATGCTTAGCTTCAAAGAATAATATTTCTATCCAGGCCTGGTAGAGGGTCTTTTACGGACCAATGAAAATAGCCTTGAAATTTTCTAAAAGTCTTTAAAACCCTTAAAAGTATAAATAGTGTAATTTCACAACGAAAAAAGCCTTGAAATATTCAAGAATTCCTAAAAGCTCTGACAATATTAAATGCAATGGTTTCTTATCACATACAGAAGTTCAAAAGAGTAAATAAAATGTACATTCGAGTCAGCGAATTACATGGAAAATCGAGTTGAGAGCTTTCAAAGTTGCATGCTTAGTTTCTGAGAAAAATATTTCAAACTAGGCCTGGTCGAGTTGGTTTTAACTTGTTTTGGCGATAAGTCGCTAACAAAAGCGTTTAAGAAGGTCTTTTTCGGACCAACGATAAAAGCCTTGAAATATTCTAGAAGTCCTTTCAGCTCTGACAATATTGAATGCAAAGGTTTCTTATCACATTCAGAATTTCGAAAGTGTCAAAAAAAATGTACCCTCAATCTTCATGGAGAATCGAGGAGAGAGCTCTCCAATATGTATGCTTAGTTCCAGAGAATAATATTTCAATCTAGGCCTGGTAGAGTTGGTTCGAACTTGTTTTGACGAATACTCGCTGACAAATGCGTTTTAGAGCGTCTTTTTTGGTTTAATGAAAATAGCCTTGAAATATTCAAGAATTCCTAAAAGCTCTGACAATATTAAATGCAATGGTTTCTTATCACATACAGAAGTTAGAAAGAGTAAATAAAATGTACATTCGAGTCAGCGAATTACATGGAAAATCGAGTTGAGAGCTTTCAAAGTTGCATGCTTTGTTTCTGAGAAAAATATTTCAATCTAGGCCTGGTCGAGTTGGCTTTAACTTGTTTTGGCGATAAGTCGCTAACAAAAGCGTTTAAGAAGGTCTTTTTCGGACCAACGATAAAAGCCTTGAAATATTCTAAAAGTCCTTTCAGCTCTGACAATATTGAATGCAAAGGTTTCTTATCACATTCAGAATTTCGAAAGTGTCAAAAAAAATGTACCCTCAATCTTCATGGAGAATCGAGGAGAGAGCTCTCCAATATGTATGCTTAGTTCCAGAGAATAATATTTCAATCTAGGCCTGGTAGAGTTGTTTCAACTTGTTTTGATGATAACTCGCGAACAAATGCATTTTGGAGGGTCTTTTTCGGTCCAACGAAAAAAGCCTTGAAATATTCTAAAAGTCCTAAAAGCTCTGACAATATTGAATGCAAAGGTTTCTTATCACATTCAGAAGTTCAAAAGTGTAAAAAAAAATGTACACTCGATCTTCATGGAGAGTCGAGGAGAGAGCTTTCCAATATGTATGCTTAGTTTCAGAGAATGATATTTCAATCTAGGCCTGGTAGAGTTGGTTCAACTTGTTTTGACGATAACTCGCCAACAAATGCGTTTTGGAGGGTCTTTTTCGGACCAATGAAAATAGCCTTGAAATATTCTAGAAGTCCTTAAAACCCTTATGATAAAATAATGGTGAAATTTCCCGACAGATTCAGATTGAATCACTGTTCATTATACCTGTAACTTCGAAGAGAATCGAGGAGAGAGCTTTCAAAGATGTATGCTTAGTTTGGAGTAAAATATTTCAATCTAGGCCTGGTAAGATTGGTTCAAACTTGTTTTGACGATAACTCGCCATCAAATGCGTTTTGTTTATCTTTCTCAACCATGAATCTTCATGCCTTTCAGGAATCATTCCAACGACACCAATGTGTGAGTGATTCAGAAGTCCAACATCAACTAAGATAAGTCAAATCTTTCAAACTTTTTTAGGCTTTGAAAATAGAAGTCTTTTTCGGACCAATGAAAATAGCCTCAAACTTTTCTAGAAATCCTAAAAACCCCTTTACAATAATAAATGGTGTAATTTTTCGACAGATTCAGATGGAATCACTGTACATTTTACCTGTAACTTCGAGGAGAATCAAGGAGAGAGCTTTCAAAGATGTATGCTTAGTTTGGAGAAAAATATTTCAATATAGGCCTGGTAGAGTTGGTTTGAACTTGTTTTGACGATAACTCGCCATCAAATGCGTTTTGTTTATCTTTCTCAACCATGAATCTTCATGCCTTTTAGGAATCATTCCAACGACACCAATGTGTGAGTGATTCAAAAGTCCAACATCAACTAAGATAAGTCAAATCTTTCAAACTTTTTTAGGCTTTGAAAATAGAAGTCTTTTTCGGACCAATGAAAATAGCCTCAAACTTTTCTAGAAATCCTTAAAACCCCTTCACAATAATAAATGGTGTAATTTTTCGACAGATTCAGATGGAATCACTGTACATTTTACCTGTAACTTCGAGGAGAATCAAGGAGAGAGCTTTCAAAGATGTATGCTTAGTTTGGAGAAAAATATTTCAATATAGGCCTGGTAGAGTTGGTTTGAACTTGTTTTGACGATAACTCGCCAACAAATGCGTTTGTATAGGGTCTATTTCGGACCAATGAAAATAGCCTTGAAATAATCTAGAAGTCCTCAAAACCTTACAATAATAAATGATGTAATTAACTAACAGATTCAAATAGAATGACTGTACATTATACCTGTAACTTCATGGAGAATCTAGAAACGTGCTTTCACAGAGTACAATCAGCGAACTTCATGGAGAATCGAGGAGAGAGCTTTCAAAGTTGTTTGCATAGTTTCAGAGAATAATATTTCAATCTAGGCCTGATAGAGTTGGTTCGAACTTGTTTAGATGATAACTCGCAAACTAATGCGTTTTAGAGTGTCTTGTTCAGACCAATGAAAATAGCCTTAAATTATTCTAGAAATCCTAAAACTCCTTACAATAATAAATGGTGTAATTTTCCGACAGATTCAGACGGAATTACTGTACATTATACCTTTAACTTCTTGGAGAATCGAGGAGAGAGCTTTCAAAGATGTATGCTTAGTTCAGAGAAAAATATTTCAATATAGGCCTGGTAGAGTTGGTTTGAACTTGTTTTGATGATAACTCGCCAACTAATGCGTTTTAGAGTGTCTTTTTCGGACCAATGAAAATAGCCTTAAATTATTCTAGAAGTCCTAAAAACCCTTATAATAATCAATGGTATAATTTTTCGACAGATTCGGACGGAATTACTGTACATTATACCTGTAACTTCATGAAGAATCTAGGAGAATGCTTTTATAGACGTATGCTTAGTTCAGAGAAAAATATTTTAATCTGGGCCTAGTAGAGTTGGTTCAAACTTGTTTTGACGATACCTCGCCAACTAATGCGTTTTAGAGTGTCTTTTTCGGACCAATGAAAATAGCCTTAAATTATTCTAGAAGTCCTAAAAACCCTTACAATAATCAATGGTATAATTTTTCGACAGATTCGGACGGAATTACTGTACATTATACCTGTAACTTCATGAAGAATCTAGGAGAATGCTTTTATAGACGTATGCTTAGTTTAGAGAAAAATATTTTAATCTGGGCCTAGTAGAGTTGGTTCAAACTTGTTTTGACGATACCTCGACAACTCATTCATTTTAGAGTGTCTTTTTCGGACCAATGAAAATAGCCTTAAGTTATTCTAGAAATCCTAAAAACCCTTACAATAATCAATGGTATAATCTTTCGACAGATTCGGACGGAATTACTGTACATTATACCTGTAACTTCATGAAGAATCTAGGAGAATGCTTTTATAGACGTATGCTTAGTTCAGAGAAAAATATTTTAATCTGGGCCTAGTAGAGTTGGTTCAAACTTGTTTTGACGATACCTCGCCAACTAATGCGTTTTAGAGTGTCTTTTTCGGACCAATGAAAATAGCCTTAAATTATTCTAGAAGTCCTAAAAACCCTTATAATAATCAATGGTATAATTTTTCGACAGATTCGGACGGAATTACTGTACATTATACCTGTAACTTCATGAAGAATCTAGGAGAATGCTTTTATAGACGTATGCTTAGTTCAGAGAAAAATATTTTAATCTTGGCCTAGTAGAGTTGGTCTAAACTTCTTTTGACGATAACCCGCCAACTAATTCTTTTAGAGTGTCTTTTTCGGACCAATGAAAATAGCCCCAAACTATTCTAGAAATCCTAAAAACCCCTTTACAATAATAAATGGTGTAATTTTTCGACAGATTCAGACGGAATTACTGTACATGATACCTGTAACTTCATGGAGAATCAAGTAGAGAGCTTTCAAAGATGTATACATAGTTCGGAGAAAAATATTTCAATATAGGCCTGGTAGAGTTGGTTCGAACTTGTTTTGACCATAACTCGCCAACAAATGCGTTTAAGAGGGTCTTTTTCGGACCGATGAAAATAGCCTTAAAATGTTCTAGTAGTCCTTTAAACCCTAACAATAATAATAGGTGGAATTCGCCGACAAATGCGTTCTAGAGGGTCTTTTTCGGACAAACGAAAAAAGCCTTGAAATATTCTGGAAGTCCTAAAAGCTCTGACAATATTGAATGCAAAGGTTTCTTATCACATTCAGAAGTTCAAAAGTGTAAAAAAAAATGTACACTCGAACTTCATGGAGAATCGAGGAGAGAGCTTTCCAATATGTATGCTTAGTTTCAGAGAATAATATTTCAATCTAGGCCTGGTAGTGTTGGTTCGAGCTTGTTTCGACGATAACTCGCCTATAAATGCGTTTTAAAGGGTCTTTTTCGGTGCAATGAAAATAACCAAGAAATATTCTAGAAGTATTTAAAACCCTAACGATATTAATGTGAAGGTTTCTTATCACATTCAGAAGTTCAAAAGTGTAAAAAAAAAAGGTTCAGTCGAGTCAGAGAAATTCATGGAAAATCAAGGAAAGTGTTTTCAAAGATGTATGCATAGTTGTGAGAAAAATATTTCAATCCAGGCCTGGTAGAGTTGGTTCAAACTTGTTTCGATGATAACTCGCTATTAAATGCGTTTTAGAGATTCTTTTTCGGTTCAATGAAAATAGCCTTGAAATATTCTAGAAGTCCTTAAAACTCTTACAATAATAAATGGTGTAATTTCCCTACAGACTCAGATGGAATTACCGTACATTATATCTGCAACTTCATGGAGTATCTAGGAGAGTGCTTTCATAGATGTATAATTAGTTCAGAGAAAAATATTTCAATCCGGGCCTAGTAGAGTTGGTTCAAACTTGTTTTGACGATAACTCGCCAACTAATGCGTTTTAGAGTGTCTTTTTCGGACCAACGGAAGTAGTAGAACATGCGGTATGGGCCGTCAAAACAAACCCTTACCACGCCTACCTGATGTTAACAGTTAGACGTCGGTGTCTCCGGCCCCCCCTTCTCCCCTCTCCACGGCTCTCGCGACTCTGACCGTGCGGAACCAAGAGGTCGTGGAGGGGGGTTGGGGAGAAATCTATGCTGCATAGGTAAGAGGAGGAGGAGGTTTCTCCGGACGCTCCACAGTATCCTCCTCCCCCGCGAGTATCTCCCCCTCTCTCCTCCTTTCCTCTCTTTAGTCCTCGCGGCTGCTTCCACCTCCCCACATCTCCCCCCTAGTCCACGGGAGTGATGTGCTCGTGTCACCTTGAAATTCGTAGCTCTTGCCACGAGAGAAGTTGGCGATAGTGGTAGTGTGCCGTGTGGGTGTGTATCTTTTATGTTGTGACAGTTAAGTTTTTTACCTTTTTTTTAAAACTCTCTGTATGCTTGAGAAGAGTTGTGTTTAAAAATTTTTTTGATTTATTCATATTTGAATAATTTTTTAAAGTCATGTCTTTGGACCAGAATCAACGTTAGTTAATTCAATTTTTCAATGTACTATATATATAATCAATCTAAATTTTTTACTAAATATGTGAAAACTTTTTTAGTGATCGCAGAAATGATGTCTGATGAGGAAGGTGATGACTTCATTAGAAGTATTGATTTGATAACGGTTGATAAAAGATGAAGGTTGGTTTTTATTAACTTCAAGATAATATTTATCATTTTTTTATATTAAAAAAAATAAATTAAAAATTTTTTGTTTTTTTTTTTCTTTAAAAAAGATGGTCAACAAGATATTTCGCAATGGCAGCGAGATAAATATTATGGTTCGTTTTGCTGGTCATACGGGTTACACACGTTCGACATTTTGAAGAGTATTTTGTTAAATTTACTTCTTCATACGGAATTTTGTAATTTGGACGCCACAACAGTGAAAGGAGAGAGCTTACGTGCCTGTGTAAGCCAATTTATACAGGAAATGAATGAGTACAGCCCGGATTTCGTCAGAACAGACGATGCACGTGAAAATCTGAATCAGCTTCTTCGGGTTCTTTTACAAGACCGAGAATACTACGAAATAATGGCTTTTTACAATTTTTAAAAACATACAATAGAGAACATAAAGACTTCTGCATTATAACGCGAGATGTAATTTTTTTTCTTGTCACAAAATAGAAGAAATATTGGAAAATAGTTATGAAGTAAATATTAGAAATTAAATCCTTATATCAAATTATAAATTAAGTGAATAAAGAAACGAATAAAAAAAATTTAACTAATTTTTTGTTTTTTTTTATTTTAACACTTTAACACTTTTATAGTTTCAAATACTATCGTTACTTAATTAAATTAAAAAAAAAAAATTTTAATGTTTTTTACCACTGCTGAGTTGATGTTTTTTCTACAAGCATCCAAGTTGCCACTGCCACTGCTTCGTTGATGTTTTTTTTTATTTCGTATCAAAATTTTTATAAGTTATGATGATGAATTTATTTTAAAGTTTTTTTAAAGATTGATATCAATGCTTTAATTTATTTTAAATTATTAAATGATGAACCATTGTTTTCTAGCAAATATATTTTTAAAGTAAAAAAGTAAGTTAAGAAGTAAAAAATTTAAATACATGTAATAAGTTTGGCTTTAATTATTTTTTTATATTAAGAAGTAAAAACTTTAATTATTTTTTTGTAGGTGAGGTGTTTGAAATAAAAAAAAAATTAATTTTTTGAAATGATTATTTTTTTTTATTTCTCCAATTTTTATATTACACTTTTTTTTATTTCACACCGCCTGGTCAGCTGATGATTCTATTGATTCTTCGTACTCTTCCACCATGAGTTCGTTCCGAAGATTTATTTTGGCTGGTGATAGACAATTGAAAACAATTTTTAATTACTTAAATAAATAAAAGTTTTTAAATTTTTACAACTAGAACTTACCACAAATCTCCAGGAAATGCGTCTTGAGTGTTTTAAATTTTTTATTACGGCGATATTTACCGCCAATTATAAATTGCCCGACGCACATCATCACGTCGGCACTTTATTTGTAGTGTTTTTTATACATTTGAATAATGTCGCGCACTTTGCTTTTGTCCAAAATCCACTGCAATAAATCGAAGAGAAAAATGTAGCTCTGACTCGTAACCCATTTGATGTGATTAAAGGTGTAAGGGTTAAACCTATGTTTCATGCGAGCGTTATTTTGGTATTTTAAATAAAAAATTGAAAATATGATTGCTTCCCGCCGAGCCACTTTTCTTTCGCGGCTAGATGAATTTAAGTTACATCTGTCAATTAATTTTTGAATGCTGCCGAGCATTTTTATTATCTATTTACACGTGGTCGAACGTAAAACTACAGACAGCCACAAGCGCATCAATTTAGAGCTGTATTATAAAAAAATGTAACGTTTGAAATTTTTGAGTCGTAAGAGTGGGAGGCAGAGGTGGGGGAAATGGGATGCTTAGTTTCTAGTGTGATAACGAATTTGTGCAGCAATCTAGAGCTGCATTAAAAAGTGCTACATTTGCAATTTTTGTACACGTGAGATATGAGAGGTGAGCGGGTGTGAGTGTGTGTGGGGGGGAAAGGTGCTGCTTAGCGTCAGCTATTAAAGCAAATTTTGCATAGTTTTGAAATTTGACGGATATTTCCGTAGTTTCGATTGAGCTTTTGACGAAACCTGTTACGCATCAGTGTAAAAAAAATAAATAAATTTAAAAAAATGAGTGATTTACGGAATCAATGTAAGTAAATAGTTTTATTGTGCATAGTCGTTATTGTGTGCTAATTATAAAAAAAGTTAAAAAAAAAAAATTAATTCAAATTTTTTAGTGCTGAGAGAAATGAACGAGGATGATTTAGGGGACGCTATTGTTCTACGGGCCGTGGAACTGTCTAATGGTAAGTTTTTTTACATACTTTTTGTGTGTTACTAAGTATTCAAAAAAAAAAGTTATAATAAAAATACATTAAAATTTTGTAGCGATGAGAGAAATGAACGAGGATGATTTAGGGGACGCTATTGTTCTACGGGCTGTGGAACTGTCTCGTGGTAAGTATTTATGTTTATACATTTAGACATTACTTATTGTGTTATTTAATATTAAGGTTTTTTTTTTTTTTCTTTTTTTTTTTCTAGATTCGATTGATAGTCCTATAAGGGGAGTAGTGGGCAATAATAAAAGAAGGCGAAGGCTCGCCAGCACCAGCACCAGCAGCGATGATTCGGACCCTATAAAGGGTAAAGTTAACAACAAGAGATGCAGAAGACTTATAAGCAGCAGCAGCAGCAGCGACGATTTGAGTCCTATAGAAGGCAGAGTAAGAAGTATAATAAGAAAAATTATAAGTTCATCCGACGAAGATATAAAAAAAAATGCAAGTGCGGTCCCTAGTGATTGTAGGTCTCTTTTGTTCCTGCTGCTGGCTGCAGTCTGCACGGCGCGTAGAGGGACCAAGTACCAACGTCAACTCGTTGCGTGAAGTTGTAAAGAGGGGGGAGCGTAGCACACAGCTGCTGCCAACTCGAACGCTGCTGCCGAGCTGTAGAGTGACCGTGACGTCACCTCCTTCTTCTCGTCGTTGCTGCTGAATCTGTCGAGAAATTACGGCATTTATAATTGTAAGGGTTTTAAGGACTTCTAGAATATTTCAAGGCTATTTTCATTGAACCGAAAAAGCCCCTCTAAAACGCAATTGTTGGCGAGTTATCATCAAAACAAGTTCGAACCAACTCTACCAGGCCTAGATTGAAATATTTTTCTCAGAGCATACATCTTTGAAAGCTCTCTCCTCGATTGTCCATGAACTTACAGGTATAATGTACAGTAATTCCATCGGAATCTGTCGGAAAATTACACCATTTATTATTGTAAGGGTATGAAGGACTTCTAGAATATTTCAAGGCTATTTTCATTGGTCCAAAAAAGACCCTCTAAAACGCAATTGTTGGCGAGTTATCATCAAAACAAGTTCGAACCAACTCTACCAGGCCTAGATTGAAATATTTTTCTCCGAACTAAGCATGCATCTTTAAAAGCTCTCTCCTCGATTTTCCATGAAGTTACAGGTATAATCTACAGTAATTCCATCTGAATCTGTCGGAAAATTACACCATTTATTATTGTAAGGGTATGAAGGACTTCTAGAATATTTCAAGGCTATTTTCATTGGTCCAAAAAAGACCCTCTAAAACGCAATTGTTGGCGAGTTATCATCAAAACAAGTTCGAACCAACTCTACCAGGCCTAGATTGAAATATTTTTCTCCGAACTAAGCATGCATCTTTAAAAGCTCTCTCCTCGATTTTCCATGAAGTTACAGGTATAATGTACAGTAATTCCATCTGAATCTGTCGGAAAATTTCACCATTTATTATTGTAAGGGTTTTAAGGACTTCTAGAATATTTCAAGGCTATTTTCATTGGTCCGAAAATGACCCTCTAAAACGAATTTGTTGGCGAGTTATCGTCAAAACAAGTTCGAACCAACACTACCAGGCCTAGATTGAAATGTTATTCTCTGAAACTAAGCAAACAACTTTGAAAGCTCTCTCCTCGATTTTTCATGAAGTTCACTGACTCGAGTGTACATTTTTTTTTACACTTTTGAACTTCTGAATGTGAAAAGAAACCTTTGCATTCAATATTGTCAGAGCTTTTAAGAGTTCTAGGATATTTCAAGGCTTTTTTCGTTGATCCGAAAAAGACCTTCTAAAATGCATTTGTTGGCGAGTTATCGTCAAAACAAGTTTGAATCAACTCTCACAGGCCAAGTTTAGAATAATTTTCTCCGAACTAAGCATACATCTTTGATGGCTCTCTCCTCGGTTCTCCATGAAGTTACAGGTATAATGTACAGTAATTCCATCTGAATCTGTCGGGAAATTTCACCATTTATTATTGTAAGGGTTTTAAGGACTTCTAGAATATTTCAAGGCTATTTTCATTGGTCCGAAAAAGACCTTCTAAAATGCATTTGTTGGCGAGTTATCGTCAAAACAAGTTCGTACGAACACTAGCAGGCCTAGAGTAAAATGTTATTCTCTGAAACTAAGCAAACAACTTTGAAAGCTCTCTCCTCCATTTTCCATGAAGTTCGCTGACTCGAGTGTACATTTTCTTTTACACTTTTGAACTTCTGAATGTGAAAAGAAACCTTTGCATTCAATATTGTCAGAGCTTTTAAGAGTTCTAGGATATTTCAAGGCTTTTTTCGTTGATCCGAAAAAGACCTTCTAAAATGCATTTGTTGGCGAGTTATCGTCAAAACAAGTTTGAATCAACTCTCACAGGCCAAGTTTAGAATATTTTTCTCCGAACTAAGCATGCATCTTTAAAAGCTCTCTCCTCGATTTTCCATGAAGTTACAGGTATAATCTACAGTAATTCCATCTGAATCTGTCGGAAAATTACACCATTTATTATTGTAAGGGTATGAAGGACTTCTAGAATATTTCAAGGCTATTTTCATTGGTCCAAAAAAGACCCTCTAAAACGCAATTGTTGGCGAGTTATCATCAAAACAAGTTCGAACCAACTCTACCAGGCCTAGATTGAAATATTTTTCTCCGAACTAAGCATGCATCTTTAAAAGCTCTCTCCTCGATTTTCCATGAAGTTACAGGTATAATGTACAGTAATTCCATCTGAATCTGTCGGAAAATTTCACCATTTATTATTGTAAGGGTTTTAAGGACTTCTAGAATATTTCAAGGCTATTTTCATTGGTCCGAAAATGACCCTCTAAAACGAATTTGTTGGCGAGTTATCGTCAAAACAAGTTCGAACCAACACTACCAGGCCTAGATTGAAATGTTATTCTCTGAAACTAAGCAAACAACTTTGAAAGCTCTCTCCTCGATTTTTCATGAAGTTCACTGACTCGAGTGTACATTTTTTTTTACACTTTTGAACTTCTGAATGTGAAAAGAAACCTTTGCATTCAATATTGTCAGAGCTTTTAAGAGTTCTAGGATATTTCAAGGCTTTTTTCGTTGATCCGAAAAAGACCTTCTAAAATGCATTTGTTGGCGAGTTATCGTCAAAACAAGTTTGAATCAACTCTCACAGGCCAAGTTTAGAATAATTTTCTCCGAACTAAGCATACATCTTTGATGGCTCTCTCCTCGGTTCTCCATGAAGTTACAGGTATAATGTACAGTAATTCCATCTGAATCTGTCGGGAAATTTCACCATTTATTATTGTAAGGGTTTTAAGGACTTCTAGAATATTTCAAGGCTATTTTCATTGGTCCGAAAAAGACCTTCTAAAATGCATTTGTTGGCGAGTTATCGTCAAAACAAGTTCGTACGAACACTAGCAGGCCTAGAGTAAAATGTTATTCTCTGAAACTAAGCAAACAACTTTGAAAGCTCTCTCCTCCATTTTCCATGAAGTTCGCTGACTCGAGTGTACATTTTCTTTTACACTTTTGAACTTCTGAATGTGAAAAGAAACCTTTGCATTCAATATTGTCAGAGCTTTTAAGAGTTCTAGGATATTTCAAGGCTTTTTTCGTTGATCCGAAAAAGACCTTCTAAAATGCATTTGTTGGCGAGTTATCGTCAAAACAAGTTTGAATCAACTCTCACAGGCCAAGTTTAGAATAATTTTCTCCGAACTAAGCATACATCTTTGATGGCTCTCTCCTCGGTTCTCCATGAAGTTACAGGTATAATGTACAGTAATTCCATCTGAATCTGTCGGGAAATTACGGCATTTATAATTGTAAGGGTTTTAAGGACTTCTAGAATATTTAAAGGCTATTTTCATTGAACCGAAAAAGACCCTCTAAAACGCAATTGTTGGCGAGTTATCATCAAAACAAGTTCGAACGAACTCTACCAGGCCTAGATTGAAATATTTTTCTCCGAACTAAGCATACATCTTTGAAAGCTCTCTCTTTGATTGTCCATGAACTTACAGGTATACTGTACAGTAATTCCATCTGAATCTGTCGGAAAATTTCACCATTTATTATTGTAAGGGTTTTAAGGACTTCTAGAATATTTCAAGGCTATTTTCATTGGTCCGAAAAAGACCCTCTAAAACGAATTTGTTGGCGAGTTATCGTCAAAACAAGTTCGAACCAACACTACCAGGCCTAGATTGAAATGTTATTCTCTGAAACTAAGCAAACAACTTTGAAAGCTCTCTCCTCGATTTTTCATGAAGTTCACTGACTCGAGTGTACATTTTTTTTTACACTTTTGAACTTCTGAATATGATAAGAAACCTTTGCATTCAATATTGTCAGAGCTTTTAGGAGTTCTAGAATATTTCAAGGCTTTTTCCGTTGGTCCGAAAAAGACCTTCTAAAATGCATTTGTTGGCGAGTTATCGTCAAAACAAGTTCGAACGAACACTAGCAGGCCTAGAGTAAAATGTTATTCTCTGAAACTAAGCAAACAACTTTGAAAGCTCTCTCCTCCATTTTCCATGAAGTTCGCTGACTCGAGTGTACATTTTCTTTTACACTTTTGAACTTCTGAATGTGATAAGAAACCTTTGCATTTAATATTGTCAGAGCTTTTAGGACTTCTAGAATATTTCAAGGCTATTTTCATTGGTCCGAAAAAGACCCTCTAAAACGCATTTGTTGGCGAGTTATCGTCAAAACAAGTTCGAACGAACTCTACCAGGCCTAGATTGAAATGTTTTTCTCCGAACTAAGCATACATCTTTGAAAGCTCTCTCCTCGGTTCTCCATGAAGTTACAGGTATAATGTACAGTAATTCCATCGGAATCTGTCGGTAAATTACGGCATTTATAATTGTAAGGGTTTTAAGGACTTCTAGAATATTTCAAGGCTATTTTCATTGAACCGAAAAAGCCCCTCTAAAACGCAATTGTTGGCGAGTTATCATCAAAACAAGTTCGAACGAACTCTACCAGGCCTAGATTGAAATATTTTTCTCCGAACTAAGCATACATCTTTGAAAGCTCTCTCCTCGATTGTCCATGAACTTACAGGTATAATGTACAGTAATTCCATCGGAATCTGTCGGAAAATTACACCATTTATTATTGTAAGGGTATGAAGGACTTCTAGAATATTTCAAGGCTATTTTCATTGGTCCAAAAAAGACCCTCTAAAACGCAATTGTTGGCGAGTTATCATCAAAACAAGTTCGAACCAACTCTACCAGGCCTAGATTGAAATATTTTTCTCCGAACTAAGCATGCATCTTTAAAAGCTCTCTCCTCGATTTTCCATGAAGTTACAGGTATAATCTACAGTAATTCCATCTGAATCTGTCGGAAAATTACACCATTTATTATTGTAAGGGTATGAAGGACTTCTAGAATATTTCAAGGCTATTTTCATTGGTCCAAAAAAGACCCTCTAAAACGCAATTGTTGGCGAGTTATCATCAAAACAAGTTCGAACCAACTCTACCAGGCCTAGATTGAAATATTTTTCTCCGAACTAAGCATGCATCTTTAAAAGCTCTCTCCTCGATTTTCCATGAAGTTACAGGTATAATGTACAGTAATTCCATCTGAATCTGTCGGAAAATTTCACCATTTATTATTGTAAGGGTTTTAAGGACTTCTAGAATATTTCAAGGCTATTTTCATTGGTCCGAAAATGACCCTCTAAAACGAATTTGTTGGCGAGTTATCGTCAAAACAAGTTCGAACGAACACTACCAGGCCTAGATTGAAATGTTATTCTCTGAAACTAAGCAAACAACTTTGAAAGCTCTCTCCTCGATTTTTCATGAAGTTCACTGACTCGAGTGTACATTTTTTTTTACACTTTTGAACTTCTGAATGTGAAAAGAAACCTTTGCATTCAATATTGTCAGAGCTTTTAAGAGTTCTAGGATATTTCAAGGCTTTTTTCGGTGATCCGAAAAAGACCTTCTAAAATGCATTTGTTGGCGAGTTATCGTCAAAACAAGTTTGAATCAACTCTCACAGGCCAAGTTTAGAATAATTTTCTCCGAACTAAGCATACATCTTTGATGGCTCTCTCCTCGGTTCTCCATGAAGTTACAGGTATAATGTACAGTAATTCCATCTGAATCTGTCGGGAAATTACGGCATTTATAATTGTAAGGGTTTTAAGGACTTCTAGAATATTTCAAGGCTATTTTCATTGAACCGAAAAAGACCCTCTAAAACGCAATTGTTGGCGAGTTATCGTCAAAACAAGTTCGAACGAACTCTACCAGGCCTAGATTGAAATGTTTTTCTCCGAACTAAGCATACATCTTTGAAAGCTCTCTCCTCGGTTCTCCATGAAGTTACAGGTATACTGTACAGTAATTCCATCGGAATCTGTCGGTAAATTACGGCATTTATAATTGTAAGGGTTTTAAGGACTTCTAGAATATTTCAAGGCTATTTTCATTGGTCCAAAAATGACCCTCTCAAACGAATTTGTTGGCGAGTTATCGTCAAAACAAGTTTGAATCAACTCTCACAGGCCAAGTTTAGAATAATTTTCTCCGAACTAAGCATACATCTTTGATGGCTCTCTCCTCGGTTCTCCATGAAGTTACAGGTATAATGTACAGTAATTCCATCTGAATCTGTCGGGAAATTACGGCATTTATAATTGTAAGGGTTTTAAGGACTTCTAGAATATTTCAAGGCTATTTTCATTGAACCGAAAAAGACCCTCTAAAACGCAATTGTTGGCGAGTTATCATCAAAACAAGTTCGAACGAACTCTACCAGGCCTAGATTGAAATATTTTTCTCCGAACTAAGCATACATCTTTGAAAGCTCTCTCTTTGATTGTCCATGAACTTACAGGTATAATGTACAGTAATTCCATCTGAATCTGTCGGAAAATTTCACCATTTATTATTGTCAGGGTTTTAAGGACTTCTAGAATATTTCAAGGCTATTTTCATTGGTCCGAAAAAGACCCTCTAAAACGAATTTGTTGGCGAGTTATCGTCAAAACAAGTTCGAACCAACACTACCAGGCCTAGATTGAAATGTTATTCTCTGAAACTAAGCAAACAACTTTGAAAGCTCTCTCCTCGATTTTTCATGAAGTTCACTGACTCGAGTGTACATTTTTTTTTACACTTTTGAACTTCTGAATGTGATAAGAAACCTTTGCATTTAATATTGTCAGAGCTTTTAGGACTTCTAGAATATTTCAAGGCTATTTTATTGGTCCGAAAAAGACCCTCTAAAACGCATTTGTTGGCGAGTTATCGTCAAAACAAGTTCGAACGAACTCTACCAGGCCTAGATTGAAATGTTTTTCTCCGAACTAAGCATACATCTTTGAAAGCTCTCTCCTCGGTTCTCCATGAAGTTACAGGTATAATGTACAGTAATTCCATCGGAATCTGTCGGTAAATTACGGCATTTATAATTGTAAGGGTTTTAAGGACTTCTAGAATATTTCAACGCTATTTTCATTGGTCTGAAAAAGACCCTCTAAAACGAATTTATTGGCGAGTTATCGTCGAAACAAGTTCGAACCAACACTACCAGGCCTAGATTGAAATGTTATTCTCTGAAGTTAAGCAAACAACTTTGGAAGCTCTCTCCTCGATTTTCCATGAAGTTCACTGACTCGAGTGTACTTTTTTTTTACACTTTTGAACTTCTGAATGTGATAAGAAACCTTTGTTTTCAATATTGTCAGAGCTTTTAGGACTTCTAGAATATTTCAAGGCTTTTTTCGTTGGTCCGAAAAAGACCTTCTCAAATGCATTTGTTGGCGAGTTATCGTAAAAACAAGTTTGAACCAACTCTCACAGGCCAAGTTTAGAATAATTTTCTCCAAACTAAGCATACATCTTTTATGGCTCTCTCCTCGATTCTCTATAAAGTTACAGGTATAATGTACAGTAACTCTATCTGAATCTGTCGGGAAATTTCATCTATTATGATTGTTTGGGTTTTAAGGACTTCTAGAACATTTTAAAGATATTTTCATTGGTCCGAAAAAGACCCACTAAAACGCATTAGTTGGCGAGTTATCGTCAAAACAAGTTTGAACCAACTCTACTAGGCCAAGTTTGGAATAATTTTCTCCGAACTAAGCATACATCTTTGAAAGCTTGTAACGGGGTATTTCTTGAGAAAAGGGCCTCCCTTAAATAATTAAGAGAGTTTCCCGGGCCCTCCCGTTACAAGGTAATTCTTTCTAGAAATAATACGGGGAACTTCTCCTTAATCTGCGGTCAGGGTTTCCACGGAGAGAAAACCTCCGGGTATGGTTGGTGAGCTAGAGAGAGAAGAAATAAATTATTACAAAATTTAGGTTAATTTCATTTTATCCTTGTCTACGGAAAATAAAAAAAAAATCAAGTCTACAATTACAGAAAAATAAAGGTTTAATTTGAGAACAAAGGAATATAATTGAAACTATAAAGTAGTCTACAAAATGGCGGGTAACGACGCCGCGTCAAGAAAATCTCGTTCGAATTTGTATAACTCTCAATAATATCCAAACAAAATTCTCATTCAGCGTACGTTACACAGAAATTTCCGGAAAACATGCTTTATAAAATTTTCAATGAAATATACAAAAAAAAACCTTACGTTACAAAATTTTCAAAAAAATTCTCTGATGCCCCAAAATGGCTACTATTTCGTTTTTCCAACTCTCGGTATAAGGAATAACCATGAAGTTGCAGGTATAATGTACGGTAATTCCATCTGAGTCTGTAAGGAAATTACACCATTTATTATTGTGAAGGTTTTAAGGACTTCTGGAATATTTCGAGGCTATTTTCATTTATCCGAAAATGACCCTCTAAAACGCAATTGTTGGCGAGTTATCGTCAAAACAAGTTCGAACCAACTCTGGCAGGCCTAGATTGAAATATTATTCTCTGAAACTAAGCATACATATTCGAAAGCTCTCTCCTCGAATCTCCATGAAGATCGAGTGTGCATTTTTTTTTACACTTTTGAACTTCTGTATGTGATATAAAACCTTTGATTCAATATTGTCAGAGCTTTTAGGACTTCTAGAATATTTCAAGGCTTTTTTCGTTGGTCCGAGAAAGTCCCCCTAAAACGCAATTGTTGTCGAGTTATCGTCAAAACAAGTTCGAACCAACTCTTCCAGGCCTATATTGAAGTATTTTTCTCCGAACTATGCATTCATCTTTGAAAGCTCTCTCCTCGATTCTCCATGAAGTTACAGGTATATTGTACGGTAATTCCACTGAATCTGTCAGAAAATTACACCATTTATTCTTGTAAGAATTTTAAGGACTTCTAGATTATGTCAAGGCTGATTTCAATGGTCCGAAAAAGACCCTCTTAACGCATTTGTTGGCGAGTTTTCGTCAAAACAAGTTCAAACCAACTTTACCAGGCCTATATTAAAATATTTTTCTACGAACTATGCATTTATCTTTGAAAACTCTCTCCTCGATTCTCCATGAAGTGACAGGTATAATGTACAGTAACTCCATTCGTCCAAACAAGTTCGGACCAACACTACCAGGCCTATATTGAAATATTTTTCTCCGAACTAAGCATACATCTTTAAAAGCCCTCTCCTCGATTTCCCATGAAGTTCGCTGTTCAAACTCTGTGAAAGCCATTTTCTAGATTCTCCATGAAGTTACAGGTAAAATGTACGTTAATTCCATCTGAATCTGTCAGTAAATTATACCATTTATTATTGTGAGGGTTTTAAGGATTTCTAGAATAATTAAAGGCTTTTTTCATTGGTCCGAAAAAGACCCTCTAAAACGCTTTTGTTGGCGAGTTCTCGTCAAAACAAGTTTGAACCAACTCAACTTGGCCCAGATTGAATTATTTTTCTCTGAACTAATTATACATCTATGAAAGCACTCTCCTAGATTTTCCATGAAGTTGCAGATATAATGTACGGTAATTCCATCTGAGTCTGCAAGGAAATTACACCATTTATCATTGTAAGAGTTTAAAGAACTTCTAGAATATTTCAAGGCTTTTTTCATTGAACCGAACAAGACCTTCTTAAACAAATTCGTTGGCGAGATATCGACAAAACAAGTTCAAATCAACTCTTCCAGGAATATATTGAAATATTTTTCTCCAAACTATGCATACAACTTTGAAAGCTTTCTCCTCGATTCTCCATGAAGTTGCTGGTATAATGTACGGTAATTCCATCTGAGTCTGTCGGGAAATTACACCATTTATTATTGTCAGTGTTTCAAGGACATCCAGAATATTTCAAGGCTATTTTCATTGGTCCCAAAAAGACCCTCTTAAACGCATTTATTGGCGATTTATCGTCAAAACAAGTTCAGACCAACACTACCAGGCCGATTTTGAAATATTTATCTCCGAACTATGCATAAATCTTTAAAAGCTCTCTTTTCGATTCTCCATGAAGTTAAAGGTATAATGTACAGTAATTCCGTCTGAATCCGTCGGAAAATTACACCATTTATTATTGTAAGGGTTTTTAGGATTTCTAGAATAATTAAAGGCTATTTTCATTAGTCCGAAAAATACACTCTAAAACGCATTAGTTGGCGAGTTATCGTCAAAATCAGTCTAAACCAACTCTACTAGGCCCAGATTCAAATCTTTTTCTCCGAACTATGCATACATTTTTGAAATATCTCTTCTCGATTCTCCATTCAGTTACAGGTATAATGTACAGTAATTCCATCTGAGTCCGTCGGGAAATTACACCATTTATTATTGTCAGGGTTTTAAGGACTTCTAGTATATTTCAAGGCTATCTTCTTTAGTCCGAAAAAGACCCTCTTAAACGCATTTGTTGGCGAGATATCGACGAAACAAGTTCAAAAAAACTCTACCAGGCCTAGATTGAAATATTTTTCTCCGAACTAAGCATACATCTTTGAAAAATCTCTTCTCGATTCTCCACGAAGTTAAAGGTATAATGTACAGTAATTCCGTCTGAATCCGTCGGAAAATTACACCATTTATTATTGTAAGGGTTTTTAGGATTTCTAGAATAATTTAAGGATATTTTCATTGGTCCGAAAAAGACCCACTAAAACGCATTTGTTGGGAAATTCTCGTCAAAACAAGTTTGATCCAACTCTACTAGACCCAGATTGAATTATTTTTCTCTGAACTAATTATACATCTATGAAAGAACTCTCCTAGATTCTCCATGAAGATACACCATTTATTATTGTAAGAGTTTAAAGGACTTCTAGAATATTTGAAGGCTATTTTCATTGAACCGAAAAAGAATCCTCAAAACGCATTTAATGATGAGTTATCATCGAATCAAGTTTGAACCAACTCTACCGGGCCTGGATTGAAATATTTATCTCCGAATTATGCATAAATCTTTAAAAGCTCTCTTCTGGATTCTCCATAAAGTTGCTGTTATAATGTACGGTAATTCCATCTGAGTTTGTCGGAAAAATTCCACCATTTATCATTGTAAGGGTTTCAAGGACCTCTAGATTATTTCAAGGCTATTTTCATTGGTCCGAAAAAGCTTTTTTAAAACGCATTTAATGGCGAATTATTGTCAAAACAAGTTCAAACCCACTCTACCAGGTCTATATTGAAATATTTTTCTCTGAAATAAGCATACATATTTGAAAGCTCTCTCCTCGATTCTCCTTGAAGTTACAGGTACAATGTACAGTAATTCCATCTGAATCCGTCGGAAAAGTAGACCATTTTTTATTGTAAGGGTTTTAAGGGCTTCTAGAATATTTCAAGGCTATCTTCATTGGTCTTAAAAAGACCCTCTAAAACGCATTTGTTGGTGAGTTATCGCCAAAACAAGTTTGAACCAACTCTACCAGGCCTGGACAGTAATATTATTCTCTGAAACTAAGCATACAAGGTTGAAAGCTCTATCCTCAATTTTTCATGAAATTCACTGACTAAACTCTGTGAAAGCACTCTCATAGATTCTTCATGAAGTTACAGGTATAATGTACGGTAATTCCATCTGAATCTGTCAGGAAATTACACCATTTATTATTGTAAGGGTTTCAAGGACCTCTAGATTATTTCAAGGCTATTTTCATTGGTCCGAAAAAGCTTTTTTAAAACGCATTTAATGGCGAATTATTGTCAAAAGAAGTTCAAACCCACTCTACCAGGTCTATATTGAAATATATTTCTCTGAACTAAGCATACATCTTTGAAAGCTCTCTCCTCGATTCTCCTTGAAGTTACAGGTACAATGTACAGTAATTTCATCTGAATCCGTCGGAAAATTAGACCATTTTTTATTGTAAGGGTTTTAAGGATTTCTAGAATAATTGAAGGCTATTTTTATTGGTCTGAAAAAGACACCCTAAAACGCATTCGTTGGCGAGTTATCGTCAAAACAAGTTTGAACCAACTCTACTAGGCCGAGATCGAATTATTTTTCTCTGAACTAATTATACATCTATGAAAGCACTCTCATTGATTCTTCATGAAGTTACAGGTATAATGTACGGTAATTCTATCTGAATCTGTCAGGAAATGACACCATTTATTATTGTAAGGGTTTCAAGGACCTCTAGATTATTTCAAGGCTATTTTCATTGGTCCGAAAAAGCTTTTTTAAAACGCATTTAATGTCGAATTATTGTCAAAACAAGTTCAAACCCACTCTACCAGGTCTATATTGAAATATTTTTCTCTGAACTAAGCATACATCTTTGAAAGCTCTCTCCTCGATTCTCCTTGAAGTTACAGGTACAATGTACAGTAATTCCATCTGAATCCGTCGGAAAATTAGACCATTTTTTATTGTAAGGGTTTTAAGGATTTCTAGAATAATTGAAGGCTATTTTTATTGGTCTGAAAAAGACACCCTAAAACGCATTCGTTGGCGAGTTATCGTCAAAACAAGTCTGAACCAACTCTACTAGGCCCAGATCGAATTATTTTTCTCTGAACTAATTATACATCTATGAAAGCACTCTCATAGATTCTTCATGAAGTTACAGGTATAATGTACGGTAATTCCATCTGAATCTGTCAGGAAATTACACCATTTATTATTGTAAGGGTTTCAAGGACCTCTAGATTATTTCAAGGCTATTTTCATTGGTCCGAAAAAGCTTTTTTAAAACGCATTTAATGGCGAATTATTATCAAAACAAGTTCAAACCCACTCTACCAGGTCTATATTGAAATATTTTTCTCTGAACTAAGCATACATCTTTGAAAGCTCTCTCCTCGATTCTCCTTGAAGTTACAGGTACAATGTACAGTAATTCCATCTGAATCCGTCGGAAAATTAGACCATTTTTTATTGTAAGGGTTTTAAGGATTTCTAGAATAATTGAAGGCTATTTTTATTGGTCTGAAAAAGACACCCTAAAACGCATTCGTTGGCGAGTTATCGTCAAAACAAGTTCGAACCAACTCTACCAGGCCTAGATTGAAATATTTTTCTCCGAACTAAGCATGCATCTTTAAAAGCTCTCTCCTCGATTTTCCATGAAGTTACAGGTATAATCTACAGTAATTCCATCTGAATCTGTCGGAAAATTACACCATTTATTATTGTAAGGGTATGAAGGACTTCTAGAATATTTCAAGGCTATTTTCATTGGTCCAAAAAAGACCCTCTAAAACGCAATTGTTGGCGAGTTATCATCAAAACAAGTTCGAACCAACTCTACCAGGCCTAGATTGAAATATTTTTCTCCGAACTAAGCATGCATCTTTAAAAGCTCTCTCCTCGATTTTCCATGAAGTTACAGGTATAATGTACAGTAATTCCATCTGAATCTGTCGGAAAATTTCACCATTTATTATTGTAAGGGTTTTAAGGACTTCTAGAATATTTCAAGGCTATTTTCATTGGTCCGAAAATGACCCTCTAAAACGAATTTGTTGGCGAGTTATCGTCAAAACAAGTTCGAACCAACACTACCAGGCCTAGATTGAAATGTTATTCTCTGAAACTAAGCAAACAACTTTGAAAGCTCTCTCCTCGATTTTTCATGAAGTTCACTGACTCGAGTGTACATTTTTTTTTACACTTTTGAACTTCTGAATGTGAAAAGAAACCTTTGCATTCAATATTGTCAGAGCTTTTAAGAGTTCTAGGATATTTCAAGGCTTTTTTCGTTGATCCGAAAAAGACCTTCTAAAATGCATTTGTTGGCGAGTTATCGTCAAAACAAGTTTGAATCAACTCTCACAGGCCAAGTTTAGAATAATTTTCTCCGAACTAAGCATACATCTTTGATGGCTCTCTCCTCGGTTCTCCATGAAGTTACAGGTATAATGTACAGTAATTCCATCTGAATCTGTCGGGAAATTTCACCATTTATTATTGTAAGGGTTTTAAGGACTTCTAGAATATTTCAAGGCTATTTTCATTGGTCCGAAAAAGACCTTCTAAAATGCATTTGTTGGCGAGTTATCGTCAAAACAAGTTCGTACGAACACTAGCAGGCCTAGAGTAAAATGTTATTCTCTGAAACTAAGCAAACAACTTTGAAAGCTCTCTCCTCCATTTTCCATGAAGTTCGCTGACTCGAGTGTACATTTTCTTTTACACTTTTGAACTTCTGAATGTGAAAAGAAACCTTTGCATTCAATATTGTCAGAGCTTTTAAGAGTTCTAGGATATTTCAAGGCTTTTTTCGTTGATCCGAAAAAGACCTTCTAAAATGCATTTGTTGGCGAGTTATCGTCAAAACAAGTTTGAATCAACTCTCACAGGCCAAGTTTAGAATATTTTTCTCCGAACTAAGCATGCATCTTTAAAAGCTCTCTCCTCGATTTTCCATGAAGTTACAGGTATAATCTACAGTAATTCCATCTGAATCTGTCGGAAAATTACACCATTTATTATTGTAAGGGTATGAAGGACTTCTAGAATATTTCAAGGCTATTTTCATTGGTCCAAAAAAGACCCTCTAAAACGCAATTGTTGGCGAGTTATCATCAAAACAAGTTCGAACCAACTCTACCAGGCCTAGATTGAAATATTTTTCTCCGAACTAAGCATGCATCTTTAAAAGCTCTCTCCTCGATTTTCCATGAAGTTACAGGTATAATGTACAGTAATTCCATCTGAATCTGTCGGAAAATTTCACCATTTATTATTGTAAGGGTTTTAAGGACTTCTAGAATATTTCAAGGCTATTTTCATTGGTCCGAAAATGACCCTCTAAAACGAATTTGTTGGCGAGTTATCGTCAAAACAAGTTCGAACCAACACTACCAGGCCTAGATTGAAATGTTATTCTCTGAAACTAAGCAAACAACTTTGAAAGCTCTCTCCTCGATTTTTCATGAAGTTCACTGACTCGAGTGTACATTTTTTTTTACACTTTTGAACTTCTGAATGTGAAAAGAAACCTTTGCATTCAATATTGTCAGAGCTTTTAAGAGTTCTAGGATATTTCAAGGCTTTTTTCGTTGATCCGAAAAAGACCTTCTAAAATGCATTTGTTGGCGAGTTATCGTCAAAACAAGTTTGAATCAACTCTCACAGGCCAAGTTTAGAATAATTTTCTCCGAACTAAGCATACATCTTTGATGGCTCTCTCCTCGGTTCTCCATGAAGTTACAGGTATAATGTACAGTAATTCCATCTGAATCTGTCGGGAAATTTCACCATTTATTATTGTAAGGGTTTTAAGGACTTCTAGAATATTTCAAGGCTATTTTCATTGGTCCGAAAAAGACCTTCTAAAATGCATTTGTTGGCGAGTTATCGTCAAAACAAGTTCGTACGAACACTAGCAGGCCTAGAGTAAAATGTTATTCTCTGAAACTAAGCAAACAACTTTGAAAGCTCTCTCCTCCATTTTCCATGAAGTTCGCTGACTCGAGTGTACATTTTCTTTTACACTTTTGAACTTCTGAATGTGAAAAGAAACCTTTGCATTCAATATTGTCAGAGCTTTTAAGAGTTCTAGGATATTTCAAGGCTTTTTTCGTTGATCCGAAAAAGACCTTCTAAAATGCATTTGTTGGCGAGTTATCGTCAAAACAAGTTTGAATCAACTCTCACAGGCCAAGTTTAGAATAATTTTCTCCGAACTAAGCATACATCTTTGATGGCTCTCTCCTCGGTTCTCCATGAAGTTACAGGTATAATGTACAGTAATTCCATCTGAATCTGTCGGGAAATTACGGCATTTATAATTGTAAGGGTTTTAAGGACTTCTAGAATATTTAAAGGCTATTTTCATTGAACCGAAAAAGACCCTCTAAAACGCAATTGTTGGCGAGTTATCATCAAAACAAGTTCGAACGAACTCTACCAGGCCTAGATTGAAATATTTTTCTCCGAACTAAGCATACATCTTTGAAAGCTCTCTCTTTGATTGTCCATGAACTTACAGGTATACTGTACAGTAATTCCATCTGAATCTGTCGGAAAATTTCACCATTTATTATTGTAAGGGTTTTAAGGACTTCTAGAATATTTCAAGGCTATTTTCATTGGTCCGAAAAAGACCCTCTAAAACGAATTTGTTGGCGAGTTATCGTCAAAACAAGTTCGAACCAACACTACCAGGCCTAGATTGAAATGTTATTCTCTGAAACTAAGCAAACAACTTTGAAAGCTCTCTCCTCGATTTTTCATGAAGTTCACTGACTCGAGTGTACATTTTTTTTTACACTTTTGAACTTCTGAATATGATAAGAAACCTTTGCATTCAATATTGTCAGAGCTTTTAGGAGTTTTAGAATATTTCAAGGCTTTTTCCGTTGGTCCGAAAAAGACCTTCTAAAATGCATTTGTTGGCGAGTTATCGTCAAAACAAGTTCGAACGAACACTAGCAGGCCTAGAGTAAAATGTTATTCTCTGAAACTAAGCAAACAACTTTGAAAGCTCTCTCCTCCATTTTCCATGAAGTTCGCTGACTCGAGTGTACATTTTCTTTTACACTTTTGAACTTCTGAATGTGATAAGAAACCTTTGCATTTAATATTGTCAGAGCTTTTAGGACTTCTAGAATATTTCAAGGCTATTTTCATTGGTCCGAAAAAGACCCTCTAAAACGCATTTGTTGGCGAGTTATCGTCAAAACAAGTTCGAACGAACTCTACCAGGCCTAGATTGAAATGTTTTTCTCCGAACTAAGCATACATCTTTGAAAGCTCTCTCCTCGGTTCTCCATGAAGTTACAGGTATAATGTACAGTAATTCCATCGGAATCTGTCGGTAAATTACGGCATTTATAATTGTAAGGGTTTTAAGGACTTCTAGAATATTTCAAGGCTATTTTCATTGAACCGAAAAAGCCCCTCTAAAACGCAATTGTTGGCGAGTTATCATCAAAACAAGTTCGAACGAACTCTACCAGGCCTAGATTGAAATATTTTTCTCCGAACTAAGCATACATCTTTGAAAGCTCTCTCCTCGATTGTCCATGAACTTACAGGTATAATGTACAGTAATTCCATCGGAATCTGTCGGAAAATTACACCATTTATTATTGTAAGGGTATGAAGGACTTCTAGAATATTTCAAGGCTATTTTCATTGGTCCAAAAAAGACCCTCTAAAACGCAATTGTTGGCGAGTTATCATCAAAACAAGTTCGAACCAACTCTACCAGGCCTAGATTGAAATATTTTTCTCCGAACTAAGCATGCATCTTTAAAAGCTCTCTCCTCGATTTTCCATGAAGTTACAGGTATAATCTACAGTAATTCCATCTGAATCTGTCGGAAAATTACACCATTTATTATTGTAAGGGTATGAAGGACTTCTAGAATATTTCAAGGCTATTTTCATTGGTCCAAAAAAGACCCTCTAAAACGCAATTGTTGGCGAGTTATCATCAAAACAAGTTCGAACCAACTCTACCAGGCCTAGATTGAAATATTTTTCTCCGAACTAAGCATGCATCTTTAAAAGCTCTCTCCTCGATTTTCCATGAAGTTACAGGTATAATGTACAGTAATTCCATCTGAATCTGTCGGAAAATTTCACCATTTATTATTGTAAGGGTTTTAAGGACTTCTAGAATATTTCAAGGCTATTTTCATTGGTCCGAAAATGACCCTCTAAAACGAATTTGTTGGCGAGTTATCGTCAAAACAAGTTCGAACGAACACTACCAGGCCTAGATTGAAATGTTATTCTCTGAAACTAAGCAAACAACTTTGAAAGCTCTCTCCTCGATTTTTCATGAAGTTCACTGACTCGAGTGTACATTTTTTTTTACACTTTTGAACTTCTGAATGTGAAAAGAAACCTTTGCATTCAATATTGTCAGAGCTTTTAAGAGTTCTAGGATATTTCAAGGCTTTTTTCGGTGATCCGAAAAAGACCTTCTAAAATGCATTTGTTGGCGAGTTATCGTCAAAACAAGTTTGAATCAACTCTCACAGGCCAAGTTTAGAATAATTTTCTCCGAACTAAGCATACATCTTTGATGGCTCTCTCCTCGGTTCTCCATGAAGTTACAGGTATAATGTACAGTAATTCCATCTGAATCTGTCGGGAAATTACGGCATTTATAATTGTAAGGGTTTTAAGGACTTCTAGAATATTTCAAGGCTATTTTCATTGAACCGAAAAAGACCCTCTAAAACGCAATTGTTGGCGAGTTATCGTCAAAACAAGTTCGAACGAACTCTACCAGGCCTAGATTGAAATGTTTTTCTCCGAACTAAGCATACATCTTTGAAAGCTCTCTCCTCGGTTCTCCATGAAGTTACAGGTATACTGTACAGTAATTCCATCGGAATCTGTCGGTAAATTACGGCATTTATAATTGTAAGGGTTTTAAGGACTTCTAGAATATTTCAAGGCTATTTTCATTGGTCCAAAAATGACCCTCTCAAACGAATTTGTTGGCGAGTTATCGTCAAAACAAGTTTGAATCAACTCTCACAGGCCAAGTTTAGAATAATTTTCTCCGAACTAAGCATACATCTTTGATGGCTCTCTCCTCGGTTCTCCATGAAGTTACAGGTATAATGTACAGTAATTCCATCTGAATCTGTCGGGAAATTACGGCATTTATAATTGTAAGGGTTTTAAGGACTTCTAGAATATTTCAAGGCTATTTTCATTGAACCGAAAAAGACCCTCTAAAACGCAATTGTTGGCGAGTTATCATCAAAACAAGTTCGAACGAACTCTACCAGGCCTAGATTGAAATATTTTTCTCCGAACTAAGCATACATCTTTGAAAGCTCTCTCTTTGATTGTCCATGAACTTACAGGTATAATGTACAGTAATTCCATCTGAATCTGTCGGAAAATTTCACCATTTATTATTGTCAGGGTTTTAAGGACTTCTAGAATATTTCAAGGCTATTTTCATTGGTCCGAAAAAGACCCTCTAAAACGAATTTGTTGGCGAGTTATCGTCAAAACAAGTTCGAACCAACACTACCAGGCCTAGATTGAAATGTTATTCTCTGAAACTAAGCAAACAACTTTGAAAGCTCTCTCCTCGATTTTTCATGAAGTTCACTGACTCGAGTGTACATTTTTTTTTACACTTTTGAACTTCTGAATGTGATAAGAAACCTTTGCATTTAATATTGTCAGAGCTTTTAGGACTTCTAGAATATTTCAAGGCTATTTTATTGGTCCGAAAAAGACCCTCTAAAACGCATTTGTTGGCGAGTTATCGTCAAAACAAGTTCGAACGAACTCTACCAGGCCTAGATTGAAATGTTTTTCTCCGAACTAAGCATACATCTTTGAAAGCTCTCTCCTCGGTTCTCCATGAAGTTACAGGTATAATGTACAGTAATTCCATCGGAATCTGTCGGTAAATTACGGCATTTATAATTGTAAGGGTTTTAAGGACTTCTAGAATATTTCAACGCTATTTTCATTGGTCTGAAAAAGACCCTCTAAAACGAATTTATTGGCGAGTTATCGTCGAAACAAGTTCGAACCAACACTACCAGGCCTAGATTGAAATGTTATTCTCTGAAGTTAAGCAAACAACTTTGGAAGCTCTCTCCTCGATTTTCCATGAAGTTCACTGACTCGAGTGTACTTTTTTTTTACACTTTTGAACTTCTGAATGTGATAAGAAACCTTTGTTTTCAATATTGTCAGAGCTTTTAGGACTTCTAGAATATTTCAAGGCTTTTTTCGTTGGTCCGAAAAAGACCTTCTCAAATGCATTTGTTGGCGAGTTATCGTAAAAACAAGTTTGAACCAACTCTCACAGGCCAAGTTTAGAATAATTTTCTCCAAACTAAGCATACATCTTTTATGGCTCTCTCCTCGATTCTCTATAAAGTTACAGGTATAATGTACAGTAACTCTATCTGAATCTGTCGGGAAATTTCATCTATTATGATTGTTTGGGTTTTAAGGACTTCTAGAACATTTTAAAGATATTTTCATTGGTCCGAAAAAGACCCACTAAAACGCATTAGTTGGCGAGTTATCGTCAAAACAAGTTTGAACCAACTCTACTAGGCCAAGTTTGGAATAATTTTCTCCGAACTAAGCATACATCTTTGAAAGCTTGTAACGGGGTATTTCTTGAGAAAAGGGCCTCCCTTAAATAATTAAGAGAGTTTCCCGGGCCCTCCCGTTACAAGGTAATTCTTTCTAGAAATAATACGGGGAACTTCTCCTTAATCTGCGGTCAGGGTTTCCACGGAGAGAAAACCTCCGGGTATGGTTGGTGAGCTAGAGAGAGAAGAAATAAATTATTACAAAATTTAGGTTAATTTCATTTTATCCTTGTCTACGGAAAATAAAAAAAAAATCAAGTCTACAATTACAGAAAAATAAAGGTTTAATTTGAGAACAAAGGAATATAATTGAAACTATAAAGTAGTCTACAAAATGGCGGGTAACGACGCCGCGTCAAGAAAATCTCGTTCGAATTTGTATAACTCTCAATAATATCCAAACAAAATTCTCATTCAGCGTACGTTACACAGAAATTTCCGGAAAACATGCTTTATAAAATTTTCAATGAAATATACAAAAAAAAACCTTACGTTACAAAATTTTCAAAAAAATTCTCTGATGCCCCAAAATGGCTACTATTTCGTTTTTCCAACTCTCGGTATAAGGAATAACCATGAAGTTGCAGGTATAATGTACGGTAATTCCATCTGAGTCTGTAAGGAAATTACACCATTTATTATTGTGAAGGTTTTAAGGACTTCTGGAATATTTCGAGGCTATTTTCATTTATCCGAAAATGACCCTCTAAAACGCAATTGTTGGCGAGTTATCGTCAAAACAAGTTCGAACCAACTCTGGCAGGCCTAGATTGAAATATTATTCTCTGAAACTAAGCATACATATTCGAAAGCTCTCTCCTCGAATCTCCATGAAGATCGAGTGTGCATTTTTTTTTACACTTTTGAACTTCTGTATGTGATATAAAACCTTTGATTCAATATTGTCAGAGCTTTTAGGACTTCTAGAATATTTCAAGGCTTTTTTCGTTGGTCCGAGAAAGTCCCCCTAAAACGCAATTGTTGTCGAGTTATCGTCAAAACAAGTTCGAACCAACTCTTCCAGGCCTATATTGAAGTATTTTTCTCCGAACTATGCATTCATCTTTGAAAGCTCTCTCCTCGATTCTCCATGAAGTTACAGGTATATTGTACGGTAATTCCACTGAATCTGTCAGAAAATTACACCATTTATTCTTGTAAGAATTTTAAGGACTTCTAGATTATGTCAAGGCTGATTTCAATGGTCCGAAAAAGACCCTCTTAACGCATTTGTTGGCGAGTTTTCGTCAAAACAAGTTCAAACCAACTTTACCAGGCCTATATTAAAATATTTTTCTACGAACTATGCATTTATCTTTGAAAACTCTCTCCTCGATTCTCCATGAAGTGACAGGTATAATGTACAGTAACTCCATTCGTCCAAACAAGTTCGGACCAACACTACCAGGCCTATATTGAAATATTTTTCTCCGAACTAAGCATACATCTTTAAAAGCCCTCTCCTCGATTTCCCATGAAGTTCGCTGTTCAAACTCTGTGAAAGCCATTTTCTAGATTCTCCATGAAGTTACAGGTAAAATGTACGTTAATTCCATCTGAATCTGTCAGTAAATTATACCATTTATTATTGTGAGGGTTTTAAGGATTTCTAGAATAATTAAAGGCTTTTTTCATTGGTCCGAAAAAGACCCTCTAAAACGCTTTTGTTGGCGAGTTCTCGTCAAAACAAGTTTGAACCAACTCAACTTGGCCCAGATTGAATTATTTTTTTCTGAACTAATTATACATCTATGAAAGCACTCTCCTAGATTTTCCATGAAGTTGCAGATATAATGTACGGTAATTCCATCTGAGTCTGCAAGGAAATTACACCATTTATCATTGTAAGAGTTTAAAGAACTTCTAGAATATTTCAAGGCTTTTTTCATTGAACCGAACAAGACCTTCTTAAACAAATTCGTTGGCGAGATATCGACAAAACAAGTTCAAATCAACTCTTCCAGGAATATATTGAAATATTTTTCTCCAAACTATGCATACAACTTTGAAAGCTTTCTCCTCGATTCTCCATGAAGTTGCTGGTATAATGTACGGTAATTCCATCTGAGTCTGTCGGGAAATTACACCATTTATTATTGTCAGTGTTTCAAGGACATCCAGAATATTTCAAGGCTATTTTCATTGGTCCCAAAAAGACCCTCTTAAACGCATTTATTGGCGATTTATCGTCAAAACAAGTTCAGACCAACACTACCAGGCCGATTTTGAAATATTTATCTCCGAACTATGCATAAATCTTTAAAAGCTCTCTTTTCGATTCTCCATGAAGTTAAAGGTATAATGTACAGTAATTCCGTCTGAATCCGTCGGAAAATTACACCATTTATTATTGTAAGGGTTTTTAGGATTTCTAGAATAATTAAAGGCTATTTTCATTAGTCCGAAAAATACACTCTAAAACGCATTAGTTGGCGAGTTATCGTCAAAATCAGTCTAAACCAACTCTACTAGGCCCAGATTCAAATCTTTTTCTCCGAACTATGCATACATTTTTGAAATATCTCTTCTCGATTCTCCATTCAGTTACAGGTATAATGTACAGTAATTCCATCTGAGTCCGTCGGGAAATTACACCATTTATTATTGTCAGGGTTTTAAGGACTTCTAGTATATTTCAAGGCTATCTTCTTTAGTCCGAAAAAGACCCTCTTAAACGCATTTGTTGGCGAGATATCGACGAAACAAGTTCAAAAAAACTCTACCAGGCCTAGATTGAAATATTTTTCTCCGAACTAAGCATACATCTTTGAAAAATCTCTTCTCGATTCTCCACGAAGTTAAAGGTATAATGTACAGTAATTCCGTCTGAATCCGTCGGAAAATTACACCATTTATTATTGTAAGGGTTTTTAGGATTTCTAGAATAATTTAAGGATATTTTCATTGGTCCGAAAAAGACCCACTAAAACGCATTTGTTGGGAAATTCTCGTCAAAACAAGTTTGATCCAACTCTACTAGACCCAGATTGAATTATTTTTCTCTGAACTAATTATACATCTATGAAAGAACTCTCCTAGATTCTCCATGAAGATACACCATTTATTATTGTAAGAGTTTAAAGGACTTCTAGAATATTTGAAGGCTATTTTCATTGAACCGAAAAAGAATCCTCAAAACGCATTTAATGATGAGTTATCATCGAATCAAGTTTGAACCAACTCTACCGGGCCTGGATTGAAATATTTATCTCCGAATTATGCATAAATCTTTAAAAGCTCTCTTCTGGATTCTCCATAAAGTTGCTGTTATAATGTACGGTAATTCCATCTGAGTTTGTCGGAAAAATTCCACCATTTATCATTGTAAGGGTTTCAAGGACCTCTAGATTATTTCAAGGCTATTTTCATTGGTCCGAAAAAGCTTTTTTAAAACGCATTTAATGGCGAATTATTGTCAAAACAAGTTCAAACCCACTCTACCAGGTCTATATTGAAATATTTTTCTCTGAAATAAGCATACATATTTGAAAGCTCTCTCCTCGATTCTCCTTGAAGTTACAGGTACAATGTACAGTAATTCCATCTGAATCCGTCGGAAAAGTAGACCATTTTTTATTGTAAGGGTTTTAAGGGCTTCTAGAATATTTCAAGGCTATCTTCATTGGTCTTAAAAAGACCCTCTAAAACGCATTTGTTGGTGAGTTATCGCCAAAACAAGTTTGAACCAACTCTACCAGGCCTGGACAGTAATATTATTCTCTGAAACTAAGCATACAAGGTTGAAAGCTCTATCCTCAATTTTTCATGAAATTCACTGACTAAACTCTGTGAAAGCACTCTCATAGATTCTTCATGAAGTTACAGGTATAATGTACGGTAATTCCATCTGAATCTGTCAGGAAATTACACCATTTATTATTGTAAGGGTTTCAAGGACCTCTAGATTATTTCAAGGCTATTTTCATTGGTCCGAAAAAGCTTTTTTAAAACGCATTTAATGGCGAATTATTGTCAAAAGAAGTTCAAACCCACTCTACCAGGTCTATATTGAAATATATTTCTCTGAACTAAGCATACATCTTTGAAAGCTCTCTCCTCGATTCTCCTTGAAGTTACAGGTACAATGTACAGTAATTTCATCTGAATCCGTCGGAAAATTAGACCATTTTTTATTGTAAGGGTTTTAAGGATTTCTAGAATAATTGAAGGCTATTTTTATTGGTCTGAAAAAGACACCCTAAAACGCATTCGTTGGCGAGTTATCGTCAAAACAAGTTTGAACCAACTCTACTAGGCCGAGATCGAATTATTTTTCTCTGAACTAATTATACATCTATGAAAGCACTCTCATTGATTCTTCATGAAGTTACAGGTATAATGTACGGTAATTCTATCTGAATCTGTCAGGAAATGACACCATTTATTATTGTAAGGGTTTCAAGGACCTCTAGATTATTTCAAGGCTATTTTCATTGGTCCGAAAAAGCTTTTTTAAAACGCATTTAATGTCGAATTATTGTCAAAACAAGTTCAAACCCACTCTACCAGGTCTATATTGAAATATTTTTCTCTGAACTAAGCATACATCTTTGAAAGCTCTCTCCTCGATTCTCCTTGAAGTTACAGGTACAATGTACAGTAATTCCATCTGAATC
Organism: Encarsia formosa; assembly: GCA_038277355.1. NCBI lineage: Eukaryota > Metazoa > Arthropoda > Insecta > Hymenoptera > Aphelinidae > Encarsia > Encarsia formosa. The sequence continues at coordinate 48,611,116 of CM076185.1, read as the reverse complement.
CGTCGGAAAATTAGACCATTTTTTATTGTAAGGGTTTTAAGGATTTCTAGAATAATTGAAGGCTATTTTTATTGGTCTGAAAAAGACACCCTAAAACGCATTCGTTGGCGAGTTATCGTCAAAACAAGTCTGAACCAACTCTACTAGGCCCAGATCGAATTATTTTTCTCTGAACTAATTATACATCTATGAAAGCACTCTCATAGATTCTTCATGAAGTTACAGGTATAATGTACGGTAATTCCATCTGAATCTGTCAGGAAATTACACCATTTATTATTGTAAGGGTTTCAAGGACCTCTAGATTATTTCAAGGCTATTTTCATTGGTCCGAAAAAGCTTTTTTAAAACGCATTTAATGGCGAATTATTATCAAAACAAGTTCAAACCCACTCTACCAGGTCTATATTGAAATATTTTTCTCTGAACTAAGCATACATCTTTGAAAGCTCTCTCCTCGATTCTCCTTGAAGTTACAGGTACAATGTACAGTAATTCCATCTGAATCCGTCGGAAAATTAGACCATTTTTTATTGTAAGGGTTTTAAGGATTTCTAGAATAATTGAAGGCTATTTTTATTGGTCTGAAAAAGACACCCTAAAACGCATTCGTTGGCGAGTTATCGTCAAAACAAGTCTGAACCAACTCTACTAGGCCCAGATCGAATTATTTTTCTCTGAACTAATTATACATCTATGAAAGCACTCTCATAGATTCTTCATGAAGTTACAGGTATAATGTACGGTAATTCCATCTGAATCTGTCAGGAAATTACACCTTTTTCTATTGTAAGGGTTTCAAGGACCTCTAGATTATTTCAAGGCTATTTTCATTGGTCCGAAAAAGCTTTTTTAAAACGCATTTAATGGCGAATTATTGTCAAAACAAGTTCAAACCCACTCTACCAGGTCTATATTGAAATATTTTTCTCTGAACTAAGCATACATCTTTGAAAGCTCTCTCCTCGATTCTCCTGTTACAGTACAATGTACAGTAATTCCATCTGAATCCGTCGGAAAATTAGACCATTTTTTATTGTAAGGGTTTTAAGGATTTCTAGAATAATTGAAGGCTATTTTTATTGGTCTGAAAAAGACACCCTAAAACGCATTCGTTGGCGAGTTATCGTCAAAACAAGTTTGAACCAACTCTACTAGGCCGAGATCGAATTATTTTTCTCTGAACTAATTATACATCTATGAAAGCACTCTCATTGATTCTCCATGAAGTTGCAGCTATAATGTACGGTAATTCCATCTGAGTCTGTAAGGAAATCACGGCATTTATTATAGTAAGGGTTTTAAGGACTTCTAGAATATTTGAAGGCTATTTTCATTGAACCGAAAAAGAATCTCTAAAGGTTGTGTCTAGGTACCATCGCCGTGTACCGTACATGGTACACGGTACACGGTAGCTTTTTATTTTAGATCCTTTAATTTATTCCAAATAACCCACTTAAGTTTAAAAAAACTACTAGTTCTTACTTTAAATCTAATTTTCCATCCTAAATAACCCACTTAAATTCACAGAGTGTCTAAAGTAACTCTTATTTGGTACCGTGTACCGTGCACCGTGCACCGAATATGGTACACGGCGATGTTACCTAGACACTTTCATCTCTAAAACGCATTTAATGGTGAGTTATCATCGAAACAAGTTTGAACCAACTCCACCAGGCCTTTATTGAAATATTTGAAATCTCCGAACTTATTATACATCTATGAAAGCACTCTCCTAGATTCTCCATGAAGTTGCAGATATAATGTACGGTAATTCAATCTGAGTCTGTAAGGAAATTACACCATTTATTATTGTAACAGTTTTAAGGACTTCTAGAAAATTTCAAGGCTATTTTCGTTGAACCGAAAAAGAATCTCTAAAACGCATTTAATGGTGAGTTAACATTGAAACAAGTTTGAACCAACTCTTCCAGGCCTGGATTGAAACATTTTTCTCATAACGATGCATACATCCATGAAAGCTCTCTCCTCGATTCTCCATGAAGTTACAGGTATCATGTACAATTATTCGATCTGAATCTGTCGGAAAATTACACCATTTATTATTGGAAGGGTTTTTAGGATTTCTAGAATCATTTTAGGCTATTGTCATTGGTCCGAAAAATACACTCTAAAACGCAATAGTTGGCGAGTTAACATCAAAACAAGTTTGAACCAACTCTACTAGGCCCAGATTGAAATATTTTTCCATGAACTAACCATACATCTATGAAAGCACTCTCCTAGATTCTCCATAAAGATGCAAGTATAGTGTACGGTAATTTCATCTGAGTCTGTCGGGAAATTACACCATTTATTATTGTATGGGTTTTAAAGACTTCTAGAATGTTTCAAGGCTATTTTCTTTGGCCCGAAAAAGACACTCTAAAACGTATTTGTTGGCGAGTTATCGTCAAAACATGTTTGATCCAACTCTACCAGGCCCTTATTAAAATATTTATCTCCGAACTATGCATAAATCTTTCAAAGCTTTCTTCTCGATTCTCCATGAAGTTTCAGATACAATGTACGGTAATTTCATCTGAGTCTGTCGGGAAATTACACCATTTATTATTGTATAGGTTGTAAGGACTTCTAGAATGTTTCAAGGCTATTTTCTTTGGCTCGAAAAAGACACTCTAAAACGCATTAAATGGCGAGTTATCGTCAAAATATGTTTGATCCAACTCTACCAGGCCCTTATTAAAATATTTATCTCCGAACTGTGCATAAATCTTTCAAAGCTTTCTTCTCGATTCTCCATGAAGTTTCAGATACAATGGACGGTAATTCCATCTGAGTCTGTCGGGAGATTACACCATTTATTATTGTATGGGTTTTAAGGACTTCTAGAATTTTTCAAGGCTATTTTCATTGGTCCGAAAAAGACCCTCTCAAACGCATTTCTTTGCGAGTTATCGTCAAAACAAGTTTGAGCCAATTCTACTAGGCCCAGATTCAAATCTTTTTCTGCGAACTATGCATACATCTTTCAAAGCTCTCTCCTTGATTCTCCATGAATTTGCAGGACTAATGTACGGTAATTCCATTTGATTCTGTTGGGAAATTACAACATTTATTATTGTCAGGGTTTTGAGGACTTCTGGAATATTTCAAAGCTATTTTCATTGAACCGAAAAAGAATCTCTAAAACGCATTTGATGGCGAGTTATCGTCAAAACAAGTTTGAACCAACTCTACGAGGCCCAGATTGAAATATATTTCTCTGAACTAAGCATACGTCTTTGAAAGCTTTCTCCTCACATCTCCATGAAGTTACAAGTATAATGTACAGTGATCCCATCTGAATCTGTCGAAAATTACATCACTTATTATTGTAAGGGTTTTTAGGATTTCTAAAATAATTTAAGGCTTTTTTCATTGGTCCGAAAAAGTTACTCTTAAACGGATTAGATGGCGAGTTATCGTCAAAACGAGTTTGAACCAACTCTACTAGGCCCAGATTGAAATATTTTTCTCTGAGCTAATTATACATCTATGAAAGCACTCTCCCAGATTCTTCATGAAGTTACAGGTATAATGTACGGTAATTCTATCTGAATCTGTCAGGAAATTACACCATTTATTATTGTAAGGGTTTCAAGGACCTCTAGATTATTTCAAGGCTATTTTCATTGGTCCGAAAAAGCTTTTTTAAAACGCATTTAATGGCGAATTATTGTCAAAACAAGTTCAAACCCACTCTACCAGGTCTATATTGAAATATTTTTCTCTGAAGTAAGCGTACATCTTTGAAAGCTCTCTCCTCGATTCTCCTTGAAGTTACAGGTACAATGTACAGTAATTCCATCTGAATCCGTCGGAAAATTAGACCATTTTTTATTGTAAGGGTTTTAAGGATTTCTAGAATAATTGAAGGCTATTTTTATTGGTCTGAAAAAGACAACCTAAAACGCATTCGTTGGCGAGTTATCGTCAAAACAAGTTTGAACCAACTCTACTAGGCCAAGATTGGATTATTTTTCTCTGAACTAATTATACATCTATGAAAGCACTCTCCTAGATTCTCCATGAAGTTGCAGCTATAATGTACGGTAATTCCATCTGAGTCTGTAAGGAAATTACGGCATTTATTATAGTAAGGGTTTTAAGGACTTCTAGAATTTTTCAAGGCTATTTTAATTGGTCCGAAAAAGACACTCTTAAACGCAATTGTTGGCGAGTTATCGGAAAAATATGTTCGAACCAACTCTACCAGGCCTATATTGTAATATTTTTCTCCGAACTTAGCATGTATCTTTGAAAGCTCTCTCCCCGATTCTCCATGAAGTTGCAAGTATAATGTACGGTAATTCCATCTGAAACTGTCGGAAAGTTACGGCATTTATTATTGTAAGGGTTTTAAGGACTTCTAGAATATTTCAAGGCTATTTTCATTGAACCGGAAAAGACCCTCTAAAACGCATTTGTTGGCGAGTTATCGTCAAAACAAGTTTGAATAAACTCTACCAGGCCTGGATAGAAATATTATTCTCTGAAACTAAGCATACAAGGTTGAAAGCTCTATCCTCAATTTTCCATGAAATTCACTGACTAAACTCTGTGAAAGCTCTCTCCTCGATTCTCTATGAAGTTACAGGTATATTGTACAGTAATTCCATCTGAATCTGTCGGAAACTTACACCATTTATTATCCTGAGAGTTTTAAGGACTTCTAGAATTATTTAAGGCTATTTTCATTGGTCCGAAAAAGACCCTATAAAACGCATTTTCTGGCGAGTTATCGTCAAAACGAGTTCGAATCAACTCTACCAGGCCTATATTGAAATATTTTACTCCGAACTAAGCATACATCTTTGAAAGCTCTTTCCTCGATTCTCTATGAAGTTACAGGTATATTGTACAGTAATTCCATCTGAATCTGTCGGAAAATTACACCATTTATTAGTGTAAGGGTTTTTAGGATTTCTAGAATTATTTAAGGCCATTTTCATTGGTCCGAAAAAGACCCTCTAAAATGCATTTGTTGGCGAGTTATCGGCAAAACAAGTTTGGACCAACTCTACCAGGCCTAGATTGAAATATTATTCTATGAAACTAAGCATTCAACTTTGAAAGCTCTCTTCTCGATTTTCGATGAAGTTCGCTGACTAAATTCTGTGAAAGCACTCTCCTAGATTCTCCATGAAGTTACAGGTATAATGTACAGTAATTCCATCTGAATCTGTCGGGAAATTACACCATTTATTATCGTAAGGGTTTTAAGGACTTCTAGAATTTTTCAAGGCTATTTTCATTGGTCTAAAAAGACCCTATAAAACGCATTTTCTGGCGAGTTATCGTCAAAACGAGTTCGAATCAACTCTACCAGGCCTATATTGAAATATTTTACTCCGAACTAAGCATACATCTTTGAAAGCTCTCTCCTCGATTCTCTATGAAGTTACAGGTATATTGTACAGTAATTCCATCTGAATCTGTCGGAGACTTACACCATCTATTATCCTGAGAGTTTTAAGGACTTCGAGAATATTTCAAGGCTATTTTTATTGCACCGAAAAAGACCCTTTAAAACGCAACTATAGGCAAGTTATCGTCGAAACAAGTTCGAACCAACACTACCAGGCCTGGATTGAAATATTATTCTCTGAAACTAAGCATACAACTTTGAAAGCTCTCTCCTCGATTTTCCATGAAGTTCGCTGACTCGGCTGTACATTTTTTTTACTCTTCTGAACTTCTGTATGTAATAAGAAACCATTGCATACAATATTGTCAGAGCTTTCAGAACTTCTAGAATTTTTCAAGGCTATTTTCATTGTACCGAAAAAGACCCTTTAAAACGCATTTATAGGCGAGTTATCGTCGAAACAAGTTCGAACCAACACTACCAGGCCTAGATTGAAATATTATTCTCCGAAACCAAGCGTACAACTCTGAAAGCTTTCTCCTCGAATTTCCATGAAGTTCGCTGACTCAACTGTGCATTTTGTTTACTCTTTTGAACTTCTGTATGTGATAAGAAACCATTGCATTTAATATTGTCGGAGCTTTTAGGACTTCGAGAATATTTCAAGGCTCTTTTGATTGAACCGAAAAAGACCTTCCAAAACGCATATGTTGGCGAGATATCGTCAAAACAAGTTTGAACTAATCCTACGAGGCCCAGATTGAAATATTTTTTTCGAAACTAAGCATACATCTTTGAAAGCTCTCTCCTTAATTCTCCATGAAGTTACAAGTATAATGTACAGTAATTCCATCTGAGTCTGTCGGAAAATTACACCATTTATTATTGTAATTCATTTTGCATACAGAATTGATGGACAAACTAAATCCACTTTGAAAATAATGAAGCAAATGCTCATCCGTACTTTAAAAATCCATGCCAAATAGAATTCATTATTTCTTGTCTACTGGATACCTAGACCCAAAACTATCTATTTCTTTTGTACTTCTTCATTAACCAATTTTAAAATGTAAAATCACTTTGGCCACATAAATTAAGCTTGCATACAGACAACAAAAAAGATAAAAAATTTTAATAATTGATTCATGTTGACTTAAATATACTTTTCATTAACACCCTGAAGGAATGTAACAGTTACAATCAAAATTAAAATTCATTGTCAGACATCAAGTTTATTTTAGAAAAAAGGTGGGATTACAAAACTTTCAGACATCAAGTTTATTTTTGAAAAAGGGTAGGATTACAAAACTTTAACAGTTCAAGTGTATTGGCTCAGAGCATATATATTTCTATGATGATTCTATGAAATTAAGCGATTAGGCGTATGACAATGACATTATGTGCTGCAATTGCACCTTTTGCAATTTGCTAGTTGGTTGGCCGGATTATAACAAAGTAATTTGCAAGTTCAACCTGACACACACACACACACACAAACACACTCATTCAGAAAAAACTTTATTTTTAATATTGCCAATATGCACCTCCAGCCATCAGGTCCCCAACACAACCACAGCACAATTATTATCAACTCACAGGGCACACCACAATGATTGAAAAATCTTTGATGATGATCATAGAAAGACTGTAGAGATTATTTATTTCATACTCTTTTATTGAAATTAAACAAATTAATAATTATAAATTCTACCACTTATTTAATATATAATGAAAATAAGGGTCTTCAGTACTGTGGTTACTCTATGACAAACAATTATTTATAAAAAAGTTATTGCTCATAACACATTACAAGCTGCTGTGCTCAGCCGCTCCGCAGTCAGCTGTAGTCAGCTCACGAGTCAGCTGTAGGGAGCTGCTTATTGACACAGCGCCACCAGTCACCTCATGGCTACAGGCTCGGGCCTACATGCCCCCGTCTGCCGCTGTAGGTAAGCAGTAAGAGTGAGACAGCAAAAATAAACACGCCCACTGCATACGTCACGTCCGGTTGAGTCTACAGAGAGCGCAGGCAGAGAGACCGGATGCTCGAAACTAAAATCGAATGTCCCCTGACTACCGTGAGCCAAAGGAAATCAGCGTTTCAAAAAATGAAACTTTCATAACATTTCAATGCGGGCTTTGTTCGGGATAATTTTTTTTTTTAATTACTCAGGGATCATCAGCTACGCGCGGGATGTATAATATAAATGAAATAATCACCCTAAAATAGTTTTTCTTTGAAGCGTCCTAACCTAAAACCAAAAATCAAAGGATATAAAGCCCTGCAGGCTTTCACGGCCGTCGGTAAAAAAAAAACCAAATCGCCGTTAAAGCCCGATTGGGCTTCAGGATAATTTCTTTCATTAACTATTTGATAATTATGACAGATTATTGGGTGTAATTTTTAAAAATATTATTTGACCCTTAAGTAGACAATTTAATAAAAACCTTTTGTTGATGTTAACATAATCAATAGTATATTTTTTTCATAACAAATTATCCCATTTACATACAGTAAGATTATTATTACTTGAAAAGTATTAAAAACATTGAATTGGATGGCTATCTATTTTTTTTAACTGAAACAAAAATTAAATTAATTGATTACATCAAAATAATACTTTACAATTCTTAATACTACTTTGTAATAATAAAATTATACTTAATAATAATTAATACTACTTTGGTGTACCTACCCCTGTTTCTACCCTCGTTCCTACCCTCGTGCCTACCCTCGTACCTACCCCTGTTTCTACCCTCGTGCTTACCCTTGTACCTACCCCTGTTTCTACCCTCGTGCCTACCCTTGTACCTACCTCTGTTTCTACCCTCGTGCCTACCCTTGTACCTACCCTCGTGCCTTCCCTTACACCTACCCCTGATTCTACCCTCGTACCTACCCCGGTTTCTACCCTCGCACCTACCCTTGTACCTACCCCTGTTTCTACCCTCGTACCTACCCCTGTTTCTACCCTCGTTCCTACCCTCGTGCCTACCCCCGTACCTACCCCAGTTTCTACCCTCGTGCCTACCCTTGTGCCTACCCCTGGTTCTACCCTTGTGCCTACCCTTGTACCTACCCCTGTATGTACCCTCGTGCCTACCCTCGTACCTACCTCTGTTTCTACCCTCGTACCTACCCCTGTTTCTTCCCTCGTTCCTACCCTTGTACCTACCTCTGTTTCTGACCTCGTGCCTACCCTTGTACCTACTCTCATCCCTACCTTCGTGCCTACGCTTGTACCTACCCCTATTTCTACCCTCTAGCCTACCTTTGTACCTACCACTGTTTCTACCCTCGTGCCTACCCTTGTGCCTACCCCTGTTTCTACCCTCGTTCCTACCCTCGTTCCTACCCTTGTACCTACCCCAGTTTCTACCCTCGTGCCTACCCTTGTGCCTACCCCTGGTTCTACCCTTGTGCCTACCCTTGTACCTACCCCTGTATGTACCCTCGTGCCTACCCTCGTACCTACCTCTGTTTCTACCCTCGTACCTACCCCTGTTTCTTCCCTCGTTCCTACCCTTGTACCTACCTCTGTTTCTGACCTCGTGCCTACCCTTGTACCTACTCTCATCCCTACCTTCGTGCCTACGCTTGTACCTACCACTATTTCTACCCTCTAGCCTACCTTTGTACCTACCACTGTTTCTACCCTCGTGCCTACCCTTGTGCCTACCCCTGTTTCTACCCTCGTACCTACCCCTGTTTCTACCCTCGTTCCTACCCTCGTTCCTACCCTTGTACCTACCCCTGTTTCTACACTCGTGCCTACCCTTATACCTACCTCTGTTTCTACCCTCGTGCCTACCCTCGTGCCTTCCCCTGTTTCTACCCTCGTTCCTACCCCTGTTTCTACCCCGTTCCCACCCTCGTGCCTACCCTCGTACCTACCTCTGTTTCTACCCTTGTGCCTACCCTTGTACCTACCCCTGTATCTACCCTCGTGCCTTCCCTTACACCTACCCCTGATTCTACCCTCGTACCTACCCCGGTTTCTACCCTCGCACCTACCCTTGTACCTACCCCTGTTTCTACCCTCGTACCTACCCCTGTTTCTACCCTCGTTCCTACCCTCGTGCCTACCCCCGTACCTACCCCAGTTTCTACCCTCGTGCCTACCCTTGTGCCTACCCCTGGTTCTACCCTTGTGCCTACCCTTGTACCTACCCCTGTATGTACCCTCGTGCCTACCCTCGTACCTACCTCTGTTTCTACCCTCGTACCTACCCCTGTTTCTTCCCTCGTTCCTACCCTTGTACCTACCTCTGTTTCTGACCTCGTGCCTACCCTTGTACCTACTCTCATCCCTACCTTCGTGCCTACGCTTGTACCTACCCCTATTTCTACCCTCTAGCCTACCTTTGTACCTACCACTGTTTCTACCCTCGTGCCTACCCTTGTGCCTACCCCTGTTTCTACCCTCGTACCTACCCCTGTTTCTACCCTCGTTCCTACCCTCGTTCCTACCCTTGTACCTACCCCTGTTTCTACACTCGTGCCTACCCTTATACCTACCTCTGTTTCTACCCTCGTGCCTACCCTCGTGCCTTCCCCTGTTTCTACCCTCGTTCCTACCCCTGTTTCTACCCCGTTCCCACCCTCGTGCCTACCCTCGTACCTACCTCTGTTTCTACCCTTGTGCCTACCCTTGTACCTACCCCTGTATCTACCCTCGTGCCTACCCTCGTACCTACCTCTGTTTCTACCCTCGTACCTACCCCTGTTTCTTCCCTCGTTCCTACCCTTGTACCTACCTCTGTTTCTGACCTCGTGCCTACCCTTGTACCTACTCTCATCCCTACCTTCGTGCCTACCCTTGTACCTACCCCTATTTCTATCCTCTAGCCTACCTTTGTACCTACCACTGTTTCTACCCTCGTGCCTACCCTTGTGCCTACCCCTGTTTCTACCCTCGTACCTACCCCTGTTTCTACCCCGTTCCTACCCTTGTGCCTACCCTTGTACCTACACCTGTTTCTACCCTCGAACCTACCCCTTTTTGTACACTCGTGCCTACCCTTGTGCCTACCCTTGTACCTACCCTCGTCCCTACCCTCGTGCCTACCCTTGTACCTACCCTTATTTCTACCCTCTAGCCTACCTTTTTACCTACCCCTGTTTCTACCCCGTTCCTACCCTTGTGCCTACCCTTGTACCTACACCTGTTTCTACCCTCGAACCTACCCCTTTTTGTACACTCGTGCCTACCCTCGTTCCTACCCTTGTACCTACCCCTGTTTCTATCCTCGAGCCTACCCCTGTTTCTACCCTCGCTCCTACCCTTGTGCCTACCCCTATTTCTACCCTCGTGCCTACCCTCGTGCCTAACCTTGTACCTATCCCTGTTTCTATCCTTGTATCTACCCCTGTTTCTACCCCGTTCCTACCCTCGTACCTACCTCTGTTTGTTCCCTCGAGCCTACCCTCGTGCCTACCCTTGTACCTACCCTCGTCCCTACCCTCGTGCCTACCCTTGTACCTACCCTTATTTCTACCCTCTAGCCTACCTTTTTACCTACCCCTGTTTCTACACTCGTGCCTACCCTTGTACCTACCCCTGTTTCTATCCTCGAGCCTACCCCTGTTTCTACCCTCGCTCCTACCCTCGTTCCTACCCTTGTACCTACCCCTGTTTCTACACTCGTGCCTACCCTTGTGCATACCCCTATTTCTACCCTCGTGCCTACCCTCGTGCCTAACCTTGTACCTATCCCTGTTTCTATCCTCGTATCTACCCCGTTCCTACCCTCGTGCCTACCCTCGTACCTACCTCTGTTTGTTCCCTCGAGCCTACCCTCGTGCCTACCCTTGTACCTATTCCTGTTTCTACCCTCGTGCTGACCCTTGTACCTACCCCTGTTTCTACCCTCGTGCCTACCCTTGTACCTACCTCTGTTTCTCTCCTCGTACCTATCCCTATTTCTACCCTCGTGCCTACCCTTGTACCTACCCTTCTACCTACCCTTGTTTCTACCCTCGTACCTACCCTCTTGCTGACCCTTGTACCTACCCCTGTTCCTACCCTCGTTCCTACCCTTGTGCCTACCCCTGTTTCTACCCTCGTGCCTACCCTTGTACCTACTCCTGTTTCTACCCTCGTACCTACCCCTGTTTCTACCCCGTCCCTACCCTCGTGCCTACCCTCGTACCTACCTCTGTTTGTTCCCTCGAGCCTACCCTCGTGCCTACCCTTGTACATACCCTTATTTCTACCCTCTAGCCTACCTTTTTACCTACCCCTGTTTCTACTCTTGTACCTACCCCTGTTTCTACCCCGTTCCTACCCTCGTGCCTACCCTCGTACCTACCTCTGTTTGTTCCCTCGAGCCTACCCTCGTGCCTACCCTTGTACCTACCCCTATTTCTACCCTCACGCCTACCCTCGTGCCTACCCCTGTTTTTACCCTCGTTCCTACCCTCGTGCCTACCCTCGTACCTACCTACCCCAGTTTCTACCCTCGTGCCTACCCTTGTGCCTACCCTCTAGCCTACCCCTGTTTCTACACTCGTGCCTACCCTTTTGCCTACCCCTGTTTCTACCCTCGTGCCTACCCTTGTACCTATCCCTGTTTCTACTCTCGTGCCTACCCTTGTACCTATCCCTGTTTCTACCCTCGAGCCTACCCTTGTGCCTACCCCTGTTTCTACCCTCGTACCTACCCTTGTACCTACCTCTGTTTCTCTCCTCGTACCTACCCCTATTTCTACCCTCGTGCCTACCCTTGTACCTACCCTTCTACCTACCCTTGTTTCTACCCTCGTACCTACCCTCTTGCTGACCCTTGTACCTACCTCTGTTTCTACCCTCGTGCCTACCCTCGTACCTACCTCTGTTTGTTTCCCGTTCCCACCCTCGTGCCTACCCTCGTACCTACCTCTGTTTCTACCCTCGTGCCTACCCTTGTGCCTACCCTCGAGCCTACCCCTGTTTCTACACTCGTGCCTACCCTTTTGCCTACCCCTGTTTCTACCCTCGTGCCTACCCTTGTACCTATCCCTGTTTCTACCCTCGTGCTGACCCTTGTACCTACCCCTGTTTCTACCCTCGTGCCTACCCTTGTACCTACCTCTGTTTCTCTCCTCGTACCTACCCCTATTTCTACCCTCGTGCCTACCCTTGTACTTACCCTTCTACCTACCCTTGTTTCTACCCTCGTACCTACCCTCTTGCTGACCCTTGTACCTACCTCTGTTTCTACCCTCGTGCCTACCCTTGTACCTACTTCTGTTTCTACCCTTGTGCCTATTCTCGTACCTAACCTCATGCCTTTCCTCGTACCTACCCCTGTTCCTACCATCGTGCCTACCCTCGTGCCTACCCTTGTACCTACCCCTGTTTCTACCCTCATACCTACCCTTGTACCTTTCCCTTTTTCTACTCTCGAGCCTACCCTCGTACCTACCCCTTTTTCTACCCTCGTGCCTACTCTCCTACCTACCTCTGTTTCTACCCTCGTGCCTACCTTGTACAAACCTCTGTTTGTACCCTCGTGCCTACCCTCGTGCTTTCCCTTGTACCTACCCCTGTTTCTACCCTCGTACCTACCCCTGTTTCTACCCTCGTACCTACCCTTGTACCTACCCCTGTTTCTACCCCCGTACCTACCCTTGTACCTTTCCCTTTTTCTACTCTCGAAGCCTACCCTCGTACCTACCCCTGTTTCTACCCTCGTACCTACCCTCGTACCTATCTCTGTTTCTACCCTCGTGCCTACCCTCGTACCTACCTCTGTTTCTACCCTCGTGCCTACCTTGTACAAACCTCTGTTTGTAACCTCGTGCCTACCCTCGTGCCTACCCTTCCACCTACCTCTGTTTCTCCCCTCGTACCTACCCCTATTTCTACCCTCGTGCCTACCCTTGTACCTACCCTTTTACCTACCCCGGTTTCTACCCTCGTACCTACTCTCTTGCTGACCCTTTTACCTACCCCTGTTTCTACCCTCGTACCTACCCTTGTACCTTTCCCTTTTTCTACTCTCGAGCCTACCCTCGTACCTACCCCTGTTTCTTCCCTCGTACCTACCCTCGCACCTATCCCTGTTTCTACCCTCGTGCCTACCCTCGTACCTACCTCTGTTTCTACCCTTGTACCTATTCCCGTGTTTTCCCTCGTGCCTAACTCTTATTTCTATCCTTGTGCTATAGTTGTTCCTATCTTTTTGCTCATCCTCGTATTTTATATCTTGCCTGTCGTTATGCCCACCCTCGTATCTCATATGATGCCGGTCCTCACATCTACCCCTGGGCTACTTCTTTTTCTACCTTCATTTCTATCCTTGTGCTTACTCTTGTGTCTCATGTCGTTCCTATTCCTTTACTTACTTTTGAACTTACTATAGTACCTTTGTACCTTTTGTTATCTCAACCCCTGTGTCTACCTTTCTTCCTCTTCTTGTGCCTACTCTCTTCTTCACCCCTTTCACTCGGCTTGTTCCTATCCTTGCACCTAACCCTTTTTCTACCTAGATTTCCACCCATGTAACTACTCTCATTACTACACCTATTTTGCTTCCACACCTAGTCTAGTTTCTACCCTTGTTACTACACTTTTTCTACTCAGATTTCTAACCCTGAAGCAATGCTCGTTTCTACATCTGACTCTACCTAGATTTCTACTTTTGTTCTTATATTTGCTCACACCCGCTTCTACCAGATTTTCTACCTAATTTTCTATCCTTGAACCTAACCTCGTTCCTAGTACAGTGCCTACCTACGTTTCCACTCACGTACCTACCCTCGTTTTTACATTTGTTTTTACCCCTGAACCCATTCTTGTTTCTACCGCTTGAATGACGTCATTTTTAAGATTTAATCGGGAAACGTCACTCTTGTCAACTTAGTTTCGAAACTACTATCCAAATAATTGCAAAAAACTACTACATACTAGTAGGTCTACCATAGAGTTAAATAAATTTTTATCCATGTGACTACCTAGTTAGATGAAAATGTTATTTCTATAAAATGCCTAGTTAGTTTGTCAAATTAATTTTTTTTTCCAAGTGACTTCCTAGTTATTATTTTTTGTTTTTTCTAGAAATTTTTCACATTTCCATAGTTACATAGCTAATACTCTCCACTGTGAAGGCACCTAAACTTGTTTTGACGATATCTTGCCATTAAATGCGTTTTAGAAGGTCTTTTTCGGACCAACGAAAATAGCCTTAAATTATTTTAGAAATCTTTAAAACCCTTACAATGATAAGTCGTGAAATTTCCTGACAGGTTCAGATGGAATTATTGTACATTATACCTGTAACTTCATGGAGAATCTAGGAGAGTGCTTTCAAAGATGTATAATTAGTTCGGAGAAAAATATTTCAATCTTGGCCTAGTAGAGTTGGTTCAAACTTGTTTTGAGGATAACTCGCCAACTAATGCGTTTTAGAGTGTCTTTTTTGGTTCAATAAAAATAGCCTTGAAATATTCTAGAAGTCTTTAAAACCCTTACAATAATAAATGCCGTAATATCCCGACAGATTCAGATGGAATTACCGTACATTATACCTGTAACTTCATGGAAAACCGAGGAGAGAGCTTTTAAAGATGTATGCTTCGTTTGGAGAAAAATATTTCAATCTAGGCCTGGTAGAGTTGGTTCGAGCTTGTTTTGACGATAACTCGCCAATAAACGCTTTTTAGAGGGTCTTTTTCGGACCACTGAAAATAGCTTGGAAATATTCTAGAACTCCTTAAAACCCTGACAATAATAAATGGTCTAATTTCCCGACAGATTCGGATGGAATTACTGTACATGATACCTGTAACTTCATGGAGAATCTAGGAGAGTGCTTTCGTAGATGTATAATTAGTTCAGAGAAAATTATTTCAATCTTGGCCCAGTAGAGTTGGTTCAAACTTGTTTTGACGATAACTCGCCAACTAATGCGTTTTAGAGTGTCTTTTTCAGACCAATAAAAATAGCCTTAAATTATTCTAGAAATCCTAAAAACCCTTCCAATAATAAATTGTGTAATTTTCCGACAGATTCAGATAGAATTACTGTACATTATACCTGTAACTTCATGGAGAATCAAGGAGAAAGCTTTCAAAGATGTATGCTTAGTTCGGAGAAAAATATTTCAATATAGGCCTGGTAGAGTCAATTCGAACTTGTTTTGACGATCACTCGCCAACAAATGCGTTTTAGAGGGTCCTTTTCGGACCAATGAAAATAGCCTTGAAATATTCAAGAAGTCCTTAAAACCCTTACGATAATAAAAGACGGTATTTCCCGACATATTCAGATAAAATTACTGTACATTATACCTGTAACTTCATAGAGATTCGAGAAGGGACTTGAGAACATCACCTTCGTTTTTCGTTTTCATTTTCAATTATTCGATTGCGTGTTTAAAGTTACAAATAAACTAAAAGTTTTTTTATTTAAAAAAAAAAGATTTCAATTTTTACTTAGATCTAAAGTTGAAATTTTTCTTTCAGTTCGAAATATTTTCTGTGTGCGTGAGTTAACTAATTTCAAATAAAGACTATTGAAATTATTAACTTTTACTTGGGTCTAAAGTTACAATTTCTCGTTTCGGTTCTTCGTGTGTGTAAAGTTGTGCGAGTAACTTTTCATTTGGGTATCCCCCACGTGAAAAGACTTAAAGACTAAATTGTGACTGCGGTCTCCCCGTGGTGCAAAAAGAGTTGCAGCTCCTACCTAGGTCTGGTTTTGCAGCAGCAAATTCAAATCTCTCTCTCTCTCTCCAAACCACAAAAGTAAGCAGTAAGTTTTTTTGTATCTTCATTTTTCTTGTATCTTTCCTTACTAAAATAAACCACTAACATTTAAAAATATTAAATTTTTCAAATCTTTTCAAATAAACCTATCCTCTTTATTTGCACCCAGTGCAAGAAATCCCTTTTAAGGGTAAATAATTAGTCCACCCTGTGGATAATTATAAATAAATTTCATTATCCACCCTGTGGATAATTTAACATCAAATCCACCCTGTGGATAAATATAAATAAATTTCATTATCCACCCTGTGGATAAATATAAATGGACTTTCATAATCCACCCTGTGGATTAATCAACAATAAATCCACCCTGTGGATGAATGAAAACATCTATTGATATTCATTTCAAAAATAAATAAAAAAAAAGGTTAAGACAAGTAAACCCAAGCCACTCTAGGTCTGCTTCAGCAGTTAGAACAGGCAAGGATCCTCTTACATAACCTGACTCTAGCTACCAGGGTCAGGACCTGAATCAAACACAGCGTTGATTCAGGTAAAATTTTATTCGAACAAATTTCACAGCTTTACTGTGAAAAATATTACATCAGCACATCCACTCAATAGGAAGCAGGTGCAGTCACATTTGGTATTTCTCAATTTCTGGAACACTCACTCCTGGCTACTGCTGTAGCATTGCTCATCACACTGTCAGCTTCTCATTCAGTAAGACTTCTCATCGATCCATGCTCAGAATTGTCATTTATATCATCTAACATTGTGACAATGCTCAAAATTCCTCGGACTCAGGAAAGGTAGTCGTGACGCTCAAGTCCATTCATCGCAACGTTCAGCTCAAACTCCACGCTCATGTATTGAAACAGCTCACCTCTACATTGTCGTCTCACCCGTGCGATGAATCAACTTGGCCTCATCTCAGCAAACTCAACTTGGCAGACACTCAATTTGGCTAACCACGCAACATAGACATTATAATAGGCGCAGATCATTATAGCTCAATCATCATGCCAAACCTCATCAAGGCAGCCCCTCATGATCCTATTGCTCAGCTGTCTATATTTGGGTGGTTGGTACATGAACCTTCCTCATAATCAACTCATTCACCATGACAAACCTTTCATGTGGCAACAGTTCATGACGACACCTCACTTCTGGAGATCCTGAAAAGGTTTTCGGACTTGGAAGAAGAACGCTTCAAAGTCAATCCTCACACCAGAAGAAGAGGAGTGTGAACAACATTTCCTCAAAACACATTCAAGGGACCCGCAAGGACGCTACATCGTCAGATTGCCACTGAAGATGAATTCTTCTTGTTTGGGTGATTCTCTGGCTCGCTCAAGGGCATGTTTGAGAGGAATCATAAGCAAGCTTGAACGTGACGATGATTACAGGCAGCTGTACTTTGCTTTTATGGAGGAATATGCTCAACTGGGTCACATGGTTCCTGTGCCAGCAGAGGAGCTCAGATCATCTCCAGCTTACTATCTACCTCATCATAGAGTGCTCAAATTGGATAGTTTAACAACAAAGTTTAGAGTTGTGTTTAATGGGTCTGCTGTCACTTCATCTGGTTACTCTCTCAACGACATCATGCATACTGGACCCAATTTACTGCTCAATATCGTCGACGTACTCACATGGCTCAGAACTCATCAGTTTGTCTTTGCCACAGACATCACGAAAATGTACAGGCAGATCTTGGTGCATCCCGATGATCAAGATTTACGAAGGATAATTTGGATCGACAACGAACTCAGGGAGATACTCATCAAGCTCATTACGGTGACATATGGCACTCAGGCAGCTCCTTATTTGGCCATCCGTGTACTGTTGCAACTCGTCCTGGATGAAGGTGATCGTTATCCACTTGCCATTGACTCAGTTGCAGTTGGAAGGTACGTGAACGATATCTTCGGGGGAGCTGACACTCTGGCGCTTCTCAACGAGAAAGCTCATCAGCTTGAAGGTTTGTGCAAGGCGGGTGGATTTCCCTTGGCAAAATGGAACTCCAACCACCCTGAATTCTCAAAGACCGCCCACACAGACGCTCAAGGTGACGGCACCATCTCATTTAGTGACTGCACTGCCAAAATTTTCGGACTCGTTTGGACTCCTCAGCAGGACTCAATCACATTCACTCTGGCATTACCTCCAGTCAAGGAAACATTCACTAAAAGGACAACTCTCTCAGAAGTGGCTCAAATCTTCGACCCCATCGACATCATCTCACCTGTGGTCATTAAGGCAAAAATCCTCCTACAAGAGCTATGGCTACTCAAGTTGGCTTGGGAAGAACTCGTGTCAGATTCAATCGAAGCCAAGTGGCTCAAGATCAGGGATGATCTTGAGAACTTGGAAAAGGTCGCTATTCCTCGGTGGCTTGGAACCTTGTCACATTCCGTCATCGAAATTAAGGGGAGGTTCTGGTGGATTGACTTTTTTTTTTTTTTTTTTCTAAGATTTTTATTTCATAGTAAAAATAATATGAGACATCCAAATTTTTTACACCTTAAAGAATAAATATAAAACAATTGAAAAAATTTTTTTTTTTTTTTTTTTTTTTTTTCGTTGCTAAATGATGGCCTCAAAATTGTCCTCTTTTTCGGTCAGGGAAGTGAGAACTCCCGAATGATGAGCCTAAAATCAAAAAATCAAACATTTTCTGAATCTGTATAGATTTGGCTATGGCAGGAACTAGAACAAAAAAAAAAAAAATTTTTTACCGAAGTTATAAACAATTAAAGTTGCAAAAATATTGCAAAAAAATTTACACGGCCGCCATTTTGTTTTTTTTTACTCTTAAATTACTCGTTCTAGTTCCTGCCATAGCCAAATCTATACAGATTCAAAAAATGTTTGATTTTTTGATTTCAGGCTCATCATTCGGGAGTTATCACTTCCCTGACCGAAAAAGAGGACAATTTTGAGGCCATCATTAAGCAACGAAAAAAAAAAAAAAAAAAAAAAAAAAAAATTTCAATTGTTTTATATTTATTCTTTAAGGTGTAAAAAATTTGGATGTCTCATATTATTTTTACTATGAAATAAAAATCTAAGAAAAAAAAAAAAAAAAAGTCAATCCACCAGAACCTCCCCTTAATGGTTTCTCGGATGCTTCTCAACATGCCATGGCTGCTGTTTTATATGTGCGCACTCACGGACCCACAGGTATCTCAATTTTATTTCTTTGTTCAAAGACAAAGGTGGCCCCACTCAAGCCCGTCTCAATCCCTCGACTGGAGTTAATTGCTGCTCACTTGCTCAGCAAATTGGTCAATCATTTTGTTGGTTCACTCAAATTGGAAGTACGCTCTGTGACAATTTGGACAGACTCAATGGTAGTACTCACTTGGATCAACTCTCACCCATCACGCTGGAAGGAGTTTGTGCGTAACAGGGTACATTCCATTCAGGAATTGACATCATCTGCTCAATGGAGACATGTACCTGGAAAATGCAACCCAGCTGATTGTGCTTCTCGAGGATTGTTAACATCATAACTCATCGATCACAATCTCTGGTGGAATGGCCCTGAATGGCTAAAGCAATCAGAAGAACTCTGGCCTGCCAAACGAGAACTTCTTGATGAGCACACCTTTCCAGAACTCAAGAAAATTGTTCCTACAATAGCTGTTGCTACTGTTAGGGAGCATTGGGATCTGCTCTACAGGTATTCATCGCTCAACAAGTTATTCAAAATTACTTCTTTGTACATGGTGGCGTCCCAACGGTTCAAAGGAGTTTTCATCAAAAATAAAATTAAGTGCTGTGTTAAAATTAAAAAAATAAAATCACTGTTTTTATTGAATTGTGTCTGTCTCAACTTTTATTTAACAACCCTCCCAGCTTAATCTGGCAAACAAAATAAAATTGATAGACCGGTCAATCCGGAACAGGCACTTTAAATACAAAACTTGAATGTAATTTCAGTTTTGAATTGATAATTTGTTATTGGTAAGTTTAACTAATATGTATGTATCTTTCAAATAAAAAAAAGATCATAAAAAACTAGGATTGCAAAGAGTAAAAGGCTTTTTTATTATATTTTCTTTAATCAGATTTTTAGATTTTTTACTTTAATAATTATTTTGCCTGCGAAAGAGATGGCCGCTCGTTTAGCAATCCGTGTAATCCTGAGGCAATCGAAGGACGCTCATGACCTTCACTCGGTAAGTAACCGTATAGAGCCCCAAAAGCTGATCGAGAGCCTCGATAGAGAAGGACTCAACACCTCGGGCACTCAAGGAGTACTACGGGACCGGTTGCTGCGTTACAGCATCATGCAGGCTGAACAAAAGTATGTCATCCCATGGGACCCTCACACAGTGCAGTTAAACGTGGTAAAAATGTTCTAAATTCTTGAGCCCCCTTAAAATTTATCATTAATATAATAAAATTGATATCAAACTGTAGGGTTGGTGCCTAATTTTCGATCCCTCGTGCACTTTTTTCAATAAAGTGGATTTGTTTGGCACAGTAGCACATGGAAAGTAAAAAATAGTTTTACTACTCTTTTAATCCTTTTTTTTAATCGTTTTAATGATTTCACTGATCGTAAACTGAAAAAATGTGTTGAAATTGTTTTGAAATAAGGTTTTTTCGATGTATTTTTATCCACTGAATCAGAATTGATAATCAGATTATGAGATGTACAGGGTTTTTTAAGAATAAAATTGAAAAAACATGATTCTATTCTTTACACGTTATTCAAAGTGAAAAAAACATCGAAAAATATCGATTAAATTGAGGTTTTTTCATTTTTTTTAAATTATACCTTAAAAACCCCTCCATGTTATTACTTGATAGGTAACAATACATCGAAAGAGCCTTATTTCATATAAATTAAAACACATTTTTTGCAATTTACATAAGTGAAATCATGAAAATGACCAAAACAAAAAATAAGAAAAAAGCGATAAAAATCACGTTTTTTCAAATTTTTTTTTTTTAAACTCTATAAATCTCATAATCTGATTATGAATTTTGATTCAGTGGATAAAAATACATCGAAAAAGCCTTATTTCAAAACAATTTTAACACATTTTTTCAGTTTACAGTCAGTGAAATCATTAAAATGATTTAAAAAGTTGTAAAACTACTTTTTACTCTCCTTCTGCTACTGCCAAACAAATCCACTTTATCGAAAAAAGTGCACAAGGGATCGAAAATTGGTCGCCAACCCTACAGTTTGATATCAATCTTATTATATTAATGATAAATTTCAAGGGGGTTTAAGAATTTAGAACATTCTTACCACGTTTTACTGCACTGTGCGCCAGTGAGGTGCGTGAATGTCGCATTTTACGCCCTAATTATATAATATACTATTATTCACCACTCTATTTTTCAGTAGTATGTAGATAGCAGTAATATTTTTAGAACTCCGATACTGTACAATGACTTTTAATTTTAAAAAAGCAGTCAAATACTCAAAACTTATGAGTTGGTCTGCATCGATGGACGCCTAGACAGCAGACGATGCTAACATGCAGTTTGCATGTAACTTTTAGTTCTATTCGCCCTACATGACTTTTTTTTTAAGTTGAATTTTTTTGATGAAAAAAATATGTTTAAGACTTTTTTAACCTCGTGCATTGCAAGTAATTACTTGAGTCCCTCCGATGAGAGCCAAAGGAACGGCGGGGGCTTCCTGCGCCATCGACCAGCGCGCATAGCAGATCAGCTGTCTCCTCTCGCCTGCGGCTCGGGGAGACACATACTGATTTGCTTTGAGATGCACGCTGGTCGCTATGTGCAGGGAGCAACCTCGCCGTTTTTTTGGCTTTGATCGGAGGAAATCAAGTTAAATCTTGCGATACGAAATTAAAAAAGTGTATATATCACTCGGAACTAATAAAGTCCCGGGGAGGCCCACCAATTGCAGCCATTCAAAGTACATGGGAAACGACAATTTTAGGTAGTTTTTCGTTTATTTCTCGAAAACCAGACTTTATCCATCTCTAAAATTCTAGTATGTTAAGAAGACGGTGACACGTAAAAATATCCGAACAAAAATATACGACGAAAAAATGTCCAAACATATTAATCCGACAAAAATATATCCAAAAGTAAATAAATCCAACGTAAAAATATCCGAAATTTTCAATTTTGAGATTATTACGTAATGTTTTCGTGTAATCAATGAATTTGTTTGCGAGCTGAAGCGGAGTTTCGAAAAATCATTCGACCCAAGCAAATATGGCAGTTAGTCCCCTGAAGTACGTACGTACCCTGAAGGTATAAATATATAATCGGCACCAACCAGCTGACATCGAGATAGAAAGAAAAACCGCAAAAAAAAGCAGATTTGATAATTATATAACTTGAAAATATAAAAAATATATTATTTTTTATATACATACGAATAATTCTTTAAAGTTGGGTAAGAAGATCTTAGCAGAGTTCAAAGTCAAAAATTATTTAATAATAATATTTATAATAATTTATAATAGTTGCACAAAAAAAATTTGATCTTTTGTACAAAAACTAAAAATTTTCCGGAGTTGGAAAGGGGGACTATCGCGGGGTTCAGGGGTTTACTAAAAGTTTACTAAAAAAAAAATTACTTAAAAAACTTTTTTTTGAAAACAAAACCATGTATTTTTTAGTGATTGAAATGAATTTTTTTTTATATAAAAAACTTAATTTTATTGTTATTAGAAAAATATAAAAATTTTTAATTTCAACCTGAAATTGTCAAAAATAGCTGTGTAGTATGTATGTTTTGTCAGCAAAAATTTTCAATAAAACCTAAGAGGAAAAAGGATAATGACAATTTAATAAGTTTTTTTAAATTATTAAAATCTTTAAAAATTGGATATTTTATCGTTGAATATATTTTTTGTTGATATTTTTACGTTTGGATATTTTTTCGTGGATATTTTTACGTTAGATATTTCATCATGGAACCAAATTTTTGTCTTTTGTTGTTCTTTTTTGGAAAAAATTTTGTTATTATAGTTTTAAGAAGTTTTACTGCACGTAAATCGTCCATAACCTTAAAATTTGGAAAAAACGTGATTTTTGGACTTTGTAATGCCGTTTTAGCTTAAACGTACAACAAAATATATATTTTCTAAAAGAACTAAAGAAAATGCATCTTTTATTTTGCAAGGTTTTTATACGATTTATGCGTTTAAAGTCGATTCATTTCACACCAAAGAAAAAAAATCGAGACAGTTCGTTAAAAAACCGGTCAAAACTTGAAAATTTGGCCCGTAAACCCCATTTTTTTCATAAAAAGATGCATTTTTTGCTCTAGTTTACGTTGATATATATTTTTATACACTCTTATTCAATATTTATTGTAAAAAAATCATAATATGCCTTTTTTTACTCAAAGAGAGTAGTCGGATTAGATAGTCAATTTGGCACCCATGGCGAATCCTAATAATATACACATCATTTAAAAGAGCATAGAAAAAGAAAATTTTTGGCGTAAACCGTAGCTATCCCCTCCCTAGGGACCCTAGGGTCAAAAATAGTGATTTTTCAACTTTAATTTATATTTCTGAACCTATAAGGGCTAGAGACATGCGGTTTGCAGCAATATTTTCCAAAAAAAATGTCGTTCGTCGATATTTTTCAATATTATGTTTGACGCAAAATTTTAACGGTTTGGTAATTGAAACACTAGCAACTGAGTGAAAAATCCTGAATATTTAACGGTTTGGGCCATTTTTCGAATTTTTCTAACGTGTGCTATGTGGTTTCTCGGGGGACAGGGCTTAGCAGAAATGCGGAGCGGATATTGGACTGGGCTGCTAGAAATTATCTGTTACTGAATGTTGGAAAAACCAAGGCTATAATCCTAGGAACAGGCTATTATGTAGGCAGGATCGCGAAGACTGGCGTGAACTCACTGCCTCTACATGATTCTTCATTCCAATTGTATCTTTCGCAGATTTGCAAGAAAACTAATGCTCTCATGTACAGGCTTTACAATTTTGCAGCCTGTCTGCTTTATAAGATCTTGAGAACTGACTATCCGAATTATTTGACAAAATTCTTTATTACTCGATCGTACCCTGATCGGGAGATAAGCCCGGCCACTCTCATTGTATCTTGCTCCTAGTTACCTTAGACCTACCGTATACCTAGGTTCTCTGAGGATCTTTAGCACTTTAGGAAAGGGGTGCTGTTGTGTGACAATTACAATGCTCATAACAAAAATTCGACAAGTTTTGCTAACCAAGCAAAATACGGTTAGATGGCAAAAATTTTGGCTGCAGACTCCGTCATTACGACGCCCTGGCTGGAAAAAAGCCGTGTTGATCATATAGGAGATTGGAAACTTATTAACGGGTAGGAATTGCCGCGCTCCCAATTTTTGGAACTTTTCACGTGTTCATTAATGTGAAAATGTAAGTTTCAGTGGCTGTCACCAGAAGTATTCTAACTAACCAAGGTCTCAAAAGTAGAGCTAGTAGAAGGTATCCTAGAGGCGATAGGGGAGCAGAGGTCTCTTTCGAAGTTGAAATTCATAGACATCAGATGAAGGACCAGGGGTATAGGGATACAGTGGCGAAAGCGAAGTGTCCCTGAGCTTATACGGTACTTTGGTCAAATTCATAAGCATAAGCATCGTTTCCACATAAAAATGTATATGCCAGCTGTAGCTTGGCATGATTTAAAAAATTTTTGCTTATTTTTGCTGCTAATATAACCACTTGTTTTCACCTTAATTGAAATGATATTTCATTTTTCGTTCTTAAGAACGAAAATTTTTTTAAAGTTTTTTAATCAATCGATAAAGCATCGTGCGTTCTACAAAATAAACTTGAAATATTTGAATTGTGTCAAAAACTTATAAATTTGGAGCTATTTAAAAACATTTGATTTTCAAATTTTCATACACCTAGAATTATTTTTTTTTTTAATACCATCATAGGATAAAATTTTTGCCTAATCAAAAAAAGAAAAAATGCGTATCGAATATATTTCAAAGCAGTTTAACATATTTCAAATCGGATTGATTTGGAGAAAGTAAACTCTGCGAGCTTGCACGAATCTAGTAATAATCATAATCTTATGTAAAGAGCTGATCGAAGATGTGAAATTTTACTAAATTTTTTGCCAAAAGAATGAATTGTGCTGTTTAAAACAAAGTTTTTTTTTAATCTTTTTTTTTTTTTGTTGAAAAACATGTACAATAAAAAAAACTTAAGTCATATAATTCTTTTATAGCTTCAAAAGTGATTGATAATAAATTTAGGAAGTACCGCTTTTATTGAAAAAATTTGCAGATCTAACAAAAACTTTGTCATACTAGTTTTTTTTTCTAAAAAAAATGACGACCTTCATCGTTATCGTTACTATCTAAGACTTTTATTTAAAAATTTATGTCAAGATCAAATATGATTTTTTTATTTCATATAAATTTTTCTACTTTGATGATGTTTCTATAAGTAGGCCTAAAATAAGGCTTATTCCATGAAGAGTTGATTCTTGAGACCATAGTAATAATGAAATAGCATGTCCACATCCACTTGATTCTGCAAAAAACATACAGTAAATTAATATTAAGGTAGTTCCCAAAAAAATTGAGTTTCTTAAAAAATCTCTAGAATTTTGTACAGAGGTAGATTTTTGAGTCCTGTACACGCTGGTATTTTTCTTAAACCCCCAAGCCATACTTAATTTTGAGATATTGGGCTCAGAAGTTTCAATTTTTTACATGGGATTCCTATGCTGAGCGCGTGAATTCATATTTATTTTGAAGTTTATTCTCTCATTGCAAACTCAATTTTCGTAAAATATTTTTTAAAAACAGGTTTTCTTGTAGGGCAAGATCTTAGAAATCGTATCGTACAAAGATAAACATAGCAAGTGATATTAACTTATGAGATATACAATCAAAAAGAATGAAAAATGCATGATTTTAGCATGATTTCGAGCAGCGGTGGCGACGGCGGTGCGTGGCGTCAGAGTGGGGGCAACGAGCGTCTGTAACTATATTTTAGATTAGCTATATATACGCTTCGTAACTACCTTAACTAATGTTAGGAAAAAATTTTAAATTATTGGAAAGGAGTGTAAGTGATCTAGCATTTTATTTCTTAAAAAAATTCTCATTTTAAACAAAAATGAATCCCATGCAAAAAAATTTTTATAAATATGTCTCACTATTCTTATGGTACAATAACGCTACCAGTAAAAATTATAAAAATGACAGAAACCGCGAAATTCTGTAGAACCATGAGAAAAGTTAGTTAATATGATGCAGAATGCAGAAATTTTTTTCAAATTCTATTTACGTAATGAAATTACGCTGGCTTTTAAGGGTGAGACGTATTTTTTTTTTTTTTTTTTTTTTTTTTTTAATATTAGATTATATTCAACGAAAAAATGTTTAATGTGAAAGTTGTAAAAAATTTTAAAAACCTACAACTCTTTTTTCAACACTTTTTGATGATAATCTCAATATTTCCGAAAAGGATGTTGGAGCCGGCCGTTCACGTTAAGAAAGCATACAAATCTGCGACTTTAAAAATCTTCTGAAAATTTGGGCATCGATTCTATACGGGTAGAAAAATGGCTGGTTTAACCCGTGGAAGTTGCAGGAGGATAAGCCCGGGTACGTCAAATCGGCTTGCATTCATCTGTAGCGCGCGTCTGATGCCATTGCCAGCACGGGAAAAACGCCTTCCCGTGTCATCGCTTCAAACGCGTTTCTTGGACGGGATTTTCCGGCCAGCCAACGCGTTGAACAATACCGTATCCAAAATGCGAGCGCAGGGCCATTTACTTGGCAACGCCGCTTCATCTTGCGCACGGGGGCCCTACGACTTCGAAGGCTTATTGAAGAATACAGGTGCAATAAGCTGTAGGATGTCACTTGAAGTAATTTGAAAATTTGCAATAGTATAAAAATATGGCAACAGTGTCGCCTTTTAAATTCACAGCGGATACAAATTGCCGCAAATTGCGGTGGCTTATTCATCATTGCCTTGCCTTGGAGTCAATACGACCGGAGCAAGTACAAAGTATTTGTATCTATACATAAGTGTTTATATTATAAAAATTCGTTATTAGTTTATTTAGTTAATAATGGATGCAGACTTTAATGATGAAAACGGTACGTAGATTTATAATTATCTTTATTTTTCAATTATTGTTAGTTATGCATGGATGCATATTTATTTGAATATGATGCAAACAGTTACGTCTTAGTGACTTCAATAAGATTCTTCATAAAAATGTTATTTTTAAAAACCGAAAATTTGTATCAACTTGCCATTTTTTGGAATAAATGGAGTATAAACACAAAGTTTAATAAAATCTTATGAATATTTATCGCTACAAAAAAAATCTAATTTAAACGAATAACATCAACAATATTTCAAATAGCAGCATTGATCATTACATGAATAAATAAATAAATAAAAAATAGTATTTAAAAAGATTTGTTGAGGAAACAACCTGACGGTACAGTATAGTAATGGGAAAGACAGGAGGAGAAGTCAAACCTGCGCGATACACCTGTTTTGTATACCCAACGTGGGTCTAATATGCGCAAATCTTCACTAAGACTGAGTGACTTGGCCGAAGGTCTTAAGCGACCATTTTGAAAAGTGCAGTTTTGAGAGAAATTTTCCACTGCAGTTCCAACAGTTACTCTGCGGCTATTGAGGAGTAAACTATAGTTTTAGAAATATTTTACAAAACTTAAACGTTTCATTAATGTTTTTCAACCTAGCTCAAGTGATTTTTTAAAATTTTTAAATAATTTTTTTTTTAATCGATACTTCAAATATAAGCCAAATTCGTAGCATACGGTATACATGTTTATTTTTTCATCATTTTAAGTACGTTGTAAATTTTAATTTTATGCTTTTTGTACTTTTGATATCTTTTTATATGTGATATTATTGTGCATAATTTTTTTTTATTAACTGTAAAATCAGATACTACACTTTGTTCTCAAATATTTTTATCGCATTTATTACACCATTCTTATTAAAGTAAATTTTATTAAATGAAAAAAATATAGACTATCCTGGTGCCAATATTGTCTCTGTAATATGCGGGGAGACTCACAATAAACCAGAGACTCCTCAGGTTAGCAGCCCACGTAAATTATTTCACGAGTTAGAAAGTTCCTGCACCAACAACAACGAAAATTTTTCTAATAACCAGGAAGTATTTCATCCAGTAGAGTATTAAAATCAATTTCAGCGTCAGTTAGAACAAAACAGTTACGGATTTGGTTCATCGACTCTTCCAGGTACATAAGTATAAATTTGAAAAATCGCAAGCAGTGCGTGATATTTGCTTTTATTTTATTTATTCATTTATTTATTTTTTTTTATGATTTGTTCATACAGCCCAACAGTTTGATACAAGAACTCTGCCTCCAACTGATTTAAGTTCAAGCTGTGACGGTAAAATATATGAAATAATAATAGTAATCATAACAAAATTTTTAAATTGTTGATCAGTAACATTTTTTTAAAGAACCTCAATGAGATATAAGAGCAAATTTCCTCAGTAATCGGCTCTCTTCAACCTTATCTTCTCAGGATTTAAGATTTCCCAGACCAGCTACTATTCAGCCAAGTAGTCAATGTAAACATATTTTTCAAAAAATTTATTTTATTAAGATTTGTTTGTATTCACTAAATTTTTTTTCTTGCAGTATATTCAGCATATGTAAGAGCTTCTATTCCATCTTCACACAACCCGAGAATCGCTGTTACTTTACAGTACTGCTCAAAAGTTTAAGACATTCCCAAATTTCACTATGCACATCTGTCGAATTTGAGTTTTCGCTTAGCCGTAACGGCTCAAATCGGTGTGTCAAGGTCTTAAACTTTTTTTTTTTCATAAATATATTAATTTAAAAGAAAAGCCATTATTGTAATAATATTTAATTTACAAATGAATGTTCTCTCACGTTTCTGTTTAAAAAGTTAATTTTTGAGCAATAACAAATATAGCAAATTTCAGCCATTTTTTCACTTTAGGAGCTGTCTTAAAATTTTTTACCAAGATCCTAATGCATACACTATTTTTTTCCAAGTTTTTACAATGTTCAAGTTTAACGAGAAAAAATTTCAAGTCGATCCATACAAAACTGTTAGAGCCACATAATAAAAATGCATATTTTTAATTAGTTATAAATAACTAATTTTTTTTTCAAATTTTAATCAATTTTATGCCTAAACCTCTCTAATATAAGGGACAAAAATTATATAATAACTCAACTTTTTTCTATTTTTAACTTATTTAATACAAATTACATAGAAAACTTAAAGGATTTCATGAAAAGTTACAATTTTTTATGGTAATAATTGAACTGTTTCATGAGAAGAAAAACGTAAAATTTTTAAATTAATTATACATAAAAAAAACTATCATCATAATCATATTAAAGAACACAAATAAATCATTTAAATTACACTACATTGAATATTTTTATCCGAGAATTCCAATATTTTGTTGCTCCTCCTTTGGCTTTATAGAAAGCTGCGACTCTTCGGACCATCGACTTTGCAAGGTCTAAACAATAACTGCAACTTAAACTTTGCCAAGCAGCAGCTATTTCTACTTTCAAATCATTAAGATTTCTTAAATCTTTGTTTTGAATTATACGTTCTACTTGATCCCAAGCATTCTCAATAATATTTAAATCCGGCGTGCAAGCTGGCCATTTTAGCAAAGGTATTTTATTATCAGACAGCCACAGCAAACTTTTCTTTGAAGTATGGCACGGAGCATTTGGAACAGCCAATTTTTGCGCCTTCCAAAAAATTTTTTTTTTTGAAGGAATCATAGTGTTATCGAGAATGTTAATGTATTTGTCGCTATTGACTGTGCCTTCTACAAAATAAAGTTCACCTGTTCCTTTTCCTGAAAGACAGCCCCAAATCATCACAGACCCGCCGCCTTTCTGAACTTTTGCGGCAAGACAGTCTTGATTATATTTTTCATCTGCGGTACGTCTTACTCTTCTCGGCCGATTGGAGAACAGTTGAAATGAAGATTCATCACTAAATAAAACAGTGTTCCACTTTTCTTCAGTCCAAGATAATTTGTCACGGCACCACTCATAGTGATCTTTACGATTTTTTTAGTGAGAAGCGGCTTACGGACTGCCACGCAACTTTTCAAATTTTTATCAAGCATACGCCTGTTGACAGTTTGTCTGGATATTACCACATTCACTGCATCTTTTAATTGATTTTTTAATTTATTAGCTGTAATTTTCCGGTCTCTTTTTACTTTGTTGATGATAATTCTGTCTACTCTGGCACTTGTTACACGAGGTTGACCCGACCGGCTTTTATTTTTGACGTTTGCTGTGTTTTGGTACGCGAAAATTGTATTCCGAACACAACATCTACTTACATTCAGAGTTTTTGAAATTTCTGTTAGATTTTTTTTAACTTTAAACAAACCAATAATTTGCCATTTTACTGATACTGACACTGCTTTTTTCCCCATGTTAATCTTAACCGATAAAATTACAAAATTTAAAACAAATGTATCTATTTAATTTCTAACTTTATCATGTAGATGGCGCTAAACGTTAAATAATTTGAACATAACATTCCAAGAAGTCAGTTCGAGATATGTCAAGCTCAAACAACTAATTTATTTAAAAAAACCACGTTAAAAATCAAATTGTCCGTTCAATTAATTTAATCGAATAAATTAATTTAAAAATTTTATGTTTTTCTTCTCGTTAAACAGTTCAATTATTACCATAAAAAATTGTAACTTTTCATGCAATCCTTTAAGTTTTCTATGTAATTTGTATTAAATAAGTTAAAAATAGAAAAAAGTTGAGTTATTATATAATTTTTGTCCCTTATATTAGAAAAAAATAACAGGTTTAGGCATAAAATTGATTAAAATTTTAAAAAACTAGTTATTTATAACTGATTAAAAATATGCATTTTTATTATGTGGCTCTAACAGTTTTGTATGGATCGACTTGAAATTTTTTCTCGTTAAACTTGAACATTGTAAAAACTTGAAAAAAAATAGTGTATGCATTAGGATCTTGGTAAAAAATTTTAAGACAGCTCCTAAAGTGAAAAAATGGCTGAAATTTGCTGTATTTCAAAAATTAACTTTTTAAACAGAAACGTGAGAGAACATTCATTTGTAAATAAAATATTATTACAATAATGGTTTTTCTTCTAAATTAATATATTTATGAAAAAAAAAAAGTTTAAGACCTTGACACGCCGATTTGAGCCGTTACGGCTAAGCGCAAACTCAAATTTGACAGATGTGTATAGTGAAATTTGGGGTGTCTTAAACTTTTGAGCAGTATTGTAGGTTTAAGACATCCTTCTGTCACACAGTCACCGATTAACCCATTAATCCCTAAGTTTTTAGGTTTGAGATCTCCTAATCCAGATCAAGTTCCAGTTCATCACTATACATAATTTTATGAAAAATTTTATATCATTTTTTCCTCACTTAATTATTACTAAACTACTTTCATTTTTCTTAACAGCATCACACTGTAAAATAAGATCTAGATTTCCGCACATTTCGCATCATCCTTCTTGTGTTCAAGGTATACTAATTAATTATTTATTAAACGATTGTAATTGTTTTAATACATTACTAATTAATTATTTTTGTATTTTTATAACTACTATCGGTAGGGGTATTGTCTGTAATTACGTATTTCAAGTTTTAAGTAGCAATGGCGAAGGAATTGTACAGCTAATAGCGTATCAGAAAGAAATTGTTCGAAAGGACATTTCAAGTAGCGGCAGAACCGCTTTTAATTACAAAAAAGTTGCAAGTATTCTAATTTTTGAAGAATGTCGCCTAACTGGATCTTGTAGGTAAGCTGACGAGCGAATCATGTAATTTCGAGTGTAATTTAGTTTTTACATTTTGCTGTAATAAAAACATTGCGTAGCATTTCGAGTGCAAGGCTTTCAGAACGGGCTACAAAAGCAAATAAAGTGTTCCCGGAAATTTTGATCAATACCTGGTATGCCAAAAGAGTCTCTAATTATTCAGGCCCTAATGAGGCTTTACAAGCGGCCTACGAAACATTTCGAGGAGTTGCAATTTTGATAGGTGAAATCCAGGTCAACGACAGCAAAAAAAGAAGCAGTAGGCATATGAGTTTTTTATGCACATATTCTACATTACAAAATATAAAATACGTTTGAATGTAATTCTGTACAAAATTTATCATTTCAGTTGGCAAAATAAGTTCAGAGGACTCCGAAGAATTCAAGTTTTTGCAGCAACCTGCTACGGTAGGTGAGAGCTACGTTAAAACATGGAAGTCAACCGCACAAGATGAAAGACTTGAGTTTTATGGGAATAATACCGTCGATGTTATTTTTCAAAAACTTCCAAATTTAGGAAGCGAGCTAGGATTACAATTAGTAAGTAAATGATTATCAAAATTGGAAAAAGAAAACATTTTTTTAAAATAAAGTCCTATTGAAGAAGTTGGAAAACCATATAGCCAACGAAATGTCAAGTAATTCAGATTACAGAATCGTTTTTAAAATTTTTTTCACTAACACACTTCTGCCGAATTATAGGGTTTTTCAGACGTACATAGTTGGTGATAAATTATCTGTATCACTTTTATGTAATGAAGATTATTATTTTTTTAGATTGAAGCAGATTTTGAAAGGTTCTGTTCCATAAAATTTGAGGAATCCAAGTCTCCAAACCTTCTAACTGAAAATTGGACAAAGATAGCCACGGATTTATATAAAGTTGGGAATAAAAAAAAATACAGGCTTTCAGAAGTAAAAAATTTTTTCGATACCTACAAGAATTTAAACAATGGTAATATCTTTAATTCTAATATCTTTTATCATGAAAAACATTTTTTCAGTACTCTACTTTAACGTATGTATTTCAATTTTGCACAACAAAAACAGACATTAGCATTTGGACTTCTGCCTTTACTATTTAATAAAATTAATAAGTCATCATCAGGAAATGAAAAAAAAGGTAACTGGTATTGTAGGGATCTGCTCTCCCGACACGCGCTAACCGCACTCGCGCGCACGATCCCGCTCGACTGCTGCGCCAGTCAGTTCCGCTCTGTCCGTCGAGCTAATCGGATGCTCCTTGCATCTCGCTTGTACCTCAAGCCACAAATAAAGATTTCACTTTATAATACTTACCTGGTGTGTATTCCTTTCGACTTCCTGAAGACCACGCTAGGCAGGAGTAGCCCTGCCGTCCAACCTGGACACCCAATCGCTACACTGGTGACCCCAAATCGACTGGAAGTCAATTAAAAAATCTCTCAACTCGTTCGCGCCGGTAGCCACGGCCGAAAAAGCAAGGAGCGGGAGAGTCGTAAACTCTCTCTGAGCGAGGCTAGAATCGGCAAGTCAAGAGCCGATTTTCAGCTTTAAAGAAAAAAACAAAAAAACGATCGTCAACAATCGTTTTGTGGGCAAAGTTGTGCAGGCACGCCGGCAACTTCCCACGCGAAACAGTGCGCACGAACGAACGCCAGAAACTTCGTTCGAGTGCGGGTGTTGTGCAGGCACGCCGGCAACCCCGTATGCCTTCGTGTGCAACAAATTCCCGATCCAGACCTCGTTGGACTACCGGAGGAAGCTGTTCCTGAAGGGGTGCCCTCAACTACAAGTCACCACCCACAGGCCGACAACCCTCGTCAGCAAGCCCGTGCCACGTATCTGCGACACATCATCGTGGACATCGACGACATCGAGGCTTCTCAGCAACGTCACCTCCAAGGACATCGTGCACCACATCGTGTGTAGTGTGTATGTGTGCTTGCGTCCAGTGTGAGAATTCTGAGTGCAAGAGTGCCGCGTGGAACCCCACCCAAGCGTGTTGAACTTTCCGCGAACCACCCCAATTCCGCGAACCGGTATCCATCTCGCGCGCTCACACTTGTTTCCTCGTAGCTGTAAGCATCGTCCGAACTCTGACTGACTTCGCGACGGAATTTTTTCTTCTCATTTCTGAAAATAGCATAGACAATTCTATCAGTCAGGTAAGGCTGAAGTATTGTTTTCCTACTTTTCTTACCGAATTCTATCACGCGACTTTCTCACCGGATTTAAATTTACTCGCGTACGCGGCGGCGTGTGCTGGACAAAAGTTAGCTTTTTTGTATTAGGGCCTTGTGAGCCACGCACACGCATCGGCGTTTTAGCTCGTGGGTCCACTGCCTGACTCCCCGGACCATTCCCCTCGGTAGGGTTTTGATTTTTTCTCGTCATGGTGATCGAGACCGACGAGGAGCGGCACGCGCGTGAGTTGGCCGAGGTCCAGCGGAGGCTGGAGACCGCTAAGGCCCAGATCGAGAGCTTGCGCCAAGCTCAGGCGACCACGACTGCCGGACCGACGGACACCGCGAATACATCGGCGACAACTACCGCGGCGGTTGCAAACTCAGGCCCGCTTCCTACGCAGCCCACGGTCGGCGCGATCTATCGCCAGCCCAAGATCCCACCGTTTTTGCGCGACAACCCTAGGGTTTGGCTGGGCCAGGCGGAGATTACTTTCCGCAACGCCGGTATCACTAATTCCGCTACGAAGGCGGATTTTATCGCCGAGAAGCTTGACGTCGAGGCACTGGGCCATGTGCTGCCTCTCCTCGAGCTTGACCCTCGTCCCCCGGACCTTTACGAGCAAGTCAAGGTGGCCTTGATCTCTGCTTTTGGGGCATCCCCGGAGGCACGTTTGCGCGATTTGGTCAGGGGCCGGATTTCCATGGTGGGCAAACCATCGCTGATGGTCTCGAGAATGCGTCAGCTGGACACGAGTGCCAATGACGACATTATCCGCGTCCTTTTTCTCGAGAACCTCCCCGCGGATTGCCGTGGCGTCCTCGCGTCCTCCCGCGTTACGGACCTCGCCACGTTGGGCGATATGGCGGACTCGTATATGGAAGCCACTGGGCCTAACCGCGGAGTCGTTTCCACAGTTGGCGCCTCACATCCGGTTACCCCCATTGCCACTCCGCTTGTCGCACCCCCCACTGGCGGCGCGCATGGCATCGCCGCCGTCGGCGGCTCGCATACCTCGAAGCTGGAGGACCAGATTGCGAAGCTCACAGCCGAGCTCGCCGCCCTGAAGACGCGCATCAATCGCGACAATCGCGGTCGGTCCCGTTCACGTCCTCGTAACCCCCAGGGCAACGGCCAAGGGCAACACCCTGACAACGCCGCCCCTGCCTCCGGGTTATGCCGTATTCATCGAAAGTACGGCCGCGATGCTCGTAGATGCATTCAGCCGTGTTCCTGGAGGCAGGAAAACTAATCTCTCCTCCCCACGTGGAAGCAGTGGGTGGAGACGATCTTTCTACACGCTTCCATATCCATGACCGCGCGTCGGGGCTCGGTTTTCTCGTCGACACCGGCGCAGAAATTTCACTTATTCCAAACAGGGACGCGCGCGCTAAACCTGCGAGTCTCAGGCTTTTCGCAGCCAACAACACCCCTATCGAGACTTTCGGACGCAAGAACCTCACGTTTGACCTTCGACTCAAGTGACCCATCGCTTGGGAGTTTTGCGTTGCCGCAGTGCCCTGCCCCATTATCGGAGCAGATCTGCTCAACCACTACGGTCTCCTGGTCGACGTCTGGCACCGGAGGTTGATTGAGCCCGTTACTGGTTCATCAGCCAAGGGTTATTTTAAAGCGTCGAGCGCTTTCTCCGTTAGTGTCCTTGACCGGGACTGCAGGTTTGCCAAGATCATCACGGAATTCCCCGAAGTGGCAGGTTCGAAGCCAGCCAAACCCATTACCTCCCACGACGTCTTTCACCACATCGAGACCCACGGCCCCCCGGTCGCCGAGCGAGCCAGGCGCCTGGATCCCGAGCGTTATAAGATCGCGCAGGCCGAGTTCGAGAGTTTGGTCAGGCAGGGCATTTGCCGTCGATCAAAAAGCCCCTGGGCCTCCCCACTTCACATGGTAAAGAAGAAGGACGGCGGTTGGCGACCGTGCGGTGATTACCGTCGCCTCAACGCGGTTACCTTGCCCGACAGGTTTTCAATCCCGCACATCCACGACTTTTCGATCCATCTCCACGGGAAGACGGTTTTCTCGAAGCTCGACCTGCATAGCGCGTACCACCAAATCCCAGTCGCCCCCGAGGATGTCCCCAAGACTGCGGTGATCACCCCGTTCGGGTTGTTCGAGTATCTTTTTATGGCCTTTGGCTTGTGGAATGCAGGCCAGTCCTTGATGCGCTACATGCGCAGGGTACTCGAAGGGTTGGATTTTGTCTTCTGCTACCTCGATGACATCCTCATCGTCTCGTCAAGCCCCGAGGAGCACGAGAGACACCTCCGCATTGTTCTCGAGCGCTTGAGAGCCTTCGGCTTGAAGCTCAACCTCTCCAAGTACGAGTTTGGCAAGAGTGAAATCCCCTTCCTGTCTCAGCTGATTGACAGCAAGGGCTCCCGCCCAACCGAGGAGATGGTCAAAGCGGTCCGCGACTTCCCCAGGCCCAAGACCGTCTCAGCACTCCGCTCGTTCCTGAGTCTCGTCAACTTTTACTGTCGCAACATTCCTCACGCGGCTGCCGAGCAAGCCCCCTTGTACGAACTTACTCATGGTTCCGTCAAGAAAGACCAAACCCCGATCGAGTGGACCCCAGTGACCGAGCAGGCCTTCGAGAGAACCAAGTCGATCTTGGCCGACGCCGCTCTTTTGAGTCATCCGTCCCCGGACGCCGAGACACGCCTCGTCACTGATGCGTCGGACTTCGCCATGGGCGCGGCCCTCGAGCAGCTTATCAACGGCTCCTGGAGCCCACTGGCGTTTTTCTCGAGGAAGTTCAGCAGGACGCAGATGAATTATGATACCTACGACCGCGAGCTGACGGCGATGTGCGAGGCGGTCAAGTATTTCAGATATTTCCTCGAGGCGAGGGAATTCAAGATCATGACTGACCACAAAGCGCTTGTGTACGCATTCGCACAACGCAGCGATGTCGCTACGCCCCGGCGTCGACGCCAGCTAGGGTACATCTCGCAATTCACCACGCGCATCGAGCACTCGCCCGGCCGGGAGAATGTCGTGGCCGATTGCCTCTCGCGTGTCGACGCAGTTCGCTTGCCGCTCGAATTCGATGCCCTCGAACTGGCTAAGGCTCAGGCCGAAGACCCCGAGCTCGTGGAACTCCGTAAGTCCACCGGCCACTCCCTGAAGCTCATCTTCATCGAGTGGGGCCCAAGCCACAACCGTTTGTGCGTCGACCAGACCGGCAACGTCCTTCGTCCGTACATACCAGCGCCCTTGCGTAGACGTGTTTTCGACATGTTTCACTCCCTCGCGCACGGTGGCGCCAAGGTTACTGATCGGACTATTCGATCGCGCTATGTGTGGCCCGGAATGCACAGAGACATAAAACTCTGGTGCAAGACTTGCCTCGACTGCCAGCAGTCCAAAGTCTCGCGTCACGTCAAGAACAACCCGGCCCCCTTCGTCGCCCCGGACGGTCGCTTCCTTCACGTTCACGTGGACATCGTTGGGCCACTGCTCCCTTCCGAAGGCTATCAATACTGCCTGACCATGATCGACCGTTTTTCCCGGTGGGCCGAGGCCGTGCCAATCCGCGACATCACCGCACAGACCGTTTGTCGCACGTTCTACGACAGCTGGATGTCCCGTTTCGGTTCCCCCAGCATCGTTACGACAGACCAAGGCTCGCAGTTCGACAGTAAGCTGCACCAGGCTCTAATGTCGTTCATTGGAGTTGACCGCAGACGCACAGCCGGTTACCACCCGCAGTCGAACGGGATGATTGAGCGCTGGCACCGAACCGTGAAGGCGGCGATCATGTGCCACAACAGCCCTAATTGGACCAAGACACTGTCGACCGTACTCCTTGGCTTACGCACACACGTTCGCACCGACACGAGTGTTTCGCCCGCCGACTACGTGTACGGTACGGCACTTCGCGTGCCTGGCGAATTCTTCCTCGAGGGAGAATTCCCTGTGAACCCGCAGATCTTCCTTGAAGAATTCAGGGGATATATGCGCGAGATCCGGCCGATCCCGGTTGCGCAACGGCGCAAGACACGCGCGTTTTTCTTTAAAGACCTGCGTACTTGCACGCACGTTTTTTTGCGGACTATGGCTGTGAAAAAGCCGCTCAAGCGACCCTACACCGGCCCCCACAAAGTCCTTGAGCGCATTAGCGATCTCGACTATAAGATCGAGATCAACGGCGCCCCCAAGGTCGTCACGACCGCGAGGCTGAAGCCAGCCTACTTCATGCTGGAGCCTGGCGAGGCACAGGACGCCCCGCCACCACTATCGCGACAGCCGGCGAGCGCACCTGCTACGCAGGCCACGGACGCCCCGCGAGACTCTCCGGATCGCGACGCAGGCCCGAGGCCTGGCCCGGCAGCCCCGCAGCCACCTGCGGATGCCCCGATCCCCGAAGGCTCCGTCAGGAACCTGGGCCGGTCCGTGTTGATCGATTTTGCGCCGCCGCGGGACATCGTCCTGACCCCGCTGCGCCCCGCATTGAAGACCTCCGAGGGCCCGCGGATTCCGAAGAAAAGCGTCCGCATGAACTTGTCGCGCAACGAGGTGAGATACCTGTAAATATTAGCTTTAAGTGAGTTTTGTAAGCCTAGTTTTTAAGTTGCACATATTGTATTTATTTTTTCCGTTCTCTTTTTCGTATCGCAAATCGGAGCGATTTACTAGGGGGGGAGTGTGTAGGGATCTGCTCTCCCGACACGCGCTAACCGCACTCGCGCGCACGATCCCGCTCGACTGCTGCGCCAGTCAGTTTCGCTCTGTCCGTCGAGCTAATCGGATGCTCCTTGCATCTCGCTTGTACCTCAAGCCACAAATAAAGATTTCACTTTATAATACTTACCTGGTGTGTATTCCTTTCGACTTCCTGAAGACCACGCTAGGCAGGAGTAGCCCTGCCGTCCAACCTGGACACCCAATCGCTACAGTATCCCAAAAAAGAGGATGTTTTTGATTGCTTCATCTCGATAGTTCAGGTAAATAGTTTCCATATTGAAATTTAAACTCATTTTATACTTTAAAATTTTAATTATTTGATACTTCCTGGTTATACATATAACAAACTTTTATTAATTTTTAATTTTAAATTATAATCATCTGTGTAGGCCTCAGCTGAAAATCTACATACGAAAATTGAATCAGTTTATACCAAGATAGAGCAATTGCATGCGGACCACAAGAAAGAATTTCATCCATTTTTTATAGTAATAAATGGTAAATCTCTACTGGAGTTCTCAACTGTTCACGTCTGCATCGGAAAGAAATTTTTTTCCGTAGAATCATTAACATCTGCTGTGGAGTTATGCTTTGTATGCATGAAAGAACTGCAAAAAAAATTTCCGGTGATTATTAGCCACGTATGGCAATTCATTGAATCAAAAATTTATGAATTACCACCTTCTACTCAGTGTGCTGCTGTGGATAAATTGATTCAATTAATGCGTGATCCAGCTGCATCTATCTCACCGGAAAGCCCTGTGGATGCATCTTCAAATAATTCCGCTTTAACTTGAATATTCTTGTACAAGAGCTATCGCCATTTTAGTGAGATTTTATGTAAGGTTCTATTTTTGTTCTGATCGGGGGAGAAATTTTTAAAAAATTCGAAAAGTTCATTTGGGGTTACAATCGCCGTTTTTTTTTCCATGCGCGCTTGCACCGCGCTTAGTAAGGCTAGTAAACTTTAGATTGACAAAAATATAAGTTGTCACAATAATAATAAAAAAATAATTTTTAGCGGTCAATTAATATTCTACAAAATTTTACAAAGTTTTTTAAAAATTCATCTACGATTTCATCAAATTTTATATTAAAAATGAGTAATTCAAATATTTCGTATTCGAATGGCCAACACACCATTGAAATAGAAATTTTGAAATTCACTTTAGAACTTTATAATAATAAACTATTATCACGAGCCGCAGCTGATTCTGTTATTGATCAGGTAAATAATTTGATTTCTAAAATAATAATACCGCACTTACAAAGTCAAATAAAGAATGAAGTTGATGCCACGGGAAATGAAATTTTTTTATTCTAAAGTTAATCATGTTTTGGAAACTAATACATGCCTTTTTACGTTGTTTGATACAGAACACAAAAGAATAAAATATTACAAAGAGAAATGTTCCTGCATACCACCGCAATTATTTGAAATAGGGGAAATTCAACTTTTCACGAATGATCAAAATCCTTATAACACTAAAAAAGTTGGAAATAAAAAAGTTTCTGTTGCATACGTTTCAATGCCAGAAACATTTAAAGCAGTTTTCTCAAACTCTAATTTATTTAATGAAATGTATAACTATGCACTAAAAATGTCTCAAGAGAATCAGTTTTTAAGTAATATCATCCAAGGAAAGTTGTGGCGTTTTAAATATAAGTATGATCTATTAAAAAAACTAATTTTTCCAATTTTTGTGTACTTCGACGAGTTTGAATTAAGAGATGCTTTAATGCTTTAGGTAGTCATGCTTTGCAACAAAAACTAGGTGGAGTGTACATTTCCTTGGCTTGCTTGCCACCTCATTTAATTTCTAAATCAAATAATGTCTTTTTTTCATCTTTATTTCATTCAAAGCATTTAAAAGAGTTTGGTAACAAAGCAGCTTTTAAAAAGATTATTGAGGATATTGAAGTTTTATCTAACGACGGAATTGAAATAATGATTGACGGTCAAATGAAAAAAATTTTTTTTGAATGTGTCTTAGTTCTTGGTGATAATTTAGGCATTAATTCAATTTGTGGATTTTGTGAAAGTTTTAGTGCTACAAGGTATTATAGAATTTGTAAGGCCGATAAGTATGTTTGTTTGAAACTAAGTAGAGAGAACGTAGATTTATTAAGAACAAAAGACAATTATGATATAGATGTTAATATTAATGATCCCTAGCAGACAGGTATCAAAGAACAATGTATTTTTAACGAAATGAAAAATTTTCACATTGGTGAAAATATAACAGTTGATAAAATGCATGATGTTGCGGGGGTTTGTGAGTATACACTTGGCAAAGTTATTGATTACCATGTAAAAAGTGGTGATTTTGATTTAGATACACTTAACAATAGAATATAAAGTTTTCCATTTAATGCTACAGAAATACCTCAGAAACCAATGCCTATTTTGTATGATAAAAGTAAAAGGCCAATTTAAAATAAAAATAAAACAATCAGCTTCGGAAATATTTTGTCTGACACGTTATTTTGGTTTAATAATAGGAGACAAAGTTAAAAGTCCAAGTAAACATTGGGAATTATATTCTTGTCTTCGTGGTTTAGTAGGTATTCTACCAAAACCTTATTTGAGTCAAGGTGAGATACAGGAAATAGGGCATTTGGCGGAATCACATAATCAACTGTTTTTTGAATTATATGGTAAATTAAAGCCAAAAATGCATTTTTTGTTGCATTATTCTCGAATAATAGTTAATAATGGCCCTGCAGTTCACTTTTCCAGCATG
This sequence comes from Encarsia formosa, assembly GCA_038277355.1. NCBI lineage: Eukaryota > Metazoa > Arthropoda > Insecta > Hymenoptera > Aphelinidae > Encarsia > Encarsia formosa. The sequence goes on along the minus strand of CM076185.1, from coordinate 48,569,593 downwards.
AAGTTTGAGCAAAAAAATCACGTGATGAAAAAAACTGCTGTTGGAACAACATCAAGTATTAATTTACCGATGACTGCAGCTATAAGAAATCAACTGAGTTTTTGCTATGAACTGAATTTTTCATCTTTGGTAACTTCTGAAGTAGAACTTGGCTCGATCGATAAACAACATTTAGATGAAAATCATTTAAAACTAAAACACGTGTTAAAATATAATAAAACATTTTCACCTGGTACTGTTTGCATGATAAAATTTGAAATTGATGGAATAGTTTTTGGTTTGATGATAAATATTTTTTATGTAAATGATAACGCAATTTTTCAGTTGCAAGAATTTAGGACTATCTTTTTTGATAGTCATTACCAAGCTAATAGGGTAATTGATCCAGATGAAGACGATGTATACTTAGATTTAAATCAAATACCCCGATTACCACCTTGTCTATACTACAGGATGATCGGAAACGACCAGACCTAAGGTATATAACGTGATTCAACAGAAAAAGTTAAGTCAGAACAAAAAAAAAATCTAGATTTAATCCATAAACTAATTAGTTGCTTAACATTTAGATTAACCAATCAGCGTGAAATATGCAAATTTATGGGAGGGCCAAAGTGCAAGAAGGCGGAACCATCCACCTCGAAGGTGATTTCCTTTTAAGAAGAAAAAATCTGGAGTAATATCTGGAAAACACATGTTAAACATGTGTTGAATTCACAAAATAAAATTTTTTAAAAATTCAAAAGTAACAATTTTTCATTGTTTTATAATTTTTATCACATCGCGACGATTTATAAGTAGTTTGAATTACAGTTGTAGCTTCAAAATTGACTGAATTAAGATACCTAATCATTTAAGATTAATTACGTTGATACACTTTATTTAACTCATAACTTACGCAATTGTTGTTATACAATTAAGATTCAAGTTTCTTTGAAATCGTTATTTCGAGGGGAACACGATCATCTTTTTAAAAATTGTTAATCTAAAATTATTATAAATTTTTTTATTTTGTGTAAAGCCGTAAAGTAAATACAAATAAGGCCCGCTTTCACCCTTCGGCTAAGCTCTCTGAGCGGTAAGACTTACCGAGAGGGGGCAGGGGGGCTGACCTGCACAATGCCACTGTGGCCCCTTACCTGCGTGCAACCTAAGCGGTCGGGGATTAAAACTAAAAAAAAAAAAAAAATTTTCATCGAATAATAAATAATTTTTTAATTGCTTGTTATTTTTATTTCGTCACGACGATTCATATGAAATTTGAATGGTAGTTGTCACGTGAAAATTGACCAAGTTACGATGTTTTATCACATTGATTAATTTTACCGATATTTTTTATTTCACTCGTAATTTGGACAATTTTTGTCGCACAGTCGTTGTTTCATAACACGGATTGTAGGAAAATTCGGGCACAATATCTAAGACTTGAAAGTTTCAAAAAATTTTCCCATACTCATTCTTTTTCAGAATTAAAGTCTCCCTTTTGAATTTTAAAGAGTAATCGTATCAAATTTAAATTTTTTACTTATTAAGAAATAATTTCATTTTTTATAAAAAGAAGTACAATACAGTATTTACAAGATATCAAAAACTACAGCATAAAACATATTTTCTTAATACAGTTCAATGTGAGTTAAATACACAAAATTTTTCATTTTTTCTTTTACATGAACTAAATTTTTGCATCCTATCGCACATCATAAAAAAACATCATTATTCTAAATTTTAAATTTGTATTAACATTAAAAGGGCAGCTCAGGAGTCATTCGTAGTAATCATTACTAATCCAAAATCTCAACATAAATAAAAATTTTTATTATGTAAAAAGTTAGGTTAAATATTAATGCGTTGAATCTTGTAAAAAAATTTTTAATTTTTTTAACTAAGAACACCCAAGAGATATTTTTTTAAGGATGTTTAAAATATTAAAAAAAAAAATTCTGTTGAATTCTTTACTTTTCACACAATTGTCTGATTTAGAATTTTTAAATGTCCAAATTGTTCAATTGAAAAAACTTTCGTAAAGAAACACCGTACAGCTGCCACTTTAAAATTGTTTACGGAAAAAAAGAAACGGTATTACAGTGTTAAGATGTAGAGTAAAATTAATCGAGATTTTGAAATTATTAATTATTTGTCAAAGAGTTTTTTAGATCCAACCTGCTTCCCTAATTAAATTTTTGCTCATTATTGTTACTCAAAATCAAATTCATAAAAAAATTTTAAATAATCATTACGGAATGTGTTCAAAGTGTCTACCATTAGCTACCATACATCTTTGTGCTCTCCTAGTGACACTTTCAGTAGCTTTTCTGACCACATTAGGATTAATATTTGCGAAGGCCGCCTGAATTCTTTGCACTAATTCAACTCTTGTTTGAATATTGTGAAAGTAAACCTCTTCTTTAATCGCTCCCCATAAGTAAAAATCACATGGAGTTAAATCTGGAGATCTTGGAGGCCATCTCCATACTGGTGCATTATTACCAATCCAGTTGTTGGGTCCAAAAGTTTGGTTTAAGTGAGCTGTCACTTGAGCTGAAACAAACACATTAAATTTCATTTAGCTTAGTTAAAGGTCCATGGAAATTGATAAAATAAGGCTGCAATTCAATGCAGAACAAAAATAAAGGGCACCCAAAGTGCTTACATGTGGTTCAGTAGATAAGAAAGAGAGCAAGAAACTCAATTTTTTTCTGTCTAACTTATTGGGCTGCATGACTCATTTTTTGTTTCAAAAATTAATAGCTTATGTAAAAATTGTTTTTTTTTTTTTAATACTGTGCTGATTGCTTACCTACTCTATGCGTAGGGCATCCATCATGCATGTAGATAAGGTTTTGAAGTTCATCAGGAAAGTTATTTACAGCATTTTCCAAAAGAACTGGCAGTGTAAACACAAGAACTTCCCAATAATTTTCACCATTTACAGCATCTGGTAAAAAAACCGGGCCAACCTAAAATTTTTATTGAAAAAGTCAAAAAAAATTTTACGATTTTTACTTTTTATTTTTTTAACTTAAAATATTTGTTAATAAAAAACTTATACTCACCACTTAGTCGTTGATCAATCCAGCCCAAACATTGACTTTAAAGCGGTGCTGAGATTTGGAATCCCACGTCAGATGTGGATTTTCATTTGCCCAGAAATGGTAGTTGTGTGAATTAAACATGCCATCCCTCGTAAAAGAACATTCATCCGTCCAAAAAATCCAACGGATAAATGTTGAATCCACTGCATGTTGAGTTAATATTCTATTACAAAAATAATTCCGTGTTGCAAAGTCTTGAGGTTGAAGAGTTTGCGCTTTTGTAAAATTTAATGGATGCTTATTATCTCTTCTCAAACATTTATGCACCGTTGCCGGAGCCACACCAACAATTCTCGATATTGTTCTTGTACAAGCACTTGTACCTCGCACAAGCGCGGGTCATTCTCACATAAGTCGAGAATTTCTTCTTCCATTTTAGGGGCTATTCCAGGACGACCTCCTTCATTTCGTGGCATTACACTGCCTGTAGTTTCAAAGCGATCAACTGCATTTCGAATAACATTTTTACTTGGTAGTCTATGTGCGTTGGGATTTGCATTCGCGTAGGCTTCAGCAGCGAGCCTTGCGTTCCGATTATTTTCATAGTAATGGATCACCATTTGAACGTAGTCTTGGAAAAGATAATGAGCCATTGCAAATTTTTTGCCTGTGAGTTAAACTAATAGAACCACGTTGTGCGATGGTTGAGGCGAGACTAATTCGCGTGAAAAGTTTTTCCAGCAAATTTTTTTCAAACCAAGCTAAAAACATTGTAAACCGCGCGAAAACTGGGTTTCAGAAAAATAAGAACTCAGGCAATTAGCATTTACGATCATTCGTAAGCCTATGGTAAAGCTCAAATAATATTCAAACGCTCTGGAAAAACAAAACAGTGTTTACAGTTCGGATAAAAAAAGTTGAGAGTAAGAAATAAATCGTCGCGATGTGATAAAAATTTTAAAGCAATGAAAAAATTGTTACTTTTGAATTTTTTAAAAATTTTATTTTGTGAATTTAACACATGTTTAACATGTGTTTTCCAGATATTACTCCAGATTTTTTCTTCTCGAAGGGAAATCACCTTCGAGGTGGATGGTTCCGCCTTCTTGCACTTTGGCCCTCCCATAAATTTGCATATTTCACGCTGATTGGTTAATCTAAATGTTAAGCGATTCAGACGGATCCAAACCGATTTGACTAACCCGGGTTTATCGCCCTGTACTTCCACGGGTTGAACCAGCCATTTTTCTACCCGTGTAGGTATTAAAAGATGAAAATTCCAAAATTTTCAGGTTCCAAACAATTTTTTTGTGTCTTTTTCCTGACAGGAAATTCTAGCCAGGCTACCCAGCCAATTTGCCTGGCCCCGTACGGGCAGCCAGTTCACAGACAGTAAGGGAAGAAACGAGACTAGAGTCGGGGCCCGTACGGGACCCTGATTCAGCCCGGACAAAATTATTAAAAATTTGGGAGCAGCATAAACGCCCTCTCTCATGAACTATGTACACTTAACGATACACTTACTTTTTAAGTTTTAATTCACAACATTTGAAGTAATATGGAACAAATATTATAGTTCATTTCTATTGATTAAATAATTTTCAAATGAGACAATACTTGAAAAAATAGAAATAAAATGTCTTACGCAGTTGATCCTGCTGTATAGCCACGCGTGAGTTACACGTAAAGTTTAAGTTATGATTTTTTTCTGGGTCTTGTTCGAACGCTCGTCAGAGTAGGACGTGTTTGTCAACAGCAAAAGTAGTGGGCGTATCATGTGAGAAAGCTCGATTCTCGGAGCTTCGAGGTTATCTGACAGTGCCCGGGTGCTTAGCTCTCCGATAGAAGAGCAATAACACCCTTGAGTCGTGACCAAGTAGCTGATACAACACTCAGGAAGAGTTAGCGACTGAGTCCTGTCGCTTCTGACAGCACAGTCCAAGTACACCGCTGTCCGGCTCAACTCAGCGTTTCTCTCGTTCAAATCAGCTCCGCCCTCGATCAGTATTTCTTCTCATCCTTTCCTTCTACTTCTCTAAACAACAAACAAGGTAGCTTGATAATCTACGTCGATATGAACCAATTCAAAACCTTTTTGATGAGCCGACTTGGGATCGTCGTCAAACCAAATAAAACTGTCGTCAAACCTAGCTCGAGAAAGATTTATACAACACAAAGACGCACTCTCTTGCCCAGCTACATCGATGTCTAGGACTACGCGTGATGCCTCTCTTGCCCCACGCTCATCGCTACGATGTATGCCCACAACGGAGGGAGCACCACCACCACCGACGCGTCCTCAGATCCATCGACTGCGGCGCTACTCATCAAACGACCGGGCATCAGCAACACCAGGCCACCCCGGCAGAGTCACCGAGCCCACTGCCCGCCCGTTGATCACAGGCAGGTGTTAAAAATACCCGGATTCGGTCAAGCGTCAAGCGCTAGAACTACACCGCCAAGGCCGCAAAAGCGCAGAAATAAGCTGTGAGCTAGGGCCCCCTGTATCAACCATCTGGTCATGGATCAGGGCCTTCAAGGGCAGCGGTACAAGTCACGACACAACAACCGTCGTGGCAGCAGCAACAACATCAGCATCAAGGCCCAGACCCGTTGGTCGTAGAGGGGTCCCCGTCATCGATAGCAGCCCCAGAATCAGCGAGAACAGCTTCGCCGCCCGGACTCCGTCCTCTGCCAAAATACCAACTCCACTGGTACGGCTGACGAGGGCCGAGCGCCTCAGACGAGAGGCCGCCAGATCCAAGGTCTCGTCAGGTCATAAGAAAGCTACACCACCATCCAGGGGTCAGCAGAAAACGTGGAGGACAATACTCCGGGAAATGGGGACACGCGTCACTGGAAAGCGGCAACTACCACCACCACCGCTGCAGAAGCCGTCGTCATCGACGCCCGCAACCACCAGCTCAGCCAGCGCCACCTTGAGGCTCCCCACAACACCTGCGGGGGTGGGGCCGGACACTCAGACCGGCCTCACTGCATCGCCGTCCCCTTGGTGTCTCACACTGCTGTCGACGGCCACCACCAACACGTTCACGACGTGGACGACGACGACGACGACGACCAACACGAGCCTGGTGATGTCAGTGGCCCTCTACCTGCCACCGACACCGCAGTTTGCCGCCGCGCTTCCATCACCATCGCAGGCGGCAACTCCTGAGGCCATATCGATGGCCCTGGGTCCAAGGATGGATACCCCAAACAGCCCACCACCATCACCAGGGTGGCGCACTACCTCGAGGCGCTCGTCCAGGGAAGGAGTTGGCAGCATCAGCAACGGCAGCAACGAAGTATCCCCTAATTTTATTTCTGTTAATATTTTGAATTATCTGAATATCTGTGACGCTAATCTCCTCCCCTACAGGGATATTGGCTCTCCTGACGCGGGGGATGGCGCACTATAGTCAAAAGTGAGTTTATTCGTGTAAAAACCTGATTTTAAAAAACAGAGTAGACCAATCTGAATAACTTTTGTGGGAAAAGAAGCCCAATTGGACGTACTTTAGAGGAATAATAATTTGAAGTATAAAAAAATTGTTTAAAAAATTCATGATATCGGACTTTTCTACGTTTTTTGTATGGTTTTGAATTAAAAAAATGCTGGAAATTTCGAGTTTTTTGCAATTTATCGATCCTAGTGCAATTGTTTAAACAATTTTTTCGTACTTCAAATTATTTTTCTTCTAAAGTACGTCCATTTGGGCTTCTTTTCCCACAAAAGTTATTCAGATTGGTCAACTCTGTTTTTTCAAATCAGGTTTTGACACGAATAAACTCACCTTTGACTTTAGTGTGGCGCTGAAAGTGAATCGGCTTCTGCACTGGATGCTGCTCTTGTGCCAGAATCTCCAGAGGATGGAGACTTACCACCAACCCCTTTTGTACATGCCCTGCGGGGCGGGAGTTCCGCCCTTCCCGACTCTCTCACTGCATCAACCCTGGAGGACCCAGTTGAGCGCTCAGTTCAGACCCAGAACGCCTCTCACCAACTCAGCCGGTGAGGTGGCCGTGGTCATGGTCCATCAGCGAATCAAGGAGCATTCGTTGAACTGGCTAATCTAGCATGTGATGCCCTTCAGCTGGAGGAAGCTGTCCTCCAAGCTGCTACATTTCTTTCCAGGATGACGAGTCGGGAAGGGCCCGTCCCCAGAGGGGCTCGTGAACGTGGCGGTCGTCGACGGGGGCTGAGGAGAGCCGAGTACAATGGCGATGGCAACGATTTAGCGCCCGTCGCACGAGGCCAGCCAGCTCCCGAGGAGGTCCCAGGTCATGACAGGATGGCGTGGGTGGAGGGGTCTAAATGCATCTAGAATCTCTACCGCTCCAACCGCAAGAAAGCGGTTCAGGAAGTGCTAGGTGGTCCCTCCCGATACTGCAAAATACCAGTAGAGGAGGTTGAAGAGCACTTCCGGCAGATACATTCTGCGAGAGAGCCTGGAGGCGAGCCACCCCCCCCCCCCCCTGTTCAACGCCGACGAGCCCAGTGCCGAAAGCTGTGCGAACTTGCGTCGCCCACTCAGACCAGACAAAGTCGCCAAAAAGCTACGGGTTATGAGTAACTCATCCCCGGGGCCAGATGGTGTTACATACGCGGATCTGAGGAAAGCCGACTCAGGTTGTCATGTGCTGACGGCACTCTTTAACGCTTGCCTCAGATTGGGCGCAGTGCCGCAGTACTGGAAAAACTTCGACACTGTGTTGCTGTTTAAAAAAGGCGAAAAGGATCAAATCGGGAACCGGCGTATCATAGCAATGGGGGATACTACCCCCAAACTCCTCTTCTCACTTGTCGCCGACCGCCTCACCCACTGGGCCATGGCCAATGGTAGAATAAGCGCGTCCCAAAAAGGCTTCCTCCCGTACAAGGGATGCCATGAACATAATTTTGTTCTGCAAGCGATCCTGCGCGACGCGAGATCCAAAGGAAAGGAAGTTGTAGTCACGTGGCTGGACTTCACCAATGCTTTTGGCTCGGTTCCCCACGCCTCCATCAACAGTGCCCTCGAGCAGCATCAAGTTCCGGAGCCAATCAGGAAATTGATCGCATCAGCGTATGACAGCGCGGTCACCCGCGTCATGACAGCGGACGGCATCACCGAGCCCATTCCCATTGACTCGGGCGTGAAGCAAGGATGTCCCATGAGCCCGATAGTCTTTAACCTCACTCTGCAGCCTGTTATTAGGGCAGTTGCGGCTTCAGGTCGGGGTTACGAACTCGCGGGCGAGGTCTTCACAGACCTCGACAATGCAGATTATATGGACATTACGGACTCCCCGAGGCGATGAGAATCCTCCTGAGATCTGCGGAGAGTGCTGCTGCGGCTGTTGGCCTCACCTTCAACCCTGCAAAAACTGCCACTCTGCACTTGAAAGGCAGGGGTATTGGTGCGGTCAGGAGAACGCAGTTCAGCATACAGGGTGAACTGATGCATGACTTAGACCATGACAAGACCTATGAACACCTGGGCACCCCAACGGGCTTTCAGGTCAGGCAGACGCCGTAAACTCCCATAGAGGGGCTGACCAAGGACCGCAAGATTGATGGCTCTTTGCTGGCCCCCTGACAGAAACTTGAGGCTCTCGCTACCTTTATCCTGCCGCGGATGGACTTCTGTTTGCGGGGGTCAGACGTGAGAAAGGGTCCTCTCAGGGAGGCCGACAGAGAGTTGAAAAGGATTGCCAAAAGATGGATGAATCTTCCCCGACGTGCAAGCGCCGAGTTAGTCTTCCTACCTCTTTACATGGGGGGCGGAGGCTCTTGCCTCTTGCGGACATGGCTGATATTCTCACCATCGTTCATGCCTTTAAGCTCTTGAGCTGTAAGGACACGAGCGTGGCGAATGTAGCCATATCCACGTTGCAGGAGACTGACTCCAAACGAGTGGGCCGCCCCGCCGATGAGCATGACATGACAAACTATCTGTCGGGATCCCTAGAGGGAGAGCTCGCTCGACCATCAAGCAACACTTCTTTACTATGGTCAAGAGCCAGAAATGCAGCCAGGGGCTCGTGGACAGGTCGTACGGAGGCTGAGGGCCGCATTGGTGGGGCACTATGAGGAGAGAGTCCTTGCCAAGCCAGATCAAGGCAAGGTGCTCGAGGTAACCGGCCGGAGTGCAGTGAGCAATCACTTCCTCCGCACCGGCAGTTTCACCCGCTTCGCTGACTGTCGCTTTGTCCACCGAGCTCGCCTGGGGGTAGTGTGTTTAAGGGGGTACATATACCTAAAAAAAAAACCTCAAAAAATATTTTGTAAGATTTTTTAAAATTATTTATTTAAAAAGATTTTTTTTTCCAGATTATACACACATTTTTACACTATTTTACACATTTAGTTAGTCCAAAACATGATTTTCTAAGTAACATAAAATATAGCTTATTTAAGAAATAAAAGTTCATTGCTCGTAAAGCCAAAATTTTTCCAGACAGCGGATGGACCCAGGATTTTGCACACGTGTTCTATATGCGAATCCTCATGAGCGGAACCTCAGGAAACCAAATCCAAGCACTATAAAGCTATTTGCATACTTTGAAGTTGCTTAATGTAGTGAAAATTTGGATAGTTTTTATCATTTTAGTCAATTTATGGTGTGCAAGTAGCTTTATAAAGCTTGGATTTGGTTCCCTGAGGTTCCGCTCATGAGGGTTCACATGTAGAATAATTGTGCAAAGTCCTGGGTCCATCCGCTGTCTGGAAAAATTTTGGCTTTACGAGCAATGCCCTCATTTTCTCAAAAATCACATATTTGAGAAAATGGCTTTTAAAGTTCTGAGCAGATTTTGATGAATAAAATGTAACACACCAACACATAAACATTTATATCTTGAAAATATCTTGTCGCATGACTCTTGCTTGATGTAAATACTCTTTTGCACATAGCCGGATACTTTATTTTTTTGCTCTTGCTCCTAAAGTGACCCAATTAGCTTTTTTATCATTTATCAAAAACACAGATTACACACTATTAGGCACCAAGACCAGGTTAAGACTTTGAGTCAGTGGAATCTTCATATGCAATTATCTAAAAATTATCTTTAACTTTAAATCACAGAATTATTTTTTCACTTCACATTTGTACATAATAAACACCTTTTTTTTAACAACTAAAAAACTTCATAAGTTTAACTGGTAAGAATTGGTCATTTATTCTTAAATTTTTTTTTGAATAAAACTAACTTATTTACTTGAGATTAAAATAATAACAAAAACAAAAGCAAGTAAAGTAAAATTTTACTAGAAATATGACTCAAAGAAAAAAAAGACGTCATGAACTTGCAACGCTGCAGAAATACCTAATTTGATATCGATAGATCGATATTCGATACTAATTGATGTAATATACTAAAGTAGACTCATAGAGGTAATATATGTCATATATTATGTCATAAGGTTTATAAATTTTTGTATGCGACCGATTCTAACTTAATAAATTGTTTTTAGCATTAGACTTGAAATGAAAGTTAATCGGTCATTCTTAATTTTCATTATTAAGATATTATGTCACGGAAAAAATCTAATCACAGATAAAAAAAAATTCTGTTTTTTCATCGCTTTTATTAGAAGAAAACGATAAAATACAGTTCTGTTCGTGGATAAAAAAAAATTATACCTACATTTCAAAATAGAAAATTAAAAAAGGAAAAAATACATCCAAAAAGCATTTGTACCTACACGGATAGGACTCGGCCGGCTAAAACAGCCGGTAATCATACCGGGGAAAAAATCGGGTAAACTTACGCCCGAAAAATCGGCGTAAGGTTGCTGTTTTTTTCCCGAAGCCTATATATAGGTATACCACGGCCGAGTGCTGCCTGCTGGGCTGCAGCGCTGGAGCTTGATGCAGGCAGGCCCATGCGCTTTTTAAAAAACAGTGTTAATTTTTACCTGTTTAACGAATCTCTTTGAAACTTTACAGAAATGTTCTTCAGGACTTAATAAACAACTTCCTCGCTTAAAGTTTTTTCAAATATTAACTTTTATGCTTACTTTTTTTAACCAAAGTTTTAGGTTATAAACCGCTAACTTTTTTTTTTAAACGTTAATTACGTGGTTCTGAAAATTTTAAAAAATATTTATACAATTCCATTTAATGAATTTATTTAACCCTGCTGAAAAAATCCATATGGAAATCCATAAGGAAACCCGTACGCGAACCCATAAGGGTTCCCGTAAAGGACCCCATACGGGATCCCGATACTGATATTTGGTCAGGGTTTCCGTACGGGTTTCGATACGGGTTTCCATTTAGATTTTTTTTTTTTTTTTTTTTCTTTTTCATGCTTTTTTTAATTTATTTAATATCATTATTACTTACTAATATTGTATTCTTCAATAGATTTATTACGATAGTAAAATTATTTAGAATAAAATTATCAAAGAAAAAAATTTGGTTTGACTGGGATTCGAACCCACGACCCCAGGCATGACAGGCAGACACTCTACCACCTGAGCCATTGAGCTAGCATGCACCAAGACTTTAATTAAACTCTTTTAATATACAACTTATTGTCGGTTAAGCCCTTTAATTTAGATGAAGTTTTGACAAAATTTGTTTTAGATTTAGATAATGTAATACAATTGCTCGCGCTTGCGCGCTGAGAGAGACTAGTTAAAAATCAAATATAAAACAGTTGTTAAAGTAGTTTAATTAAAGTATTGGCGCAAGCTAGCTCAATGGCTCAGGTGGTAGAGTGTCTGCCTGCCATGCCTGGGGTTGTGGGTTTGAATCTCAGTCGAACAAAATCTTTTTCTTCTATAATTTTACTATTCATAATTAAATCTAATAAAGAATAATATATCAATATCGAATAATAATATTAAATAAATTAAAAAATAGTGTGAAAATAAAATTAAAAGAAAAAAAAAACTCGTATGGAAACCCGTACGGAAACCCTGACCAAATATCAGTATCGGAAACCCGTATGGGGTCCTTTACGGGAACCCATATGGGTCCCCGTACGGGTTTCCTTACGGATTTCCATATGGATTTTTTCAGCTGGGAATAATAAAAATTTATTTTTTTGAAATATTATTTGAAATTAATTTATTTAGTTATTTAGTTATACTTTATATTGTCCAGCAGTGTATTAATTTTCCAATTTGTGTTGACCTTATGTTGATGATCTGGGCATCAATGAAAAAAGGTGTTGTTTTTTTTCATATTATTTATTATAATATAGAAGAGGGTTGTTCTCTCGAAACGTAGTAATAATGCGTGTCTGTCCGTATGTGCATTCGTTTTTTTATAACTCATGGCACTTTTTTCATGAAAAAGACACGATGTTATGTGACAGTTATAATGCACATACAGCTTTATATCAAGTAGAGTAGTTCGGCTGAAGTATGATTATTCAGCAAATGTACGCGCTGCATTCTTGCCAGCACGACGCCCTGGCGGGGCAAGGCAACGTCCGAACAAAGCTGAAGCAGTGCAGGGCAGTCTTGTTTTAAGTTAGCTTAATTACGAACGAAGTGCTCCTTTGTAGGAGAATTCGTCCCGCGGCTCTAGTTATCTATTAAGTTCTTTTTATCGCAACCCAATATCCTTCGCCGGATTGTGTATTCTTTCGAATAGTGTAGTACGAGTAAATTGTGTGAAAATATCTTAATTATAAATTAAACGTAGTTTTGTGCAATCCAGTGATCTTTTGTCAGAAACACTGTGTTTCTTTATTTGTGTAAGATTCAAGTGTAACACCTAGGACCCAATAAATTCATTGTATAGGCTAAAACCTTCTCTTGTCCTTTAAACGGTTACTCTCCTGGAGCAGTCGCAGTCCCAGGGATTGCAGTTATAACTAATAAGGTAAAATTTTATTCCATAAAATTTAGTTTTAACACTCCGCCAATTCCATTTTATTATCGTCACGTGCTCTTCAGACTAATCAAATACTTATTCTTGATACACATGCGGGGACCGCGATCCCCCGGTAAAATTCCCGTCCGGGCTGTTAGAATTAGGGAAAACGTTAGGTGTTAGTTCACACCTAACAAAATGGTAGCAGAGCATAGTTCAGGCCCCCCGGGGAGAACAACTTTGTTGCGTAAATTATAGAATTACATTTTAGTAACCTTGTTAGCGTTTTGCCAAGACGATACTTGCCTATCAGTCTTGTAGTGTTAGGACATTAGAATAGGTAGTAGTCAGCATAATAATATTGTAATATTAGTAACAAATAAAAAAAATTTCTGATAATAGTGATAATTATATTGTAGAAGAAAGGTAAGAAAAAAAATCGTGCACGCGCGAGGAGAGTGAGCTGCACGGGCATCTCCGCGTGGCTAGCTGTACGTGAGGGAGGCACGGTTGGTCGTCGGGAATTGTTAGAGTAGGAATAGGACTAATTATTTATTATAAGTGTGCTAAAGGTTGTCGGCGCAGCCTTTTATAAAACGTCGTGTTAATATAAATAAAACCCTTAATTTTATATAAAACCATAGTTTAATTTGATATTTAATTCTATTCTATAATTATTAAACATCGATAGGTAGCAATAAATTAACCTTTTACACTTTATTGGAATTCAGTCCAATGCTGACGTAGCGGCTTACATAAAGTATTAAAATTTTCAGTCGTAATACCCTTAGTGCTTCAAAATTATCTAAAATTTTTAAGTACGAGGGGTATTCGGCTGGATTATTTTCCCCAGCTGAATTTCAACCCATAGAAATGCTGTATTTTACATTTTTGCGGTTATAGGTCTATTACCATTTGTTTACTATGAATATACCTATAAATACTCATATATACGAGCATATATAGGTATACACCGCAGTGACTCGGATCCAACCCAAAAGTTGAATTGAACAAGTCTAACAATTCAAGTTGCGATGCGACTAAATGGAAATAACCGAAATAATTTTACCCACACCCCTCCGCCAAATGTCAAATGCGGCGTATCTATTGGTTGAAATTCAGCTCGGGAAAATAATCGAGATTAAATTCTTTCAGCATTTTCCATTCTTAAATGTTTTGATTTCAAACATTAATTTTGAATAAAACAATTTTGAATTCCTCAAAATTTTTCAATTCTTGAAATTTTTAGTTTTGGGGTTTTTTTAATCTCAAGATGAAATTCTTCCAGCATTTTCAATTCTTAAATGTTTTAATTTTTGAAGATTACATTTAAAATAAATCCCTTTTAGATTTTCCAAGGTTTGGATTTTTCAGATCCTGAATTTTTCAAGGTTTTTATTTTTCAAAGTATTAATTTTTGAGTTTTCAATTTTTTAGAAGTTCTAATTTTTCGAAATTTTAATTTTCCAAAAGTGTCAATTTTTCAGTTTTTACATTTCTTTTAGTTGTTTAATTTTCAAAAAAATAAAATAAAATAAAATTGGAGTAAGAAATATCCGGTGTGACGTGGAAATATTCAGGTGCCGTCAAGCCCGCTGATACCGCGTTTTGAGGCACGCGTGTAAATCGGAGGGAACCAGTGCTGACACAGCGCCAGCTTAGTCAGAAATTTTCTTGAAAAGAAAGGAAGTTGAATTTTATTGTCATCCGTTTTATTTGTCCTAAATGTAGGAAATCACCCAGGGCATTGAATCGCATGTTTTAATTCTTAAAAATTAAACTAATCGTGAAAACTCAATATAAGTAATTACTCGTGTAACTAAAATTTGGCTATTAAAACTTAAATGAATAAAGTGGCGAGGCAGTGAGCCAATAGCAGCACGAATAGTGCTAAGAGCCGCCGAGCCACAAAGAGAGCAGCACCTCCCAGGAGTCCTACGGAGGGACAGCGGTCGAGTGGGAGGCGGGCGTAGGAGCGTCCGTGGAGGCGTGGCCACGCCCCTACCGCGCGCTTATTGGTCGGAGGCAGCCAATGACGACCCTGGAGGCCGACAACTAATTAGCGAGTTAAGGGGGGGGGGTATACCCTAAGAGGCTAAAAAAAAGGTAATTTTTGGGAATTTATATTGAAAAAACGGTTAATATTATTAAAGTCATTTATTCACCATATAATTATACAACATTTCAACTACCTTCCATAATTTTTTCAAGTAAAAATATTAATAAATAAGCCGATGCCAGTACTTTTTCGGCGACGCTTTCGCTTTTCGATTTTTTACGGTGAGGAACGCCATTTTGTTCAGGATCACCTAAAATCAATTTTGAAAAAAGATTCTGTTAGAAGACAAGTTTATCTAGGTAATAACACGAGGGTTTTTTTTTTTTCATTTTTGACGATTTGGTGGTTGTTTAAAGTGAAAAACCGTTTTTTCGGCTAAAAAATCCGCCATTTTGTTGGCGCCACAGCCGTAAAAATAAAAATTTTTTAAAATCCTCGTGTTAATACCTGGAAAAATATATATTAAAGAAATCCTCAAAATTTCAGAACGATCGGTGCAGCGGTCGCCGAGATATTTTCCTCACCGACTTTAAAAAGACTAGTTTTGAGAAAAACGCGTTTAAAGTTTTGAACAAGATAAAAGTAATGAAATTTTTTTTTTTTACCTTAAAAGGAATCATTGATTCCTGCACCATAAAGCACTTTTTCTGCTGCTTCTGCTTCGTCTTCAGTTTGTTTTTCTTTCCTTCTACGCTTAACCCTGGCATCTTTACTCTCTTTGGTAGCTTCTTTCTCAGCTTTGTCTATACGGCTTTCATCCTCGATCATTGCACGAAAACTGCTGTATCTTTCTGAGATCGACTCAGAATGACTTGAAATTTTGACACAACATTCTTGAGATGTTGTACTTTAAGAAAAAAATCGATTTTTTAAAGTTGCTTAGGGTATACCCCCCCCCCCTTAATGGTCGTCTAATTAACGCCTGTCATTGCCATAGAGACGTTTTAAGTCAAATAAGCGCTAAAAGCGGGCAAAATCCTACGATTGCAATATATTAAAATCGCCCAAAATTTTGATTCTAAAAATTTCAAGGTCAATATAAAATTTTCCAAAGTAGTTCTTGGAATTCTCGATTTCTAAAGTATGAAGATTTACAAGGTTAAATTCTTCCTGCACTTTCGATTCTTAAATCTAGTAATTCTTTGAAATAAAAATTTAGTTAGGACACTTTTAGGTTTTCCAAAGTGGGATTTTTCAGAGTATTGACTTTTCAAGAGTTTAGTTTCAAAGTATCCATTTTTAATTCAATTTTTTCAAGAGTTTCAATTTTTCAAATTTTCTAAGTTTAAAAATTTTCAACCACTTCAATTTTTCAAAATTTTTAATTTTCTGAAGTTTCAAAATTTTAATTTTTCGGACGGTTTTAATTTTCAAAACTCCTTAATTTTCAAGAACTCCAATTTTTCCAATTTTAATTTTTCAAATTTGTAAATTTTTCTTAATTTCCGTTTTTCAAGTTCAATTCTTTGAGGTTGTCAATTTTTCAATTTTTCAATAAAAGGTTTTAACTTTCCAAAGAAGTTTAATTTACATAAATTTTAAGTTGCAAAAATTCCTTTTTAATTTTCAAAGTTGTCAATTTTTGCAAACTTCAATTTTCTCGGAATTTTCAACGTTTCAAAAATTTCAATACCTTCAATTCTTTCCAGAGTTTTAGTTTTTCGAATTTCAATTTCTTACATTTCAATTTTCTCAGAATTTGCAACTTTCAAGGTCAAAACTTCAATTTTTTGAGTTTTAATTTTCATTTATTTTTCAAATTCAACTTCAATTTTCCAATTTGTAATTTTAAAATTTGTCATTTTTCGGATTCGTTAATTTTCTAAGTTTTCAACTTTGAATTTCGAAACTTTAAATAGCTGGAATAAAGGTGAGTCAAGTGACTGCGGAGACAGAAGCGAGAGCGAAGCTAAAGAGCAGCTGTACGGCCGCGGTGCATGGGGAGTGGCAGCAAGTTAAGCGCCGTCTCCTTTTGTGCCGCTGTCTGCTTATCGGCGTTTCACTTCATTCTCCTTCTTCCAAGCGCCAAGTCGACCAAAGGCGTGAAAGGTGGATGCCAGAGGACCTGTTTTATTTATTTAAAGTCGTTCTAATTTATTGAAAAATATTTGTGGGTATTTCCGGGTGAGTAAACTGTAGGACTGGTAGGTGATGCAAGTGATTCCCCGGACGAAATACGGGCCGCCTGAACTTAAAATTTGCCTAATTTTTGTGGGCTCAGAAGGGTTTTTGGGAAAAATCGAGATCAACCTTTTGATGTTCGGCGATGACATAGTTATTTCCGGCAGTAGGTAAGCGTAGGATATTAAGGGTAGCAGCTCGGAGAGCGGGTAAAACCCTGTTAGTCATTAAGCCCCAGTCCCTGCACATGTATGAATAAATATATATATCTTACTATATTATATAGTTATTTTTCTTCTCCCGCGCCCCCCACGCCCTCCCCACGCCGCCCAAAAAAGTGCTTAACTAACCGTAAAAGTGTACCGAAATATGCTTATTTCTATGTGTTTTAATTTTTCCTATAATTGTCTAACCACGCCCCCCCCCCCCCAAGCACGCCTTTTTTTTACCCTCGCCCCCCATTTTTAATATATCTTATCAACAATGGGTATGATCTCAGGGGAAGAGACATACGAAATAACACAACTACAGACCAATCCGGGCCTGTACTACGAAAGGGTGGGGGTGGTACAGCTCCGACGGGCCGATTGGAAGATAGTTGTATCAGTGGAAACTGGAAAACTGTTCAACAACCACGAAATAGAAGACCAAATTGATGCCCTCACCCTGACATGTCAACAACAAGGGGGAGAGCCTCTCTGCAAAGGAGTTGTTGATATAAATAACCTTCGCGAAACTGCTCTTGACCTAAGAAAATTAAGACAAGAAATTAATGACCGATTAAAAGACCTAGAAATTGAACGATCTATTCGGACTGAAAACATTACAAAGATACGCCGAAAACGAATGGCACCATTTGGCATTACAGGAACTCTTGGTGAAAGTCTGTTTGGTCTCGCGACGACAGAAGACGTAGACCAGGCACAAAAGCAAATCAATCAGGTGCAGCGTGACAAAAAGAAATTGATCGGTCTGCAAAAAGACCAAGCCCACATTATTATTGGGGCATTGGCTAAGTTACATAACGATACAATACTCCAGAAGAAGAAGATCAACGAGATGGAGCGAAACCTGCAAGAGAACCATAAGTCCAGAAATGCTATGGGATTACACGTACAGTTTCATAATATTAAACAACATCTGGAGCAATTGACGGAATTGCACGAGAGATTAAGAAAAATCATTATGACAGTACAAAAGGGAGAATTGGTGCCAGAACTAAATACCCTTGATTTCTTGGCGCATATCCACAACGAGATAAGACAAATGGTGAAGAACCTTGAATTACCAATAAGTGAAAAACACTGGCGATTGAATGAAATATCGAAAATTGTAAAGGTAGATCTAATCCACGACCAGCAACGCTTGCTTGTATACCTACATCTACCCTTAACAGACCAATGGGTTTATCACCTGCACCAACTCTACCCCCTAGCAATGAGACAGACGTTGAATTCCAGCGTCAATAGGACTGCTTATTTCAAATCCAGTCATCCATACCTGAGAATGAGTGAAGATTTGCTTCAGTATTTTATGCTTTATCAAAACGAATTTTTGAAATGCAAAGACCTGAAAGATAAATACTTGTGTGACACGGAAATGGGGATTTGGGAAACTTCCCAAGCCTCTAGTTGTGAGACTGTATTATTTGTACGCCCCACAGCTGAGTCACTTAAATTGTGTGACGTGAGGTTCCATCCTTATGTGCATGATCAATGGAATTACTTAAAGACGTGCTACGGGGGGATCGGGAGCTTGAGCACAAGCTCCCGGCATTCTCTCTCTCGTCAGCTGGGCTCCGAACGGATCGTGGCGACCGGCTGGAGCTAAACCCAAGCGTGCAGCGAAACGAGGGGAGAGACGGCCGGGAGCCTGATTCCCCTCCCCTCCCCTGCTCAGCTGAGTGGCGCTGGCGGCGACCGCCAGCGACCGAGCCTCGCGAGGCAGTCTTTGTATACCCGCCAAGAGTGTAGCCGCGCATTCTCGCCTCGACATACGCGTCATATATTTTTCTACTAGAGATTGTGCCATAGAGCCGTAATTTGGCTAACCGTTCCGGACGTGGGTGTGAGGATCGGCGGCCACATCGAGATCGAGGATCGCCGACCACGAGGAGACAGCCTTCCTCCCAGCGGACCACGCCGTGAGCCAGTCGAAAGGACGCCGTGAGCTACCAAGCGAGCATCTGACTACAAGGTACTGCCGATTTAGGATAGATTCGTTTAATTCCCGGTGCTCCCTCCGCGTGCGGTGTGCAAGGCCCGGATCAGCGGATCCGGCTGGTGAGTGGCTTACGGGCTTGCGTTTTTTGGGCCTCGCGTCGGCATTTGTCGACCCGCCCGTGTAGGCGTTTTGAATAAATCAGTTTAACTTGACACATTTTTTTCTTTCATTTAAATTGTATGGTATTATACCTCTCTCTCCTTAAATTTTTTCTCTCTCTTTCTGTGTTTTTTCTCTCTCTTTTTCCTTTAGGGCGCGGCCTAGCAGGGCTGATTCTCCGCGACGAGCCGCGGTAGAGGACGGCGAGACAGCAGCCAGCGGTGGAGCAGTGAAGCAGGCCCTTCGCGGGTAGTTTTCCGGCCCCACCTATTCTTATTCTTCTTTGTGTTCGAGCTAGCTGGGACGGGAATCAGGGCGCATCGAAATACTGGCCCGTTCCCGAGTGTAGATTTTTCTTTTTATTTTTAGGTTCTTGGGCGTTGGCCGACGGGACCTCGGGGCTGGCTTTGCGTGGCCTTGTCCCCCAGGTACACCGTTGCATGGCGCTGCCAACGTGTGGACACGGAGAACCACTGCTGCTGCTGCTGGTCGTGTAGCGTGATCACGACATTCCAAGTTTGTTTATATTGTTGACCTTGTTGGTTTGTTGTGATTATAACTTGGAATCTCGTGATTTATTCATGTGTATGAGAGAGAGCGAAGGACTGTTGAGTGAAATTTACTTCGCCGAATTAAGAGAATAAATTCAAATAATTATTTTATTATAAACACCGTGCTTGGTAAGCCGTGGCCTTGAGGCTTTAGTTTCATTCGCCTGTGTCGTGCAGTTATACTATTTAGCCGCCTCAGCTCAGTCATATTACGCCGATCGTTTGTTTGTGAATTGGGGAATTTGACTGAGTTGAGAGGCTTGTTGGTCAACAAGCACGGGTGTTCCAGATTATGGGCTTCGTTTGGGGGAGCCAGTGGCAATAATTTGAATTTAGTCTCCTGTGGAGCACCGGTTTAGAGTAAATTTATTTTATTGTTATCACCAGGAGTTCTGAAAATTATTATTATTGAAATTATTTGCGTTTATCTAGGAGCCCAATTTGCCAAATTTATTTTTTCTGTATTTTTCTTTTTTTTACCAGTTTTGTGGTTGTTCCTCTTTTCTCTTCTTTCTTCTCCCTAACCTTCGCGCTCGGAATTTTTGTGTACCGCGATGGCGGACTACACAGAGGATAGCCTGCCGGCGGAAGAGATTGCCGCGCGGTTGGCGATCCGTGAAGTCTTGAGGCAGTCTAAGGACGCCCGCGACCTTCATTCGGTTATTAACCGTCTAGAGCCCGAACAGCTGATCGAGAGCCTCGACAAAGAGGGGCTCAATACCTCGGGGACCCAAGGAATACTACGGCACCGGTTGCTGCGGTACAGCATCATGCAGGCTGAACAGAAGCTGATCGTCCCCTGGGACCCTCAGGTAGACGAGCGAGGGGAACAAGCGCCGGCGACCATGGCTGGCTTGAATCTAGAATCCTCCAGGGAGGAGCAACCCGCGCGGTACACGCCTGAGCCCAGACCAAGAGGCAGGCCCAGGAAGGTCCAAACCCGGAAGTCGATGAGGAGGACAGACTCGGCTACAGACGCGAGTTCCTTGCGGTCCCGCCCAGGGCTCCGAAAGAAAATTCAGAAAGCTCAGCTGGTCGTCACAAGTGCAAAGCGGGTGACTCGCAGTTCTAAAGCCTTGGCTGCCAGATCGGTCAATGTGGAGGCCCCCGGGACGAGCCGGGTAAAAACCACACAGGAGAGGCCCTCCGGCTCGTCGCTCCCAACTAAGACACCGTCGCTCGTAGATGCGGTGTCAGTGGCCCTGACCTTAACCTCGACAACGAGCACCACGGTGGGGAGCGTCTCGACGAATCCCTTCTACTCGGGGACGTGCACTACAGGTTTTCACACCCCCGGAATGTCACCGTCGGTTTCAAGCTCTCGCGTGACCCCCTTTGGGGGGTCCCGGAAACAACAACTGAAGATGGCCTATAAGAACCTGGAAGCCGGGTACAGGCTATACATCGGCTCGAGGCCCTTGAGATCGTACAGTGACCTGATTAAATTAGGTCGCGAGTACGAACGAATAAAGGATCTAAATAGTCGATGGGTCCAGCCGCCTCTCAAGGACAAATCACGAGTCCCCATGGCTGCTTGGGCGGGGGCCACGAAAGCCCAGAAGGTAGCCTCGGTGCAGGAGTCCCGCCGCGATGAGCAGGGGTCCCAGGATGAAGTCCCAGAACCAGGTGAGAAAGCCAAGCCCAGGAAAGACAAAAGACCGCCCAAACCTGGTTCGAAGAAAAGTGAGCTGGAGCAGCCGCGGGAAAAATCCAAGAGTAAGATCGACCAGGACACAGATTAATAGCCAACGCCAGAGGTAGCAGCCGTCGGCCAGGGCCCACCAGGTCGTAACCAGGGCAGAGGCCCTCCACCCAACCAGGCCAAGCAAGCTTCGGCTAGTCAACCGATCCGTACACCAGGCTTGGCCGGGGGAGGTGACGCTGTTGATCCGGACGTTTGTTATAACTGCAGGGAGCCGGGTCATAAAATAACCAACTGCCCGACGATCGTCTGCTACTCGTGTCGCAACACAGGCCATTTGGCGCCTCAGTGTCCGGATCGGAAGGCTAAGGTGTCCTGCCAAGGATGCAACGTGGTCGGAGTTACGGTCGGGAACTGTCCTAATTGTGCCTGAGTTTGGGGAAACGCGAACGCAGGGGGGTTTGAACGGTCCCAACCCCCTGTGCTAGAAGAGTTAGTGACCACCCAGCTCGAAGCCTCGAGCCCTATACGGCCCCAGGAGAAAGCCAGCAGCCAGGAAGGCCTCGTAATTCAAGCAGTAAACGAAAGCGAGGAAGAGCAAACACTAAGCGACTCAGATCTATGGGATCCGGTGACAAAGACCTCAGCCAACCCGGAGATCGACGCGGACCGTAGGAAAACTCAGCCAAAGACTGAGGAAGAGTACCATGAGCAAGTCGTCGAAGCAGTGGAACGGTACATGAGAGAGTCCGGATGGTGCATGGGAGAAGCCGACGGTAAAGGCCCTGGCGCAACTGCTAGCCCGGAGGCCCTAGAAAATACTTGGAAGAGTTGGGAAGCGGATAATGATGACCCCAAGGTTGACGGGCACATACTTATCCAAGATAACGTCATCGAGATGGTCGCCGCAGTCAAAGAGGACAACCGCTTCTACATTCCCATGATTGTCGGTCATCAGAAGTACAACGCTTTATTCGACCCCGGGGCAATGCTTTCCTTGGTAGGTCTACGGATTATTGAGAATAATGTAAAGCGGTTAAAGCCCACAGATACGCTGATCCGGTCGGTCACAGGTGAAGTCAAAAGCCTGAGGGGCGTGTTGACGGTCCAGTCGGATGTGTGTGGGAATAACAGGCCGTTTCAACTCAAAGCCTACGATCGCCTGGAAAACGACGCAGTCCTGGGTATGGACTTCTGCCGAGAGTTTGGGGTCGAAGTACAGTTCGACATTGGCTGGTGGCGTGTCAAGGGTGAGCCTTGGCAAGGTTTTCTGAGCCAGCAGAACAAATTCGAGAACCCTGTGGTGATTGCGGAGTGCGCCGGGATCAGCGAGCTCACGGACGACGAACGGGCCCAACTCGAGGAGCTGGTCACCCGACTACTGCCTGAGCCCACAGACGAGCTGAAAGCGACGACTTTTGCAGAGCATGTCATTGAGGTCATCGACTGTGAGCCCATTCGACTGCCGATACGGCGTATGTCTCCTCGAATGAATGAGATTATGATCGAGGAGGTCAACAAGATGTTGAAGGCAGGGATTATTGAGAAGTCCTAAAGCGCGTGGTGTAGTGCCCCGGTCCTCGTCCGCAAGGACGACGGGTCCTATCGGTTTTGTGTCGACTTCCGGGAGGTCAACAAAGTAACCAAGAAGGTTGCCTTCCCACTCCCGGACATGGACTCCATCCTGGATCAACTCCGGGGTGCCCAGTACCTGACCAAAATCGACCTGAAGCAGGCTTACTTCCAGATCCCGATGGCGGAAAACAGTAAGCAGTATATGGCATTTGCGGTCAAGGACTATGGACTGTTCCAGTTTCTAAGGATGCCCTTTGGGCTTACAAATGGCCCGGCCAACTTCAAGAAGCTGATCAATGAGCTTTTTCCCCCGTGGTTTGCCCCGTTCGTCTTTCGGTACTTGGACGACATCATCATTGTGACAGCAACCTTCTTGGCCCATTTGCACTGGGTACACATGGTCCTGAAGCGCCTAGCGGAGGCTGGCCTGACGGTCAATAGGAGCAAGTGTGAATTTGGCTATTCTCAGATACCGTATCTTGGGTTCCTTCTGGACAAAGATGGCCTCAAGCCTAACCCCGAACGAACCCGGGCTGTGCTAGAGTTTCCCACACCGACCTCGGTCACGAAGCTTCGCAGTTTCCTCGCCATGGTGGGCTGGTACTCACGCTTCATCGAGCACGAATCTGAGAAGAAATTGCCCCTCCTGAGACTGTTGCGGAAAAATCAAAAATGGGAGTGGGGTCCCGAACAAAACGAAGCTTTCCTCGCGTTAAAGGAAGCTCTAACGTCAGACCTGGTCCTAGCCCGGCCTGATTTCACTCGACCCTTCGTCCTACAGACCGACGCTAGTGCGGGAGTCCTCGGGGCTGTTCTCACTCAAGAGTTTGAGGATGGCGAGCTCCCCATTATTTTCATTAGTAAAACCCTGTCCGATACCCAGCGACGATACTCCGTCTCGGAGCGAGAGTATTTGGCCATCAAATGAGCAGTGCTGAAATTGAGGCCCTACGTTGAGGGGTACGAGTTCAAGGTGATCACGGATCACCGCGCCCTCAAGTGGATCGCCCTGAAGGACGACACGGGCCGCCTGGGCCGCTGGCGGTTGAAACTCTCCCAGTTCAACTTTAAAATCGAGTACCACAAGGGTGCACATACAGTGACGGTAGGAGGTCTTGGAAGTCTGAAAATGGCATCCAACTGTATAGGGAGAACAAAAGGAATTACCTTACCCAATCCCAAGAAGTACATACAAAAGGAACAGTGTAATTACAGGCTGAATGTCAAACTCACCCTAACTGAACCATACCCTAAATTACTCAACCATGTAGCCCAAATAAGGCAACTACGGTGGGGGAAAAGCACGGAAAAAGAAAGAACGGGACGATTTCAGAAAGGACGACCGCTTCAAGAAATAATAAACCAGTTAGAAGAGTTGGAAGAGCACCAGGATGATTTCAAGATGCACACTGGACTGGGAGTGGGCACGCTCGTCATCACTGTTCTAACGATGGCTGTGCTAGGGTTATGTATGTATATACGTATTATCCGTTGGAATGTATCAGAGGAAGGAGGAAAAAACCTGACGAGACAAGAAAATAAAGGCCCCAGACGACGACCAAAAAAGGATGGCCACACCGAACAGCGTCAAGGCAATAAAGACAGTGTAGAGTCATTTTTGACTGAAGCCATGACCCAACATCCTGAACTCGACCAATGACCAAAAACGGACCTAAAAAAAAAAAAAAAAAATTTAATACGGAGGTAATACCTTTTTGTTACAGGATAAGGTAGGAGATATGAACATCTCTAAGACGCTACAACCCGACCAAAGGATTCTGGAAGAAATTCCGGGCCAGGACCAGCAAGAAGTTAGAGTCAGCCACCCGAAGGAAGTGGAGTTCTGGAAAATTCTCAAAGGATTACGATCCTTTGATGATATATAAGGAGGACGCATTGAATCAGTACGCATAAAAAAAAGCGTTACTCTTGTGACCTTTGCTAATCTCGCGGATGCTGAACGGTTGAGGGAATACAACAGACAGTGTGAAATGGAACGAACCCAAAACGGCCGTACAAAAAAGAAAGCCGAAAGAAAACAAGAACCACTAAACTTAACAGTGGTCAAAACATCAGAAACAATAGGACTACCTGCTGTAAGTGAGAAAACTTACGAAACAAGAATTTTCGAATCGACCAATATTGGAAGACCTAGTAAAACTTCCAGTCCAGGACCAGAAAAAATGAAGAAGAGGACCGACGCAGAGAACAAGGCTTCCCTATCAGGCGCCTGACGAACATAGGAATCTATTGACTGTAAAGAAGTACCAAACGAACGAGGGAGAGCAAGACTGCCACTAGCTGTTTTGCTTTTGGGGATACGTTCGCTATGTGAAAGCGCAGCATGCAGCACAAGCGTTGAGGGGAAGTGATCCTCGGTATAAAGCCCAATCGACTTTCCACCAAAAATCACAAAGTTGCGCACAGTTACGACAAAACTCTTGCGGCGCTTGGATCAATTACAAGACGTATGCCTACCACGATCCAATATGTTTGAAACAGAACTTATATTGGGAAAAAATGAACCAAGAAAAAAATGCCGGAACCCATCCACCCAAGGAGGTAACTGACTTAATAAGCTTCAAAATGGATGTGCCCGAACAACCTGGACCAATACCGTCTTCTGGAGCATCAGACTCAAAATCATACGAAAAAACACAAGTGATTAGAGCGACACTAGTCTGATCTACCCCTTGTGAGTGACACATCTGACGATCGACGGATGCTAGACTTAACCAAAAAAAAAAAAAAAAAAACTATAAGAAGAGCACCGTGTTCCAGAATCTGCAAACCACAACAACGGAAGATTCAGTGAGAAAACTGACCGCAAGACTGAGAGACTACAACCGAAGAAGACGTTACGTGCTAAGACTTTAATCTAAGTTTTTGCAACATCAGAGATTTTAGGATAAATAAGCCAGTGAGTGTGTAGTGAAGTGCAGTCATGAGCGAAAAGTAAGTGTGAATTGAGTATATGGATGCAAAACAGAATGGATGAATGTACCCATGTGTTAAGGAGGCTTGGCAGCGTAGGGGTCGTACCTAGCGGGGGCCCTTGCGTGTGCATGAAATTGAAAATAAGAAAAAAAGTATTTTTTTCATTTATTTTTATTAGTAAGTGATTATTCATCATTTTTAAACATATTAAAACAAAATTTAAGATAAAAATTTTTTTAAAACGTTGAAAAATTGCATGTTTTGAAGGTTATGTCCCGCAATTTTCTATTTTTCTTGTAAATTAGTCCGATAATCTTAAATTTTTATAATTTTAAAATAATCTTCCAATTTTTATCTTTAAAATGACACCTGACTCGTAGTAAACTTGTGGATTTTGATGATTTGCCAAATTTTTAAATGTTTTTTTCCACTAGAGCCCATGTTGAAAAAAAAATTCTAAACTGATTTTTTTTTCGAAAACGAGTCCAACAACCATTGTTGTGTTTAATAGTAAAGTTGTTTGTCTTACTTCAAGGAATCTACAGGAATTTTTTGGGTTCTTACTTTTGGATTTTGAAAAAACTGCCAAGCCTCCTTAACTGGTACGAGCGAACAACCTTTTACCGACAGGTCATGCAACTTAGTCAATCCCAAGTGTACCTGTAGAATAAGAGTGAAATGTAATCATTTGTATGAAAGAGTACTTGTCGAATGAAAAAAATAATAATAATAATAACAATAATAAATAAATAAATAAATAAATAAACAAAATTGAAATGTACGAAAGAAAATACATACATACATATGTTACTGAAATATCTTACTATATTATATAGTTGTTTTTCCTCTCTCACGCCCCCCCCCCCCCCCACGCCCCTCGCCCGTCCTCCCACGCCCCCCACAGGCCTCTCAAAAAAGTGCTTAACTCACCGTAAAAGTGTACCGAAATATGCTTATTTCTATGAGTTTTGAATTGTCCTATGATTTTCCAATCACGCCCCCCGCCCGCCCTTCCCACGCCCCCCCCCCGCCCTTTTTTCCCCGCCCCCCATTTTTAATGTTTGTTACAAGTTTTGTAAGAAAGAATTATTAAATAAAGAAAAAAAATGATATAATTAAACTATATAAACTTACGAATCATTAAGGTTCCCTTTTGCTCGAAGATTTCGAAATGAGTGACGATTCGATTTCGGATTAAAACTTGTGCGCTAAAGATTTGAGCAATTGAATTTCGTTTATTCATTTTGCAAGGTAGGCTGGTACTTGGAATAATATATCAATAGATATAGTTAAAAACTATTTTTTGGTTTGGGAAAATTTAAATATACCCTGGTCTAGTGGGTTAATTGCTTATCAAATAGTGTGAGTGATATGGGTTCGATTCCTCACGTTAAAAAAAAAAAAAAAAAAAAAATCAAACTCTCTTTAAAAGATTTGTGCAAATTATTATTATTTTTTTTCAAATATAATAAAAAAATTTTTTTTAAATATAATAAAAAATTCTCTTAATTACATAATAAATAATTTGAAAATATTACAAAATAATACGTATTATTACATTGAAACATCTTAATCATACTGTATTTGTCTGCTCTACTGAAACCTCTACTGAAAATTCTGAAAATCTTTTGAAAAAAAAAAAAATCCAACTGAAAGAATTCATAAAAAAAAAAAAAAATGCAGCAAAAAATTGAGTTTTTTTTTTTTTAATTTGTTAATTTACAATTGAAAATGACATTTTTGATTTTTTTAAACTACACCATCGTGTAGAGCATACCCGAAAATAGTTGTATATGGTCATTTTGAAAATATTTTTTATCGTTTTCATCAAAATTCCAGAGCTCAAAGTACAAGAATTAAAAAAATCCTGGGACTTAATGGGTTAAGCAATAAAAAGAAAGTTTAAAAGTAAAATAGAAATGGGTTATTTGGTTTATTTAAATAATAATAATAAAATTGAGTTATTTTAAGGTATGCAAGTACACGCATTCATCTTATATCACGCGCGCACTCGATTGCCTCCGCAGTCCGCTCCCTCCGCACTTTTTTCTAGGCATATAGCGTTAAGTTATCAGCTATGTATCTATAGAAGAAATTAAAAAAATAACTACGAAGCATTGAAAAAATTAACTGATATCCAAAGATAAAAGAGAGAACCTAAAAAGAATGTTAGCATTTTATTCGTGATGTGATTGGTTGAAGAACAAAATTTAAAATTTGAATTTTTATTTTTAATTTTTATATTACAATTCAATTAAAACATCTAGAAATCGATTTGATGAAAAAATAATTACGTAATCAAATTTTCGAAATTATCCGATTATAATCATGAAAATAATAATTATTAGTATACAAACTGAAACAAAACCAATGAATCTATAACCACAAAAGTTTAAATGAATATGAACTCTGAACGTAGCGCAAAGGTAAAGGGTATATATAACTCATTGTCGACTAATTTAGATGAAGCTTCGACAAAACTTGTTTTAGATAATATAATACAATTGTGCGTGCGCTTCGCTTAGAGAGCTTCAAGGTTTGGCAAGAGGGTAGGTACATCGGTAGATTCAAAAGTGGGTAAGTGTTTACCTACAAAGGTTTGTACAGGATCGAAAACAATAGTATAAAAGATGTTAGTTTCAGGGTTAGATGTTGGAAAAAAAAAAAAAAAAGTACAACTTACGTTCCAAGTTACAAATTGAAGTATGAAAATAATAACAAAGTGAAAGAGGCTACACATGGCTGGAAACTGGTGTCGTAAGATAAACTTCGATATTAATCAAGATAAGTTGATTGGGACAGACCTACGTAGAAAAAGCGTTGATAACAAATGTAAAAGGATGTAGGAAATATTTGTCAAAAAAGTTAAGGAGCTGTGTGGGCTAAATTGTATGACGATGATTAGTTTCACGATTGCAATTACAAAAAAATTTGAGAAGAACAATAGAAAAGATAGTTTTCACAAAGATGAGAACAAAGATTCAAAGTTAGAGACCAAAGCATGAAAAAAAGAAAAAACAACAGAAAACACCAAAATTTATGCAAGTAGATTCATATGAAAGAGATAGAAACAATATTAAGCAAAAATGTACATGTAAGCGTAGGTTCAAAGTTACAAACGTAATGACAAGTCCGGGTACGGCAGTCGGTACAATGAAGTTACCACAGTAGTTATCAAGTTTAAAACAATGTTATGAACAAGGTTTGTTATAGGGTTATTTAGAATAGTAAGTACAAGAGGATACAAAAGATTATGCACAAGGCTAGATTCAGTGTAGAAACTTAAAAAAAATAAAAATAAAGAACTAGAGTTAGCATGAGAGTAGAAACGGATGTAGAAACAAATGCATGTGTAGAAGGTTCGGCGTTAGAAGCTTGAGTAAAAAATAGGTAGTAAGCACAAGATTATTAACATATGTAGGAAGTATTGGATTGAGTTGGCATCTACTTGATGAAGATTCATAATATGTAGGAAGTAAAAAAAATCAACAGACGTAGTAAAGAGAGTCGGAAAAAAATACTCAACAGACGTGGATAGTAGCAAGGTTATAAAGCAGGGAAGTTATAATAAATAAAAAGACGAAAATAAGTCGGCAAAAGCATAGAAACAGATGTTTAAAAAAGGATTGAAATGAAAGTATGATCAAAGATTAGAACAAAGTAGTCTTAGAATTAGAAATAAAAGCATGAAAAAAAATTCAAACTACAGTTATCACCATGATAGAAACAGATGTACAAACATGAGCATATTCCTTGGTAAGAGCTTAGTTATAAAAAGCAGTAAGTGCAACGGTAAGAACAAGGGTAGTTACAAGGGTTTGGAGTAAGATGAAAGGTGAGAACAAAGGTAGGCACGAAATAAGGTGCAGGTGTAGTCACAAGCTATAAAAGTAGAAACAATGGTATGTATCAGAGTAGGTACAGAGGTAGACACAAGAGTATGTGTATAAGCGTAGGTACAAGTGTAGATTCAAGCATAAAATTCTGGGGGGTTGGCGAGCGAAGCGAGCAGGGGGGTACCCCCCCTAGTATGTTATATATTTGTGTCCTACCATTTTCTGGGACCGTATATATATATGTTCTGGGACAAAAGTCTGTTTCTAGGACGTCCCAGACAATTTTTACAAAGAATGACTATATCTGGGTTTTTTTTTAAAATGGGTTATTTTGGCTAGGGGGTGTAAAATAGTTTTTTTTTCCCTGTTATCAGGGATGTTTTAAAGAGTTATTTTGGTTTATGAGTAGGGGGAAAAAGAGGGATGATTATTACTCTAGGAGGGTGTAGAAGAGTTATTTTGGTTAAGAATAAAAAGGGTTATTTTGAATAAAAAATTGGTTATTTTGGATTTTAGAAGGGTTATTTGGTATAAGAAAGGGTTATTTTGGATTTTTTAAATTAATATATATATATATATATATATAAATACTAGAGTGGTACCTGCTCGCTTCGCTCGCCAACCCTTCAGAATTTTATGCTTGAATCTACACTTGTACCTACGCTTATACACATACCCTTGTGTCTACCTGTGTACCTATTGTGATACATACTATTGTTTCTACTTTTATGGCTTGTGACTACACCTGCATCTTATTTTATGCCTACTTTTGTTCCTACCTTTCATCTTACTCCAAACCCTTTTAACTACCCAAGTTCTTACCGTTGCACTTAATTCTTTTTGTAACTAAGCTCTTACCAAGGAATATGCTCATGTTTGTACATCTGTTTCTATCATGGTGATAACTGTAGTTTGAATTTTTTTCACACTTTTATTTCTAACTCTAAGACTACTTTGTTCTTATCTTTGATCATACTTTCATTTCTATCCTTAGTTAAACATCTGTTCCTATGCTTTTAACGACTTATTTTCGTCTTTTTATTTATTAACCTTCCCTGCTTTATAACCTTACAACTATCCACGTCTCTTGAGTATTTTTTTCCGACTCTCTTTACTACGTCTGTTGACTTTTTTTTCTTCCTACATATGTTAATAATCTTGAGCTTACTACCTATTTTTTACTCAAGCTTCTAACGCTGAACCTTCTACACATGCATTTATTTCTACATCTGTTTCTACTCCTATGCTAACTGTAGTTCTTTATTTTTTATTTATTTAAATATTTAACACTGAATCTGGCCTTGTGTAAAATCTTTTTTTATCCTCTTGTGCTTACTATTGTAAATATCTTTATAACAAACCTTGTTCATAACATTGTTTCAAACTTGATAACTACTCTGGTAACTACATTCTACCTACTCCCGCACCTGGACTTGTCATTACGTTTGAAACTTTGAACCTACGCTTATATGAGTAAATCCGCCAAACTCTTATTTTCACCTTCCGGGCATAGTAAAAAGGTTTAAGACAATATTTTTTTTATATTTAATTGAATAATTATTTAGATTTACACTTTTAGAGATTGTGGAAACAAATATAAATGCTGAAAAGTTTATGCAAATGTTTAAAAAATTACGTTTTACCCTGTAAAACGCAAGAAAACGCTGTGTCCGGAACTAAGTTTTGAAAATATTATCTGCTGTAACTTTTTCAGGCAATCTTTTTACATATTTACAACTGATGGAGGTATTAATACTGGGTTCAAGGAATGTTTTACGACCCATAAAAATATTGTGCCTATATTTTTCGAGAGATGACATAACTTTAAAAATGTGTCCACACGTTTTTGGTAAAAATGAATAACCTATTTATTCAAGTTTTTGCAGGTTCAGGCATTATTCAAACGCCACAAATGTGTATTCGTCTAAAACTACATACTTTAACGAATAATTTAAGACCAATCCGAATAATGTGCTTTCAAAATAAGCTATTGTTTACATCATTTTATTCTGAAAAGTTCG
Source organism: Encarsia formosa (assembly GCA_038277355.1). NCBI lineage: Eukaryota > Metazoa > Arthropoda > Insecta > Hymenoptera > Aphelinidae > Encarsia > Encarsia formosa. The sequence goes on along the minus strand of CM076185.1, from coordinate 48,537,682 downwards.
AGCGTGAATCCTTGTAAAAAATGTTTTTTTCAGCTGGCACATCCACAGATTAAAAAAAAGTCTCCAAATTTAAGTGTGATCAATAAAACATAACTTTTTTTGACTAAGTTTAGCTGCCTGAAACCAAAAAACTTAATTTAGTTAAAAAAAAAGAGTTTTTTTATTATTCGCACCTTCGAACTCAACCTGTAGCAGACGACACTTACTAATGTCTTTCAACAGCAGGCAGGTCAACGACGTAGTTATGAACTTATATTTATCAATTTTTTTTGCTCTTTACTTATAATTTACTTAGTAGATTAGTGTAAAAAGATCAGTAGGTGGATATTATCGCCTATATATTATTATTGCTAACATTAAAATACATAAAAAAAAAAAGACCCTTACCTATTCATAAAGTGCCGTATGATGACTATTATAAAAAATTTAAGTTGTTTAGATGATTATCATGATAAAACTCAGCTTTTAATTGAAAAAATACTATCTTTCCTTTTATTTTTTTAATAAAAAATCGATTGGCATACTCAGATTTTCATTTTTTTTAAATAATAATTTAATTGTTTGAATAATTTTTTCAGGCAACTTGTTATGACCATCCACGCTACATTTTTTTATTTCTTATTATTTTAAGGAATTATTGCCAAAATTTCAAGAGAGTGCTTCAAAAATTGAAAAAGTTTCAAAATTACTGAAAAAAAACAGAGTTTGGCGGATTTACTCATATGTACATTTTTGCTTAATATTGTTTCTATCTCTTTCACATGAATCTACTTGCTTTAATTTTGGTGTTTGCTGTTGTTTTTTCTTTTTTTCATGCTTTGGTCTCGAACTCTGAATCTTTGTTCTCATCTTTGTGAAAACTATCTTTTCTATTGTTCTTCTCAAATTTTTTTGTAATTACAATCGTGAACCCACACAGCTCTTTAACTTTTTTGACAAATATTTCCTACATCCTTTTACATTTGTTATTAACGCTTTTTCTACCTAGGTTTCTCCCAATCAACCTATCCTGATTAATATCGAAGTTTACCTTACGACACCAGTTTCCAGCCATGTGCAGCCTCTTTCACTTAGTTATTATTTTCATACTTCATTTTGTAACTTTGAACGTATGTTGTTCTTTTTTTTTTGTGGTTATAGATTCATTGGTTTTATATCAGTTTGTATACTACTTATTATTATTTTCATGATTTTAATCGGATAATTTCGAACACTTGATTACATAATTATTTTGTTATCAAATCTATTCTGTAGATGTTTTAATTGATTTGTAATATAAAAATTAAAAATAAAAATTCAAATTTTAAATTTCATCCTTCAACCAATCACATTACGAATAAAATGCTGACATTCTTTCTCGTTCTCTCTTTTATCTTAGGATATTAGTTAATTTTTTTAATGTTTCGTAGTTACTTTTTAAATTTCTATAGTTACATAGCTGATAACTTGTATCAAAAATTGGTGGTGTGGGTAGAAACTGATAACATAAATCAAAAATTGGGGGCGTGAGTAAAAAAAGGGCGTGGGAGGGGGGGGGGGGTGATTGGAAAAGGGTGGGATTTATTAGCACGGGAAAAAAGCAAACGCACGGGAAATTTTAGGTCAAATTCACGGGTAAAAAGACATTTTCACGGAAAAATAAGTGATTAAACGGGAAAAAAAATAAATGGACGGGATAAAAATACTTTAGTGGAAGTTAAATGTATTAAACGGGAGTAGAATTAACATTGCACGGGAAAAAAATGTATTAAACGGCAATAGAAGTGATCTCGCACCGGAAAAAGAATTGTAAACAAAACTCAACAAAAATCAAGCAAAAAATTTGTTATATTGAACATTATACAACTGTAATTGAAATTAACGATATTTATTATAAAAGATTAAGGGGGGGGGGTATACCCTAAGCAACTTTAAAAAATCGATTTTTATCTAAACATCTAAAGGATGTTGTGTCAAAATTTCAAGTCATTTTGAGTCGATCTCAGAAAGTTACAGCAGTTTTCGTGCAATGATCGAGGATGAAAGCCGTATAGACAAAGCTGAGAAAGAAGCTACCAAAGAGAGTAAAGATGCCAGGGTTAAGCGTAGAAGGAAAGAAAAACAAGCTGAAGACGAAGCAGAAGCAGCAGAAGAAGGGCTTTATGGTGCAGGAATCGATTCCTTTTAAGGTAAAAAAAAAAAAAAAATTTCATTACTTTTATCTTGTTCAAAACTTTAAACGCGTTTTTCTCAAAACTAGTCTTTTTAAAGTCGGTGAGGGAAATATCTCGGCGACCGCTGCACCGATCGTTCTGAAATTTTGAGGATTTCTTTAATATATATTTTTCCAGGTATTAACACGAGGATTTTAAAAAATTTTCATTTTTACGGCAGTGGCGTCAACAAAATGGCGGATTTTTTAGCCGAAAAAACGGTTTTTCACTTTAAACAACCACCAAATCGTCAAAAATGAAAAAAAAAAAACCCTCGTGTTATTACCTAGATAAACTTGTCTTCTAACAGAATCTTTTTTCAAAATTGATTTTAGGTGATCCTGAACAAAATGGCGTTCCTCACCGTAAAAAATCGAAAAGCGAAAGCGTCGCCGAAAAAGTACTGGCATCGGCTTATTTATTAATATTTTTACTTGAAAAAATTATGAAAGGTAGTTGAAATGTTGTATAATTATATGGTGAATAAATGACTTAAATAATACTAACCGTTTTTTCAATATAAATTCCCAAAAATTACCTTTTTTTTAGCCTCTTAGGGTATACCCCCCCCCCCTCCCTAGAGTCCCAGACGTTTCGCCATAAAGAGTGAAGTTGGTTTTAGACGTTTTAGACGCTTGTCGGATAAACAACGTGCAATACGGTCCAAGGAGGAATTTTTTGAAAATGAGGCTTAAAACGGCTTTTTATAGGAAACAGCCTACTTTTTAACACAGGGGTTACATGGGAAGTAGGTGAAAAAAGGCCCATTCTGGAAAAAGAACACTGAAGGGCTTGTTTTCATGATGAATAAAAACTGTGTGCAAAGTTTCATGAAAATCCAGGTCCCAAAGGACAAACCATCTCCTTGTCTGTATAATTGTTTAAAATAATTAATAGACAAAACGCATTGTTATAAAATTTGATGTACTCTGATAAATTTTTGTATTCATCTATAAAAATAATTTTGATGTTTCAAAAATAGTTGATGAATAGTTTTTTACAAATACATAGAAGTCAATTATTAATACTTTTGATAACTATAATATTTACCATAATAGTACATTACACACCGGGTGGTGGAAAAGTATGAGCCAAAGCTGAGGGTCTCAAGGTTTTGCTAAGAGTTGGCTAATTCTTTTGTAGCTTCAAGTCCAAAGATAATTAAAGTATGCACAGACGGTTTTTTTTTCAACCAATATTTTAATCCGATCGTGCTCAGTCGGTATGCATCCGTAATGATTTACCCATTGCAAAGGCCTCGAAAATGCAAGTCCCTCTCACGTAGTGAAAGGAAAAATTGCGTTTTCGGGGCCCGTACGATGAAAAATTTTTGTCAATAATTCAAAATTTAATACTTGAATAATTTTGATTAAAGTTTATTTCAAATATTTCAAGGTAATCTGTTTACTCTCATGAAGTGAAAGTAGATATAGTTTGTCTTACTTTTAAAACATATTCAAAGAATTTATAATTGATTATTTTTATAAAAATAAGAAAAGGTCATTTTTTCCCGTTGATCTTAGAAGAAAAAACAAAAATTATAAACTTAACTACAAAACAATGACTTTAATTAGACAATAATTTCTTTCAAATGAAACGGGTATGATTTATTGCACGGGAAAAAAAAGGCAATGCACGGGAAATTTTTATACAAATGCACAGGAAAAGAAGTAAATGCACGGGAAAAAAAGTAAATGCACGGGAAAAAAAATATTTCAACGGGAAAAAAAGGAATCGAGCGGGAATTAAATTTATTGAACGGGAAAAAAATACTTTTTAAACGGGAAATAAAAGTAAAGTAACGGTAAACAAATCTTTTTTGAACAGGAAAAGTAAAATTTTCAGGTCTTGCTCTTCGGGTTCATAAGAATCGGCACGAATACAAAAATCAACTACGTAAGGCTCGTCTTCATCCTCTGGAAGTTGGATTAGCTCACTGCACCATTTTTTAATTTCAATTGCCGATATTGTAGGAGTGCCTTCATTATATCGGGGAGTTTTCAGAAACGCAACAAGTTTCTATTTCTCTGGTTATTCAATATTGTTTAGGCGGCAGAGGTTTAAGATAGTATTTGGCTTCTTGATTCCATCAGAAAACTTTTGTTTAGTAAACAGTTTCAAATCTGAGGACAAGCCTCTACTGTCAGCTGAATGATTTGCATGCTCGTTTTCTGTCTCGTATAAGGATACAGAAGAGCTAGAACTATGATAAAATAAGTACAGTCCTGCTGGACATTCCGACACTCTGTATATTCCTTCTTTGCACCGATACTCAACCCGTTTTCCTGCTACAGTTGATTTTGAAGAACTTTTCTTCCAAATTTGCATGGCTTCTACAGCTTTTTCAGCCTCTGATGCAGATGAATAAGTCTGGCGTTCGCACCACTTACGTGTTACGCGCCTGCGTTTTTTGACCGGCTGAATTGGCTCATCTTCGGATGAATCTTCAGAAGAATCTTCAAAAAACGTTAGCTCCTCGGCCATAAATCTCGCCGTTTGAACTAAAACTGAATTTATGAGTCTGGGTGTTGACGTTATATAGATGTTTTGTTGGGTGGAGCAACTATCTAATAATAAGGTGCTGAGTGCCATGAGAGTCTTGAGTAGGAGCAATAAGCTCTTATACTTAATACAGATATCATCCCTAATACAGATATTATTTATTCTTTTTCCCGTGTAAATTTATTCTTTTTCCCGTGCAAATTTATTTTTTTTCCCGTGCAGTGCCCTGTCGTTCAAACTCTTTTTTTTTCCGTGCATTTTAATACTCCCCAAATGAAACATCATTTTAGACTTTAAGTAACAAAAAATTTTTAAATACCAATAGTAAGATAAGATCTGGATTTGGACGCGTGAAGCGCGTCAGTTGGCCCTAGTTAAGTAAAATTATAACCAGTTGTAATGCCCTCTCTACACCAGAGTTTAATGCATGTTTGCTTAAGCACGGTATAATTTTTTAATTTTTATAACTATCACCAGTTTAAGCCGTATCGACTTCTTTGAAGTCTGGATACTCCTTTAAAAAACAAAACAAAACAAAAGTCTATCAGTTACGAATATATTAAGTATTTTAAAAAAATATGTTAGGGATTGTTGTTTTTTAACTTCAACCTCAAAAAACTACATTTCATTTATATACAAACGAGATACAATAATTAGAAAATTTTAGCGTGCTTAAGGAAAGCCGTGCTTCAAGCACTGGTGTAGATGAGGCACATGAAATTTGGTAAAATAATTGTTAAAAATTGTTAATAGGCAATTTTCAAAATTAAAAAATTATTTCTTTATCTGATAAATCCAAGCAAGCTCGTAAGAGCGAAATTAATCAGTTGTAGATTACCTGTAAGAAAAAATTGAGTTTAAATTTTTGAATTAAATAAGGTTTAATAATAATTTTCATTACAACTTGTTTGTTAGTAAAATCAAGGGTACAAAGTGAGCTGTTTTTCCATTCCTAGCTGCTTAAACGAAATTGTGTTGTAATAAACAAAAAAGTTTTTAATTTTTTTGTATATAACTTAGAGTTATATAAAATAACAAAATTTTCTACCAAGGATTTCTACCAAGTAAATGCAAAAATTTGAAAATATAATTAATTTTTTTTTCCTAAATTTTTAGTATAAATAGCCTGCAAACAGTTTTTTTTTTTTCTCTTTATTTCCAAATCACGAACTTTACACAATTCAAAACGTGAAAATCATTGAAAAACAGTTTTTTAGAAATATTACAATCATATATAATATTTTACATTTATTGTTTGGTGCATAAAAACAAAAAAAACTAGCATGCCCTCTGGCCCTTTCGCTACACTCAAGAGGCCAGATGACTTGCCTGGCTACGGTGTTTTTGCCCAAAATTTCTTTTAAAAAAATTTGGGAAAAACCACCTCCGCCCTTGCATAGCTACGCTCCGCTACCACTCTACGCGATGCAAGGTATGCATTTCCATGCTCCGTTATCGCTCCGCGCAATGCATAAAAGGCACGACCGAGCGACACTCACGCTTCACGCTCGACAATCTTTTTTTTTTTTTTTTTTCTCGAACTAAAACTGTAGAATACCAATACAAACATTTTCCCGTTCACCCCTTTCAATTTTGTCCATTAGGAAATCTTGTGCACAATTTTTTTATAGCGCTAGAATCGAGTAAAATGTGACAGTAGATACTGTTGGTATGCTCCATTTGTACCCATGTGGTCCGATCATACTCTAAATAAAACTGGAACTATTGGACACCAAAACAAACATTTTCCCGTTCACCTCTGTCAATTTTGTCCATTAGATCGCGAGAAATCCTGTGCACAATTTTTTCATAGCGCTAATATAGAGTAAAATGTGTATGTGAAAAGTTTTGGTATGCGCTATTTGTACCCATGCAGTCCGATCATACTCAAAATGAAACTGGAACTATGAGACACCAAAACAAACATTTTCCCGTTTAATGGGTTCAATTTTGTCCATTACTTCGCAAAAAATCCTGTGCACAATATTATTGTTTTGTTCAGCTCGACAGAATACTTGGGCATGAAAAAACGAAAATTTTTAGTATTGCTCAGACTGATCTCAGAACATGTTCAAAAGTTGTTTTATGACCGGAACATTCGATTTCCGGTGGGTTGCATTTTTTGATCTGGCGAGATCATAAGACTCCTTCGAGGTCGGTCGTGCCTAAAAATTGGAATACGTCATCTGACCCAAACATGTTAATAAAAGTTTATTATCTGATATCTTACTATATTATATAGCTGTAATTTGCTCTTCGCTCCCACCCCGCTCCCATTCCGCTCCCACCCATAAAGGAGACCACATGAATAATTCATGTGCCATAAGAACGTTGCTTACGGCCGGTTACGGCTCTTTACGGCTGCTCACGGACACCCTACGGCACGAAAACGTAACCTCCAAGAGCCGTATTGGGTGTCCGTAAGCATCAGTAAGGAGCCGTAACTGGCCGTAAGCAACGTTCCTATGACACACCTTAAGGAGACCACATGAATAATTCAGGTGTCCATCCTGACTTCTCCGGAGTCAAAACTTCCTGGGAAAATCATCTCCAAGGCGTTACTATTACCAAGGGCACCAGTGGTCTGTCCTGACCCCTCTGGAGTTAAAACATCCCGGAAAAATCATCTCCAAGGCGATACTATTACCAAGTGCACCAGGTATACACCCGGACTCCTATGGAGTCAAAACTTCCTGGGAAAATTATCTCCAAGGCGTTACTATTACCAAGTGCACCAGGTGTCTGTCCTGACACCTCTGGAGTCAAAACATCCTGGGGAAATCATCTCCAAGGCGTTACTATTAACAAAGGCTCCAGGTGTCTATTCTGACTTCTCCGGGGTCAAAACTTCCTGGGAAAATCATCTCCAAGGCGTAACTACTACCAAGTGCACCAGGTGTCTCTCCTGACTCCTGTAGAGTCTAAACATCCTGGGGAAATCATCTCCAAGGCGTTACTATTACCAAGGGCTTCAGGTGTCTATTCTGAATTCTCTGGAGTCAAAACTTCCTGGGAAAATATCTATTCAATATTTGAATCTACATTATTATACGCAGCATCCGTATTTTCTGTCCGTCCGTCCGTCTGTCCAGGATCAACTTTAAAAATTTGATTACAACTCTCCTAATCATTGGATTTAATTTAAATTTGGTATAAGGATATTTTCGAAGATGTATATTATGAATCTAACTTCCGTTTTTTTGTTTCTATTTTTTTTTTAAATGACAAGCATTTCTATTTTATCGATTTTTGTCATCAGTTTTATTTTAAAAATTTAACATGCCTCTTCCAATACATCCGATTTTAAAAAAATTATGTATACGTATGTTTTCATGGGTGCTGATTACAAATATCACTTTGAATTTTTAATTTGTCTTAAATTAAGTGTACTTAAATAAGGTTAAATTAGAATTCTCTCCTAATATATTGGATTCGTACGAAATTTTGTTTTCGATGTCTTTTGAGGGTCAAGATTACGAATCTGATTTTAAATTTTAAATTTGATGACTCTAATAAGGTCTATAATCAAATAAAGTTAATTTGAAATTTTTGCTCCATATATCTGACTCGTAATAAGTTTTGTGTATTGGGATTTCTTATGCTCCTCATTTTGAATATGACCGTAGATTTTTAATTTACTCTAGATGAAGTTTACTTATATAAGTAAAATTTTCCTTTGTTCTCAAACTATATTAGAACAATCAGAAATTTCGTATTCACCTGTTTTTAAGGGTGCTGATTATAAGTATCACTTTGAACTTTTAATTTGACTCAAATATTTTTAATTTGCCTCAATATTAAAGTATACTTTAATAAGGTGAAATTATAATTCGCGCCTAACACATTGTATTTGTTCGAAAATTTCTATTCTTTGGCTTTTGAGGGTCCAGATTATGAATCTGAACTTCAATTTGAATCGCATGACTCTTACAAGGTCTATACTCAAATAAAGTCAATTTGAAATTTTTGCTCCATAAATCGAACCGTACTAAGTTTTTTGTACTGGGATATCTAAGGTTGCTCATTTTAGGTATGTATGTATCTATATTCGAATAAGCCCAGACATTTGGAAGACTTTTTTTGTTTTTTATCAGTAATATGGTTGCAGATTTTCGTTTTAAAATATTTTTGATTAAAGTTATACTCTGAATAAAATTTAATCATTCACGTAATATCATAATATCTCCCTATATTATATTTCCATTTTTTTTATCCTCATAATTCGATCCTCACATTCTGTAATTATTATAAAAAACACCGTGAAAACACCGTACTGATAACTAAATATGATGATCCTCAAAATTCGATCCTCAGAATTCGATCCACACCTTTTAAATTAGATCCTCACTATGAAGTCCTCAATTCAGTCCTCAAAACTCGATCCTCAGAGTTCAATCCTCAAAATTCTTTTGTATATTAAATTAAATTTTTTTTTTAGTATATGTCGAGTGTAGTTTAGTGTAGTAAAACATATAGAGAAGCAGCAGTAGTAATGGAATTGATAGAACATGATAAAAATATTTTTGAAATTTTCGATATAAGTTATTTAACACCCAAAAAATTAAGAGAATTTATTTGTTTGTATTTAATGTCAGAAAAATTTCCTGGTAGTTCGTTTTGGAATAAGTATAAAAAAATTTTACAGAAGATTTAAGGAAAATAAGGAAAATAGCGGTTTCGAAAAATAAATGAATTTTTGAGAAATGAAGATTCTTCATTAAATTGCAATTTTTTTGGTTGACCAAAGCCATGTTTAGATAATTTGAAAAAAAAATTTCTAAAATTATGGTACTGTAAATGAGATTCATGAAAAATATACCGAATTATTTACTAAATGGAATGATGATCAAAAATCGATTTTTAATGTAACAACCAAAAATTCCAATAGTATGTACTTCATAGATGGTCCAGGAGGCACTGGAAAAACTTTCCTTTATAAAACTTAAATTTATTATTTTATGTCGCAAAATAAAAATGTTTTATGTATGGCATGGACCGGTACAGCTTCAATTCTATTACCAACAGGTATGACCAGTCATAAAACTTTTAAATTGCCATTAATTTTAGATAATGTTGAAACTTCACTTCTAAAAAATGAATCAGACAAAAAAAAATCACGCAAATGTGACATCATCGTCTGGGATGAAGTATCTATGATTCCAAAAAAGGCATTGAACATCGTAGATAGGACTTTAGAAGACACTATAAATAAATTACCTTTCAGAGATAAATTAATAATTTTAGGGCGTGATTTTAGGCAAATTCTTCCAGTACTGAAAGTGGTAATGAAAAAATTGTCGTGGTGGATACTATTATATTAAGTAAATTATAGAAAAGCTCCAAAAAAAAAATTAACTAAAAATATTAGATGTAAAAATTTTCTAACTAATTATTAAAGATTGGCGAAAGTTCTATCGAAAATTTTCAAATTCCAAAAGAATGAAAAACTAAAGATGTGTGTCAATTTGTGGAGATATAAATGAAAATCATGAATTGAAAAAAGTTTTTTTAGCTCTAAAAAAATAAAAACGACAAATGTTGAATAATGAAATTTTAATTATATTAAATGGTCAATGTAAAATTAAAAATCACGAATTGATACGAACATAACAGAGAAGCGAAAATTATTACTGTCGATAAAAGTGGGAAAATTGTGTTCATTCCGAAAATTACTTTGAGTATAAACGAAAATTCAAGTTGTCCGTTTATTTTATATAGAAAACAATTTCCCTTAGTTTTAGCCTTTGTAATGACAGTTAATATGTTTCAAGTGCAAAGTTTTGATAGAGTTGACATATAGATAAAAACTAAGCTTTTTTCGCACGAACACTTATATGTATCGTTAGATTTTTTGGATAGTAGGAGACAATGAGCGATGGTGTCAAAGGCCTATGAGAAATAAAGGAGATAAAGATTGTGATTTTTTTGAGATAGATTCCTTGACGGGCGTCTTTAAGGATGCCGAGTATAGCTGACTGAGGAGTGATTGAGCCTGTAGGCGTATCGATGTGGATTTATTAGGTTGTGATGGGTATTGAAGTTAGTTAGTTGAGCGGAGACAATTCTTTCGAGTAGTTTAGACAGTTCAAGAAGGAGGTCAATGGGACGTTGAGGTTTTCTTCTACTCAGAGGAGAAGTAGCCAGTCGTGAGTGATGCATTTATGAGTTAGGTGATGTAGAGGAGAATTGAGGGAAGCGCGAGTTTTATCATGGAGGATTAGAGACAATCAGAACCCATTTCTCTGGAACGGGTTTTATTGAAAGTATTTAAAACAATAGTCTCATTCACAGGTGAAAATTTAAAAAGTGGTAAAGGAAGGAGATTGGGTAAGATGAGGGTGCTTTAGTTGGAGCAATGCCGCCAGCTTTTCTAATTGCACGTTATTTGGTAGCGTGATCAGGGGTGTTCTCAATGATGTTCCTAACATATGTGTTTTCAAGCCGATCAAGTTCATTGGTAACCTGATTTCGAAGGGTGTGGTATTGGGCATATATACGGTAGGCTGGCAGATATAATAAAGTTTGTAATGTCGATATAACACAAATTTATCTAATCTGCCCACCAGAAATGAAAGGAGCCCTAGAAAATATTTTTATGTGTGTAAGATCTCATGAATTGGTTTGAAATTCCAGTTGATTTACTTAAATATTTTTTATGAGCAACCAAAAATGTATGTATGTACCTAATATTAAAACTCTAACTATTTTGAAATTGTTTTATATCTTCGTTAGTCAATATTACATCTATTTAAGCCTTTGAAAAATTTTTACTGAAAATTATGAATAAAAGAAATAAAATTCTATATTAAAGACTACCTCATGAGTTTGCCTAACTGATGAAAATTTTTTTTTAGCAAATTTATATATTACTATTTCGATCTTGTGCTTCAAATGTTTTCCAAAGATTATTTTTTTTATCATTAAATAATATTGTAGTCAATTAAAATTAGGGGGTTGGCGAGCGGAGCGAGCAGGGGGGAACCCCCCCTAGTCATAATATATGATATTATTGAATATATTTGTCTATGCGCGAGCGAGCGAAGCGAGCGAGCATTTTATGCTAGTTTAATGTAATAATAAAAAGAAACTGTATGTGGAACCCTTTGCCAGTATCCGTATAAACCACATATAATATATTTTAAAAATCTTTTCTTGATAACAATTACAATTCTATTTTCCTAAAAAAAATAAATATTTACAATGATCTTCCGTGAAAATTTTTTTTCAATAAAATCATCAATATCAAAAAATTTTCCGTTTGAATAGTTCAATAATTTTTCATAATAATCTTCCGTGTTTATAATCGTTTGTTTGGCAGAATACTTAAAATTTATTTTTAAATTTGTATTTTAAAATGTTAAACTATATTGAGATAAATGAAAATTCTGTATTTGCTGGTCATGTTAAATTGTTTATTTAAATATTGTTAGTTGAATATTGTTTTAAAAATTGTTAAAAAAACCCAACGTGCCATGCCTTCTGGGTGGTGTGGAAATCTGCATAATTAAAGTAAAAAACATAATTTATTTCATATTATAGTTTAATTTATTTGATTTATAAATATTTAATAAATAATTCATTTGTACCTCAAGTAAATACTTACAAGGAGTACACACCCTCCGGGTCACCGATCTTGACGAAACTTTGGGGACCGTTTTCTTATACCAAAAGATGAAGAAATCTACCAATCATCCCGTCTAATGGGCCTTTTATACCTAGTTCCTACATAGCTTATATCGTATTTTTAGCTCTTTTTGGGCTTTTTTGCGAATTTTCAAAAAATTCCTGTTCGTAGCCTATTGCACTTACAAAATTCTGCAACCCCGCATTTTTTTTGTTTTTTCATCTTCTTTTGAGAAAAAATATTTTTAAATCTAATTTTGAAGAAATAGTCCATGTAAAATTAAGGTAATCAAAAGCATTTTTTTACTGTTTTTTTGGTTTTATAAACTTAAACTGTACGTCGTCAGCCTTATTAAAATTATGTCTCAAAATATTTTTTCTAAAAAATTCATAAAAAAACAAAGAAAATGCGGGGTTGCAGAATTCTGTAAGTGCAATAGGCTTTGAGCAGGAATTTTTTGAAAATCAGCTTGTTTTGACACTTTTAACACTTTAGTGCGACTTTTGTGGTTATTTGTGCCAATTTTCAAAAAATTCCTGCTCAAAGCCTATTGCACTTACAGAATTCTGCAACCCCGCATTTTCATTTTTTTTTTATGAATTTTTTAGAAAAAATATTTTTAGACATAATTTTGATAAGGCTGACGACGTACAGTTTAAGTTCATAAAACCAAAAAAACAGTAAAAAAATGCTTTTGATTACCTTAATTTTACATGGACTATTTCTTCAAAATTAGATTTAAAAATATTTTTTCTCAAAAGAAGATGAAAAAACAAAAAAAATGCGGGGTTGCAGAATTTTGTAAGTGCAATAGGCTACGAACAGGAATTTTTTGAAAATTCGCAAAAAAACCCAAAAAGAGCTAAAAATACGATATAAGCTATGTAGGAACTAGGTATAAAAGGCCCATTAGACGGGATGATTGGTAGATTTCTTCATCTTTTGGTATAAGAAAACGATCCCCAAAGTTTCGTCAAGATCGGTGACCCGGAGGGTGTGACCTCTCCTTGTTAGTATATATTTTGTATATATATGGGGTAGTATATATATGGGGAGGTTGGTGAGCGAAGCGAGCAGGGGGGTACCCCCCCTAGTATTATTTATATACTATAAACATATAAATCACTTAGTTTGTCCCTAATGCCCAATCCTCCGAAATCCATATTTTTTCATGTAGTTTTTTTTTTCTTTATGATTTTTGCAGTTTTCACCATTATCTTCCATTCGACTCAAAAATTTACATAGGTAAAAAAATTCATAAAAGAGCTCGTAACATTTGAAAAAATTGATTTTAGAAATTTTTTTTTTCAATTTGAATAACTTTCAAACAAACGCTCATTTGTTCATGCGAATTTTGCCATTATATTTTTTTATTTGTTTTTTTACTTTAAAAGTATAATAGAATATTAGATACGATTAAAAAATTCATAAAGTTCCTAAATTTAAAAAACTTGATTCGATAAATATGTATTTTTTCTTCAAACTGGAATAAATTTTATTTGTATTTCAATTATAGTTTAAGGTCAATGTTTTTAAAGATAATAATTGTGTTCAGTTACATGATGTCACTTTTATATATAAAGCGTATACGCTTTTCACGCCCGAGGTTTTTTTTTTCTTTAATTATTTGTTTTTGTTCAACCCCACGCTGTTCAACCGCTACCGTGGTTTAGGATTTAATAAACACCTGTTTAAAAATCATAGTTGAACATGCGGGTAAAGCTGCAGGACTATGATAATTTTTAAATTTTCTGGTTTCCAGTGTATTTTGAAAGAAAAAAAAACCTTCTCATAAAATCATAAAATAAGTATAAATTAAAATTTTCAGTTGAAAATTACTTGAATTATCAATATTCCAATTATAATATAACACACAGGAGACACAATGTAAAAAAAAAAATTTTCGATTGAAAATTAGCTTTTATTAAGAGTTCCTCTAACTGTCACTTTTATGTCTCATCGGTCACTCAAATCTTTAATTTTGATCTTAAAATTTATGAAAAATTTTTAAAAATGAGACATAATGTGTAGGATTCAGGGTATGACATTCTATCTTTTTTAATTTTTATCTATGAAGGTTTAGCTAAAAGTAGAATGAAAATCCGTTTCACTTTGCGTCTCACCACTTCACCCGTCACGACCCGATTTTCTTTAAAAATTGAAAATTTGGAACAATTAAAATATCAATAGTCAGAACTCATCAGCGCTCTACCTATATATAGATTAATAATTATTACACGATTATTGGAACTTAATTTTTTTACTTGGTGTAAATATATTTGAAAAGTGTACACATGTCTTTTTAGTCATAACGGGATGACGTATGAAAAAAAAAATAGTTTGCGAATATTTTTTTTACAATTTTTGATCACTTACAAAATATTTTTATCTCGTGTATTGTTTCTAAGATTGCGAGGGAGAGAATCCCTCGTAAATTATTTTTATTACCTGGCAGTGTCAGGTCACCTGGGAAACAGGGAAATAATTAATTTGTTTGTTTACTTTCCCAGGTGATAACCATGCCGCTTTCTCGCGCAGCAGAAGCCGACCACGTGGCGACGGTCGCCGTCGGCTGAACGCTGCTGTAGCAACACGAGCACACGGCGCGCGCACGACACATACAAACACACATATGTTCACCACCCGGGAAGGCTCTCCTGGCCCAGGTCGCGCATGTACACACACATACACCACACACGGGTTCCGATACTCTGTCGGGGAGTTTTCGGCGACGGAGGAGGTGCGCAGCGCGTATCGCCAGACGACGCAACTGTGTCGGCAGACGACGCAACTGCGTCGGCAGGCGCGTGCGCGCATACTCAACACAGTAGATGCGGGCGTGAGTGTAGTTTATTTTTTTTGTTTTGTTTTTGTGCGTTGCGCGGACAATGTGTACGTGTAGGGGAGAGAGATTGATTGATTGTAAAAAAGTTTATTACCGACCTTTGGGTAGAACCCTGTTTGGCCGCTAGAGCATTTACAGTGTTTATACAAAGTATAAGTTACAGTGATACATTTGTGTGAATACATTGGATTAAATTATGATTACGTGTTGAAGTAATTTCATTGACAATTAATTACATGGTGACAACGTGGAAAGAGTGCAGTGTAGTATTCGCAGGTAGTTATTGCAGTACGGTTGAGAGTGAGTAAAAGACGCAGTGGCGTGTGTGTAGTTGTGCAGGGATGAGGCGTGGACGATTAGAGTTTGGCACGTGGGGATAGGGGAAGGATAGCTGTTCGGGGTAGGTTGGGTGGGACGGTGGTAAGTCTCTCGCGTTGTGAGCGCTTGAGCCAGTCGAGGCGGTCACACTCGAGCAGACTCGTGAACAGGATGGACTTGAAGGTTTCGGTGGGTAGATCGGTCAAGTCATGTCGACCCAGTGAGTTCATGATGCGAGTGGCATAACCGGTGAATGATTTTCGTTGGGTGGTTGTGCGAGAGTAGGAGACGACGAAGTACCCGGTGCCTGCGCGTTGTGATCGTGAAACGGGGGGGAAACGGTCATAAATATAAGATGGTTTACAGGATTTCATGACTCTGTGCGCGAGAGAACCAATGAAGTACTCTCGGCGGCGTTCGACAGTGAGCCACCCCAGTGCAATCCAGTACGGTGTTACGTTCGCCATCCAAGGAATGCTGCCGAACACGTAACGCACACATGCATTGAGAAGACGGTGAAGTTTGAGATTCTGTTCCGCTGTGAGGGTGTGATATACCGCACAAGCATAGTCGAAGTGCGGAAAAATTAAAGCTTCTACCAGTTCTTTCCTCAGGGGTTGTGCAAGAGCATGTCTATAGTATCTGAGGCTGTGAAGGGAACCGTAAACTCGAGTAGTAATGGCTTTGACGTGATCACCCCAGTTGAGTGTGGGGGTGATGATGACTCCCAGACTCTTCAGTTTGTCGGCGAACGGGACGGAAGTGCCGGCAACGGATATGAGTGGTAGTGGCAGATCTCGGATCTTGCGAAGGTATTGTTCGCTACCGAAGAGGACCGCGACAGTTTTACTGGCGTTGAGCTTAAGTCCGTTCGTGGTGGCCCATTCGGCGACGGCGGTGGCATCCTGGGACAATTTGGATATAAGGGTGAGAAGGCCTTCGAGGGTAGGTTCCGCGTCGAGGTAGATGTCGAGGTCGTCTGCGAAGAATTTATGGATCGCATAAAGCAGTGATGAGGGCAAATCTAAAACGAAAATTAAGAATAATAATGGGCCAATTACACTTCCCTGGGGGACACCCGTTGATAGGGGGAGCCACTCGGATGGTTTACCGTCCTCACTCTTTATGGCTTGCGTTCTGTGTCTAAGGTAGCTTGCGAACCAGCGAACTACTTTGGTGGAACAGCCGATGCGGCGTAATTTGGCTAGAAGTTTTGGGTGGGGTATGGAGTCAAATGCTTTTGAAAAATCGAAAGCTAACAGTCCAGTGACCCTTTTACTGTCTATGGAATTGCGTACATCGTCAAGTATTCCCAAAAGTGCCGTTTGCGTGGAGTGATGTGGTGTGTAGCCAGCTTGATGTGGATCGAGCAGGTTGTGCGTAGTGAGGTGAGTGAAGAGTTGATCGTGGACGAGTCGTTCGAAGATCTTAGACGGGGTACTGAGGAGCGCAATCGGCCTGGTGTCTGATGGCGTCTTGGGGGTACGTACTTTAGAAAGGGGGACGATCAATGCACGTTTCCAGCTGTCTGGAAAGATTCCAGCTTCAAGCGAGTGGTTAAAGAGGTTCGCGAGGTGGGGTAGCAGTGCAGGTGCTGACAATCTGAGCATTTCCGCAGAGATACCGTCAATGCCTATGCTGGAAGACGTGCAGGCAGCTAGGGCACGGCTAACGTCGTCCGTGGTAATGGTAGCGAAATCGAACAGGGGGTAGGGTTGGTCATGGTCAGGCATTGAGCATGTCTCAAAAATGTCAACGTCGCACAAAGGTGGAGAGGCATTGCACAGTGTAGCAAAGTGGTTGTTGAGGGTTTTCGCTGAAAAGTGCTTTAGGGGTGAGGTTGCTTTCTGTGAGCCAAGGCCGAGCTTGTTCAGTTCGCGCCATTTAAGAGCAACTGAGGGTGCGGCGGCAATGCGTTTGGATAGAAAATCGTTTTTGGCAGTGGCTAGGCGATTTGTCACTTCGCTACGTAATTCATTGAAGGTGGCGACATGACGCGGGGTGCGGAGACGACAAGCGTTGCGAAACGAGCGCTGACGCTTGGTGATGAGCAGTCGAATGTCCGCAGTAACCCATGGTTTTTTGCGCGAGGATGTCGTGAACGTTCTAAGAGGAGCGATTGCATCGAACGCAGTGATGACGGCGTGGGTGATAATTTCAGTGTACTGATTGATGAGGGGAAAAGGGGCATCGTCGGGAGAAATATTTGTGGTGGGTGCATCAGCTAAAGGTCTGTCGAACAGGGGAAGAGTTGAGAGAGTATGTATGATGAGGGGGGTTATGTCGCTCGGTCGAACATGTTTGAGGTTACGCGTGGTGATGCTTTGTGGTGCGGGTGGAGGGTTGGTGAGTGAGTAGTCGATTTCTATAAAGTCGTGGCCGTACGTAAATGGATCGTCCGACTTGCGATAGGTGGCTACTCGGCTGGGATCTTTAATGAAAAATAAATCAAGCCAGGTTCTATGGTATGATCCATCACTCCAGAGCGTGTGGTGAGTGGGCGGAGAATTAATTAGATGAAGGGATACATTGGTAAAGTGATGTCGAAAGTACGTCGAATTATCGTTAATCTTAAGCATATCTATGTTAAAGTCACCGGTGACTATAACATGCGAATAAAGAGGGATGAATTTTTCCAGGTTTTCGAAAAATGCGACGGGAAGGTGGGTCTCGGGTGCGCGGTAGACTATTGCGAAAAGGGCAGAAAAGGTGGTTGTGTTGACGCGAAATATAATGTATGAGGGGCAAGTGTGATCGGCGGGGTCGGATTTATTTAGCTCTCTGATGGTAAAGTCAGATCTCGCGTATAGACAGATACCTCCTCCTGATTTACCAACCCGATCATGCCTATGGAGTGTCATACTGGGTAGGGGGAAAAGTTCAGACGAGATCGTGTTGTCGATTCGCGATTCTGTTATCGCGAGCAGGTCGTACATATGGTTTTCCCAGTGAGACTCCAGCTTGCTAAAGTGGGTGCGAAGACCATTGATATTCACGTGGCCAACACGAAGGATAGAGGCATGATTGGGGCGGAGGGCTGATGCACCAGTGGGTCTTCATTCTCTCGCACGAGTTTTGGAAGGAAGAGGGTTGGGTCCGAGTGAGTCGAGATCTGAGGGGTACGTAATGGGTAAAAGGGGGCCTTTGGGTGAGGAGCGCATGCATACACCGGCATGGTTAGCGACAGGTGGTGGGTAATTTATGGCGCGTGCGTGTAGTCGAGCTGCCGTGTACAGCTTATGGATGGGACCGGGGAGAATCTGGTTGACATAAATTCGAGTATCACCACCTGTGCCGAAGATACTATGAGCGGTTGCATCCTTAAGATTCGTCATCGCGGGCTACGGCGGATGTAAACTGAACAGCAATAGTTGCGGGATCGGTCGAATCAGCTGTTTCACTTTTACCCAGAAAAGGACGAGTTTTGTAGATCCGATCGATCGCCTGGTCGCAGCCCATCGCTTTGAGGACTGTCTTGGCCGTCTCTAGCCGATTGACATCGTCAGAGGCGAGTACGCGCGGAATACCAGACACACGAACTTCACAAGTGTCGCATTGAGCGAGGTGGTTCTGTACTGTACTTAGTTTGCTACTGAGGTGATCCTGATTCTGTTCGATCGCGGTGAGGCGTGTGCCAAAAGTGTCGATAAGTTTTTCGACCGATTTCAAGTTCTCTGAAACTGCGTGGATTTCTGCGAATAGGCTGCGGGCCCAGTTAGGCGTATCGCTGGGTAGGTTATTCTCGGACATTATGGTTGCAGGGTTAGGGTTCTGCGCGCAAAAGACCTTATCGCGTTGCCCGCCAAGAGGGTCCGGTGGAGATGAGCTCTGACGTTTATTCGGGTTAATTGGTGTGGCAACCAGCCCCTGAGCAGTGGCAGCTGTATCGACAGAGGTGTTGGACTGGTAAATGGTGTTGTTGCTGCCGTCCGAACGTGAGCTCGAGCTGGGGGTAGATGGGTGAGAACTGGAGGGTTGATTCTTGGCCGAGGAGTACACGGTGAAGCACTTCCGACAAAAGTCGAGCGGAGTGTCAACGGTACCTGAGCGAGTACCGCAAGCTGAGTGAAATTTCGCGAGGCAGGTAGAGCAGGTAAGGCGCGGTGTAGTCTCGTCGCCGCGTGGGATACGATTACATACGATGCACGATTGGCGGGGGCGGGGCATCACTAGTTAGCCGCTAGCATCAAGAGAGCTCAGTGGAGTGGTGAGAAATGCACAGGAAGATGAACTACACATTTGACACTACTCACAGCACTGCATAAAAGTCGAACGCACGAAGGTCAGCTGTGAAGTGTGGTTGAAGCGTGTAGCAGACGACGTGGTATGTAGAGTGAAAGTGTAGTGGGCGGTGAGTCGGTGTAGTTGCTGGTGTACTGGAGCGCTGGGCGCAAGCATGCGCGTCGCGCTGGTGGCAGTGGCGCACAGGCGCACAATGGGCTTGATGATAGACTGCGCGGTGATTGCTGCTGTTTGATGCAGTGGTGCCAATTGTAGGAATAGAAAACCTTGCGTGTCTTTCTAACCTCAATGCTTCGAGTCAGATTTTTCCGCGACCTTTAGCTCAATATAATAAGAGCTGCGGCGAAAATCGCAAGATGCACGAGAGCCAGAAGGTCATACGGAAAAATCTGCAACAGAAAATCGCTCAAGGCGAATGCGTGGTTGTTAGTAATTTTAGTCTATGCAAGGAGCAGGTGACTATGAATGTTTCACTTACCACAGAGAGAGAGAGAGGGTATGTGCGCGAGGAATAAAGTTGGAGTAGTGAATGCCTCGTGTGCGTTACTTTAAATTTTTTTTTTGGATTTTCGCGCGTAGTATAGGTGGCAAGGCGATCGCCACCGGAAGATGGTAGACGGGAACGTGATTGGGTGTTGTGGCGTGAATGTGTCTGATTGGTAGACATATGACTGTTCCTCGAGTGTGAATGAGGCTTGGTTAGATTAATTTGGTTGATTGGCTGAGAGTGTTTGGAGGGGATGGTGAAGAAGGAAGTCGAGTCAGAGAGATGCGGGGAGCGTCACTCTGTTCTCAGTAGCCACAGTGTGAGGTAGTATTTTGAGAGTGTGATTTTAAATTTCTAAGTTCTCTTTTCGTAGACTTGTTTGAGTTTTTTTTCTTTTTTTTTCTTTGAGTTCTAGATATTTTTTTTATTTATTTACAGCTAGGTTGATATCAGAATCAAGAAAACTTGGATTAATTTACTTTTATTGAGAGTTGGAAAAACCAGAGAGTAGCCATTTTGGGCATCAGATAACAAGTGAAAATTTTGGTAAACGTAATATTTTTTGTACTATTTAATAAGATTTTATAAAGCATGTTTTTTCTGGGATTTTAGGATATCGGTATGCTAAATGAAATTTTTTGTTTGTATATTATAGAAGGTGTCTTTATATAAATCCGACCGAGATTTTCTTGGCGCGGCGTCGTTACCCGCCATTTTGTAGACTACTTTATAGTGTTTGTTTATTTCCTTTTTTGTAGACTTGATTTTTTTGTAGACAAGAATAAAATCAAATTCAACCGAGATTTTTGCAATAATTTATTTCTTCTGCCTCTAGCTCACCGACCAGTCCCGGAGGTTTTCTTTTCGCGGGAACCCTACCCCGGAGTTTTAAGGAGTTTTCCCCAAGAGTTTTTTGTGTGAACTTTTCCTTGTAATGGGAGGGCCCGGGAAACTCCGTTAATTATTTAAGGGAGGCCCTTTTCTTAAGTAATACCCCGTTACAAATGGCGCCCGAACATATTTTTTTTTTGTTAATTTTTTTTAAATAAAAATTAAACTGCGAAAAGGTGGTGAGCGGAGAGGAAATATTTTATTTCTTTGTGGTTGAAATTTTTTTTTGGTTTTGATTGAGAGTATTTTTATCGTTTTTTTTTCTTTCTTTTGAGAACAAAGGAGTTGGAAAATTTTTCGAGTTTTGGATTTAGAGTTTTTTTTTTGTGAACTGGCACTTAGAAAAAATATCGGAAAGTGAACTTAGAAAAATTTTGTAGACAGGTTAGGAACTTAGAATAATTCGGAAAGTGGGACTTGGAAAATTTTTCAGCGATTGAACTTAGAGAATTTTTTTTCTTTTCTCGGCTATAGAACTAAAAAAAAAAAAATTTTTTTTTTTCTTTCATGAAAGTTGGACTTAGAAGAATTTTTCATAGGTGGAACACTGAAAAATTTCGAAAAGTTGGACTTAGGAAATTTTCGGCGTTAGAACTTAAAATTTTTTTTCTTTTGCGGCAGTTGGACTTAGTAGAATTTTTCATAGGTGGAACACTGAAAAATTTCGAAAAGTTGGACTTAGGAAATTTTCGGCGTTAGAACTTAGAATTTTTTTTGGAGTTAGGAGTGAGAATTTATGGATTAACATTTGGTGATGGATATTTGGGAATATTTATGTGATTTGTATAATTTAATTGTTGGCTAGTGTCCAACTAGAATATATTATTTTTTTTTTTTTGGATCTTAACAGGAAGATTTATTTGTAGTATAGAGAAAAATAAATAAATAAATATAACGGCTACTGAAAGCGAAGAATCAAGACTTATTGTAGACAGTGAAAATTTTTTCTTGTGTGGTTGAAGAAAATGGTAGACAGTGACAATTTATTTTCAGGTTCAAGAGTATTGTAGACAGTGATTATTAAATTTTTTTTTGTGGTTGAAGAGAATTAAAAATAGTGACATTTTTTTTTTCAGGTTCAAGAGTAAGTTAAACAGTGAAATTTATTTTCAGGTTCAAGAGTATACTAGACAGTGAATTTTTTTTTTTTCAGGTTCAAGATTAAGTGTAGACATAAAATATTTTTTTTTTTGTTTCTCAGATTCAAGATTAATTGTAGACAGTGAAAGAAAAGAAAGAAAGGAAAATGTATGTGGTGAGGACACAGGAACAGTCAGTAGTGAATGAGACACCCAACAATAAAGAACAAGAATCTAAGACAAGTTACTCAAATCCAGAGAACGATGGCACAAACAAGAAAATAAATGAAACGGGTTTGAGAAAAACCATAGTTCAACCACCTCTGGAAATAGAAAACTTGTTTATGTCTCCTTCACATGGTGTCCACTCGGCAGGGGAAAACAAACAATTAAACTTAGGTTTGAGAAAACAAGAAGTAGACACGAGTAGACACATGGAAAGGTTAATAGACCGAAGAAAAGAAGAGAGTAAATTGATTGGTGGATATGGTAATGAGTCAGAGAAAAACTATGAGAGTGGAGATCCAGGTGATAGTAGGATAGAGAAACGAAGAAAACGGCTAGTAAAGAGAAGTACTAGAAATGGAAAAATGGAAAGTAGACAGGAAGAGATGAAGAGATTCGGAATAGGAAAGAAATGAAGGAAGACAAAACAGACAAGGTACAAGTAGTGGTAGTGAAACAAACGATAATGAGATAGCTAGACAGCGCGAGACTAGCAAGTTTAATTACAGTAGAAAGAAGGAGTCGTCTCATCACTGTGGGGAACGTTACAGATCCTCCTCTAGGGGGAACCACTTCAAATCTACACCTTGTCATAAGAGATATAAATCTACATCACGGGAAAGACGTCACGTCAACATTAAATCTCGGGAACTCGATCACAGTTCTCTAGAAAGAAGAGATCGAAGATCGAGGTCCAAAGAACTACATCATGGACATTCACATGGTAGTAAAATACGAACTTCCATAACTCGACGCAATCGTCATGGATCCCCGTCTCGTAAGAGAAGGGATTCATCGTCACGAGAACGGAGTCATAGAAGAGTCAATAGTAGACTACGAGGCCATCGACACCGATCGTATTCTTCATCTGAGGAACGTCGTCATGGGTCGTGGATCCGAAGCCATAGATGTGATAGGGATTATAGTAGACGTAGACGAAAGTATCGCAGTAGAACCAGTTCGAGAGAGTATAGACATGTCTCAAGACGAAATCGCAGTATTTCATCATCAGACAGCCGATCACCAGTAAGACATCGTAGACACGGGTATACACAGTCTGGCAATATTAATTGTGTGAGAATCTTAAAAGATTGGAATTTAAAATTCTCAGGGGATGAGGGAAAAGAAAACCCAGAACAATTCCTGAACAAGCTAGACAGGTGTAGACGGAATAGTAACATGTCGGACACTCAAATAATAAATGCAGTAGCGAGTGTAATGGAAGATCGTGCGTTAAGGTGGTACGATACGGTGATTTTGAAGATTGAAACGTGGCATGAGTTTAAAAAGTCGTTCCAGAGGAACTCTATTGGCCAATACTCACAGTATGAGGTCATGGACGAAATAAGGAATAGGACTCAAGGCAAAGGAGAAACGATCTCGAATTACATCACTTGTCTGGGAGTCCTATTTAAATACTTAAAGCGTCCTCTGGAGGAAGATGAACAGATAGAGATAATAAAAAGAGGGTTGCAGCCTGAATACAAGTTGTACTTGGATAACAAAATAGTAGACACAGTAGACGATTTGGAACACTACGGAAGGAAATACGAAAGACAGAGAGCGGATTGTAACAGATTTGTAGGACCACCTACCAAAGACAAATGCCGAATACCTATAGCAGCATTTACGAGCACGAAAAGCAAAGTGGCTGCAGTAAATGAAGTCGCGGCGGTGAGTGACGAGGATAAGAAAGCGAAAAAGAATAACAAAAAGAACAAAAACGTAGACAGCCCAATTCAAGGACAGAAAAATGAAGTAGCAGGTATTCAGGTGCAAGGTAACCAGTTAGGTAACCAACAAAACTGGATAAATAGACAAAACGACGTTGGTAATCAAAATAGCTAGCCGAACAACCATTTTATCCAACAAAACGGAAATAGACAACAACAAATGAGGCCACCAAATCAACAACTACAATTACGACAACAACAGACTCAAGGTGAAGGAAGACCAATGGGCAACTGTCGTAATTGTGGAGGACCTGGTCATCGGATTTGGGAATGCCCAGATCTATGCTGCTATAAATGCAGACAGACTGGACATTTTGCAAATAGTTGCCCATGGATTGCCCAGGCAACGAGTTGTCAAGTTTGTGGGGCAAAGGGTGTAACAGTGAGAAACTGTGGAAATTGTTCAAAGTTTTTAGCCTTGCTGGGAAACGCCAAGGCGGAAGTGTCGGGTGGCCCAACACTCCCAAACAACAAACAGGGGCCACAACAACAGTAGACATCAGTAATGAGGTAGACAGAGAGATGGGTGTGGAACAACAGGTGGAAGATGTAGGATGTGGGAAGAAGATTGGATGGATGGGGAGGAAAGTTAGGAGGTAGAGGAGTTTAGGGAGACAGAAAGTGAGAGTGAGGAGAGTGAAAAATGGGATGTGTGGAAAGTGGTGAATGATTTTAAGGCCAGAAAACAGGAGCAATTCCTAAGAGTAAGAGTGGGATAAAATGGAGTGAGGAAGAAATAACACCAATGCAGAAAGAAAGTAGCCATATGAATAAAGTAGCAGAAGCAGGAGTAACTGAAAGTGAAAGGACCTGTGAAAATGCCAAAGAAAATGTAGAGAAGGGTGTAGACATGAGTATTAGCAGTAGAGTAACGAGGTCTGGAGTAACTACAAGTGAAAAGTTTTGTGAAAAGCCTACAGAAATCTTGTACAGGGAGGTAGGTGAAAGTATTAGCGACCGAGTAAACAAGACAAAAGTAATTACAGGTGAAAAAGTGAGAGAAATTAATGGTGAAATCGGCGTTGAGTGAAGACAACTGGATGAGGTGAAAAAGGTAGATAAAGGGAAAGAGGGTGATTTAGAGGTTAATGAGGAAGAGATAAGACAATTGATTGAAAGGTTGGCAAGTGGGGATGATGTAAGTGATGAGAAATTGACACAGATAAATGCTGCCATGCAGAAATTCGTGGAAAAAATCGACTGGTCGAATCGAAGGTTTTACAAAGCCCCTACTGGAAGGGTGAGTGAACAAGCTGAAGGTTTTCAGACTAGTTCACGTCAAGGGGGGGGGGGTCGAACTTTGTGAAGCCCAGTTGAGGAAGTAGACGATGAAGTAAGTGGTTTGGTGAGAGATAACAGGTTTTTCTTCAAGATCTTGTTGGATGGGAAACCATTTCAAGCCTTACACGACACTGGTGCCACGGTGTCTATTGTGGGGGAGTCAGTAGCCGAGCATTTTCAAGCTAAACTAAAACCTTGCGCTACAAGTCTCAAACAGGTGGGTAATGACTACCTCACAGTTTTGGGTCAGTTAGATCTGAAGATAAATATAGATGGCAAGATAGAGAAAATTTCACCCAGAGCGGTGAAAGGTATTACCAATGACATCATCTTGGGCCAAGATTTCATTCAAGCCTTTGAGATTCGTTGTGATTACGCGGCTGGTACATGAAAGAGTGGTTCTAGTGGAATTTGTCACAAATTCACGAGGGCTGATGGAGAGAGTGGTGAAAGTCTAATTGCAGAATGTGCAGAGGTGAAGGGAACACCGGAAGAGAAACGACACATAGAAGATCTAGCCAAGAAAATTTTGCCTCCGCCGGAAGAATTTCAGGGTTTCACTACGCTCATGCAGCATCGGATAGAGTATAGTTATCCGGCTGGCTACGAGGACGACATGAGGGAGGAGGCACAAAGGGAGAGGGAAGAAGAAGCACCGAGAAGAAAGAAGAAGAAGAAGAAGAAGAAGAACCCCCGACGACTTCTTACATTAGACGATTACGTATCGGGGGGGTCCTACCCTTCTCCCCGCCGCTCTCCAACTCGCGCTCCTCCCCCAGTGATCGTACCAGTCGTAGAGGCGTCCCCGACGATCATGGTCGGACAGCCACGGGTTCCCGTGGGGCGGGGGGCCGCCAAACGTACCGTTCTAGGTTCGAATCCGGTCGCTCCTACGACCTCCGTGCCAGTTTCGACTACCATGGAGACCGTGGAGGTGACTAGGGCTCCTACTCGGACGGACGTCGACGGTCCAAAACCCCATGGGTACCTTCCGGTTTATAATCGAGGCCTTCCAGCCAAGTTCGAGGGTTGATTGTTTGGGGGCCTAGCTGTTGTGGCCACAGACCCCCACATAGACCCACCCCCCAATTGTTGTTTCGGGTGCTAGTCTCTGAGCCACGAGACTCGCCACTGCCCTCGCTACCTCGTGAGGCCTTTCTGTGACAACTGTGGTTGCAGGGGTTTTCGAGTGGAGGAGTGCCCTCGTTGTAGTTCAGCGTACCAATTGCGCCTGCGTAATCGGGAACGCAGCGAAGCGGGGGCGGTCCTCCCCGTCGAACAGTTTGCGGCCATGTCCCGAGCCAGAAGAAGGACTCGGTGGGACACGCCAAATCCAGCGACCGGGGTTGTCTCCGAGGGGGACACATTGGGTTCGGGGCCAGCGGTGGGAGGAACGGTCTCGGGGAGACGCGCCCGGGACAATGGTGGGAACGAGCTTGTAGAGGTCGTCGAGTTTCCAGTCGCTCCTTCTCCGGCCAACTTGGTGGACGCTTCGGTCTGGCATCGCTTGGAGCCGATGAATCCGGTTGAGCCAAGAATATTAAGTGCCATGGAGATTTTGATCATGGCTCAACGGCTCCCGGACGATGTCAGACCCGAGGTTATTCGTCAGGTGTGGTGGGAGAACGAGCGACTGAAGTGTCGGCGACTCAAATGAAAAAATTTTTTTTTGTTGTGTAGACGACTGACTTGTAGACGAAGTGTAGACGACTGGACTGTAGATGAGTAGACCATTATGATGAAAATTGGGTAGACTGAGTAGTGTGTATACCACCAATCTTGTTGTTTGTGGTTTCCAGAGGTGACTGGACATTGCCAGGTGCTTTGTCAGGCGAAACAGAACGGGTATGTTTCGGCTTGGCAGGGGGGAGTTGCGAGGGAGTGAATCCCTCGTAAATTATTTTTCTTACCTGGCAGTGTCAAGTCACCTGGGAAACAGTGAAATAAATAAGTTGTTTGTTTACTTTTCCCAGGTGATAACCATGCCGCGTTAACGCGCAGCTGAGGCTGACCACGTGGCGACGGCCACCGTCGGCTGAATGCTGCCACAGCAGCGCGGACCCATGACACACACACACACACACATAACAACCATCCGGGAAGGCTTTCCCGGGCTAGGGTACGCGCGTACACATTCACACACAGCACACAGGTCCCGGTTCTCCGTCCGGGAGTTTTCGACGACGGAGGAGGTGCGCGGCGCGTGTCGGCAGACGACGCAACTGCGTCGGCTGGCGCGTGCGCGCACACTCAACACAGTAGACGCGGGCGTGAGTGTAGCTTTATTTTTTTTTGTAGTTTGCACGTGGCGTGGACAATGTGTGCGTGTAGGAAAGAACGAGAGAGAGAGTATGTGCGCGAGAGACAGAGTTAGAGCTGTGAGTGTCTCGTGTGCGTTATTTTTTTTCTTTTCTTTTGAATGTTCGCGCGTAGTATAGGTGGCGTGGCGATCGCCACCGGAACTTTGTAGACGTGAGTGTGATTGGATATTATGGCGTGAATGTATGTGATTGGTGGACACATTGCTGTTCCTCAAGTGTGAATGAAACTTGATGAAATAGATTAGTGTTGATTGGTTGAGAGTATTGGGAAGGGATGGTGAGGAAGGAAGTTGAGTCAGAGAGACGCGGGGAAGCGTCACTCTGATCTCAGTAGCCACAGTGTGAGGTAGTATTTTGAGAGTGTGATTTTAAATTTCTAAGTTCTCTTTTCGTAGACTTGTTTAAGTTTTTTTTCTTTTTTTTTCTTTGAGTTGTAGACATTTTTTTTTATTTATTTACAGCTAGGTTGATATCAGATTACAAAAAACTTGGGTTAATCCATTTCACCTTGAGAGTTGGAAAGCAAATTAATAAAAAAAAAGAGAGTAAATTGAAGTGGCCATTTTGAAATAGAATATTTTTGTAAAGTAAGGTTCCCTACATTATTTAATAGAAAGTTGGAAAAGCATGTTTTTTTTTTCTTTTTGTTTTTTTTTGGTTGCGATTTTTATAAATAAAATTTATTCGCGTACACTACAATAAATAAATGCGATTTTTCTTTACGTGGCGTCCCGCCATTTTGTAGACATAAATTTTCAATTTTATTCCTTTGTTCAAATTTTTAAAATTTGTTCTCAAATTAAAATTTTTTGTAAATGTAGACAATGATTTCTTAGTAGACAAGAATAAATGAAATTAACCTGAAATTTTGTAATAATTTATTTCTTCTCTTTCTAG
This sequence comes from Encarsia formosa, assembly GCA_038277355.1. Taxonomy (NCBI): domain Eukaryota; kingdom Metazoa; phylum Arthropoda; class Insecta; order Hymenoptera; family Aphelinidae; genus Encarsia; species Encarsia formosa. The sequence continues at coordinate 48,509,045 of CM076185.1, read as the reverse complement.
CTCACCAACCATTCCCGGAGGTTTTCTCTCCGTGGAAACCCTGACCCCAGATTAAGGAGTGTTTCCCCGTATTATTTTTAAAAAGAATTTCATTGTCACGGGAGGGCCCGGGAAACTCTCTTAATTATTTAAGGGAGGCCCTTTTCTTAAGAAATACCCCGTTACAAGATTCAAGCTGTTTTATAAATTTTTTTCTTCAGAAATAAAATTGACTACGAAAGATTTAATCCAAAAAGTCTTTTATACAGTATAAAAATAATCAAAAAGTTTATTTTACAAAAAATTTTTTTTTTTTTTATTTTTTGAACAAATGAAAAGATTTATATTTCTACTTATTCTGAAGGATACAAGAAAATAAGAATTTTTATGAAGAAAAACAATTCTATTTTTTGTGACAGTCAGCGATCGCAATTAAATCGTCGGTGACAATTTAGGATTTGGTGCGAGTCACGTGACTGTCGAACGCAGCTCAGAGTGGACCTCTGAGGTGGTAGAGCGGGAATCGGGAAGCCACTCGTAGTTTTCGTGTCCGAGTGTTCGTACGTACATGGAACTTAACTCGTCTCGGTTCGACGGCTAACCGGACTCCTCGGGAGTGGAATGTCGTTGGAGAGAGAGTAGTGTGAGAGTGTGGTGTTATTTGTGAAGTTGTCATTTCACGTCATCGCCTGGACCGCATTCCGACGGCTACACGGTTACTCGAGTATGGTAGATATTGCGGCTGGTCAGCATCGTAGCCTGGCATTTTGTTTAGCCTGACGGCTTGGTATGAGGTGCACCTTAGCGACTCCGTAAGTTAATTGTAAATGTGCGAGTGAGTGTGAATGCGTGTGAGTGTCCTTAGTACACTGTTATTGTCATAATTTTTGTTTTTCTCTCGCGTTTATTTGTTTTAATAAATTATTAAATTGTTAATTTAATTTTTATTGACTAAACCTAGTGTTCCTGCGAATCGATCCTGTTTTAATACCCACACCCACTACCGATAAACGAACTAGCCGACCGCGTCGTGAAGTATAGTAATATTCGCGGACGCGATTTCCTCATTTTATTATTTCAGGTCGACGAGTTGCAGTTCGACGAGTGCTTGGATCAGCACTAAGTACAGGTGATAAGGATTTAGTACGCACCGTGGGTATTTGTATCGGCTCATACAAACCCTTAAATCCACCCCTGTTACATTTTATAGAATCAAAGAGTGAACCTGTAAATAAATTGAACAAAAAGATTTTTTTTTTATAATTATTTATTACAATTTGAAATTTTTTCTTACTTGACAATAATAATCATAATAATAAAATTTTCACTGAATTTTTATAATACAAATATAATTTTTTTTTTTTTTTTTCCAATGGAACAATTGTGCTATTTTTTGGTGTTGATGTTAAAGTCTGGAAAGTGAAAAACTTGAATCCAAAAAATTAAACTTTTTCTTCAGTTATGTAGTTTTGGCTGGAGCCTTAACTATGAACATAACAAAATTATTTTTGATATTTTATTTTAAAAAACACTATTGGGTTGACTTTATTTGAAATAAAAAAAATCACTACAGAATTTTTCAGATAAAACTTGTTTCAAAACTTCTTCAAGCTGAGAACAATTTATTAGAACCTTTATACATATTTGAATAAATTTTGGAGATCACTTCCCACAATCAAAATTAAAGTATGACCAAAAGCTGTTACACTTGTTCCCATATTTATAAAGTGGTCCAAATTGTCATGGGATTCATTTTATACTCATAAATGAGATAAAAAAGGAAATAAGTAATCCAGGGATGCAAGACGCATTAACATAAAAATTCTTAAGTCCATGCATAAGGTTTTTTACAGCTGATAAATTTGATTTTCACAATAACCTCCCCCTGACCAAACAGTTTATTACTGCTACTTTAATTGACTATCTTTAAGTTTTTTGAGTTGAACGAGTTCATATCATATAGTTTGACTCAAATAAATAAGTATTTTTTATATGTTTGTGCTAGTTAGTTTTACATATTATGTACCTTTTCTATTATATACCACTCCGCTAAAGTCAAACAACTTGAAGACAGTTAGTTGAAGAAGGAGAAAAATAAACTGAGGCAAAAGTTTGGACACTGGCAGGTTCAATACATTGTGAAAATCAAATTTTTCAGCTGTAAGAAACCTTATGTATGGTCTTAAGGATTTTTATGTTAATGCGTCTTGCATCACTGAATATTTTAATCCCTTTTTATCTCATGGTTAAATATAAAATAAGTCTCATGACTAAGCGATCACAATCCAGACCTCATGATACAAAGGGTACTTGCTGAGATAAATAAAAATATTCAAATTTGAGCACATTTCATTTTGATTCTGATAATCAAAGTTTCAAATTCTTGAACACTAAACTATTATTCACATAAAAAAAAAAAAAAAAACAACTTCAATTTTTCACTATTCACTGAAATGCATTCACTAAATTCTTGTACACGGAGAAGGAGTTACACCATAAAACACGATGCTTACCCTGGAATACACCGTATATGCACACGACGTATGCACGGTGTTTTGCAGTGCACGCACGCTATTTTCCAGTGCACAAACGCTGTTTTTTTACATCGGTCTCGGCAGATCTCGGCTACTCAAGTTCTGCTGAACTTCTAACCTCGAAACTTTAAAATTGTATACATTCAATTATCAAGCTTGTAATTATAATTAAAATTTATAAACATGTAAATAATGATAGCAAAAACATTTTAAAGTAAGAATCGTACACAATTTTTAATGTGAAACTTTGAAAAATTGGGTTTGTAGATGTTTCGAACGCCATTGTCTGCTCTACCGAACTTGTCTCCCTAAAAATTTTCACTGGAAAACACGGTGCATGCACTTAGAACTACGCTGTGCCACACGCTACTCTACGATTAACGCATTGACTAACACGGTGACGCAGTACACATCTTTCATGGTGCATCCCCTTCTCCGTGTAGTAATAATACACTAAATAATTGAAATATTGTTGGTTGAATATTTCAATATAATTTTGACTGTTTAATTTTTTTGTTTACACACTCTAAAATTATGTCTTTGAGGTTAGTCAAGCCACAACCGCTGCATTTATTTCGATAAAAAACACTAGCAAGTCGACCATTATTAAAATAAAAAATAAAAAACAAAACAAAATATTTAGCATCAAACTCTTAACTCAACCCGAATTTCCATTCCGCTGGTCGGATCTGCGATCTGCAAGCTTAAGCTGGCTGAAGCAGCAGTAGGCTGCCACATTCTGCATTTGGTATAGTCTGTGCTGCATGCGACTGTTACCTATATATACTTAAAAGTTGAACTTTTATTTATTGAATTATTATTAATTTGACACGGATTAACCCAAGTACGTAGGGTTATGTAAAATTTTACAGGGAACACGCTGGTGGCTTTATTTTTTTACTAACTGCAGTAGTTTTCGAGAAAATTGCCAAAAAAAAGTTTCTTTTTCATTTTTTTATATGAAGCCGGTGTTTTAGGTAAAAAATAATAACATATTCGGATTCCTGAGGGTCGAATACTTAAATACATGCTACTCATGCGTTTTCCGAAAAAATTTCCGTTTCATCATAGTTTTTTATTGGACTATAATTGTTCTCGAATCGGGTTGGTCAAAGTGTTTTATAAATTTCTTTAAAAACGTTTTCGTTAAAATTTTATTTAAAAATACTCATTATTTTATAAATGGCATTCAGTTAAAGATAAAAATTAACGAGGTAACCTTTACACCAATTTTCGACTTGAAAGTTGATTTTGGTTATGTTCCCCCAAATTTGAAGAAAAAATATCATTATATTCGTATTCAGCAGCTTCAAAAATACAAACTACGACTATTTTTAGCGACTCGTACCGATCTGTTTCATCATAGTTTTTTATTGGACTATGTTATCAGAGAACTAGTAACAATTAAGTTTAATCCAGCAATAAAGAGCCTTAAGCATAGTAAAAAAATAAAAAAATTTTTAAATTATTTTCTATACTAGATGGCAAAATTTTAGTCAATCAAAAATATTTTTGAAAATTTTTGCTCACAAAAATTTGTACATACATACCACATAGCTATTTTTGAGAATTTCAGGTTAATATTAAAAAGTTTTTTGTTTTTCTAAAAACAATAAAATTGAGTTTTTTTATAAAAAAATTTTTTTCAATCATTAAAAAATTAGGTTCACTCTACCAATATCAATTTTTGTTTCAACTTTATTTATAAATAAACAGAAGGTCGTATTTGCAAAACACTGCCCATATTCAGTTTTTCGTTATAATAAAGGAAATTGATATCTTTCTTTATGTGCAACGTTACAAATTTTAGTCTGAGACTGCCATAAACGGCAAAGAAATGGGTGTGTCGAGTATCAAAATGGTTTTATCGACATAGAAAATGCCTTTTTTAATTTAAATTTTTAAAACTTAATAAACAAGTTATTCGTATACTTTATATAAATATTTAAATTCATACAGGTACGCAGTAAAACTCGTCGTTATTATTTCCTGATTATACTTTAGACAATAATTTATATTACAAATAATATAATTAAAATTAAAGACTTAAAATTGTAAAGAATAAATTATTATATTATAAAAATTAATACTTTGCATTAAGCTTAATAAGTTAATTTAATCAATAAAGGCACAAAAAAACTTGTCGTTATGATTGTTTGATTTTATTTCAGTCAATATTTTTTATTATGAATAGTAAAGCCTTAAAATTGTAAACAATAAATTATATAGTTTGCTAAACTACGTTAAGTTTATTAGTTTATTGATATATTAAGAGTTGTGTAATTTGATCTTATTTTTAGTAGTACTTTGGACTAAAAATCGATGTAAATCCTCTATTATATTAAGGATGTTTGGTACTTACGAAAAAATGCAGCCGTTTTGTCAATTTTGATCGGATCGATTAATGATTAATATCAAAATAATCATTAAATTTTTTGCCTTTTTTTGTTCCATTTAGTTTTAAAAAAAATCAAAGTATTTTTTTTAATACTTTAACCCAAACGCTTATGAAAATCAAGCAATTTTTTTCTTTGATTGTTTGTCACTCTTCTAAAAATACAGAGATCGTTAAAAGAATTATTGGAATTTGTAGATTTCAGCTCGAAGAAGATTTTAAGATTTTTTTTATAATACCTTTCTGACCAATTAAAAAAAATAACAAAGAAAAACAAGCACGCTGTGGTTAAATTCAATGCGCGTCTGAACAAGAAATGCTCTAACTTTTTTTCTACTGCATTTTTTCATCTAAAAATTTGTACACAATATCTTGAGGTCTTAATTTTTAATGTGAGATTGAAAAAGTTAATGTTTTTAAACTTTTGTCGCAGAGTTTTGTAAATTGAAAATTAGGTTATGTTTTCGTGATTTTTCCTAATTTTTTAAAATATTTTTTTAACATAAAATTAATACTACATGAAAGTAGAGACTTTCAACTATGTTGTGTAAAATTTTCAAAATGATTCATTCATTAGGGTCAAAATACTGATGAGTTGAATATAAAATCATCTGGTCGAGCGCTGCGGTGCCCGTCCCCTCCCCTCTTTTCCCCTCACGAAAGTACCAAACATCCTTAAGAAGTTTATTTTCGTCGTCGTCGTCGTCGTCGCCGACTTTCTTTTTAAAAAAAAAAGTGACGTAAACGTCTCAGATCAATTAGAAATTTGGTACTCGGTGGCTTTCCGGGCTGCTGATCATGAATTCAACATTCATTTTTAAATTTGACCTATGTAAGTCTACTTATTCAAGGTTGAAATTTATTTTTTCTCAGGCTCTTTGCAGACTTTGACGTCTATGATTAATTAGAAATTGAGTAGTCAGGGGTTTTGGGGGTTGCTGATAACGAAACTAACCTTTATTTTTTGATTTGGTCTATGTAAGGGCTACTTACTTAAGGTAAAAATTCATTTTCAATAGCATTTTTTTGAAACTTCGTATATGGAAGTTTTTTAGGTTGCTGATAACAAATTTGACGTTTATTTTTTAAATTGACCTACGTAAAGGGCTACTTACTCAAGGTAAAAATCTATTTTTAGTAGCATCTTTTTCAAACTTTGTCTATGGGGATTTTTTGGGTTGCTGATTACGAAACTGACCTTTTTTTTTGTTTTGGTCTATGTAAGAGCTATCTACTTAACGTAAAAATTCATTTTCAAAATAGCATTTTTTTGAAACTTCGTATATGGAAGTTTTTGGGGTTGCTGAATGCTGATAACAAATTTGACATTTATTGTTTAAATTGACCTACGTAAAGGGCTAGTTACCTAAGGTAAAAATTCATTTTTAATAGTATTTTTTTGAAACATCGTATAAAAGGTTTTTTGGGTTACTGATTATGAATCTGATATTCATTTTTAAAATTTGCCTATAGGCAAGGGCTACTTAGTTAAGGTAAAAATCTATTTTTAATAGCATCTTTTTCAAACTTTGTTTACGGGGATTTTTTAGGTTGCTGATTACTAATCTGACCTTTATTTTTTAATTTGGTTAACTTAAAGGGCTACTTAGTAAAGATAAAAATTTATTTTTAATAGCATTTTTTTTAAATGAACAGGGTTTTTGGGGTTAATATATTTCGGTATGAACTATTTTTTATAAGTATTTCATTTTTGTATTTTAGTTTAGATACTTTAAATAACAATATTTTTAAACTTTTTGTTTTAACTTAAAAAAAAAAAAAAAAATTAAATTCTTAACCGAGCAAGCGTTAGCGCAGTGAGGTATAGAAGCTAGTTACAAATTAAAAAATAAACATTATGTAAGCAAAATATGCCTTCTTTTTTAAAAGGATATAAGTTATTAATAAAGTTGAAACAAAAATTGATATTGGTAGAGTGAACCTAATTTTTGTTATCCTAAACCGCGGTAGTGGTTGAATAAAGTATACTATAAATATAAATAAAATCTAACTTTTCTTTTTAGAAAGATCATATATTTTTGAAATTAAAGTTAAGAAATTCTATCAATAAATTACTTTTTTATGATGCTACTTTGACGGGGCAAAGAAATTTACTTTGTTAGATTCAGACAGATCATCCCTACTCTAAAAACTTCTTTGAAAAATCACGCTGGACTTTAAAATTATACGGCCCAAAACTGAACTTCGATATTCACTTTCCATCGGAATGCGAGGAAAATGATAGAATTTTAATGCAAAAACCTTTTCAAAATCATCCTTAAAACAACAAATGAAAATTCTGTCTAGAGGATGACGAGTGTCAATCAACAATAATCAATCTACTACTCTTAATGCTCATGAAATCGTCTCAGACTTCCCACCGGAAGAAAAACTTTGGTTTTCTAACGACGTAGAAAAACAAAATTGGGTACGATCTCAATTTAGATTAACCCGAACACTGACGAGAGACAACAATACCGTAAAATACCTAAATCCTTTAACAAAGCAATTTTATTGAAACCAAGAATATTTGAGAAATCCATAACCCAGAAAAACAAAAAGCGTCTTAGAAAACCTAAAGCTCATAAAAAGAAAAGATATTTATTTCGACCTATACATAACTGGGAGAAATCTCTGCCTCTATCAACCAATTTTACGAATAAAAATTTAGAAGAATCAAGGCAGAAAATACATTTACACGTAGTTAATATAATTTACTTACTTAAAAGATAACTCTTCTCTGAACAAAATCTACCACAGAATGAACTTCCTAACTATAACTTGAAAATTTTCTCAAACCTTGATTTGGATTTATGGAAAAGGTTTAAATGCCGCTTCGAACGTTACTCGCGTGCAAAAAGGTCTCGATTTGAACCGATACATACAAACGATTAACCAAGTAGCATATGACAAAAATAATATTTTTTTTTCTTTAGTAAAGATTATTTTGTTTTGTTTCCATTCAAACTTTTATTAAATTTAAATATAATTTTTTTTGTCCTCCACGAGTTGAGAAATTGCAATAATTATATTTACAAACTAACCACACTTTGAGTCCACTAAAACATGTGATCAACTGGAGCACACATACTATACGCATTTGCAACAATGTGTAAATGCAACTCAACAAAACGGCAACATAGCACTATTTAATACGATGCACACTACTTAACCACCACAGATTATGTCACTATACCAACAACCACGTGCATCGACGAACAACTCCGGCAGCAGCGAGACAACGAATCAAGCATCATCAACAGCGACCACCTCGGAAGAAACGATCATCTAACTTCATGAAAGTGCTTGTTTAAAGACATTTTATTTTTACTTTACAAATCAAAATCGAACTACTAAAATTAATGTTTGAGAATTATTCAAATTAACGTTGGGAACAATCGGAACGAACCTTCAACTTCGAAAAATTTCCTTTTATTTCATAAAAAATTAAATAATTTAAGAAAAAAAAAAAAACTTTTTTAAGATGGTCGTATAAATTTTACATTTTAGCTTCATGAAAACCTCCGGTTCAATTATTGCTCAGGATTATCGAGAAAATGTAAACTTGTTGTTTCAGAATTTATATTTATTTACTATTTAGCAGAATATTTCTTCAATGTGAAAATTTAATTTTATCAGCGTTTATTTTTAATTTAATTTTGTTGACAAATCACAAAAATCATTGTACCAGTATTTACAGACTGATATTATTCTATACTTAGAGAATATATATATTTTTTTCAATAACTTGACATTTGGCGTTCACTGTAAAAATTGAATTTTCAATTTTCTTATTTTAAAATTTTCGACGACAGAATTTTTTTTTTTGTAAATTCACAAAATTTTTTTCTTATAAAGTGCGAATCTTTGAATGGAAACATGATTCTATCGCGAGATATATGTGAACCTCTCTTAATTTTGACATTTTGCAATGATTAATTAATTTTTTTGCGCAATCTCCTATACAACACACTTACTGTCCTCAATATTATGCCAGTCAAAACACGTAGATCTTTGCCCGCAAATTCCTGTCACACAGGCAAGTAAGCACTCTTAGTGTTATTATTCCAACAGTATACTGTCAAAGCAGGTAGAGAGAGAATGAAAGAAAGACTATAACGTTGCCCAGAGTTATTAAGGGGGGTATACCCTGGAGGGCAAAGAAAAGCAATTTTTTGGGTATTTTTCATGTGCAAACGTTAAAAGTTAATTAATTTATTTAATGACTATCTATTTAAACAATATTTGAAGTATTTTTAGTAATTTTTTGGTGTATAAATATTAAAAAATAGGCCGGTGCCAAGGCTTTTCCGGAGACGCGTCCACTGGAAACTTGTGTGAGGAACGCCTTTTTTTTCAGGATCATCTAAAATAAAAAAATAAAAAAGATTTAGTTAAAAGATAAGTTTTTCGTGGTAATAATACGAGTTTTTTTTTCATGATTTTATGGCTGTTTCAAGAAAAAGTCGTTTTTTTGTCTAAAAATTCCGCCACTTTGTAGCTGCCAATTTTGTAAACCCTCGTGTTATTACCTCAAAAAATATGTAATAAAGAAGCAGTCAAATTTTTGAAACGATCGGTGCAGTGGTTGTCGAGATATTTTCCTCACCGATTTTAAAAAGACCAGTTTTGAGAAAAACGCGTTTAAAGTTTTTTAAGCTTTAACCTTAGAATGAATCGTCGATTCCTGCACCATAAAGCAACTCTTCTGCTTCAGCTTCTTGATCTTGTGCATGCTTTTCTTCCCTTCTTCTTTGAATTCTAGCATCTTTGCTGTCTATGGTAGCTTCTTTTTCAGCCTTCTTGATGCGGTTATTATCCTCGATTTCTGCCCAAGTGTGAGCATTGTAACCGCAGATCAACTCAAAATTACTTGAAATTTTTTCAAAACATTTCTAAGATGCTGTACTTTAAGAAAATGCAAAAAAAAAATCGATTTTTTTTTACCTCAAGGGTATTCGCTATGTGAAAACTTAAAGCACCCCCTGGATCGGAACTAAGTGAAGAACCTGAAAGAACCGATCCTATGTAAATACAAGGGATCGGACTATCAAAATAAAAAATTTAAAAAAACTCTACGTCCAATATGTTGATGCAAAGTAATTTTTTATAAATATTATAGTAATTTTTAAAGTTATTATAGCTGCTCCAATGAATAAAAAACATTATTTTTAATAAGTTTCTCTAATAAGTGTGAAATTTTAGGGTTATGTTGCTCTTAACACAATACATCGGTGGAAGAAAAAATAATATAATCGTCTAAAACTTAACTTAAAACAAGTTATTAATAAAATATTTTGCTTATTTATCAGTTTTTATTAGATTATATCAAATAGTTAAGCTACAAATAAGACTTTTTACTCTGTGTGATTATATAGTTTGAGAGACTCAAAAATGCATTTGACTGATGATAAATGTACCAAATTTTTCATAAATTAATTTAACGTAGCTATTTTCATAATTTTCTTTCAACAGTTTTAAAATAAATTAAAGGTTGAGTATGTTGGTCTCGCGTGAATGTTCTTCACTTAGTTCACTTTTTCGCCACCATGAGCTCTAAGATCGAATGCGCTATCATCCCCTCTCTTCAGCCCTGCATAGCGAATACCCCCCCCCCTTAATTAAATCCTGATTTCGAAATCTGATATCTTCAGAATTTTGACGTCTACACAATTAGTTGAGACGTCGAATGATGTCTCAACTAACTGCCATAAGACACATACTCTCTCGGTTTACTGTCGATCCTCTTCATATGCAGAGGTCATTGGAGCGAGTAAAATCGACAAAAATCTACGTGCAAATTCATCTATACTTGACTGCACAAAATACTAAGCTCGATACATTTATATCTTCGATAAACGGACTGCTCTCCTTGTAGTCGCGCAGCCCTACATTGTTGAGGACAACAATGGACTAAGCGGGGAGGCATGTCATGTATCGATCTTTTAATCATCTTTAATTTCTAAACTGCGCTTTAAATTACACCGCCAATGGTAGGGGAGCGGCCGATCCGCGTAATTAGGCGTCGAATGATTGATTTCCACCTCCGCGCTTCACGGCCAGGTGGAAGAAGCCTTCACTGTCCGCGCCAGCGCTCCAAATTTCTTCTGGTCTCCAACACCTGAACGCAGCGGAAGTCCGGACGTGGACAATAAAGTGTGTTCCCAGGCTCAACTAGATCGAGAAGCCGGAGTGAAAGGATCTCCGAAAGTGGATGATCGATCCTTTACATAAGTTTAAGTCACCAGCGGAAGCGTAGAAACTTTCGCTGGATCCTCAACTCCCCCGGACGCGGACGCCTCCGGTAGTAAGTAAGATAATTATTGTAATATTTGGCTTTGTCGAAGGACCTTAATGTCAAGTTAAATATAATCTCTTATATAATATTTGAAACTGCGTTAAAAGTAAATTCAACTTATCTATTAACCTAAGATAATTTAAAATCAATGTAGTCTTATCTAGCAATTTATTTATAAAAAATCAATCTTTCAATTTACATTTAACCTTGATAATTTAGTTAAATCTAACCTAGTTTCAATTTATGATATTTGTCATCTAGTTAAGTCTATCTTCACGGGGTAAAGCAACACAGGGAATGCGACGTAGTGCTTGTGTTGGCAAGCACTACAGAACTCCTGAATCTTAAAAATCTAGTATATTAAAACGAGTATCAACTAGATACTCGACATTGATAGTTTATTTTCTACTGTAATAAATTCAGCATTGCTGAATTTGAATTGATTTAATTTAACAGAACTGATTATTCTGATTTAGTTCATCAGATAGCCCTTTCTGCTATAATCCCAACTTTTGTCGAGCAGTTGTCAAATGTCGGGTTGCAGGATCTTGCCCGTTCAAACTATTGAAATAGACCTGATGAGTTAGTCTGTGCTTTTCCTGTTTCGTCAACCATGTGAGTATGACAAAGGTTTCTATGTATGTGAATCCTAAAAATTCTAAGCAATTTTGTCTCTTTTCTCGCAAGGCAAAAGTAGGAAAATTACTTTGATAGGTTATTAATTTTTTTTTTTTTTTTTTTTATTTATTTAAAGCCTACCCAGATCATTTCTGATCCATACAGCTATATAAAAATGAAAAATTTATAACATACAAATAAATTTACAAATAGAGATAAATAATAGACAAAACAGACAATTTAGATTCTAACAGTTAATAATTCGGTAAATTCACTTATTCTTGAGAAGAGTCGACAATCATCTCGTCTTTTTCTTCATCGTTGGGTAATTCTTCTATATCTTCCATTAGATTATGAATTCTGATAACAAGTTTTTTATCCACTTCGTCATCACACCGATATACTTTCCAGGCTATCAATTGCAATATCAAGTTAGATAATAAACTCATTTAATAGACCTCCCAGATCTTTATTTTTCCTGGCTGCGACTATCAGTTCGATACATCCAAACTACGATAAATCGATTTTTTTTTCTGTACGAGTCGCTATTGCGATTTTCCAAGGAAGTGATTGGGTGTAGAGCAGCTCACTGTAGCAGAAGAAAAAGTTGCAGCTTGAACTGGGTTTTCATTTCAGGTGCGTGCACCCGAAAATCCAGTGCATGCACCTGAAATCCGAGTGTCGTTCTGCGAGGGCGCTGTGATTTAAGGTTAAACCTCCGTGATACAGTATCTGAAACGCTTGAACTTGATTCTTATTGTTGGCTTTCTTACGAGCTGACTGGAAGATCCTCAACAGTCACATTAGTCCTAAAATTTTTCCTAGGTTGCGCATCACTTGACGAATCTGGTGAATTTTTTGTTCCTTTATTAAACCCCAATGTCTGCCGATCTACAGTAGATTCCGATTTTAAGGACGTTTTAGACCTTCAGTGACTCTCATTCAGTTTTGGGGCTCTCCGCACGAGAAACAGCTGATGCGCCGCTCGTTCTGTCTCTCTCGCTCTCTTGGCGCAACATAACCCCAAAGACTAAAAAATCAACTTCACTGTTAAATTACTCTGAAAATAGGCCCGGTTGCCGTATTTTGAATAATGTTAAAATGTTTCTCGTTTCAATAGCTAGAATATACTTTTTTTTTAGAAAAAGTTAACTTCTAGTTAATTTACAGTCGTCGATAACATTAAAAAATTGTAGTGCTCTACGTGCCATCCCTTGAAAAACGACCGAACTTTGAGCGTTCATAACTCAAAAACGAGTCCTGCTTGCCACATTTTTTTTTTTATGACATTCGAACGAGCATGTAAAAGTGTGCTTATATGCCGAGTTACAAAGATAGTTAACATTGCTCAAAAATCCCTAAAACGTCCTTAATTTTTCTTCTGTGTTTACACTAAAGACTTTTTCATTCTGTTTTTGTTTTGACGGATCTGAATAATCTTGCACTCTTTTGTTTTTCCGCGATGTTCGCTGCTCGACTGCAGATTCTGAATTTGGTCCAGATTGTTCCAAGTGATCATTCAACTGCATCTCTGCCTTGCCCGCATTTTCTAAATTCACGTTATTCATCATTAAATTATGGCAATCCTTCTTAATGTGACCTTCGACACCACAATTACCGTACTTGATTTTCTCAGAAGACAAGTAGAGGTTATAGTGGATTTTCTTAATCGTGAATTTCAACTCTTCAGGCATCTTGCCCACATCTTCTTCATCTATGTAAATTTGTCGACGATGGCTAATGAAATGATCGTAGCCTCCATCTGTGATTCCAGTTTTTATGGCGGTAACTTTACCTAAAACTCTCACTCCAAGATTTCTTATTACCTCGATGATCATTTTATTCGCAATCCATGGACAGTTGTTGGAAATAATAAACCTTTTTGCTGTCGGTCGATTTTTCACCAAGGATTTGATGGTTACGGGAATGTTGTTGATAAACACTTGTTTCATCACGTTGACTAAATGCTTAGCGATTTCTATACTGTTTACGCACACGTACAATCTGTTGTTGTAAATCCTGGAAATGGATAATGAATTCTTGGGACTAATTAAACTTCCAATCGCAATAGCATATTCACAAATAGACGTTTTTTTCAGTGCCTACACAACTACAGCTTGGTCTCTTGAGGGATACTTATCCAACTGCATGACTTTGGAGTACGGTAACGTGTTGTTTTGAGGAGGCTGAGGAAGCTGAGCTAAAGAATCAGCTACACCAGTAGATTGAACGGTTGTGGGAGAGGTTTCTGAAGTAACTTCACTCGTTTCTGCATTTTTATGGAGTGCAGACTCCATTGTTGCGGTGTGCATTAAATTAATTATTAATTAATAAAATGTACTTAATCAGATGCGTTATTAGCGCTTATGCGATCAAAATAATTAACATCTCACACTCACGCAAATTACATGTGCTGACTGTATACTCAAAGGCATAAGCAGACAAACACGTCCTACTCGGTCGAGTGCTCGATCGCGACTGATAGGTTATTCATATCAATGATGAATAAACTATTTTTATATTCCAAAGGGAATATTTGATGTTATAATTGCCTAGAGCAATTTCAGCCTGTACGCTTCTTGTTTTTCTTTTCAGAAAATGAAAAGAGAAACTTGGGGAAGACTGTGTTTGTCGAAGGAATCCTGATTGTTGCCACAAGCAACAATCTGAAAGGAGGGGTTGCAATTTGGCCGAAATTTGCCCTACGCCAAATCGGCTGAAACTGCAGGATAAGGTGACACTTTTTGAATCTAAAAAAACATCCCGTAATTGTTTTTTCGATAAATTCATTAGCCGCGCATGCGCAGAAACACTTGTCTCCCATTTAAAATACATGGGAAACCACAATTTTAGGTAGTTTTTCGTATATTTCTCGAAAATCAGACTAGATCTATCTCTGAAATTTTAGTATGCTATGAAGAAAAATTCAACTTTTCAGGGTGATTCCGTGAAGGGGCAAGGTGGGTCACCCACTTTTTAAGGCCTCTGAAAGACCCGAAATTTTTATTTTTATTTTTTTTTTTTTCAAAAATTCATAACTTGGCCTCTAATGATCCGATTGGAACCAGGTTTGGCGCAAAATTTTTATCTTTAGTTTGACTTTTTAGAAAAATTTTCGTCTCTATTGTTTTAAGAAGTTTTACTGCACGTAAATCGTCCATAACCTCAAAATTTAGAAAAAAACGTGGTTTTTTGAACTTTTCAATGCCGTTTTAGCTTAAAAGTATAACAAAATATATATTTTCTGAAAGAAGTCAAAAAAATGCATCTCTTCTTTTCTGTGGTCTATGTTCGATTTATGCGTTTAAAGTCGATTTAATTCACTTTAAAGGTAAAAAATCGAGACAGTTTGTTAAAAACTTCAAAACTTGAAAATTTGGCGCGTAAACCCCCATTTTTTTTTTTTCTTAAAAAGATGCCTTTTTTGCTCTAGTTTACGTTGAAATAAATTTTTATATACTTTTATTCAATATTTACTGTGAAAAATTCATAAAACATAGAAAAAATACAAAAAATGTCCCTTTTTTACTCAAAGAATATAGCCGGGTAAGATAGTCGAATCGGCCCCCACTGCAAACCCTTACAATATATAGATCATTCAAAAGGGCATAAAAAAAGAAAATTTTTAGCGCAAACCGCAGCTCTCTATTCCCTCCCTAGGGACCCTAGGGTCTAAAATAGTGATATTTCAACTTTAATTCATATCTCAGAACCTATAAGAGCTACAGACATGCGGTTTGCGGCAAAATTTTCTTTAAAAAAAATGTAGTTCGCCTATATTTTTTAATATTATTTTTCGCGCCAAATTTAAACCGTTTGAGCCATTTTTTAACCTTAATTATTTTGCGATTTAAAAAAATATAAGTCAAACACCTCGCCAAAAAAATAAGTATTAAAAGAAAATTAGATCAGCTTTAGATTTGTTAGATTTGTTAAAATACGTCATATATTTATTTTTTTGGCGAGGTGTTTGTCTTAGATTTTTTTAAATCGCTAAATTAAGGTTAAAAAATAGCACAAGTGGTTTAAGGGGGTACATATACCTAAAATTTTTCAAAAAATCAATTTTCAGGTTTTTGTGTTTTTTGATGTACTTTTACATCAGCTTTCAAATGCCGCAAGCCGCGTTTCTTAATTCGTTAAGGAAAAAAAGTTACAGTTAATTTAATAAAGACATTCAATTTTCTAAATTAACGTTGAAATGGCTTTTTTTGAAATTCAAGAATTTCAAGTCAGTTCTAGTAGCAGAAATACTTTCTACAATACTATAGGTACAAATGCTTTTTCGATGTATTTTTTCCTTTTTTAATTTTCGCAATGTAAGGTATAATTTTTTTTTTATCCACGAACAGAACTGTAAGTATTTATATCGTTTTCGTCTAATAAAAGCGATGAAAAAACAGAAAATTTTTTTATCTGTGATTAGATTTTTTCCGTGACATAATATCTTAATAATGAAAATTAAGAATGACAGATTAACTTTCATTTCAAGTCTAATGCTAAAAACAATTTATTAAGTTAGAAACGATCGCATAGAAAAATTTATAACCTTTATGACATAATATATGACATATATTACCTCTACGAGTCTACTTTAGTATATTACACCAATATCGATCTATCGATATCAAATTAGGTATTTCTACAGCGTTGCAAGTTCATGACGACTTTTTTGTTCTTTGAGTCATCTTTCTAGTGAAATTCTACTTTACTTGGTTTTGTTTTTGTTATTATTTCAATCTGAAGTAAATAAATTAGTTTTATTCAAAAAAAAAAATTTAAGAATAAATGACCAATTCTTACCAGGTAAACTAATGAAGTTTTTTAGTTGTTAAAAAAAAGGTGTTTATGTACAAATGTGAAGTGAAAAAATAATTCTGTGATTTAAAATTAAAGATAATTTTTAGATAATTGCATGTGAAGACTCCGCTGACTCAAAGTCTTAACTTGGTCTTAGTGTCTAATAGTCTGTGATCTGTGTTTTTGATAAAAAAGCTAATTGGGTCACTTTAGGAGCAGGAGAAAAAAAATAAAGTATCCGGCTATGTGCAAAAGAGTATTTACATCAAGCAAGAGTCCTGTGACAAGATATTTTCAAGATATAAATGTTTATGTGTTGGTGTGTTACATTTTATTCATCAAAATCTGTTCAGAACTTTAAAAGCCATTTTCTCAAATATGTGATTTTTGAGAAAATGAGGGCATTGCTCGTAAAGCCAAAATTTTTCCAGACAGCGGATGGACCCAGGACTTTGCACACTTGTTGTACATGTGAACCCTCATGAGCGCAACCTCAGGCAACCAAATCTAAGCATTATTAAGCTGATGGCCAGTGGCGGATCCAAGGGGGGGCGGCGGGGGCGATCGCCCCCCCCAAAAAAATTTTTTGGAAGGTATTTTAGATGCAAGTTCAACAAAAAAACTTATCGGCTATCCCCCAAATACCCTGGGCGTCCAAAATCAACAAGAAAACTTATTGGCTATCCTCCAAATACCCTGGGCACCCGAGTTCAACAAAAAAACTGATCAGCTATCCCCCAAGCTCTAAACCCCCAAATACCCTGGGCGCCTGAAATCAACAAAAAAACTGATCAGCTATCCCCCAAGCTCTAAACCCCCAAAACTCTGGGCGCCCAAGTTCAATAAATAAACTGATCAGCTATCCCCTAAGCTCTAAACCCCTAAAACCCTGGGCGCCCGAGTTAAAAAAAAAAACTTATCATCTATCCCTCAAGCTTTAAACCTCCAAAACCCTGGGCGCCCGAGTTCAATAAATAAACTGATCAGCTACCCCCCCAAGCTTTAAACCCCCAAATACCCTGGGCGCCCGAGTTCAATAAATAAACTGATCAGCTATCCCCCAAGCTCTAAACCCCCAAAACCCTGGGCGTCCGAGTTCAACAAAAAGACTTATCAGCTATCCCCCAAGCTCTAAACTCCCAAAACCCTGGGCGTCCGAGATCAACAAAAAAACTGATCAACTAGCCCCCAAGCTCTAGACCCCCAAAACTCTAGGCGTCCGAGTTCAACAAAAAAACTGATCAGCTATCCCTCAAACTTTAAACCCCCAAATATCCTGGGCGCCCGAGTTCCACAAAAAAACTGATCAGCTAGCCCCCAAGCTCTAAACCCCCAATACTGTCGGGGTGTTTTTTTTTTTTTTTTTTTCAATTTTTACATTTTTACCAGCAGTTTGAAAATTTTTACCTCAAAAAGACGCCATTTTAGGGCCACCATTTAGTTAAAAATAAAAAATTTAAAAGAGTGGCTCGACAGCGCTTAGAAAAACTTATTCTTTAACTAAATTTTCTTTCAAATTGTGTTTCAGATAAGCCAGTGCCAAGTACGAGTGGCCACCGCAAAAAACTTTTTTCGAAAGGTCTCGCCGTAAATTCCCTGCCAGAGACTCAAATCTTAATATTTTTACCTCAAAATTGGACAAAAGCTTCTTTAAATGTTACTTAATAAAGTACTATATTTAACAATAAACTTGGTTTGCTTGATTTGATTTCAAAAATCTTCAAAAAAAGCATTTTTTTTCGCTCGTTTGACCATACTATCTCCTTAAAGCTTGGGGGATAGCTGATCGATCATTTATCGAACTCGGCGCCCAGGGCTTGGGGGGTTTCAGGCTTGAGGGATAACTGACCGATTATTTATTGAACTCGACGCCCAGGGTTTTGGGGGCTTAGAGCTTGGGGGATAGCTGATAAGTTTTTTTGTTGAACTCGGGTGCCCAGGGTATTTGGGGGCTTACAGCTTGCGGGATAGCTGATCAGTTTTTTTGTTGAACTCGGGTGCCCAGGGTTTTGGGGGCTTAGAACTTGGGGGATAACTGATCAGTTTTTTCGTAGACCTCGGGGGCCCAGGGTATTTGGGTGTTTAGAGCTTGGGGGATAGCTGATCAGTTTTTTTGTTGAACTCGGGCGCCCAGGGTTTTAGGGATTTAGAGCTTGGGGGATAGCTGACCGATTATTTATTGAACACGACGCCCAGGGTTTTGGGGGCTTAGAGCTTGGGGATAGCTGATAAGTTTTTTTGTTGAACTCGGGTGCCCAGGGTATTTGGGGGCTTACAGCTTGGGGGATAGCTGATCAGTTTTTTTGCTGAACTCGGGCGCCCAGGGTTTTGGGGGCTTAGAGCTTGGGGGATAGCTGATAAGTTTTTTTGTTGAACTCGGGTGCCCAGGGTATTTGGGGGCTTACAGCTTGGGGGATAGCTGATCAGTTTTTTTGCTGAACTCGGGCGCCCAGGGTTTTGGGGGCTTAGAGCTTGGGGGATAGCTGATAAGTTTTTTTGTTGAACTCGGGTGCCCAGGGTATTTGGGGGCTTACAGCTTGGGGGATAGCTGATCAGTTTTTTTGCTGAACTCGGGCGCCCAGGGTTTTGGGGGCTTAGAGCTTGGGGGATAGCTGATAAGTTTTTTTGTTGAACTCGGGTGCCCAGGGTATTTGGGGGCTTACAGCTTGGGGGATAGCTGATCAGTTTTTTTGCTGAACTCGGGCGCCCAGGGTTTTGGGGGCTTAGAACTTGGGGGATAACTGATCAGTTTTTTCGTAGACCTCGGGGGCCCAGGGTATTTGGGTGTTTAGAGCTTGGGGGATAGCTGATCAGTTTTTTTGTTGAACTCGGGCGCCCAGGGTGTGTGTATATATATATATATATATTCATACATGTAGTAAAGCGCCCCCCCCCCAAAATGGTTACTGGATCCGCGCCTGCTGATGGCACACCATAAATTGACTAAAATGATAAAAACTATCAAAATTTTAACCACACTAAGAAATTTTAGAGTATGCAAGTAGCTTAATAGTGCTTGGATTTGGTTGCCTGAGGTTCTGCTCATGAGGGTTCACATGTACAACAACTATGCCAAGTCCTGGGTCCATCCGCTATAAGGAAAAATTTTGACTTTACGAGCAATGAACTTTCATAGCCTAAATAAGCTGAATTTTATAACACTTATAAAAACATTTATTTTAATTTTCTAAATGTAAAAAATTATGTAAAAATGTGTGTATATTATGGAAAAAAAATATCTTTTTAAATAAATCATTTTTTAAACTTACAAAATTTTTTCTGAGTTTTTTTTTTTAGGTATATGTACCCCCTTAAATTTGGAGCCTAAAATCCTAAGATAAAAGAGAGAACCCAAAAAGAATGTCAGCATTTTATTCGTGATGTGATTGGTTGAAGAACAACATTTAAAATTTGAATTTGAATTTTTAATTTTTATATTATAATTCAATTAAAACCTCTAGATTTGATAAATAATCATTACTTAATCAAGTGTTAAAAATTATCCGATTAAAATCATAAAAATAATAATTATTAGTACATAAACAAAACCAATGAATTTATAACCACGAAAGTTTAAAGGAAACTCTGAATGTAGCGGCAAAGGTAAAGGGTAATTTATAATTTTTTGTAGGTTAGATGAAGCTTCGACAATATTTGTTTTAGATAATGTAATACAATTGCGCGCTGAGAGAAACTAGTAATTAAAAAAAAAATTTGATCAGCTTTAGATTTATATGACGTATTTTAACAACTCTAACAAATCTAAAGCTGATCAAATTTTTTTTTTAATTACTATAGTTTCTCTCAGCGCGCAATTGTATTACATTATCTAAAACAAATATTGTCGAAGCTTCATCTAACCTACAAAAAATTATAAATTACCCTTTACCTTTGCCGCTACATTCAGAGTTTCCTTTAAACTTTCGTGGTTATAAATTCATTGGTTTTGTTTATGTACTAATAATTATTATTTTTATGATTTTCATCGGATAATTTTTAACACTTGATTAAGTAATGATTATTTATCAAATCTAAATGTTTTAATTGAATTATAATATAAAAATTAAAAATTCAAATTCAAATTTTAAATGTTGTTCTTCAACCAATCACATCACGAATAAAATGCTGACATTCTTTTTGGGTTCTCTCTTTTATCTTAGGATTTTAGGCTCCAAATTTAAACCGCTTGTGCCATTTTTTAACCTTAATTTAGCGATTTAAAAAAATCTAAGACAAACACCTCGCCAAAAAAATAAATATATGACGTCTTTTAACAAATCTAACAAATCTAAAGCTGATCTAATTTTTTTTTAATACTTATTTTTTTGGCGAGGTGTTTGACTTATATTTTTTTAAATCGCAAAATAATTAAGGTTAAAAAATGGCTCAAACGGTTTAAATTTGGCGCGAAAAATAATATTAAAAAATATAGGCGAACTACATTTTTTTTAAAGAAAATTTTGCCGCAAACCGCATGTCTCTAGCTCTAATAGGTTCTGAGATATGAATTAAAGTTGAAAAATCACTATTTTAGACCCTAGGGTCCCTAGGGAGGGAATAGGGAGCAGCGGTTTGCACCAAAAATTTTCTTTTTTTATGCCCTTTTGAATGATCTATATATTGTATTAAACGCATAAATCGAATATAGACCACAGAAAAGAAGAGATGCATTTTTTTGACTTCTTTCAGAAAATATATATTTTGTTATACTTTTAAGCTAAAACGGCATTGAAAAGTTCAAAAAACCATGTTTTTTTCTAAATTTTGAGGTTATGGACGATTTAGGTGCAGTAAAACTTCTTAAAACAATAGAGACGAAAATTTTTCTAAAAAGTCAAACTAAAGATAAAAATTTTGCGCCAAACCTGGTTCCGATCGGATCATTAGGGGCCAAGTTATGAATTTTTGAAAAAAAAAAAAAAAAAAAAAATTTCGGGTCTTTCAGAGGCCTTAAAAAGTGGGTGGCCCACCTTGCCCCTTCACGGAATCACCCTGAAAAGTTGAATTTTTCTTCATAGCATACTAAAATTTCAGAGATAGATCTAGTCTGATTTTCGAGAAATAAACGAAAAACTACCTAAAATTGTGGTTTCCCATGTATTTTAAATGGGAGACAAATGTTTCTGCGCATGCGCGGCTAATGAATTTATCGAAAAAACAATTACGGGATGTTTTTTTAGATCCAAAAAGTGTCACCTTATCCTGCAGTTTCAGCCGATTTGGCGTAGGGCAAATTTCGGCCAAATTGCAACCCCTCCTTTGTTTGATAAAAAAAAAAAAAAATAAATAAAAAAAAAAATAAATAAAAAGATTTTAATTATTGTTTTGATTTATTTAAGACGGGATAAGAGCAAAATGCGAGAAATGAAAAAAAAAAAAGTTCAAATAGGGTATGAAATGATTAATGAAAATAGGTTTGCAGAACAAACTATTTGCTTTTTTTTTATTATTCCTTTTTATTATTGTAGGTGCTTTAATTAATTATTGGACCAGTGGATACAAAAAAAAATTTTTAGTATAGATGTCCGAAACTGACTCACTCTTCGATGAAGAGTTTCTAGAGAGGTTGGATAGGTGATGTTATTGCTGGAAACCCGCATTAAGAAAAAATTGTAGATGAAAACTAATTTTAATAGAGAGAGAAAAGGAAACTTAGGCAAATTGAGGAGAGGGTGTTAATTTAAATTACTATTTATTAAAAAAAAAAAAAAAGGAAAAGAAAGCTACATTCTTACTTTTTTTACGTCGACGCTGAAGACGAAGAAGACAAGTATTTGGCTGGTCCTTGCAGGTCCAAGGGAGATGGACGGGCTAAAACTTCACTATGATTTAATTTATTTATTTGCCCGATGGGCAGACCTCTAAACTTTATTATAAAATTATTTTTATTTTAAATTTTGATTTAAGAAAATTCAGCAAAAAAAAAACAAACACAGGGGAAACTGGGTTACGATTTCTTTTGCGAAACCTTAAGATTAGAGAGCAACTCGTCGCCTTAGTTCAAGAAGATAACAACTCAGATTTTTTTTTAAAAGATAACAACTTAGGGTGAAAATTCTTTTTTTCTTTTTTCAAAATTATTTTTCGCTGCAACTAGAGGTAACTTTGTCAATAACCTAAGATTTTTATTATCATTTACTGACTTAGTCGTACTGAATTATGATTGACAAATGAATTGTTCATTTTACAGAAAAAATTTATAAATCAGTTTTTATTTAAAGTAAAATAATGAGTGTATTAAACAATTGCTTTAGGGATTAAAAAATAACTAGATTCAAGACGACATGGATAATAAAATTACTAAAATTATGAATTAAAGTCTGAAACTCGAAAGTTGAAAAAATCTCAATTTTTTTTACAGGTGGAAAAGATAAATAAATAAATTAATTGAAAGGGTGACGCCGGAGTTTCATAAATTAACTTTTTTTCTTTTTTCATAAATTATTACGTGAAGTTAATCTTTTCCGGTAAACTTAACATTATTTATTTTTTTTATCACAAAAATAAAATATTTAAATACACATTATTTTATGTACTAAAAAAAAAAAATAAATAAATAAAGTAACTTAAAAAAATATTTTATATTTTATCTATACTTAATTCAATTAAAAATAAATTTTTTCTAATAAATAGTTTATGGAAGTCTCAATGCGCAGATTATGATCAAATTATAATTCGGTGTCATAGATATACCATAAACTGTAGTATTGGAAGCTCGGTAATTTAAAGATAAGCTACTAGAGGGCGCTATTTTATATAATATATAAAATAATTTTGAAAAAAGAAGAAAAAGAATTTTCACCCTGAGTTGTTATCTTTTAAAAAAAAATCTGAGTTGTTATCTTTTTTAAAAGAAATTCTGAGTTGTTATATTTTTAAAATAAATTCTGAGTTGCTATCTATTTAAAAAAAATTCTGAGTTGTTATCTTTTTAAAAAAAATTCTGAGTTGTTATCTTCTTGAACTAAGGCGACGAACTAATACTTTTTTTTAAAGACCTAGGTATTGAAAAATGGTGTAGTCTGAGTTGCTCCTCAGTCCTGAGACTTGAAACCAACTGAACTCCCAAAAAGATGTTTTGACGTACCAGGGCTATGGTGTTAAAAAAATATATCATGGTGGGAATTTTTCCTTATCCTACCACTGCTTAGATTTCCAGCTTATCCTCCCTCCTTTTTTCTTCTTCTTCTCTTCTTCCTCTTCCTAATACTTAATGGACACATGCGGCCCTCCACGTGGGTCTGCCGGGTCTCGCAGAGAGATAACACGAGGCTACGCGACCTACAAATACGAGTGCCTGGTTCTTTCAGGTTCAAATGTACATATAACGGACGCTTTGTGGAAATTTCGGGTGTACTCGGTTATGTTTTTTTTTGTGTGTTTTGGCTAAATGATATCCGGCTGTTTATTTTTCTCAAGAGAAAACGAGAAACTCCGAGAATTTAAAATTTTCAAACATCTGGAAGTTTCTTTTATTCTCTGAGCGCACCTGGTCAAATCCCTATTTTGTATTTGTTTATTCTCACTAAATTATTTCTTTCTCCAATTATTGCAGTGATTAATAAAAAAAAAGAGAAGGAAAAAAAAATAATTTTAATAATGTAAGCCAGGGCACCCACAGAGAGGTCTCTCGAAAAAATTTGTTCATTAATTAAAAAAAAAGAGAACGAAGTAAGGTAGAGACATTCAGTTGGTCTCAAAATAAAGCTGACATAATTATTAATACAGGAAAAATGTTTTTAGATATCGATTTAAGGTTATGGTCCATTTAACAATGGCCTCAAGTCGACTGTTTTAATAAAATCCGATTAAAACACATAATTACACTTGAAAATTGAGAGAGCAACCATAAACTTGTATTTTTGTCATAAAAAACAAACTTTAAGAAAGAAAATCACGTTCACCCGATATCGCTACCTATCATATAATTTGCAGGAGAATTTTTTGAAAAAAAAAAATCATGAAAAATAGGTTTAAAAAGTAATTTTACATTTCAGCTTTTAGAATCCGACTGTAAAAATATTTTTATCGACTTTTTTCAAAAAAATATTAAAGATTTGATATATTATATATATTTATTTTTTTCGTTTAATTAGTTGAACAAATTTTTTAATGGCTCGTCCAATTAATATTAGAAAATTAATAATAGAAAAAAATTATACTTCGAAGTGAAAACTCTTTAGTAATTACTTTTTACATATTTGTATCAGTGCTTGAATACTCACTTTATCTCTCACAGTTTGTTTCACTAAATTACCTTAGAATAGGGTTGAACTGTTAAACAAATTTGTTAAGGATCTTAAAATTAACATGATTCACTTTGTAATTTGTGCTAAAAAAAATTATACTTCGGAGTGCGCAGATTGATTTTTTTATATTGTAGGATGACTAAAAGATTAAATTTTATCATAATTACTAATTTAATTTTCAGTTCATTTTTAAATACTATGCGATTTTAAAGATAATCAATGAACTACTATGATGACTGGCCTTAAAGTTGACGAATCAAGTTTTATCCAAGTATTTTTCATATACTCAGACACCCATAACACGGTTGAAGTTCAAATCTTTAATATTTTTTTGAAAAAAGTAGATAAAAATATTTTTACAGTCGGATTCTAAAAGCTGAAATGTAAAATTACTTTTTAAACCTATTTTTCATGATTTTTTTTTTTTTCAAAAAATTCTCCTACAAATTATACGATAGGTAGCGATATCGGGTACACGTGATTTTCTTTCTTAAAGTTTGTATTTTATGACAAAAATACAAGTTTATGGTTGCTTTCTCAATTTTCAAGTGTAATTATGTGTTTTAATCGGATTTTATTAAAACAGTCGACTTAAGGCCATTGTTAAATGGACCATAACCTTAAATCGATATCTAAAAACATTTTTCCTGTATTAATAATTATGTCAGCTTTATTTTGAGACCAACCGCATGTCTCTATCTTACTTCGTTCTCTATATTTTTAATTAATGAACAAATTTTTTCGAAAGACCCCTCTGTGGCACCTCCGCGTATATTTTAATCCATAATAAATCTAGAAAAGCGAAAATGAGAAGGTTTTACCACATAGGTAAAATAAAATAGCAGGGGTGGAGGAAAATGAATTTGCGTGGTTGGCGAGCCGTCACACTACTGTTGGTTATTCAGCTGTAATTCTTGCTGGTTCTCAAAACAAATTTTTTTTTTGTTAATATTGCTTAAAATCAAGTTATAATTTATTTTTCAATGATTTTTAAACAATCGAACTTTGTTTTTTTCGCAATTTTCCAGCTGGCAAATTTCGCCCTTTCCCTATTATCTCCGAATATACGCTATTTTCGTATAGCACATGTAATGTAAAAGTTTCCTGAAATAAAATTTTCGATTAAGTGAGCCCTATGAAAAAGGGTCCGGGCCCTTATCTTGGACCCTAGGGACCCAAACTTCATTTTTTTCAAATGGGAACCTATTTTAGACCCCGGATTCGAAAAAAACAAAAAATTTTTAGGTATTTTTTGAAATTTTTTTTCTTTTGGCTTTTGGGCCTTTGCTCTTCAGCCTCTATTATCTCCGAAAATACGCAATTTTCGTATAGCACATTTGGATCGGAAAATTTTCAAAAAATAAAATAAGGCCCGGGCCCTTATCTTAGGCCACACGGATTTCCGTACGGATTTTTTCAGCTGAGTAGTATCTTAAATGGTTTATGTCACTCAAATGATAAATAATTATTTATGAAAAAAAATAGTTTATTTAGGGTGTGATTTGTGAAAGTGTCTTGGTACCATCGCCGTGTACCGTATTAGGTGCACGGTGCACGGTACACGGTACCAAACAAGAGTTACTTTAGACACTCTGTTAATTTAATTGGGTTATTAAGGATGGGCAATTGAATTTAAAGTAAAAACTAGTAGTTTTTTGAAACGGGAAAAAAAGCAAACGCACGGGAAATTTTAGGTCAAATTCACGGAAAAAAAGGTATTTGCACGAGAAAAAAATGTATTAAATGGGAGTAAAATTGATCTCGCACGGGAAAAAGAATTGAGAGCAAAACGCAACAAAAACCAAGCAAAAAATTTGTTTTATTGAACATTATACAACTGTAATTGAAATTAAGGATGTTTATTATAAAAGGTCGTTGTTTATTATAAAAGGTTGCATTAGTAAAGCTTTTTTTGATTTTGATGGACGACCTTTTTTTCGCTTCTGACTGAGAGGTATATTTTTGGCTTCGTCCGGTATTTCAACTTCCTTGTTTTTGATGCGTATACCAACGGAATGCTTACATAGGGTTTTTTTACGAAAACAGGACAACTGCATGTAACTCGATCAACCCAGACTTCTATTTTCCAAATTTTGTTACGCCAGTCACTGTAATCATCGAACGTTCTCCATTTATTCTCTTGACGTTCATAATCCTTGAGAAGTCTTGGTGTGATAGAAGTTTGGCTTTTTATCGATGCAGTGAAGTACTGTGTTGGGTTATCCGTTTCACGTTGAAGAATTGTTGTTTTCAAAGCCACCCACTGATAGGCCTTTGTCCACAATTCAAGGGAAATAGAACGAATTTCAGAAAAATTCTTACAATTGACAGATGACAGATCTCGTTGCTGCGACCATTGCTTCACCACATTTTCTGCAGAACCAAGATATTGACCAGAAGGCAACCTTTTTTGAAGAGTGTGCTCTCTTTTTATGACGGCATTTGTGGATTCTACTCTGTTATTCGAGGAAGGGAGGCCAGCAGCAGCACCTTCATACCAATTAGGGTGTTTGATCAGCCATACTACTTCGAAGTACTAAACAAACTCAAGAACTTTTTTTTCATTTTTTTAGAAACAAAGTTGAAGCTTTTCTGAATGTTTCTTGGTCTTGAGTTGACTGTAATACTTCAATGTCTTCTTTGAGTTCAGAACGTATATTAACTGAAATTAACCGTAAATATTGATCTACTTTTTTAATCATGTGAAAGTTGCACATGAGACAAACTTCTGGAGCACCAAAAACAGTTGTAAAACCACTTGTTATGGCCTCGCTACCATCAGCCAATAAAACTGAAGGTTTGTATTCTGGTACAGCTTTTTTTTTTTTTTGATTGAAACATGAATGCAAAATTCTTCTGTGTTTCTCTTTTCGTTATTGCGAAGGAGAAAGGATGAAAAGTATAATTCGCGTCACTTGTACCAACAAGAAGAACAGGATAGCCTTGCCAGATCAGTTTGTAGGTCGCATCTGTTTGCACTTATCTCATGAATTTCCTGGCCAATGCTAACAATCTACGCGTTGATAAAATTATTTTCAAATCCTGTTCTTCTAAATCAAAAGATTCTGCAAAAATGTGGAAATCAACCACGTATGGTACATCTTCATCATCCGGAACTTGAGTGCGCTAATTGCACCAAGCTCTAAGATCTGTGGCCAATACGGAAGAAGTGCCTTTATCACTTCGGATTGTTCTAAGAAATGCAACAAGTTTTTCTTTTGCAGATTCTATCATCTGATTTTTACGAATGAGATTTAGTACTGCATTTGGCTTTGTAATACCATCTGCATATTTATCTTTTATAAAAGCCTTAATTTCTGATGATAAGCCTCGTGTGGAATCAATATTTTTATGTTCGTGCTCCTCTTCTGTTTCGTACAAGGACACGCAAGTATCCGAAGAATGATATAGTAGGTACAAGCACGCTGGACACTCAGACACTATAAACTTCCTTTGTGCACCGATATTCAACTCGTTTTCCTTCTGCCACCGTTTTCTTTGAAGATATTTTCCAAACTTGTTTTAACTTTACAGCACTTTCTGCCTCTGTTGCTGATGGGTACTTGTAACGTAAAAGCCACACTCGTGTTGGTCGCCTGCATTTTTTTTAGGCTACTGGATCACTTCAGATGAATTTTCTTCATCAGATAAGTCCTCAGTGGTTTCAAAATATGTTAACTCACCAGCCATCTTTTGGCTCTTTGCTTTACTCGTCGACTGAGACGACACTGTGAGTTGAACTGAACTCAATAATAAAATGGGTGGAGGGATACTCAGTAAAAGAGTAAGTATTAATTAGTTACGTAGTCTTTTGTTTCTAGGCTTGATAGGTAAACACGTTTCAATGAAACCGTGCAAAAGTATTTATTTTCCCGCGTGACCCACATCTCGTACAAATGATTTTATTTCCCGTGCATTTTAATACTTCCCGTTTATTTATTCGTAATTTTTATTAGTTCTAAGCATGAAATAATAATTCTTGCCTTCTTATTTAACAGAAAATTAAGATTTTTTTTTAAACAGAAAATTACACTTATCTTATCATATAATCTGTAGACTGTAATGTGTAGTCTGTTGAATTAAAGGCTTTGGTGAATAATTTATACTTACGATGTTTATAAGATGATTTATCACCCGTTATTAATGTAATGAAAGAACTTTCTTCAACGATAGTAATTGAGTCTGATGCTTTGTAAATTGGTGGTATTTCTGAAAAACATTTCAAATGCAAACGACCATTTTTGAACAAACTTGTCGTGTAATCCAAAACTAATTGAGAATGCGTTAAATTTATTCCATTATTGGATACAATGTACTCTGTTTGAAGCTTAAATCTCAATGTTTCATTATTTAGCTGTAATAAAAAACAATTTTTAATAAAAAATTTTTTACAAACATTTATTAATTTTACAATTTTTTTTGGTTTTAATAAATGCTTTCTGTTGAATGATTGAAATTAAGTGAAAGAGCTACCGCAATGGTGATTCATGAGTCGCGCTTAAAAAATTTTCCACTTTGAGACTAAAATTAAAAACAAAAAAAAAATAGAAGTAATACAATGCTGACTACAACATGTTTTACTCTTCACTCATTGCACACCTCATGAAGTTGAGAATTAGCGTACTCAGAGAAGCACACATACTCGGTGACCCTGTTTAACTCAACCATTAGAGAACAACTAGCCGTCAACATATCTGAAGATACAGTCAAGAATACAGTTAGCCACTATTATAACTTGCTACATCTAATAAGATCAATGTATATATGTATATTGTTAATAAAAATTATTAAATTTTTCAATACTATTGCAATATGTTAACTATTATATTTGTTATATATATTATTATCCACGTTGTAACTACTCTGTATCCTGACGAGTATGGTAGGGCTTGCCCTGTACTCGATATTTATTAATAAACTAAACTAAACTAAAATATAATTAAGTTTATTTACGGACTATTTGTTAAAATATGAAGTAAAAGAACAAGAAAAATTAATGTCCACATCAAAAATCAGTTCGGTTGCTCTTTAGTTTTCATTTGCTCAAAACATGATCTGCTTAATAAATAATCATAAATAAAAATACCATGATTTTAGATACCACTTTATGTACTTATTTATTTATTTATTTAGTTAAGTACAGGCTGAAGCCCAAAATACTTCAAAATTTTTAAGATAGATTGTAAGGTGGTGTGCGGGTATTACTCATGAACAAAATAGTTTACTATTATTAATAAATTTTTGTGTATTTGCTTAGCTCTGTCTAGGTATGATAATTAGTAATTTGGATGTGGTGAGCACAATAAATTGAAAACGTTATTATTTCAATTAATTTTATTTTCAACGTTTCAACATTAGATCATGTCCTCTTCAGGAATTTCTAAAAGAATATATAATTATTATTATAAGTAGTAAGAATAGATTAAGTTCATTTTACAATTAAACATCATTTTTATAAATTTTTTCTTAGAATATGTTTATGCTGTTCGTGCAGCAAGTCAAGAACGAAAACAAGTCTGGCATTGAAGAAGAGTACACGGTATAAGAACTAGAATACAGTTGAGTTATAAGAACAAGGAACAATAGGCATACATCGCACAGTGTTACGCATATAAATATCATACACTCAACATATTAGCTATAATTAAATTATACAATGATTGAATCTAAAAAAATTATAAATAACGGTTGGTCAAGTAAAATTTTTGAACATGTTGCGGTATAGATTTTACTGAGAAAACGAGCATCGGTTTTTTTCATTAATGCTATTGCTGGGTAGTAATACACAACATTTCAGAAAGCTCTTTACTCTAAAATCTGTTTTCACTGTCGAATATTTTCACTTGTGAAAATTTAAACTTATGATTGTTATTTATCATATGTTTAGACACCACAGAATTCACATCTTTTAATTTCACATGTTCAATCATTCTCTCGCCAAGTCTTCAACTTGTCTCACCAACATACGTCACTCAACAATCACCGCAATCAATTTTATATACGACTCCTAGCTTTTCCGTTTTTGGAGTTTTGTCTTTCAATAATGTAACGATGTTAGCAAAGTCTCTGTCGATTTTAGAAATAGCATTGATAACATATGGTCTAAACAAGATTCTAAACTTATGATAAATATTCTCATTTATAAATAGTAAGCTGACAAATAATTTTCTATTTTTATCTGGTTTAGTAGAAGAGGTTTCAGGCTCAAGTTGACAATTAATATTCGGATCAACGTTTAAAAAACTCTTTAGACTTTTGTTTCAGATAACATAGACGTTTTTTGGCATAGAAATCAGAAAAACAAGTGGGAAATGAATTTTAGGAAAACAATTTTTTAACTTTTTTAATATTTTCTGAATGGAATCTTTTGTCGGAAATTATTACTGCTCGGTCGATCAAGTTGTACACGATATTTATTTTCAAAGATTTTAGGTAATTGGAATTAAAATTAATGAAGCGTCTTGTGTAATATTTTTCACAGTGAAACGGTGAAATTTATTCAAACAAAATCTTACCTGAATCAACGCTGTGTTTGATTCAGGTCCTGACCCTGGTAGCTAGAGTCAGGTTATGTGAGATGGATCTTTGCCTGTTCTAACTGCTGAAGCAGACCTAGAATGGCTTGGGTTTACTTGTCTTAATTTTATTTACTTAATTTTTTTATTATGTATGTAAATGGATGTTTTATTTATCCACTGGGTGGATTTGATGTTAAATAATCCACAGGGTGGATTATTGATTTTATTTATTTTTATCTACAAGGTAGATTTGATGTTAAATAATCCACAGAGTGGATTGTGATAATCCACAGGGTGAATTATATGCTAAAATAATCCACAGGGTGGATTTGATGTTAAATCACCCACAGGGTGCAGATAAAGAGAATAGGTTTATTTGAAGAGATTTGAAAAATGAAATAATTTTAATTGTTAGTGGTTTATTCAATTAAAGAAAGATACAAAATAAAGATACAAAAATAACTTACTGCTTACTTTGTTTGGGTTGTAGAGAGAGAGAGAGAGATTTACTGCCGCAGAACCAGACCTAGGTAGGAGCTGCAACTGTTTTTCTTTTGCACTGCGGGGAAACCGCAGTCACAATTTAGTCCTTTTAGTTTTTAAAGTCTTTTCTCGTGGGGGATGCCCAAAAGAAAAGTTACACGCACGCAAATTTTACACACACAAGCAACGAACAAAAAACGAATGAAAAATTTATAACTTTAGACCTAAGTAAAAGTTATAAATTTAAAAATTCATTGAAGAGTTTTAATTTAAAAAAAAAAAAAAACACGCGCGCACAACAACAACAAAATTTTTGAACTGAAAGAAAAATTTCAACTTTAGACCTAAGTAAAAGTCAAAATATTTTCAAAACTTTAATTTTATTTGTAACTTCAAACACGCTCTCGAATAATTAAAAACGAAACACAGAGGTGATTTCCTCAAGACCTAGGTATGAGTGGACCTACTCCGGGACTAACGAAGACCTAAGTATCGAACTATACGCCGTTTGGGCTCCGGCTGGGGGTTTTATGGCCTAGGGCCGGCTGCCTCGAGGTGGGCCTCCAAATTCTGAGGGACCAATGAAAATTCGGAGTTTTCCATCATGGCAGTTTTCTCTCTCCATCTCTTTCCCGACGCACGTGTTAAACCTACGGCTTGTTTATCTCTTCCAGAAACCTCGCCGGAGGTTGCATCAGGCAGAGAAAACGGCACGTAGGCACTCAACCTCCAGGGTTTTCAAAAGAGTCAGGCCATAAAGTTGCAGATTTGCGACCTCCGGAGGAGGTTCTCAGGGGTCATCTGCAATCTAAGAAGGTCTGTACATCTGGTTTTTTTCTTTCCCAGATGCACAACGGAAAAATAAATTTTCCTCTTTTCCGTGTATATACAAAAAAAATTAACGTCCACCGGTAATTTTATCTTTAAGTGGTCCCCAGGCGCGCTTCCAGTGAAAAGGGTCGTAAAGTCAAGGTTCAAGTAGAGAAACTTGAATTTACGACCAGGCTTTTCCGGTGCACATGCGTAGGGTGACTGAGATAAAACACCAGGGCAAGAGCAAAAGAAAAAAAACAACGAGCTTCACTCTTTTTCCAGAACCTTGGTTTTGAGATAACCTAAATAAATTTATAGCTTAGATTAGATTACTTAATGTTGTGAATAAATTATATTGAATAAAAATAGAATTTAGATATATACAATAAATTAAAAAAAGTACGCTGATAGTCCGGGCGTTACACTTGAAGTAGTGGATTTGGTATACCAATTACTAATTATTCTATTATTCTCAATTGAAAGCTGTGTATCCAAAAATGTTAGTTGATTATTGTCTGGCAATCCAAAATAGTTTACTGTTCGTACAATATTAATTAACAATTAAATAGTTCACATAAATCAATATTCAATAGCTGGATCTAATGTGATTAACAATAGCCTGAAAATACAACAGTAGAGATCAACTTCATACTTATCATCATATAAAAAATTTCTACCAATAGCACATAAAAAACTTTTCACTTGCTGTCGTTTTAAAACTAGATATGTTATATTCAATAAAGTCGTAGATACTTAATTCAGAGTTATTCAAAGTACAAACCGCTTTATCAAGAACTGACATATTCGAGATGGTGATCCTATTATATCTGGGAAGAGCGAAAATCTTTGAGGGTCTCGACATCCTTGCGGGGACTTTAAACTGGATCATGGCCAGAAGATCAGGAGAATCAATATAACCCCTAATAATACTAAAAAGATAAAAAACATCCTGATAATCATTAAAAGACATCAACGTGCAGATATCAGACCTCCGGAATACCACCTTAAAGTCATGATCTAAGATATTCATGGGTTTTACGAGCGCGAAAGGCCAAAACGCGAAGAAGTTTATGTTGCACACTCTCGATCATAGAATGACTATTCAAATTAGGAGGTGCCCAAATAACGGAGGCATACAGTAGAAATAGTCTAACAAGTGTAAGATACAGTGTTCGTAACGTATTTACACCTCTAAAATCGTGCGATTGTCGAAATATATAAGATAATTATTTCGTTGACTTATTCACAACGAATCTGGCATGATATGAGAAAGACAAGCACTCATCAAAATAAACCCCCAAATCCTTCACCACAACTTGTTTTTGCAGACGTTGATTACACAGCACGTAATCATAATATACCGGACTAGTTGCATAAAATGAAATAACCGAGCATTTTGGAACACTGCATTCAAGGCCATTCATCATACACCAGTTTTCAATCGCATGTAGATCATCCTGTAATGAGAAAGAATCATATGCTGGCTTTATACTAATAAATTATTTGAAATCGTCCGCAAATAACAAATATAGACAATATATAACATCTAACATTAGGTCATTTATAAATACATTGAAAAGCAGAGGACCACAATGTGAACCCTGAGGTAAACCGGACGTCGCAAAAAAAACACGAGATATGAAGCCATTGTATTTAACATTTGACTTACTTACGATCAGTCAATTAGGATTCGATCTATCGGAGCAGTATACCATCGATACCATACTCAGATAACTTAACAACCAATTGGCGATGATTCACAGAATTGAATGCTACACTAAAGTATCATAGATCGAATCCACCTGATGTCCTCTAGTTTGTTTGAGAATAAATTCTGAATATTTTGAAAGATTCATCACGGTGATGGCTGTGGCATAAATCCGTGTTGGTAAGATGATATAAAACGATTCAAGTAGGATAACAACCCATAATAAATAATACTATCAAACATCTTGGCAGACAAGGATAACTTCGCAATTGGCCTATAATTATTCACAGAGGATTTCATGTCTCACTTGTGTACAGGAGTAATATAGATAACTTTCCAAGCTTTTGGAAATTTGCCAGTAGACAAGGATTCATTGAAGATAAGGTACAGAAGATGAACAAGGGACGAAGCCAGAGATTTTATGAATTCCACAGGAATACCATCCGGGCCAAGACCTAGGTTATCACCTTGCGAATGCAGCTCGGTCTTTATGTCAGCCTTGGTCATAGACAACGACAGCGACGTCATCAACCTAGTGCTACCTCCATTAGGGAAGGTAGTTATATCATCAACCCTAAAAATCAAGCTGAAGTGATCGGCAAATAAATCAACAACAGCCTGACCACCGCAAGCAGTGTCAGGACCCCTAGAGACCGAGCTTAGAATGCCAGATATTTGGGATGTATCATTAAAAAATTTCCAGAAGCTTTTGCAATCATACTTAATATTATTATAGTCAATTCTTGACACATAGCTAGATTGGCCGAATTAGCTAATCTCTTGTATATGTTTCGCTGTCTTTTAAATTCATTATAAAAAAATTCAGTAGAAAATTCTTTCCACTGCTGATGGAGTCGTCTCTTAAGAGCTACTTCCTTCTTCATTTCTCGGGTAAGCCAAGGAGGAAAATCCGAAGATGAGCGCTTAGTTCTTGTCACATTCTCACAGATCACAACAGGTTTAGCTCATCATAAAAAAGAGCAAAAATAGAATCAGCATCCGACGCATCCTGGAAAAGACGGGTCCAATCAACAGCATCAAAAGTAGCTCTCATCCTTGGACAGTTTTCTTTTCTAAAATTAAAACATAAACCACTAAAAGATAGTGGAACAAATTCATCCAACGGAAGTTCAAAACAGAAAGCGGGGTGATACTCATCAAGTTTAAACATAGGATCCATAGTAATTTCACAGACAGCTTCCAGGTTGGAGAAACAGAAGTCCAGAAATTTATTCTTGGACTTGGGTGATAGTAACTGGAGCAGATGATAATTATTGGCCAGAGCCAGGAGGTTAGAGGCCGCTTCACGAACAGGTTCATTTGGATTTTCACCAATGAGAGAAACAGTGCGATCATCATTTATCCACGAAAAGCCAGGTAGGTTCAGGTCACTAAAATAATCAGAGGGCACAGTCTTCACACTATTGAGCTACATTTTTGACCAAGTTTTCCAATCCATCAATGAACTAAATAGAATCGATACAAGAGATAGGCCGTAGATGAGCTAACACAATGTAGTAAGTATTTTTAAGCAACTCATTTTGGAGCTTTAGGAATTCAAGGCCAAAGTTTGATGATGGACCTAGCATGTATGTTATGGTATCCTTGATATAAATTAGTAGTCCATCGCCTTTCTTTTTGTTGCATTTATTGAAATCTCTATCCAATCTCTCAAATGTACAGTTTGGTATGCAAAGATCAGCATCAGATAGTGTGTCGTAAAGCTAGATTTCATTTAAACAGATGACATCATAAATAACAGAAGAGGTAATGACATTGTTCACAAAATCAACAAGTTTATTTTTTAAGCTCCTTACATTTTGATAATAAACATTTAAACCTTTGGTGACATTGATACTGAGTTTTTTGAATAAGAATGTTGATTCAAATTAGAAGAAGGTTGATGTTTACAATTTACGATCATTAGTGTACCATTAAAGTATTTAATTTGAATATTTTTTTCACCATTTTTTATGCGGTCATCTAGTTTTAAATATACTCCTCTTCTGAATTGTCTTTGGTTGAATATGGGGTCTCTCTTTATTTGAATGTCACCTAGGTTAAATGATTTTTAACCGACAGCATTCTAACCTTTGCGCCATCGCACGGCAACTTGCACGGCAAATCATCCGTGCCGTGTCTTTTAAGCGTAACATAACGGGCGGGGCCCCTCGGACGGCAACACGGCAACCGTACACGGGACGGATCTTTGCCGTGTCACTTTTTGTGATCGGACTATTTTAGTTATTTTTAACATAGATTCCCACGAATAGCCAGGTAAACTAAAATAATGAGCAGGATCGAGTTGATACGTAGAATGACAGTGTTTTCGAAAATTCTCTAAAATATTTGCTAATAAAAGCACATTTGTTTTTAAATACAGATCGTTATATTCTCCTAGCGATTTACAGTTAAATGCATGCCAGACTTTTTGTGCGTGATCGTAGTCGGAAGAGTCAAGTTGTTCGCTGGTTACTTTTGAAGTGAACAAGATTTGTTTAGAATCATCGTAAAGGTCGTAACTTGGATTTGGAGAGCACAAGCAATCATCATTGATTGTCTATATGTATAGGTACTTTTTGACAATTGAGAGAAAAAGAATTATGCTTCCTAACTAGCATTTGACCTCCGGCTCCATGGACAGCTGAGTTGGTAAAGCATCCGACCGGCAATCGGGAGGTCCCAGGTTCAAATCCTGGTCCTGGAGTCGAATTTTTTTTTTTCTCAATTTTTGTTTTTAAACTCATCTTTCGTTATAAGATGATGAAATTTGAATAAAAAATCAATTTGAAAGGCAGTCAAAAGTACCTATACATATAGACAATCAATGATGATTGCTTGTGCTCTCCAAATCTAAGTTACGACCTTTACGATAATTTGAAATCTGTCGAGCAAATTACAAACTTACATAAGATTTGTTTAGGTTGTCAACATTTTTCACGTACTCGTAGGGAAAAACACCCTTTTTACACATTACTAAAAACTTTTCTTCTGTATCTATTTAATGGAATTTATTTTTTGAGAGTTGTAAATCTTTTTTATCCGTAATTTCGGCAAGTAAGCCCAAACTTGAATACAAAAAACGAAAAGAGTCTATAAATTGTAATTTTGTTTTCATTCCCTCGAAACTTTTCATAAAAGCTATATATTTTTCCATGCTTACAGGAATAACACTAATGCGTCCTGGCGCCACATTTATAATTTTCTTGACGATAAAATGTGCATCGTAACCCGAAAGATTGTGGAAAATCACGGGCGTCCGTCGTGATATTTGAAACTTAACATTACACGAACTGTGGGCTGCATTTCTATATTTTCCCGTTAAATGATCGTGATCTCTAACTCTTAGTCTACTCTTAAGCTTTTTATACAACTTTATTAAAAGTTTTTTCTTTTGATTTTCAAAAAAAATTTTTGGGCTCTTTGATAATTCTTTGAGGCGCGCTGCTGCATGCTCTTCCTTCTGCGCGTCGTTAAAAAGAGGGGGACATGTAGTCGAAAATAGTTTCTCTTCCACTGCTGCAATGACCTCACTCTCATCAATGTAATCAAATTTTTCATCGCAAATAATATAAAATCTAAGAGAAAAAAATAATTGACTTTTCAGTGCTTTGGAAAAAAAATTAAAAAAATTATCTCACCATTTCCATGATGAATCATCGTAACTGCAGTGTAAATAATATGCTGTGCTGTAGGGTTCGTGCTGCTCGTAAGCTGTTGTTGGAGCACACTCTACAAACTCCTCTCGACGATCATTTAGTTAGCACTCAAAGTCACAGTAGACAACAAAAGGTAACATCAGCTTATTTTTGTATTTTTTTAATTTGAGAATAGTTTTTGGGTGGTACTAGTATTTTTGTATCGTTCATTTCGACATAAATAGGAGTGTGCTTTTCAAGTTTTTCTAAACTGTGCGAGGGAGTGAATCCCTCGTAAATTATTTTTCTTACCTAGCAGTGTCAAGTCATCTGGGAACAGTGAAATAAATAAGTTGTTTGTTTACTTTTCCCAGGTGATAACCATACCACGTTAACGCGCAGCTGAGGCCAACCACGTGGCGACGGCCGCCGTCGGCTGAATGCTGCCACGGCAGCGTGGGCCCACGACACACACACACACACACACACATAACCACCATCCGGGAAGGCTATCCCGGCCTAGGGCGCGCGCGGACACATACACACACACAGCACACAGGTCCCGGTTCTCCGTCCGGGAGTTTCCGACGACGGAGGAGTTGCGCGGCGCGTGTCGGCAGACGACGCAACTGCGTCGGCAGGCGCGTGCGTTCACACTCAACACAGTAGACGCGGGCGTGAGTGTAGCTTTATTTTTTTTTTGTAGTTTGCACGTAGCGTGGACAATGTGTGCGTGTAGGAAAGAACGAGAGAGAGAGTATGTGCGCGAGAGACAGAGTTAGAGCTGTGAGTGTCTCGTGTGCATTATTTTTTTTCTTTTCTTTTGAATGTTCGCGCGTAGTATAGGTGGCGTGGCGATCGCCACCGGAACTTTGTAGACGTGAGTATGATTGGATATTATGGCGTGAATGAATGTGATTGGTGGACACATTGCTGTTCCTCAAGTGTGAATGAAATTTGATGAAATAGATTAGTGTTGATTGGTTGAGAGTATTGGGAAGGGATGGTGAGGAAGGAAGTTGAGACGCGGAGAAGCGTCACTCTGTTCTCAGTAGCCAAGGTGTGAGGTTGTATTTTTGAGAGTGTGATTTTTTTTTTTTAGTTCCTCTTTAGTAGACTTTTTCTAAGTTTCTTTTCTTATTTTTCTTTAGTCGAGTTGTAGACATTTTTTTTTGTTTTTCTTTTATTTACAGCTAGGTAGTAGAAGAAATCAAGAAAACTTGGGTTAATTTACTTTTATTGAGAGTTGGAAAAACCAGAGAGTAGCCATTTTGGGCATCAGATAATAAGTGAAAATTTTGGTAAACGTAAGATTTTTGTATTAATTAATAAAATTTTAATAAGCATGTGTTTCTGAAGATTTTGGTTATCGGTATGCTAAATGAAATTTTCTTTGTTGTATATTATTGAAGTTGTCTTTATATAAATTTGATCGAGATTTTCTTGGTGCGGCGTCGTTACCCGCCATTTTGTAGACTACTTTATAGTTTTTGTTCATTTCCTTTGTTCTCAAATTAAAATTTATTTTTTTTGTAATTGTAGACTTGATTTTTTTGTAGATAAGCTTAAAATCAAATTCAACCGAGATTCCTGCAATAATTTATTTCTTCTTCCTCTAGCTCACTGACCAGTCCCGGAGGTTCTCTTTTTGCGGGAACCCTACCCCGGAGTTTAAGGAGTTTTTCCCCGAGAGTTTTTGTGTAAATTTTTCCTTGTAATGGGAGGGCCCGGGAAACTCCGTTAATTATTTAAGGGAGGCCCTTCTCTTAAGAAATACCCTGTTACAACTGTAAAATGCAAACATACATCTGTTGCAAAAATATGCTTTGTGACTGTTTTCTCTCATTTGACTTGTCACCAGAGTAGAAAATTTTTTAATCCAGCTAAAATGAGAAGCATTCCCATCGAACTGAAGAAATAAATTTATATGACGATCTAGGTGTTTATTTTTAGTCAGTTGCAGTGGGTCAATAAAATTGACTCGCTGTTCGTAAAAACATTAATCGACACATTGTTCAACTCTTTAAATCTTGAAACTTTGTCCAGAGTCATGGGGAAGCTAATTCCCGATAAATTAAATTCAGAAACATGTTGTTCATATTTAGACTTACGGTTAGGATTTTTTTTTTTGCAGCGTAGAGAGCTGCAAGCACAGATCAAGCAAAACAAGCGTCATCATTTGGCGCTTTTACGTTTACACATGCGTTTTTGTTTTTTATCCACTCAGGCAACTCTAAAAATCCGGAACCCCTAATTCTATAGCACTTTGCTATATTAACACTTAACGGAACAATTCGCGATAATTCTTAGCCGGAATGTCTTTCCTGAAACTCTTCAAGATTTTTTTTTTAATATAAATTTTAATACTTATTTATAGTCGCGACTTTTTATGCTCCGTATGGGCTTATTGACGACTTTGTTCCTACACTGCTTCGCATTAGCCCATGGCCCATATAGACCATGTGGAGTACGGGAAACCCAGGGTATGTGCCTCATTCGAGTTAATCGTAAGACCAGCGCTGAACCGGCAGGCTCATTGGGAATTTTTATCCCACATATCGCCCAATCAGATAGTCTTGGATTAGACCAGTGCCGAACCAAGTTGAGCTCATGGGAAATTATGCCCCAAATATTGCCCCCAGTCGAGATAAACTTACGACCAGAGCTGAAATAATGGCCCCCAGTAAAACCGACTCCAAAGCAGTCGGGGTGAACGTAGGGATCGACATAACCGACGCAACGAACGAAGAAAATAATTCAAAGTTAGTTGTGCGGAGAATCGAACCCAAGACCCCTCGAACGACGTTGTTTCAGAAGCGAGCACGCTAACCACTGACCCAACGACCGCTCTCCTCTTCAAGATTATATAATATTTGTTTTAACACTAACTCCCACCCGCTCTCCATGCCACTCTTGAAAGACTGAGCCGGGGTGCTGAACGCGTCCCTGACTGGGCCGCCACCAATCAGCTGGTACTGAATGCTGGTAAGACAAAGGCTATGATTTTCAGGACTCCGTACTATGTCAATGACTTTAATAGACTTGGTGTTCATGACCTGCAGTTTGGTGGGTGCACTGTTCCCTTTGTCCCCTCTGCGCGTAGTTTGGGGGTGGTTCTGGACTCTAAGCTGAACTGGAAGGACCATGTTGGGTATGTCGCAGAGCGAACTCTCTTTTGTATCGCCTTAACCACTTTAGGCGCAGCACCACCTTTGAACTGCGTAAGCACCTTGTGCAGACCCTGCTCTTTCCCATCATTGACTATTGTTTGCTTGTTTTCTGTGATAAATCAGGTGAGCGGGATCTCATACTTGAGCGCTTGCTCAATCGTGGGATCAGGTACATTTTTGGGATTAGAAAGAGCGATCACGTTACACCTAATAGACGTGAGCTTGGCTGGCTCCGAGTATCGGGCCGCAGAGATTATTTTGCTGCCCGTTTGCTCAACAGGATACTTCACACGGGTACCCCGTCTTATTTGGCAGACTTTTTTACTGAGAAGCTCAGCTCACGTCCCTTGAGGTTGGCTAACCCTTACGCGGTTGACGTGTTGGTTGTCCCCCTGACCCGCACAAAGTCTCTGGAAAGCTCATTTCATGTACTGGCTACCAACTGCTGGAATCATCTACCATTTCATATTCGTCAATCATCATCCCTTCCCATTTTCAAACATCTCATCAAATCACACATCTTTACTGCCGAGGGAGAAGATTAAGTATACGTTTTTTTATATTACCTTTTTTGTTATATTGTTATTCTATTGTGATTGTATACCTTGAACTCTAATTTTTCTTTCTTTTTCTTTTTTCTTCTTTTATTTTTATAATTATCATCATTGTTATTATTATTTATTTTTATTCTTATTTATTATATCATTTTTATATATTTTATGTACCTTATTTTTAATGTTGAACTTTTGTAAAATACTTAATTATAATCTTATGTATTTTGTACATCATAATGTACAATCAATAAACTTATCAAAATCAAATCAATTCCACCATTCGTCAAGATTCGAGGTTTGATACAACTCATGACTTTTCGTACGAGAATAAAACGTATCTTTTTTTTCATCGCGCACTAAAATTGCCTTGAGCACAAAAAACCTTGAGAGTTAACAAGTCTTCGAGGGTTGTCTGCCTTTTTTTAAACTCAACATTTTTTATTGCTGCCAAAAATTTTGTTGGATCAATGTGTTTAAAATTTTTAATTACACCTGTGCGAAGGTACTCATGAAAAGCCGAAGGTCCATTTTCCCAAATAAAATTTTGGGGTTCTTCACCCCCCTCCTTTTCCTCCTCCTTGTTGATTAATCTCTTCTTTTACTGCAAGAAGTGCAAGTGCTTCCAGTCGTTGAATAGTCCCTTCCAAGTAAGGAAAAGCATGTGCAAATCTTTGAGTTTTCTAATCGGACGCATTTCACAAAATCAGCACACCGCTCACCATAATCCTCAATACGTCTTTTATTATCTTTGTTGATTATAAAATATTCTGTCCTAAGATTCTTTTCTTCTTCTTTTACAACAGCCAAAACTTGATCTTCCATTTTTAAAATTGTTCCCAATATTTCCACGGTAAAAAGCAACACACTCATCTTCCGGGTATAACCTTTAAAATTTCTCTAGCTTTACAGGTTATTATATCCTTCGAGTCTAAAAAATAAATGGCTATTAGAGCTTCGGTGTATCTTTATAAATAGCACTCGATATCATGAATTTTTATATTTTTACTTAAATATAAATTTAAGACACTTGTCAATGCAATCTCTTCCTACAACGGCACTCTTAGCGGTTTTTCAACATAGAATAAATCCATACTGCAGTGAGAAAAGCTCCAGGAGAGTCTGTTCTCCTACGCAGAAATAACTGTCGTTTGGTGGAGGATAAGCGCAATTCTATTTTCTCTTCAAACACAATTCACCTAATCTCCTACGCAGAAGTTTGTTCCCTTTCTCTTCAGCAGAATGTGTGGTGCGAGGGCAATAATCTCCCGATCTATTTCAATTATTAGGTCCTCTAAGTGTTAGTGGATGTGTTTGAAGTCAGGGAGTGGTGAGAAGTGCTTATAAAGACTGCAAGGAAGGCTGATTACGTTAGTACCTCAGGATTAAGAGACAATAACAATATCCCTTAGTGATCTTTTGTGCTGTCGCCAATTTAAGTAAAG
This sequence comes from Encarsia formosa, assembly GCA_038277355.1. NCBI lineage: Eukaryota > Metazoa > Arthropoda > Insecta > Hymenoptera > Aphelinidae > Encarsia > Encarsia formosa. The sequence continues at coordinate 48,465,846 of CM076185.1, read as the reverse complement.
AAAATAATATCTCTTTGAGCAGCTTGGCGCCTAACTAGGAATATAAAATATTTTCAATCAAACCAGTAGTTACTCCTTGGGGACAGAAACTAAAAGTGCAGATACAAGACGGCTGGGTCTTTTTCCCCAACCGAATGAATAAACTACTAGTTCAGGAGAAGAAAATTTTCCTCGACTTTGAGGAAAAAGTGAAGCAGAAAAAAGCAAGTTTCGTCTTTTTGGGAGGACAATACAATTCTCTGGAATTAAAATTTGAAGGTGAGCTTTTGAAAATTAAAAATTTTAATGTAAAAAAAAAAAAAAAATTCTAATGTTTTTAATTAAAATTGATTTTGTTTCAGATTAAAAAAAAATAAAATGGACTTGGACAAGTATGTGGAGCAGTAGCTGTTAACGTTTATTCACGAACAGCAGCAGCAACCAGCCCTTGAGCAGCCAGAGCAGCAGCAGCCACAGCCGCTACAAGAGGAGCAGGAAAAAGAATATACGAGTTTAACGTTGATAGGAAACAGTGAAGAGAGTGAACTGCAATGGTTATCATCATTACTCAGAGTTTATAATGATAACCATGGGCGTAAAAATGATACAAAGAAATTCATTTTCCCGGAGTGAGGATTTACTGTGCTTTAATTGTGTGTGTCAAGATTCGTGCGACAAAAATACCCATCTGGACTTTGATTTTTCAATTTTTTACGAGTGCGAGCAAGGGTGTTATTTAGACTTACCAATTAAATATTGTTCAAATTGTAGCGCGCAAATGTCCAATTTGATCCCCGTAAAAGCTTTTGATGAGTTTAAGGGGGGGGGGGTCTACCCTAGACAGTTTCAAAAAATCGATTTTTTTTTTCTGATAGTACAACATCTCAAGAATGTTGTGTTGAAATTTTGAGTCATTCTGAGTTGATCTCATAAGTTACAGCCTTTCTCGTGCGACGTCTTTTAGCCTGCTCCGAGCGGCTGCATGAAACTTTAAACGCGTTTTTCTCAAAATTAGTATTTTCAAAGTCGGTGAGGAAAATATCTTCGCAACCTCTGCACCGATCGTTCTAAAATTTTAACCACGTCTTTATTATATACTTTTCCAGGTATTCACACGAGGATTTTTGATTTTCAATTTTTACGGTCGTGACACCGACAAAATGGCGGATTTTTTTGCCGAAAAAACGACTTTTTGTTTCAAATCACTGCAAAATCGTGAAAAATTAAAAAAAAAAAATCCTTGTGTTATTACCAAGATAAACTTGCCTTCTAACAGAATCTTCCTTCAAAATTTTAAATGATCTGGAACAAAATGGCATTGCTCACCGCAAAAAAACGTAAGACGGAAGCGTCGTAAAAAAATGGCTGGCATCGGCTTGTTTCTACGTATTTTTACATGAAAAAATTTGAGACGATACTTGAAATGTTACTTTATTATGTAGTCAATAATTGACTTTAATAAATTTTTCCGTTTTTAAAATAAAAATTCACAAAAATTTGCTTTTTTTTGGCCCTCAAGGGTAGACTCCCCCCTTAAGGAATCTTTTCTTACTTTTAAAGAGTTTTGAACAACTGTTTCTGTTTGTTATTAGTGTGAAAAAAAAATAGTAGAATTTATCTTGGTTTTTAGTGTGAAAAAAATCAAAAATAAAAATAACAATAAAAATAGAAAAAAATAAATAAAAACTATCAATGTTTTAAATATGAAAAAAAAAGAAAAAAATAGTAAAATATATATTTGTTTTTAGTTTGAAAAAAAATAAAAATAGAAATAAAATTTTGTCATGAGTTCTTTCTCTTTTTTTTATTTTCTCTTCGAAACAGGTGGCAGCTGAGCACACGACTGAATTTATTTTGATCTCAAGCAACTAATGGTGGTGGGTAATCTGAAAGACTATCAAAACAACTTAAAATTTTTCTTTTTAAATTTTTCTTTATTTTCAAAAAATATTACATAAAGTTTACAAGTTTTACACTCTTAAACTAAATAATTCTTAGTTAGTTTCTTAAATTAGTTTTCTAAAGCTATAATTCTTGAATAGATTGTATCGTATTCTTCCTCCTGAAGTTTACTTATTTCATCTAATTTTACAGAAAAATCATAAAGTTTTGTGCAATCGCAATGCTGCAACTGGTGTTAACGCAGCGATAAAAAAGGAATACAAGAATAATTAGTAGAGAAAAAAGTAACATTACAAATAGATACAATTTTAGAGGGCTAAATATTATGTCTATCTGCATTTCAAACTCTTTAGTTTGACCTTCATTTATGACGGATGCTGATGCTGCTGGTCTAGAAGACATATCTCTTTTAATTTTTTCAACAATACAACTTCGAGAATTTCAGCACTTTGGTTTATTTTTCGTTGAAATCTATCACGATCCCTAGCTGCCTGTATCCACTCTTCACCGTTTTTAGACTCTACACACGCCAAAAAAATGTAAGTATCAAAAATACTAGATTTTGAAGTAAATTGAATTTTTTGTTTTTTTTTTGCTTGAGTTAATTTTTTTCATCTTCACTTTCGACTAGAGCTTTTACGGATAATGCCTTAATATATACACGGAAATAAGCTAATAAAGCACTTCGTTGACACTATTGTCGTTTCTTCTTAAATTAATCACGTTGTTTAATGCGCAAACTCCCTGGTGTTGTCGACAGTGGTAAAGATCCTTATTTTTGGTATGCATCTTAGTCGAATCGAAAAAGAAATTTCTTTGACTTGATGAATTTGAGGAAAAAGTTTTCTGATCCACTCACTTTTTTCTGTACCCTTGACAAAAACAACTCCGTTATTTTTATTGATGATTTTTTCTAATGATTTTCTTACAGTCGTCAAAGACATATCACCACTTTCCCAGCTTAAACCATGATAATTATTAATTAACCAATTATTACACTTTTTATCACGTCTTGATAAATTTTCGTCCCAAGAAATATTTTGAGGGGATTTAATGAAGTCATGTATGGGGGTGCGTCGCTTTCACTTACAGCTACTTCCTTTAGAATAAATTTTTTTCCACGTCGATGAACACACTCATGAAGCGCCTTCCGTTTCAACGTCTTACAAGGTAATGACTTTAAACTTTATCTTTTATCATATTTGTGAGTGGGTTGTATTCAAAACCTCTGTTGTGAATAATTAAAGCATATGCACAATTTTTCGCAGGAAGAGCAGAAGATGTCTGAAAGTCGATACGTACATCAATCATGCCAACCTTGATGTTTTCTAGCTGATTCGAGCAGTCAAACACAGTTAAAAAAAAATCCTCAAAATCCTCTTTTGCAATGAAGGCTCCTTGTCTCAAATCATCAAGCTTGTGATAATAAGAGAAATGGAAACTTTGAAACATGTGATAAAGATTTCTCCACGGTTTTTGATCAAAATTTACTTCAATGCTTTCGTAGGGCCAGTAAGCATTATTTAAAGGTTGTGTCTAGGTACCATCGCCGTGTACCGTTTCACGGTGCACGGTGCACGGGCGCTATACATAATGAGCTTTTATGTACACGGCACACGGTGCACTGTGTACGGAGGAGCTTTTTGTTGCACGGTGCATGGCGGAAAGCAGGGAAAAGTTTTTGTTTTGCTATTGTTTCGTACACGGTACACCGTACACCGCGTACGGTTCGAAAAATATTTTTTTTATATCTTTGCGTACACCGTACACCAGACACCGTATACTATACGGTACACGGTACACGATGCACCGTGCACGGGTGAGAATATTTTTTATATCTTTGCGTACACCGTACACCAGACAACGCGTCATGCTCGGTACACGGTACACGGTGCACCATGCACGGGTGAATATATTTTTTATATCTTTGCATACACCGTACACCAGACAACGCGTCATGCTCGGTACACGGTACACGGTGCACCGTGCACCGTGCACGGGTGAATATATTTTTTATATCTTTGCGTACACCGTACACCAGACAACGCGCCATGCTCGGTACACGGTACACGGTGCACCATGCACGGGTGAATATATTTTTTATATCTTTGCATACACCGTACACCAGACAGCGCGCTATGCTTGGTACACGGTACACGATGCACCGTGCACGGGTGAAAATATTTTTTATATCTTTGCGTACACCGTACACCAGACAACGCGCCATGCTCGGTACACGGTACACGATGCACCGTGCATGGGTGAAAATATTTTTTATATCTTTGCGTACACCGTATACCAGATTACGTTACCGTTACCATCGCTCACCTCCACGTGAGGCATGTAAAGTTGTAAACTTGTAAAAGTCAAAGTGTCATCGGCGTTTAATTTTGTAACATTTGTCCAATTATCTTTTATTCTAAATATCAGTTCGTGACGAGCATTGAAAATTACGCTTTTATGATCTTCTGAAAATTCAAAAATTTATCTGAGAGGAACTCTATAAGTCACAAATCCATTTGAACTGGTTAAAAATGCTGTGTCGTTCTTCAAGTCTTTTTTGCCGTCGAGAAAATATATAGTATCGATTCTGTTGAGAGAGGCTATCCTTTAAGAGCCGAGGTGATGCCCAAATCTGTACATCGATCAATTTCTAATCCATTGAGTTCGTAAGAAATGGAACTAAAAAGATTGTTGTAAAGCGAAACATTTGCAAATTTTTCTGTTGGTGAATCTATTTTAATTTGAATGATTAAATATGCTTGAGAAGCCAGCACTATCAAGTCTTGATTTTGTATGACAATGCGTGATTCTTGAGATTTTTGAAGCGTTGTGCCCTGGCACGGATAGTAGGTGTGATAGTTTATATTTGTTATACGATCATCATACCAAGGGCGTGATTTAACATCAAGCATCTCTGACATTTTTATTTGACTAAGACCTGAAAACCAAGTGAACGTAAAAATTGAATGTTTCTTGGTGTTTAAGTTTTCCTTGGTTCAGGTCTCGCTTTATTATTGTAGATAAACATTTAACACATCTTGTCGCGGAGACATCTCAAACACAACTGACCGCAATTTTCATCCCTCATGCCTTGATATTGATCATAATTGTAGAAAATACGTGCTTTAGGACCAAAATAAGTAATTAATTCGTGGAGAGGAGGTAAATTGCCTAGACCATCAAAATAATAAATGCGATGGTAAATTTTAACGTTGGCAACCCGTATTGAATGACATTTTTGACATGTCGAAAATGTAGTTTAAGGCAGTCGTAAATTTTTTTGACTAAAATATTTGTCAAAAACTCTGACTTAATTTTTTTTTTTTTTTTTTTTTTTTATTTGTTAAAACTATCATATGAATGCGCACAGAGACATTACATTATGAAAAAAAATTTATTAAAAATTTTTATTACAATCAAATTTTAAATTAAAATCTGACAAGTAAATAACAGTGTATAGTATTTAAAAAATAATAATAAATAAATAGAAATGAAATTTGTAGACAGTATTTTTGAAAAATTAAAAATAATTTGGAAACTTATACCTGCTATACAAGACAGATCAGAAATTAGGAGAGTAATCAGGATTAAATAATCTAACAAACTCCAGAAAAAAACTGGACCACAGTAAGAAACGAGATATTGCAACAAAAAAAACTTTTCATAAAGCATCATCAAGTTGCTGTTTTCTGAAAAATAAATAAATAAAATAAAAAAGAAAGAAAAGAATTAATTGTATAAAACACTTTTTTATAAATTAAACATTATGAAATAAAACATTATAACAATTTAAATTTAAGTGGCTTTAATTTTCAAACTAATTTGAATAAATTGTAAATAAAAAAAAATCCCTCTTTCTTTGCTAAACTTAAATGTTTTTTCACAATTGTGAGCTGCATTCAGTTAAAATATTTAAACACTATTAAATAAAAAATTGCAATAAAGTTTTTTCAACCTAGAAAGATTTCATAAAAAGTAGGAATAATTGCTTTCATTAACTCATAAAAAACTGAAAAACCAAACATTTATTGTTTACATATTTAATTTTCAACAATAATTTAAGTAATTTTTACTAAAAATTCATTAATATCTTGAAATTAAAATACGAGTAATGTAAACAAACAAAATTAATTGAGAAAAAATCTAGGTTATGAGCTGAAATAAATCGTTTTTGAATTTTTTACAATTCATACATTAACGACAAATTTTTATACATTTGATACAATTACGACATTTTCGACTTTACGACATGCAACTTGATGATGCTGTTTGGAATTATTTGAATGGTGTGAGTGTGTGTGTTTGAGAACACGTTTGGTAGTGTAGCGTTGCTTTGTTTTGTATTGGTGATTGATTACTGTTTTTGTTTGTAATCATAACATTATGACCTTGTTTTTTATATAAAATAAATGTTTCATACTAAAACACCTTATTAAGTATTTATTATAATTATCATTGGTCCTTACTCGAGCTGGATTACTGATTTATCGCAAGAGTTACCTGAAACTCAACTTTCCGAGTGAAATTCGAAGATTATAAGTTCAACAACTAACATCGAGCTCCCCATCGCAGGATTCTCTTACCATCGATGAAAATTTAATTGATGCTACGGTATGCGTATATTTAATGAACGGTTCATATAAATAACAGAGCTCACTGGTCTCAGAGGACGGTTTATAAGGAGTGCGTCACTCAAAACAAGCGGTTCACTAAAATGAAATAATTTGCTACTCACGGCGGGAGTCTAGTTGAATATAACTGCTACGGTTTATTGAATATGATTCTTCATTAAAAGATGGTGATATAGAAATTATACAATCAACAGATCATCTGGTAAAAATAGAGAAGCGGATAATCATTATCCTTTATTTTTTAAATTAATTAAGAATAATACTGATATTTTACCTCGTAAGCAATGTAAATTTGATTTTTATAAAGCTAATTATTCTGAATTAAATCATGAATTTAATCAGATAGATTGGGATACTTGTTTTGATAATTTGGATATAGATGGGGCTGTTGATTTATTTTATGAAAATGTAAATAAAAATTGTGAAAAATTTGTTCCTCTCTCCGTTGAGATAAATTGTACTTATCCCAAATGGTACTCGGATAAACTTATTAGTCTGGTTATAAACAAAAAGAAAAGTCATAAAATTTGGTTACAAACTGATATTTTAGATGATAAAATTATTTTTAAAAATTGAGATCTAAGTGTATTAGGTAGTCTAGAATTGATCATGATAAATATATGGAAAACGTGGAGATAAGATCTTGTAAAAATATAAGGAAATTTTGGAATTATATTAATGATTTGAATAAATCAAATGGATTGCCAGGTGAAATGTATTTTAAAGATTGTATACGCAATAATCCGAGAGGAATAAGTAATTTATTTGCGGAAAATTTCAAATCTGTATATTCTTCTGATTGTGATATAAACGATTATAATTCGGTTAGTAATAATCTTGGATTATATAATGATTTTGATATTGATTATTGTGACATATTGTCAGCATTAGAGAGTATCAATTCTAGTCATACCATAACATCGGACAATTTACCAACACTATTTTTGAAGAATTGTGCAAACTCCTTGGTGAAGCCACTGCTCATTATTTTTAGGAAGTCATTGAGAAGTGGTATTTTTTCTGATAGATGGAAATTATCATTTGTGACTCCTGTGTTCAAGAATAGCGATAGGAGGGATGTTACAAATTAGAGGCATATTTCTATTCTGGGCTCTGTTGCTAAATTGTTCGATGCTGTGGTTACAAATAAATTATCATCTTTACTTTCACATAAAATAGTTAAGGAGCAGTATGGATTTATGAGGGATCGATCTACGTTGACTAATTTAATTATTTATAATGATTATATAATTAAGGCATTATCTGAAAATGCTCAGGTTGATTCTTTATATTTAGATTATTCTATGGCTTTTGATAGGGTGGATATTGAATTGCTATTGCATAAATTAATGTCTCATGGCATTGGAGGTAAACTAATTAAATGGTTTGCCTCCTACTTAACAAATAGAAGTCAAAGAATTAAAGTTAACGGTCATCTATCTGATTGTTATAATGTATCATCTGGGGTTCCTCAGGGATCCCATTTGGGCCCTTTTCTTTTTATTTTGTTTATAAATGACTTAACCACTTACACTTCACATTGTCGGTAAGCTTTCTCAAAGGTGTAGTGATTCCAATGTTTCGAAGACCATAAACTTCCACTTTCCACGGAGTTTGATCAATGTCGTGACAGTGAGGATAAATAAAGTCATTAGTGCGGATGTTTGATGAACACAAAGAACGTCCTGAGACTCCTGCAATGCTTACGTTTGTGTGCGTAATACTATCACCGAACCACCGCGCCAAACTCAGAGTTAAAATGGACGCTTCACAACAAGGATCAATCAACGCTCGGATTTTCTCTCTTCGGAAACCCGCATCTCCGATGTCGATCATAGCCGTAGGAATAATTTATAGTCATGGTGAACTTTCATCGTTTCGGATTTGAGAATTGGATTCAGGATTCTGTGAGGTAGTAACAAAAGTCTGTATTTTACGCAGCTTACTGCGAGGTCCGCTCGAATCTTGTAGTCTACGCTTTCCAGCGCCATCATGTATCAGGGTATGATGTTGGCCATTGCACTCACGGCACAAGTTCTGAGATGGGCAAGATCTTGAAACATGACCGTCTTTAAGGCAATTAAAGCACAGACCCTTCTTTATTATTAAGCTACGACGCTCGGTTGAGCTCAAAGCTTAAAATTTTTCACAGTGACCGATGTAATGCGAGCTTTCACAATGTGCACAGGAAAGAGCATGATGAGAAGTTGTTGTAAAAGTGTTAATGGGACGTCGACCTGATCGACTTCCTTCCTGCTCAGTTGAACGAGACGAGCTCGATTGGGGATTACCACTTTTGCAGCCAATAGCTCGCCATGTATGACATTGTCTTTGAAGAAAACGTTCCAGAACATTAAAATCAGGGAAATCAAAATCCTTTTCAACCAGATTACCGTTATACTCATCTACTTCCTTTTCCCAAAGACGTCGAGTTGTGAGGTCCATTGCCTCGGCAGCCAGAGTAATGAACCAGTCATTCCACTCTTAAACTGGGCGATCGAGGGCTTTCAGCTGATTTCTGTGGCGAGCAAACTCATCAGCGAGGAGTTGAAGACCGGTAGCTGACTCTTCCTTGAGTGGCTGGAACCGAATGAAAGCCTTCAGATGATCCTGGATCAAGATTTGAAATTGAACATAACGTGTTATCAGAATCGCCCATGCTGGAGCATAATTTTGATCTGAAACGTGAAACTTCTCCAATGCTTTTCCTGCCTAACCTTCCAAAACAAGCTCCGCGAGTGACGCACTCCAACATGTTTAATGAATCGCCCGCCGTAAGTAGCAATCATTTATTTATTTATTTATTTATTTTAATCATCAACGGACATAAATGTCCTTTAAGGGGAAGTCAGGCGAGTTTTTTTGATGAATAAATTTTAATTAAGAAAATATTTTTAAAAAAGGGCTCTGTAGCAGGGTAGAGAAATTAAAAAGCTGTAATTTAAAAAAAAAATTATGAAAATTGATTAAAAATTCACTGAGTAAAACGCAGAACGGCAGTTTAAGATTTTTTTTCGTCAATCGCGGCAGCCATGTCGTCGTCTGCCACTGATGCTGTGCGCGTCTAACCTATAAGTTTGTAAAACTTTATGACTGCCTTACGGCTTACTCCTCAGCTACCTCTCTTCAATAAATCAAATTCGTAGTAAAAATTATCTTGCAAAATCAAATATATATGTGATGAAAAATCAAAATAATGAAATAAGCTGAAACTCAAAATTACTTATTCATTACACTCAATACAATAATGACAAACTTTATCACCTCTAATGTAACGGCTTAGGGTCAACAAATTTCAAAAACTACCAAAAATTATTGACAACTTGTCCCTCTCGCTTTGAAGTCCTTGAATCTCATATAACCACAGAGACAAAATTAAACAAATTTAGAATAAGATGTGATTGGGTTTATTTCCCTAAGCTCTACTAACAGTTATAAAGTTTTTTACAACATTTTTTAAGATTTACTTGGCTGACTATCAATGCAATTACCTTTGGAGGCAAGTGTAATATAATGACAACCAAACTATGCCCATGGTCATTGACATCTGAACTTTTCCAAAGTTTGAATTCATTTGATAAAATTTCATTAGTTCAAGAGAGTTTTAACTGCAGCTACTTTTTCAATTTTTAGTTATCAAGTAGGATAAAGTAAGTCTTAGGTCTCCCAGCAAGAGCAAATGATGTTCACAGGCATGGTTCACTTTACACCAAAAAAAATTATATTTTACCTTTTCTGTCAGCCGAGTAAATTTTAAAGATTTTATAGCAATAATAAACTTTGTGCGATTGGAGTTTTTAAAAATAATTTTTAATTATAAACCTTTCAAGATCTGTTTAATTTAGTCTCTGTGCTAAGAGTCAAAAGATTAAAATCTTCAAGCGAGTAAGACAAGTTTTCAATAGTTATAAGTATTGAAGTAAAACAAGTATTCAATAGTTATAAAATTTTAAAACTAAAAAAGAATTCTTGATAAATAAATCAATTGAAAAAGTAGAAAAAAAATATTTTTGAACTATTTATAAAATTTAGAATTTCTAAAGTGACTAAAAATTGTTTAAAACTCGTTACTTGCTTTGAAGTTTCTAAGATCTTGACTCTAATATACCCTCAGAGACTGTGTCAATAAAAAACTTTATCAGTGTTTATCACCTCAAGTATGTAATTGGCTGGCTTAGTTCATACATTTCAAACCTGACTAAGGATTATTGAAATCTTGTCCTACCAGCTTTGAAGATTCTAAGCTCTTGGCTCTGATCACTTTGCAACTGTTTGAAATTACTTATAAAAACATAAATACAACAAAAACGTGGGTTACAACAAATTTGTTACTTTTTAATTGCATGATTAGAAATTTGTTGGTTAGAATTACGTACGCGCGGTCTCACGCACAGCAACGTACTGTAGCAGCAGTGGCGTCTGCTGTCACGGCTGATGCGGCCGACGAAAAAAAAATACCAAATTACCGTTCTGCGTTTTTCTCGGCCAATTTTCAACGAATTTTGATGCAGTTTTTTTTAAAATGTAGCTTTTCAATGTCGCTACCCTGCTACAGAGCCCTCTTTTGAATTTACCCCCTCGATTTTTTTTTTTTAATTTTAACTAACTACCATTGGACCCTCGCCTGACTTCCCCTTAATACATAATTAATTATATACATTTCATCAATAACAATAACAACTTTCTTATTCAAATTTCAACAATTTAGATTTCATATCTTTCTTAAATAAACTAATATAATTAGAATTTATTGTATCAACACACAAACTATTCCAACCTCTCTTCAATCTGTTCGTAACAGAAAATGTCGTAATTGTATCAAATGTATAAAAATTTGTCGTTAATGTATGAATTGTAAAAAATTCAAAAACGATTTATTTCAGCTCATAACCTAGATTTTTTCTCAACTAATTTTGTTTGTTTACATTACTCGTATTTTAATTTCAAGATATTAATGAATTTTTAGTAAAAATTACTTAAATTATTGTTGAAAATTAAATATGTAAACAATAAATGTTTGGTTTTTCAGTTTTTTATGAGTTAATGAAAGCAATTATTCCTACTTTTTATGAAATCTTTCTAGGTTGAAAAAACTTTATTGCAATTTTTTATTTAATAGTGTTTAAATATTTTAACTGAATGCAGCTCACAATTGTGAAAAAACATTTAAGTTTAGCAAAGAAAGAGGGATTTTATTTTATTTACAATTTAAAAAAACCAATCGCCGTAAATATTACTTTTTTAAAAGTATTTTTTAAAGATTTTATTGCGTAAATTCGGTAAATATTTAAATGTATTTCCTTTTTGTCCACAAGTTCAAAAAACCAAACTCCATAAATAAATCATTAATATTGTTGAAATATGTCTTAATAAATGATTTCAAGATCTTATATTCAATTATTCTGATGTAAAACCACGACATAAACCAGAACCTATAGAAGTCCTAGGTAAATCAATTTTATATGTAAAAAAAAAATTCAATTTAGTATTTACCTATTTTTTAAATGTATATTGCATAACTTTATTTTAATGTAAATTTACATTGAAATGTAGCAAATACTCATTTGTAACCTTAAAATGATTAAAAAAAAGTCTATTATATCTAGTTCCCCAGCTGAAAAAATCCATATGGAAATCCGTAAGGAAAACCGTACGGGAACCCATCAAGGTTCCCGTAAAGGACCCCATACGGGATCCCGATACTGATATTTGGTCAGGGTTTCCGTACGGGTTTCGATACGGGTTTCCATACAGATTTTTTTTTTTTTTTTTTTCTTTTTAATGCTTTTTTTTATTTATTTAATATCATAATTACTAACTAATATTGTATTCTTCAATAGATTTATTACGAGAGTAAAATTATTTAGAATAAAATTATCAAAGAAAAAAATTTGGTTTGACTGGGATTCGAACCCACGACCCCAGGCATGACAGGCAGACACTCTACCACCTGAGCCATTGAGCTAGCATGCACCAAGACTTTAATTAAACTCTTTTAATATACAACTTATTGTCGGTAAAGCCCTTTAATTTAGATGAAGCTTTGACAAAATTTGTTTTAGATTTCGATTATGTAATACAATTGCTCGCGCTTGCGCGCTGAGAGAGACTAGTTAAAAATCAAATATAAAACAGTTGTTAAAGTAGTTTAATTAAAGTCTTGGTGCAAGCTAGCTCAATGGCTCAGGTGGTAGAGTGTCTGCCTGCCATGCCTGGGGTTGTGGGTTCGAATCTCAGACGAACAAAATTTTTTTCTTATATAATTATATTATCAATAATTATTAATAATTAAATCTAATAAAGAATAATATATAAATATCTAATAATAATATTAAATAAATTAAAAAATAGTGTGAAAATAAAATTAAAAGAAAAAAAAACCCGTATGGAAACCCGTACGGAAACCCTGGCCAAATATCAGTATCGGAAACCCGTATGGGGTCCTTTACGGGAGCCCTTATGGGTCCCCATACGGGTTTCCTTACGGATTTCCATATGGATTTTTTCAGCTGGGTCTTCTGTTTAAAATTACTTTCATATAATTTTATCATTAGCCAGAACACATAAAAATCATAGACACAATTTATTGTTATGAACTACTTTTGAATTCGTTTTGCATACATAATAGATGGACAAACTAAATCCACTTTGAAAATAATGAAGCAAATGCTCATCCGCTGGATACCTAGACCCAAAACTATCTATTTCTTTTGTACTTCTTAATTAACCAATTTTGAAATGTAAAATCACTTTGGCCGCATAACTTAAGCTTGCATACAGACAACAAAAAAGATAAAAATTTTTAATAATTGATTCATGTTGACTTAAATATACTTATCATTAACACCCTGAGTTAATGTAATAGTTACAATCAAAATTAAAATTCATTGTCAGACATCAAGTTTATTTTAGAAAAAAGGTGGGATTACAAAACTTTCAGACATCAAGTTTATTTTTGAAAAAGGGTAGGATTACAAAACTTTAACAGTTCAAGTGTATTGGCTCAGAGCATATACATTTCTATGATGATTAAAATTAAGCGATAATGTGTATGACAATGACATCATGTGCTGCAATTGCACCTTTTGCAATTCGCAAATTGGGTGGATTATAAAAGAGTAATTTGCAAGTTCAACCTGACACACACACACAAACACACTCATTCAGAAAAAACTTCATTTTAAATATTGCCAATATGCACTTCCAGCCATCAGGTCCCCAACACAACCACAGCACAATTATTATCAACTCACAGGGCACACCACAATAGTGGAAAAATCTTTGATGATGATGATCATAGAAAGACTGTAGAGATTATTAATTTCATACTCTTTTACTGAAATCAAATAAATTAATAATTATAAATTCTACCACTTATTTAATATATAATGAAAATAAGGGTCTTCAGTACTGTTTTTTCTATGACAATCAATTATTTATAAAAAAGTTATTGCTCATAGCAAATTACAAGCTGTTCTGCTCAGCGGCTCCGCAGTCAGCTGTAGTCAGCTATAGGGAGCTGCTTGATATGGCTTGATACAGCGCCACCAGTCGCCTCATGGCTACAGGCCCGGGCCTACATGCCCCCGTCTGCCGCTGTGGGTATTAAGCAGTAAGAGTGAGACAGCAAAAATAGACACGCCCACCACATACGTCACGTCCGGTTGAGTCTACAGTGAGCGCAGGTAGAGAGACCGGATGCTCGAAACTGAAATCGAATTCCCCTGACTACCGTGAGCCAAAGGAAAATCAGCGTTTCGAAAAATGAAACGTTCATAATTTTTCAATGCGGGCTTTGTTCGGGATAATTTTTTTTTAAATTATTCAGGGGATCATCAGCTACGCGCGGAATGTATAATATAATTGAAATAATCATCCTCAAATCGTTTTTCTTTGAAGCGTCCTAACCTAAAACCAAAAATCTAAGTATATAAAGCCCTGCAGGCTTTCACGGCAGTTGGTTTAAAAAAAACCAAATCGCCGTCAAAGCCCAATTGGGCTTTAGGATCTTGACATATTTTTGAGTAGTAAATTTATTTTTTTTCAAATTAGGAGTATTTTTGTAGATCATAGTTAGAGCTGTGGACCAATCTTTTAGTAAATTAGCACTGAACTCAGCTTCAAATGGTTTTGGATTTTTTCTTGAAGTTCTCAAAATTTTCAAATAATCATCTGGGCTTTCAATTTTATCTTTTCGTCTTAAAATACTTCCATACATACCAAAGTTACTGTCACACTGGCAATAACTGTGCCCACGAACTGGAAATATGTGCATTATTTTAACTTGATTCGTTCGGGAAACCATGTTCAAAATTTTTTATTTAAAAAACTTCTCCCCAAAGGGGGGTACATGGGTGTGACAATATATATAGTTTAGTTAAAATCATACAACACTAGCTTGAGTTCAATAGATCACTTTATTTATATCACTTTATCACGTCATACGTTTTATTCTTTATCACAATTAAGTCTTTAAGTTTTTTAATAACCTACATTTAAGCTTTTATTTTGACCACCGGCAGCGTTCGAAAATAAATTGATTTTTTTCCAACTAGGATTAGCAGACAGCTTTTTTTTATGAAATCGTTAAGAAAGCTGTAAACAGAATTAGAATTTTTTTTTCCGTCGCGATCTAAAAAACAAAACATCTTACTGTCGTTGTCATTAAAACGATGAATATTAAAAGTATACAAGTTTAAAATTTTTTTGTAATAGTTGGAGTTGATGTTAAGTTTTGGAAGAACCAAATTTTGAGCATAATCGAATTCGAGTACTAAAGTGTCACTGTAACTTTACTACAATCATTGTTACTCTCTTTGTTCAAAATGTATTTTTTTCTCAATTCATTGTATTTTTTTTACTTTTTCCAAGTGACATCTATAATCTTCTTTGCAAGGATCATCTGGATTAGCCATCAATTTGACATTGCACATAGCACAAAAATCACAGATATCAGTCTTTGGAGAACGGAATGAGTATCATACTTAAGAGTTGCATCTTTTCCAGTTTTACTTTTAAAATCATCCTTAAATAATTCATAAAAAATATTCATATTTAAATCTGGGTTATGAAAATATATCTTTTCTGTTTTTTTTGCACAGTAATGAGATTTTTTTGACGGAAAGAGATAGTGGATCTTACCCCAGGTAGCACCAGGTCAACTACCAGATAACCAGGACGTTTTCTCCAGGAAGATTTACTCGTAGTTGACGGTGGGATAGTGGATCTTAGCCCAGGTAGCACAAGGTTGACCACCAGAAAATTGGGACGTTTTCCCCAGAAAGTTTTACTCGTAGTTGAAGGTGGAATAGTAGATTTCACCTCAGGTAGTACCAGGTCAACCACCGGATAACTAGATCAATTTTCCCAGGAAGTTTTACTCGTAGTTGACGGTGTAACAGAGGGCCAAATCGAAGGTCCATTTTCAAAAATTAATATCCCCTAGAATTTTAGGAGTAGAGTAAACATCTGGGAGCCGTTGTCTTTGTTTGGTGGAGTACTTAGTGAAAAAGTCATGCTTTGTTGTAAAAAATTGTTAAAAACAATTGTTATTGCAAAAAACTTTTGAAAAGTGAACGATGAAGTATATGAAAAAGTCGTCTAAAACAAGTAGTGCTATTTTCCTGGATCTTTTTACAACAAGATATTGATTATCAAGCATCTCAGTCACACAAAATTTGCGGGGTCGTTTGATCATCGGGAACTGCCTCAACGAGCGGCAAAGAAGGGTATGGAACTTTAAATAAAATCATAAAATAAAAAAAAATTAAGGATTGCAATCCTCCCGGATTTTTTTTCATCAAGATAATGATTATCAAGTATCTAACTCGCACAAAATTTGCCGGGTCATTTGATCATCGGGAACAATCCCAACGAACTTCAGAGAGGGGGATGAAACGTTATATAAAATTTTATAATGTTAAAAAAAAAGGATTGAAATTCTCTAAGCCCCCAAAACTCTGGGCACCCGAGTTCAACAAAATACTGATTGGCTATCTCCCAAGCTTTAAGCCCCAAAACCCTGGGCGGCCGAGCTCAACAAAATACTGATTGGCTACCCCCCAAGCTCTAAGCCCCAAAAACCCTGGGCTCAAAATACTGATTGCAAAATACTGATTGCACTGGAAAAAAATTGGGGACGATTCTCCTCACGTGTCATGCATGGAGATACACGACGCTGTGGGGACAGCGAAACCCATATGCGGGGATCACGATCCTTACAGAAACTTTGCGTCGAGGAGCGATTAGCGTGATGTTTTTATAAGCTGTTGAAATAGTGCTATTTTTACTATAGGACAATCTCCAAGGCTCGAAAGACTTGTAAAGCCCAAGACGTATCACCAGTGAAATAACATATTTTGGCACATATATAACCAACATAATGAGAGTAAGCGTCCAATTTCGAGGTTAGACTACGCCAAGATACTCGGTGATTGCTAAAAAAATAAAGGTATACAAACTGCTGCTCGTGGAACGTTTGCGCGTAGGGGATCCCCATGCCCGAACCGTGAGGAAAGTTGTCCCCAATTTTTTCCCAGTATGGCTACCCCCAAATCTCCAAGCCCCCAAA
Source organism: Encarsia formosa (assembly GCA_038277355.1). Classification (NCBI taxonomy): domain Eukaryota; kingdom Metazoa; phylum Arthropoda; class Insecta; order Hymenoptera; family Aphelinidae; genus Encarsia; species Encarsia formosa. The sequence continues at coordinate 48,448,761 of CM076185.1, read as the reverse complement.
AGCCTGGGTGCCCGAGTTCAAGAAAAAAAACTGATTGGCTACCCCCCAAGCTCCAAGCCCCTGAAACCCTGGGCGCCCAAGTTCAACAAATTACTGATTGGCTACCTCCCAAGCTCTAAGCCCCCGAAACCCTGGGCGCTCAAGTTCACACAAAATAATGATTGTCTACCCCTAAGCTATAAGCCCCCAAAACCCTGGGCGCCTGAGTTCAACAAAATACTGATTAGCTACTCCTTAAGCTCCAAGTCTTCAAAACCCTGGGCACCCGAGTTGAACAAAAAAACTGATCGTCTATCCCCCAAGCTCCCAAAACCCTGGTTACAGAGTGGAATAATTTTACAAGTTGAGCGTACTCAGAAATGTATATCAAATCAATAAAAAAGTGTTTTTTTTTCATTCCACAAGAACGTTATGGTGAACTTTTATTTGCCCTACTTAAAAAAATTACAAAATAACAAAAAAATAATATAAATTGAAAAAATTAGTAACCAATGAAGAAGCGAAAATTTTTACACTTTTTTCGAAATGTGTCTTTTTCGTTAAAACATTCAATTTAAAGTTAAAAACAAAATTGTTGATGACGTTGCAAAAAAAGAGTTAAACAATAAGTAAAAAACTTATAGCGTTTTCCCAGTCAACCACGCCATTTAGGAGTTTAAAATGTCAGACTTACAATTTCATGATGTATTTGCACCAGATCAGCGTCATTAGGTATACTTACAGAATTATTTATTTCATGTTTAAGTTAACTAAAATGCAAACATATTTTTGAAATAGTTCAACTCAGGCTCCCAAGGTTTTTGGGAAAAACCTTACGGGATAAACGATAGTTGAGTTCAGTGCACAATCAGTATTTTGTTGAACTCGGGAGCCCAGGATTTTTGGGGCTTAGAGCTTGGGGGTAGCCAACCAGTATTCTGTTGAGCTCGGCTGCCCAGGATTTTGGGGCTTAAAGCTTGGGAGATGGCCAATCAGTATTTTGTTGAACTCGGGGGCTTGGAGAATTGCAATCCTTTTTTTTTAACATTATATAATTTTATGTAACGTTTCATCCCCCTCTCTGCAGCTCGTTGGGATTGATCCCGATGATAAAACGACCCGGCAAATTTAGTGCGACTTAGATGCTTGATAATCATTATCTTGATGAAAAAAAATCCGGGAGAATTGCAATCCTTTATTTTTTATTTTATTTTATGATTTTATTTAAAGTTCCATACCCCTCTTTGCCGCTCGTTGGGGCAGTTCCCGATGATCAAACGACCCTGCAAATTTTGTGCGACTGAGATGCTTGATAATCAATACCTTGACGTAAAAAATCGTGGAGAATAGCACTACTTGTTTTTAGACGATTTTTTCATATACTTCATCGTTCACTTTTCAAAAGTTTTTTTGCAATAACCATTGTTTTTAACAATTTTTTACAACAAAGTGGTACTTTTTCTCAAAGTACTCCACTAAACGAAGAAAACGGCTCCCGGGTGTTTACTCTACTCCTAATATTCTATGGGATATTAATTTTTGAAAATGGACCTTTGATTTGACCATCTGTGACTGTCAACTAAGAGTAAATCTTTCTGGGGAAATTGATCTGATTACCTGGTAGTCAACCTGGTGCAACCTGGGGTGAAATCTACTATCCCACCTTCAACTACAGTAAAACTTTCTGGGGAAAACGTCCTGATTACCTAGTGTAAGATCCACTATCCCACCGTCAATTACGAGTAAAACTTTCTGAGGTAATGTATCTGGTTACCTGGTAGTCGACCTAGTTCTACCTGAGGTAAGATCCACTATCTCACCGTGAACTGCGAGTGAAACTTCCTGGGGAAATTCTCTCTAAGTCAAAAGTATCACCAAGTGCACCAGGTGTCCACCCTGATTTCTCCGGAGTCAAATCATCTCCTATGTGCAACTATCGCCAATTGCACCAGGCTTCCGCCCTGACCCACCTGGAGTCGAAACTTCCTGGTGATATCATCTCCAAGGAGTAAGTATTGCCAGGTACACCAGGTTTGCGCCCTGACCCATCCGGCACCCTGACTTTCGCAGGTGCACCCTTTGAATCTCTAGAAAGCACCTTTCGAAGCTTTGTTCACATGAGTGTGAGCAAACATAAAAACAAAGATAGGCAGAAGAGTAAATACAAGGATAGCGACAAGAATAAAAGCAATGGTAGCTACGTGGGTAACCACAAATTTAGACACAGGGGTAATTAAATTAAACATAAAATTCCGGGGGTTGGCGAGTGGAGCGAGCAGGGAGGTACCTCCCTTAGTAATATATATGTATACATTAAACATATCTTTGAACACAGCAAAAAAAATTTGTGAGTAAATTATTTTTTCATTTTTCCAGATAAGTTGCAATTATACATTCATGATTTAGATCCTAGTTCTTATCAATGCACATCAATTATAAAATCAATAAATTTTTTGAAAATTTTACAACTATTTATAAAAATTTCATTTAGTGCTGATATTTGAATTGTATAAGTTAAATATTCTTATCCTTAAGACTATAAATATTTTCCATAAAGACAGAAAAAAACATTGTAAAAAATTTGTTCTTTACATTTTTATTGATAATTTACCAATGACATTATAACACTCTTTATTAACTTTAAATTTATTCAATGCTTATCTCTCAAAAAGAAGTCTAATATATTTTTTAACTCACACTATATCAATTAATTTTAAACTGAGCATCAATTCATTGCATCTCCATGACTCCTATATAAAATTTGTTTTATGACATAGTTTCGGTGCTACACTTGACTCCAAAATTAATTGGAAGAAACATATTAACTTAATCTGTAAAAGGTCAAACTCGACCGTGTAGTATTTCAGGCGTGGTACCTTTTGAACTGAGGAAAAACCTCATTCAGTTGCTGTTATTTCAGATTGTGGACTACTCGCTTGTTTACTGCGACATATAAGAGGAAAAAAACCTTACAACTCTGTAAATCCTTAGGTATCAGGCAAGTTTCTAGAAAAGCATCCACATTAACCTCTACCGTAGACAGCTAGAATGGCGCTGAGGGACGTAGAAATAACTTTGCAGTTTGTCTCTTCCAAAAAATTTTCCAGTGTAGAGTTTCTTCCTTCTTGGCTAATTTTTTTCTTGCAAGAGTCAGAAATCTTCCTAGAGGAGATAACCCTGCTTTTTAATAAGTTCCTTATGCTTTTGAACAGAAGCTTTGAGAAAATTATTTCATATCCATACCATGGTCCTCTGGAATTGTATCCCTCTTCATACCAGCAATGCACCATTGCTACCATTTCTACCTCCAAAAATCTAACGAATCATTCATCTTTTAGTTGGAAAGAGAGTAATAGACTAAAATAATCAAATTACAATGACAATACTAGAGATTATTTTGAGTATTTAGTTAGTAACTATTGGTGTACAGACTGAATTGCTGCTTAAAAACGTTATCACGCTTTCATGGAATCTTACTAACTTTTTTTTAATTGTTTCATCACCCTAATATTTTGGATTATTGAATTAATTTTTCTTTCTATTGTAATTTCCAACAGTATGATTCATCTTTTATAAAATTATACATGAAGTTGCAGTAGGAGGTGTCATGGCTGGAAGGAGTCTGTCCGGCCGAGAACTACCTGTAGATGATTCCTGGTCCTCAACCGTACAGTTACTTTTTCTGGGCGACGTTTACCTACGCTGGCGCGACTCACAGCGATAAATAATGAAAAAAATTTGATCAATATAAAATATGTATAAGAAAAAAGTATTTACGATGTAGGCTTAGACCGCTGCAAGGCGGATACTTTGCATGGCGTCACCAAGAAAATGATTCTCATGGTAGATATAACTATATAGTACCAATATAGCGTCAACAAGCATAGATTTTTCGAGGTTAATTGCATGCGTTATTCTTTTTCTGACCCATTGTAATCATCTAATACTTTCTTTAAAAATATTATTGATATGTTACTAAAATATCTTTTGTACAACATAATGTGCTATTAATTAAACATATCTATCTATTTATCTATGATTGCGCCAGTGCTTAGAGCTTAACTATCCCAAGGTATAAAGTATAAAATTCTTGAAGTAGCTGTCCTTTAAATTATTCTGGTTCTATGATTTAACTTTAAAAAATAGGCACCCTTCTTCCAATGCCAGTTCATCTTTCTCAAGAAAATATTTTTTGTCTTTTTCTCTCAAGTCTTTACCTTGTATTGGCCATCAGAGATGCAAATTGACTATTTTTAAGATTGTTTCATTATGTTCATTTTTGTTCCTGCACTATACTCCAGTTGAGGTGGCTTTAATTTTCCAAATACAGTATATTGGTGTCAATTCTGCCCCAAACGTGTTCGTGTCGTCATTGATTAGGTAGCGTGAGAATGCTTTGCATTAGCGTTTTGTACTGACTTGACTAGTTCTACATTGTATTAAAATTCAGAAAGAAAGTATGCCTAGCGTTAGAGTCTGCTTGCTGCTGTCAGTGGAATTCCTTTTTTTAGCCCAAAAAATGCTGTAAATGTGATAGGTATAATGTTTGATGTCTAATAAAACTTAATGATGATAAGATATTTACGTCGGTCTAATAGTCTAATCAGAAACACACCATTAAGTGATTCTTATTTAAAATCACCCTCGAAGAAACTGAAATCTTAATGATAAGTAATTTGACCAGAAGCCTTTTTACCTTAGTTTAAACACAGTGGTTTTTAAAGAAATTTTCAATGGCGTATTGAAGATCAAAGTCTCGTGAAGCATGGTAGCGACAATCATTGTTGCAGCACGATTGGTGTGTAGGCGGAAACTAGTTACTCCGGGCAGGGCTGGCATCGGTTGCTCGTATCACTAGTGGTGTAATTCAGGTGACAAAATGACTGCGTAGTTTTGAACACAGTTTCATGCTTTATTTAGGACATAAAAACTCTATTTTAATTAAACTAAGCTCCCAGAGTTTCATGAGTGAAAAAGCTTAATTAATTTGGTACCATGATTTCTGAAATTGAAAAACCTCTATTACATTGAATTACGCACTAATAGTTTTCTGAATTTAAGGTCGTCTTAAACCATCCAATGATAAAGTTCATTTCTAACTTTAGTGTGAATTTAGTGTGTTATTATTATTTACAGCTTAATTAAGAAAATTCTCAGAAAACTTTTTTATTTTCTTTTTTTTTTGAAAATGAAAGTACCGTAATGTCCGACATATAAGCCCCCCCCCTCCTCCGGCGTATAGGCCCCCCCTAATTTCGTTATCGAGAATTCCGAATGTTTGTATACTCGGCGTATAAGCCCTCCTCTTTTATCAAAATAAGAAACACAAGAGAGAATTAATCACACTTTCTAGTTAATTGCACTTTTATTATAAAAGCTCGGAATCAAGTGAAAACTAAAAGCGTCATAAAGTCTTTTAAGAAATGTTGCATTTCAGACGCCTTCGACGGTAGCAAAGACGATATTTTGTTCAACGATGACACTGAAGAAAGAGTAACGCTTAAAGTTGAAGATCAAACAGAAAAGTGGGATCCGTACTACGAAACCTATGTTGATCATTCTTATCTAAATGATTACATGCAAAAGATAACTGATGAGTTGATGTTTTAATAAATTTTATGTTGAAATTTTGTGTTTTAAAAATAATGAAACTTTTAATAAATGAAATGTTGTGTATAAAAGAAATTATGTTCAAAAGTGTTTCTAAATTAAACATTTACTAAATTAGAAATAATAATCATTTTTATTTGATTTTAGACTCAGCTCTAGACTTTATAAAATTGTGTACTTGGCGTATAATCCCTCCCCCCACTTAATTTTAAGAGTCGATTTTGAGAATTTCCAGGTGGGCTTATACGCCAGACGTTATGTTATATTAAGTTATCGTATATTTTACTTTCATGATTCTCTCGCTGGGGGACACATGACCTTGCCGTAGTACAATGGCTGAGCCATGGGCCCACTGGCTGGCCCTGCTGGGCGTCTGAGGGATTGATGATTGAGTCAGGGTGAGTGCAGGATCCCTATGAACGGGCTCTTCTCACGAATGTTTGAGATCTCTATAAACGGGCTCTCCCTTGACTGGGATGGATGATAGGGCCCTTAGACTTTCAGCTCGATCTGACTCAGCAGCTCACGGGGAGCAAGAAGTGGCCTACCCAATCTAAGGTGTGAGATAACCGTGCCGAGGAATGCGTGGCAGAGGGGGTACTGTGTCTCAACCGGTGTCTTCAGGACACCGAGCCGAATTGCGGAGTACCTGAGGCCTTGCCCGTCATTGACGGTCCATGGTGGGTGGACAATGCATATCCACCCTACTTGTGGGATCAAAATTGCGATTGCAATTACTAAACAAAACGAGTCGATGGATACGGGCCTTGAACCGACGTCCATCGACTCAAAGACAAACAACCATGGGGTCTCCAACCCCAAACTCACCGAAAACCACTCTGGGACGGTCACAAGACCGAAACCATTGAGTGGGGTGCAGCGAAGAAAAATTCTTTGACAAAAGGCCAAGGCGGAGGGCAAACCACCTCCCAAGTTTTCTAGGGGGTCGAAGCAACGGTGGAGTCAGGAGGAGAAGCAGGCAAGTACCGCCTCCTATGACTCTGTCTTTGCAGCGACACCCAGCTCGGCTAAGAGAATGGCCTTCTCAAGCCAGGAGGTACCTGGGAAGCAGGGACTACTGAAGCAACCCAAAGTGGATCGCAGATATGCTGCAGCTGCGTCTAACTCTCCCAGAGTGGCCCTCACTTGTAGAAACTACCTGGAAAAGGAGAAGCCTGACGTTGACTGCGCGAAACTTCAGGAAGCAGTTGTCAGCAAGGTACTTGCTATCGAGGGGGAGGGGGCCTTCGTACCCCGGTTTCTTGACTCGTTCCTCAGAAAAGGCTCTTTTGTCTTCGTCTGCGCAGACGAAGCCAAGACCTGGCTTAAGAGTGAGTCCACTCTACTCGACCTAGGGCAACCAGACCTAAAGGCGAGTTTTCACCAGTGGAGACTAGTATCACTAAGGTGATCACCTGGCTCCCACCGGAGGTTAAAAACGCTGAGGACCTCATCAAACTGGTCCAAAGGCAGAACGGGTCGGTAGACATGACAAGGTGGGCAATCCTGAATCGGACTCATGGCAGATGCCTAATTCTGGCTCTAGATGAACCTTTGGTCGCGGTACTCCAGCGCCAAAACTTGGAGCTAACAGTTCTAGGCGGGGGTCGGCAAGGCAACCTTCAAGTTGCTAAACCGCCCCTCTAACAAGATGGGAGGTAGCGGTGGTACGGAGAAAGTAACAACGGAGTAGTCCTCATGGCTACTTCCATGTTGCGTTTCTCCCAGATCAACTTGCAACCAGACCACGAGCAATTCCAGCAAGGCACATGGCAACGACGCATACACACATAGCTCTTATACAGGAACCTTGGTTATACACGGGCAAAGTTAGTGGCTTGAACAGAAATGAGGAATTGCTCGTGGGCTCCAGCAATGAGGACGCCTGGGCTTGCATCTCCATGAATGGTGTTAACGGCATTCTGTTACAGGAGATGAGTTCCCGTGACTGCAAAACCGTTAGGATAGAGATCGTGGATCAGGAGAGCCGAACGAGGACGGCAGTCATCTCTTCCATTCACCTCGCCTACGAAGAGGAAGTATTCGATCACCCTCATCATGCTCCTTGTTGGAGCATGATGAGGGTGATCGAATACTGCAGCCGTAAGAACCTTGATCTGATCATTGGTTACGACGCCAACATCCACCATGTGGCGTGGGGAAGCACGTTGATGTTGATCAATGATACAGGGTTTGAGCTGTTTAAGTTGATCACAGGCACACAGATGGACATTGCCAACAGGGGGAACGCACCAACCCTCGTTACTGCCAGCAGAAGGGAGGTTCTGGACCTTTTGATAGCCTCAATTAAAATTAAGAACTGCATACGTGGATGGAGGGTTGATAGCGAACCATCCATATCGGACCATAGGACAATATCTTTCGGGATCGAGATAACAAGACCGTGGATCAAGCCTAAGAGGCGACCTAAGGACACCGATTGGGGCGCATACAGTAAGGAGCCGGAAAAAGGCTTAGCCCAGGTAAAAGGAAGATACGGCAATGATCTTAAGCTAGACTGGACCCTTTTCCAGATCTATAAGGCTATGATCAGGGCCTACGAGAGTAACTGGCTATTAAAGCCTAGAAAACCACTAAACAGTATACCCTGGTAGAATCAGACACTGGAAGAGCAAAGAGTGGAAGTTAGACGGGCTTTCAACACAGCAAAAAAGAGGAAAACCTCGAAAAGCTGGGAAACGTACAATGATACGCTGAAGGCTTTCAAGAGCGAAGATGCGAAGGCAAAGAAAGAAACATTCGGGAATCCTGCACAGGCATGGAAAACCTGGCAGCCACTGTGAGGCTTGTTCGAATCCGACCAGACACAACAGCACCCGTCTCCAATGTCTGAGAGACAGATTGGTTGCCGATACTGAATCGGAGGAGGACACATTGAAACTTCTCCTCAGTAGCAACTACCCCAACTTTGTACCCCGCTCACCATACCTGAAAGAAGGGGAAGAGAGATTAAAGATTGGGATATGGCTGCCAAAGTCGTGACCATGGAAAAGCTGAAATGGGTGATTGACTCCTTTGAACCATATAAATCTGCGGGCTGTTACAAACAACTTTGTTTACTAATAAGTCGAATATTTGTTAAAGTACGTTCGTCCAACTTTTTATATTTTTATTCGTTATTATGATTTATTTTGTATTTACATTGTATTCAAAAATGTTTCAGCTGATTTGTTAGCATCGGTCGTGTCACAGTCAATCGAATCAGGGTTGACTGGGGGCGCCTTTTCCTCGAATAAGGAGGACCACGGAGCGTAAGAACCTTGGGTTCGAACGCAAACGTTTGACTACCAAGACATTTTTGAATAGATTTACGCGGTTAATATGGTTATGATTGTTTCTTTGTTTTTTGATGTTCTGTTTTTCGAATGTTGGTGGACGAGTATACTTCATGTGGTTACTGTCAGCAAGCGAGCGAGCGATACATTTTATCTTGACTAACATAATTCTTTGTATTTCTACTGCATAAATATTAAAATAAATAAACTGAAATAAAATCTGAACCATTGAATTTATTGTTTCGACGAGTTCGGAACATTTGGTGCATCGGCCAGGAAATATAAAAATAACCTCATAAAATTTTGAGGTTTTGTTCATTAAAAAAATGAGAAGGAGTCATTCAACGTCTCAGAGCGGGCCTCCAACAAGACGTGCGAGACTGGAAGACGCAAATCAACATCCACCGGAGTCTGAGAACGTAGCAACAGCGGCTCCAGCGGCAGCTCGCCCACGAGCGCCGCGCGCTCCTCACCGTGCAGTCGTGCCAGTTCCAGAGCCTGATGATGCTCCAGTGGCTCCTGCGGTAGCTCGCACACGAGCGCCACGCGCTCCTCGCCGTACAGTCGTGCCAGTTCCAGAGCCTGATGATGCTCCAGTGGTTCCTGCGGTAGCTCGCCCACGAGCGCCGCGCATTCCTCGCCGTGCACTGGCGTCAGTCGCAGAACCTGATGATGTGCCCGTCGTTCCTGCGGTAGCTCCCCCACGAGCGCTGCGTAATCGACATTGTGCAGCCGCGCCAGCAGAACTTGCAGACGCCCCGATGAATCTTGGCGGACCTCGTCAACGAACTTCTCGATCTAAACGACGAGTCAATATTCAGGAGGCTGAATCAGAAGACGAACCGATGGACTACGTATCTGAGTCAGATGTTGATCAAGAAATGCCGATGTTGGAAGATGATCTTTCTGATGATGGAATCATGGAAGTGGCAGCTCGCCCACGAGCGCCGCGCGCTCCTCACCGTGCAGTCGTGCCAGTTCCAGAGCCTGATGATGCTCCAGTGGCTCCTGCGGTAGCTCGCACACGAGCGCCACGCGCTCCTCGCCGTGCAGTCGCGCCAGTTGCAGACCCTGACGTTGTTCCAGCGGCTCCAGCGGTAGCTCGCCCACGAGCGCCGCGCGCTCCTCACTGTGCAGTCGCGCCAGTTGCAGACCTTGACGTTGATCCAGCGGCTCCAGCGGTAGTTCGCCCACGAGCGCCGCGCGCTCCTTGCCGTACAGTCGTGCCAGTTCCAGAGCCTGATGATGCTCCAGTGGCTCCTGTGGTAGCTCGCCCACGAGCGCCGCGTGCTCCTCGCCGTACAGTCGTGCCAGTTCCAGAGCCTGATGATGCTCCAGTGGTTCCTGCGGTAGCTCGCCCACGAGCGCCGCGCATTCCTCGCCGTGCACTGGCGTCAGTCGCAGAACCTGATGATGTGCCCGTCGTTCCTGCGGTAGCTCCCCCACGAGCGCTGCGTAATCGACATTGTGCAGCCGCGCCAGCAGAACTTGCAGACGCCCCGATGAATCTTGGCGGACCTCGTCAACGAACTTCTCGATCTAAACGACGAGTCAATATTCAGGAGGCTGAATCAGAAGACGAACCGATGGACTACGTATCTGAGTCAGATGTTGATCAAGAAATGCCGATGTTGGAAGATGATCTTTCTGATGATGGAATCATGGAAGTGGTAGCTCACTCACGAGCGCTGCGTTATCAAAGTGGCCAAGTTCCGCGTCGGTCGACGAGTACTACTGACCGAGGTCGACAAACTCACCGACATCGTGCAGTACCAAGGAGTCGTGAACGAGCTCCAGGGCGTCAATATTCTTCAACTCGAGCTGAGCCGGACAAGCGGGGACCGGAATGTTGTCAAAATCATTTTACACCTAAAGATGCGGTTACTGGGTTCCAGGAAAATGAGGACTTTGACGCGAGTTCCGCTAAAGAATATTCGAGTGAAGATAACTTTGAAAATGATAATTTAGGAAAATATTGTGATTTTCATAGAACCCCATATCCAATTCAGTCGAGTGGTTTTAATCATTCATAGGGGGGAAATACAATGAACCTCGATTCGAGCATTTTGTTTACTTCTACTCTGGCTAGTCGGATGACTGCGAAAGCTCTTCCAACATTTTCGGGAGATCCTCTCGACTGGATTGGGTTTAAACAAACGTACAATTTATCGACAACGCAAAATGATTACAGTAACCAAGAAAATGTTATCAGACTTTCTGAATCTCTGAAAGGTGACGCTATAGACGCGACGCGGGCTATTTTTATTGCGGGAGGGAAAGCAAGTAACGTGATGAAAACTTTGGAGATGAGATTCGGTAATCCTGGACTTATAGCTGAGAAAATCGTTTTTGAGATAAAAAACTTGCCGAGAATAGACTCCCGGAAGAGTAATTTGATTGATGTGGCTACGCGTTTGAGAGGCTACGTGTCCGCGATTAAATCTTTGGAAAACAGTAAGGGTTATTTGCATAGTAATGATCTTGTCAAGGAAATTTTTGGGAAGATGCCTGATTCGATGATGAACGGTTATACTCGATACGTCGCTTTCAGAGATTTTAAAAGGTCTGAGTTAGAGAAGGTAGCAAGGTTTGTATGAAGAAGCGGAAATATTGGTGTTGGCAGGGATATTTTTAACCTCGTTGATCACAAGTAATAACTTGTGTCCCTCCGACGCAAGCCAAAAGAACGAAATGTACTCCCTGCGCCATCGACCAACGTGCACTCGGCCTACTGCATGCCCTCGCTAGCGCTCGGGCCGCAACATGGCGGCCGCTGGCGCTTCGGGAGTACATTTCGTTCTTTTGGCTTTAATCGGAGGAAATCAAGTTATTTTTTGTGATCAACGGACTTTAAAAAAGTGCATAAATCCCTCAAGACTAAAGTTTGCTGAGGAGGCCCACGTATTTGCAGCCCTCGACTTCGTCTCGGGCTGTAATAACAACGGGCCTCCACTGCAAACTTTAGTCCCTCTGGGAATAATATACTATTCCAATGCCTTCCGCCGAGTCAGAGGTTAGGAAGTCAGAGCGATCGAATCGTGAGAATCGTAATGGGAAGAGTGTTTTTATGACTGGTATGACTGAAAATTCTATTGTAAGTGTGAAAGATGCGGGAAGTAAATGCATGAACTGTGGTTTCAAAAATCACGGTATTGTTGAATGTAGAAAATTTTCGAAACTGCCGATCACTCAGCGCTGGAAAATTGCGAATGAGAAACATTTGTGCTTTAACTGTTTGGGTACTAAACATGGTAAGAATGACTGCAAGGGAGATGTGTGTAGAATATGTAAACGCAGACATCACGAGCTTTTACATCGTGATCGCCAGAGGTCAGGAAGTGGTCCTCTACCGGTGCTTGCAAGCTCTGCAGGTGAATCCTCGTCGAGAGGGACGGGTTCTCAATGACTAGCAAGGGAAAAATCGGTGAATAATTTGCAGCTTACCGCGTCAGACGAGCGTGTTTATTTGAGGATGTTATCAGTTTTTTTTTTGGGTCCGGAAGTTTCGAAGGAGATATCTGTTTTTCTTGACGAGGGTTCGACTGCAACACTTTAAATGCTGATGTTGTTAAACAAATTGGACTTGGAAGCACCGGGCTGAATGTCGTTTTGAATAGTATTGGGGGCCTGATACAGGTGACTAAGAAAGTTGATGTAAAATTGAAGTCTGAAATCGCAGTTTTTACTTTAAGAAACGTTTTGGTCGTGGACGATTTGTCACTTCCGTCTTAGACAATCGATGAGAGTATTTCGCGTTTATGCTGGCGGAATGCTGAAGTACACATAAACCCTGGGAATTTGTTATCGTTGATGTTGATTGGTCAAGATCATATTGATCTCATTGTTTCTCGGGAAATTCGTGAGATTGGAGGTGATACTCTTTTTGCGAGTCGGTGTTTACTCGGATGGGCCGTTCACGGTTACGGTGGGGTCGGAGGTGAGGAAGTTAAAACGCCGCAGATTAATACTATTCAGGGGAGTTTTGAAATTGAGCAAGAACGTCGCGATGATAAACTTGAGGAACTTATTAAATTTTATTTTAATTTGGAATTGGCCGGTGTTTTTGGAGGTGAAGGTGAGAATTCAGAGAATGATCGGGCGTTAATAATTTTGAATGAAACAAGTCGTTATGTTGATGGACATTGGGAGGTTGGTCTTCTCTGGAAGTCAGACGATGAGACGTTTTCAAGCGGTCGTTCAACTGCTCTCTGGAGGCTTCGTCTGCTCGAGAAGAAACTCGATAGAGACCCTGAATATGCTAGATTATACTATAAGGAGATGGCGCGTTTATTTGAGAACGGTTTCGCGATTAAAGCTGATAAATTTTCTTCAGGGGCGAAAACTCGCTATTTGCCTCACTTTGGGGTGACTAATATTAATAAGCCTGGTAGAGTGAGGTTAGTTTTTGATGCTGCAGCCAAGTCTGGCTTGAAGAGTTTTAACGATTTGTTGCTTACGGGTCCTGATCTATTGCAACCTCTCACAAGCATATTTATGAGGTTTAGACAATTTTACTATGCTATGAAGGCTGACATGCGTGATATATTTCTCAAAATCAAAATTCGTGATGAGGATCTCGATGCGCAACGTTTTCTTTAGCGCAGGGACGATAGATTGATTCCACCAGAGGAATGTCTTATGAAGTCGATGATTTTTGGCGCCAATGATTCACCAACAACCGCAAATTTCATAAAGAATAAAAACGCAAACCTTTTTCTTAAGAAATACCCAGTGAGTGCGAAGAGCGTAGTTAGGAATATTTACATGGATGACTTTCTCGATAGTTGTGAAACTTGGGAGGAGGCTTGCGATCGTGTACGCGAGGTAGATGAAATTAATGCTCACGCTGATTGGGAGATGCATAGCTGGTCCAGTAACGAGTTGTCTATTTTTGGTGGGGGGATAGATGAGTCCAGTCAGTTCGTTAAAGCTGATTCTTTTGAGAGCGGAGGTGAAAAAGTTTTGGGTTTGCGGTGGTTCGTTGAGACTGATAAACTTGGATTCAATGTAAATTTATCTAAGGTTCGGCGGAATCTGGTTGACGGCACGGAGAAGCCAACAAAAAGGGAGTTTTTGTCTGTCATCATGTCAATTTTTGATCCTCTCGGTTTTTTGACACCTTTTAGAATTCATTCTCGAATTTTGATGCAGCAAGTATGGGCTAGTGGAATTAAATGGGATGAGAAAATTCACGGTGAGGAGTTCGTTAGATGGCAGGAATGGTTGCGGGGCTTGGAATTTGCTAAATTGTGTCGAATGAGTCGTTGTTATCAATTGAGAAGTTCTCAACGTCGTGAGGCGGAATTGCACGTTTTTTGTGACGCCAGTATGAAAGCTTTCGCGTCGGTCGCTTATTGGCGGTTTGAAATGCAGGAGGGTGTTTACCATACCTCTATTATCGCGGCAAAAAGTCGTGTAGCTTCGATAAAGGGGTCAAGTATTCCGAGGCTGGAACTTCAAGCTGCTCAGTTGGCTTCACGTTTTTCTTACACTTTAGGAAATGAACATGATTTTACCCTGACTAGGCGCGTTTTTTGGTCTGATTCTACGACTGTTTTGAATTGGATTAGGCGCGATCCAAAGGATTTTAAAGAGTACGTTGCTAATCGTTTGAAAGAAATCAGGGAAAAAATAGTGTGAATGAATGGCGTTACGTTCCAACTAAGGAAAATCCTGCCGATGATGCTACACGATTCGCAGCTGGTTGTTAGAATGAAAAAAGTCGGTGGTTTCAAGGACCGTCATTTTTAAGGAAAGATGAGTCAGAATGGCCAGATCAGGGAGTTTTGAAGTCTAGATGGAACGAAAAGATAACAGCGACTTAAAGCCGAAAGTTTTTAGCGTAAATATTGAAAAATTTAATCTAATTGATTTTTCGCGTTTTTCGAGATGGATTCGTTTGATTTATTCGACTCTTTACTTTTTGATGGCTATTGAGAAAATGAGGAGGGTGGAGTATTCTAGGACTAGTTTGAGACTTAAGGCAGAGAACTTGCATTAAAATTTCGCAACAGTCAGCTTTTTCGGAGGTCTTAGAAGCCCTGAAGGGCAAAAAGCCAATACCTAAGAATTCTAAACTTTTAAATTTAGATCCTTTTATTGATGGGAGAGGAATTTTGCGAATAAGTAGCAGATTGAGTAATTTTAAAGGTACTGATGGAGATTTAATTTATAAACCGATTGTTTTAGATAGCAAAAATCAGTATACTCAAGTATTGATTAAGCATTATCATGAAATAAACTTTCACGGGAGCCATGAGACCGTTTTAAACGAATTACGTCAGCAGTATTGGATTCTGGGGTTGCGTCAGGCTTTACGAAGTTTAGTTTATAAGTGTTCAACTTGTAAAATGATGCGCGCGAAACCAGCAAACCCGAAAATGGCTCCACTCCCGATGGCGAGAATAGCCTACAAAGAAAGGCCATTTTCGCATTCTGGAGTGGATTACTTTGGACCTTTCGCAGTGAAAATTGGAAGAAGGCACGAGAAAAGGGGGGTGTTTTGTTTACGTGTCTCACGGTTAGAGCAATTTATTTAGAGATTGCTCATAGTTTGGATACAGATTCCACGATTTTGGCTTTTAAAAGGTTCATGGCTAGGCGAGGAACACCAACAGCAGTTTATTCGGATAACGGGACAAATTTTAAGGGCATGTATAATGAGCTGAAGGATGCCATTGTTGCATTGAACGGTTGTAGTCATAAGTTGGAGGAATTTGCCGCGCGCAACAAATTTTATTGGTATTTTAATGCCCCAGCAGCACCTCACATGGGTGGTGCATGGGAGCGTCTTGTTTCATCCGTAAAAACTGCGATTACAGCAGCCTTGAAGGAGCAAGCTCCTAGAGAGGAGACTTTCCAGACGATTTTTGCAGAAGTGGAACATGCCGTGAATTCTAGGCCACTTACAAATGTATCTTTAGATCCGCGTGATGATGAGGCTCTCACACCGAATCATTTTTTGTTAAAAAGTTCCTCCGGTGCGGTTAGATTTGATAAATCAGGTGAGGTATCATTGTGTACACGTAAGCAATGGAAAATTTGTGAGAGAACCATGGATTTATTTTGGAAGAAGTGGTTACGAGAATACCTTCCTACATTGATCCCGAAAAGGAAATGGCATGATGAAGAACCTCCCGTGAAAGAGGGCGATGTTGTTCTGGTTTTGGACGACCAAGCTCCTAGGAATTAATGGAGGAAGGGTGTCGTAATAAAGGTTCATTCTAGTGCGGACAGGCAAGTGAGGATGGCGGACGTGAAGACAGCGTTGTCGATTTTGCCAAAACGTTCCACTAGAAAACTTGTTAAATTTTCTCGATGTTAGGGACGATTAATTTGAAAATTCTTTTTATTTTTTTTATTTTTTGTGGGTGGAGAAATGTTACAAACAGCTTTGTCCACTAATAAGTCGAATATTTGTTAAAGTACGTTCGTCCAACTTTTTATATTTTTATTCGTTATTATGATTTATTTTGTATTTACAATGTATTCAAAAATGTTTCAGCTGATTTGTTAGTATCGGTCGTGTCACAGTCAATCGAATCAGGGTTGACTGGGGGCGCCTTTTCCTCGAATAAGGAGGACCACGGAGCGTAAGAACCTTGGGTTCGAACGCAAACGTTTGACCACCAAGACATTTTTGAATAGATTTACGCGGTTAATATGGTTATGATTGTTTCTTTGTTTTTTGATGTTCTGTTTTTCGAGTGTTGGTGGACGAGTATACTTCATGTGGTTACTGTCAGCAAGCGAGCGAGCGATACTTTTTATCTTGACTAACATAATTCTTTGTATTGCTACTGCATAAATATTAAAATAAATAAACTGAAATAAAATCTGAACCATTGAATTCATTGTTTCGACGAGTTCGGAATGATGTTATCTTTCCTAAAATGCTATAGGAAGGAGGTGACAAGACACTTAGATTTCTATCAGGTATTTTGAGGGGCTGCATCGCCACAGGACACGTGTCAGCTTGCTGGAAGGAAACGGGGGTTTCATTCATACCGAAACCCAGTAAAAGAAGCTTCAGACCTATCAGTCTGACCTCTTTCCTAATGAAGACCCTGTAAAGATTGCTGGACTGTTCCATCAGGTAGGATATATTAATAAACAGTCCCATTCACCGAGCGCAGCATGCATATACCTGTGGTAAGTCCACGTAATCTGCATTGCACTCAGTAGTCAATTACATTGAGGAGCCTTTTGCGAAGAAAACCGTAATTAGGTCCTTCGTAGACATCGAGGGTGCCTTAAACAGCATTACCAGAGCAACTGTAGATGAAGCCTTGTCTAAGCATGGTGTACCTTATACCATCGGAAGATGGATCAAGGGAATGCTTAGTAATAGGAGCATCTTTAGTGAGTGGAATAGCAAGAGGATTAGGGCAATCATCAGCAGGGGGTGTCCACAGGGAGGGTTCTTTCACCACTCTTGTGGATTCTGGTCACGGGTAAACTACTGCGCTTGCCAGACGAACTCAGATTTTTCACCATCGCCTATGCAGATGACTTCGCTATAGTTGTCAGGGGTAAGTTTGAAGATGTCTAACCCGATCTTATTCGGAGGACGTTAGAGAGGATCTGCGAATGATGTGAGGCTAAATCTCTGGCTATCAACACTGATAAAACAGAGATTGTCACTTAAACGAGGAAATATAAATGTAAGACTAGTAAGAAAGTCTCCGTCAACGGGAAACAAATATTCTACGCGGAGGGCGTGAAATATCTAGGTGTATACCTAGATAAGAAACTTAAGTGGGAACTACACCTGCAGACTCAATGCAGCAAAGTTCTGATCATATTCATGCAGCGTAGGTCAGAAATCTGGACTTCATGGGGGCTAGAACCCCAGGTCGTCTTGTGGTTATACGAAGATCAACTATGCCGCGTTGGTATGGTGGAAAGTGACCGAAACAAGACCTCGTAGCGCGTACTGGACCATGTTCAGGCTGTCGTCTTGAGGGGCATTTACGGGCATAAATAAAGCACACTCACAGCCGCTGTTAGGATGTTGCTGGGTGTCCAAAGTTTAGATTTGGACATCAAACTGGTAGCGGTCAGTTGAAAGTGGCGAGCGCTAACCTCATAGCAATGGGTACTGCACTCAACATAATGGGAAGAGAGCCTACAAAACCACTTGGCGTCTGCTCGCCAGCGTTCCCTCACTTCTCGTGCAAGAATAAATAATAAGTCAGAGATTGTCTAAAGATTAAATTAAAAAGATTGTAATAATTGCTATGTTAGTCAAACAGGAGTATATTTAAGAAAACAGATTAATGGGCACAAAAGCAGTCTTAGACAGATAGTCGCTTTTTGTCGACGAAAAAAATTTTACGAAGGCCAATTAATAATAAATTAATTCTCAAAATTACAAATATTTTTTAATATTGTTCAAATGTCAATCGTAACTTAATCACCTGAAAAAAAAATCAATAATAAAACTAATTTTTTTCCATTTTAAAAAATTTGTCTAAAAATTTACAATATACAATATTATATCGATCTTAATTGATAATAAATATTTGAAAAATAATATTTTTATTTTTTATTTTGTTCATTCCTTGTCATCATAGCTTAGAAAAAACTTCTTAAAAATAAAATTGTTTGAGCTGAGTGTTTATTAATAGAAAGTGTGTATCAAATTGTTCCAACAAATACAGCAGTAGATAATTAAAGTATTTTGCTTAGCACTGATGTTAAAATAAGACCAAAATAAATTATTTATTTCATGTACGCATAGTCATACCCTTTCCAAAATTTGCTAATGGCATTAGCCTAATGCCAAGATTTTTAACTAACCTCTCAACTCCCTAATATCCGTTGTATTGATTGGAAGGTCTATCAAACGTTGCGTTGAATAGTTTTTTTTATATTATTATCCTCGGGCAACTTAGCTTGCACAGCTTGGTCAGCATTGTGGACTCTACGCATCACTGCCGAAGGTCGTCGCTCCAGATGTTCAACAGCATCCCGCTTGATGTTATCCATGATTTTGAGAGCTTTTACTTCTTCAGGATCTGGTCCATGAATCGTGTAAAATTTTGCTGTACCACCTTTTCGAACCACATACGAGTTACGACCTGTTTTGACGGTAGTCAAACGCGCCGGACACTGCTTGTTTTGCCTGCACTTCCAGTACATAACATCTCCCTTGCCGCAATCGGATTTAAGGTACAAAAATCCATCGAATAAATAGTCCGTCCTTTCTGAATAATTTCTGGGTCCATGATTTAGTTAGTTTTTTACCGGATAATTTTGGAAAAAAAAAAAAAATTTATGTATGCACGGTCGGAGTTTACCAAAAAGTAGGTTATAAATGATAATGAAAATTTATGAACAAAAGAAGAATGTCAAAACAGGTATTTCTTTGAAACGATTCAAATTTTGGAGTTTGGATTTTTAATGATTTTGTATGTTTTGTCTTGGATGTTTAGCCCAGATACCAAACCAAATGATAGCTGAATTCAAGGGCTTTCCAACGATATATAATTTTATATAAAAATTCGTTTTTATATCAAAAATAATCATCAATGCTGCAGGTGTTTTACAGTTCAGATATTTTACAGTTTAAAGGACTCGTTTGCAGCACTGATGATTTTTTTACTCTAAGCGGCTGTAACTTTGGTTTGAAAACGAATTTTTGCATAAAATTATATATCGTTGGATAGCTCTTAAGGGGAAGTCAGGCGAGGGTCCAATGGTAGTTAGTTAAAATTTAAAAAAAAAAATCGAGGGGATCAATTCAAAAAAGGGCTCTGTAGCAGGGTAGCGACATTGAAAAACTACATTTTAATAAAAACTGCATCAAAATTTATTGAAAATTGGCCGAGAAAAACGCAGAACGGTAATTTGGTATTTTTTTTCGTCGGCCGCATCAGCCGTGACAGCAGACACCACTGCTGCTACAGTGCGTTGCTGTGCGTGAGACCGCGCGTACGTAATTCTAACCAACAAATTTCTAATCATGCAATCAAAAAGTAACAAATTTGTTGTAACCCACGTTTTTGTTGTATTTATGTTTTTATAAGTAATTTCAAACAGTTGCAAAGTGATCAGAGCCAAGAGCTTAGAATCTTCAAAGCTGGTAGGACAAGATTTCAATAATCCTTAGTCAGGTTTGAAATGTATGAACTAAGCCAGCCAATTACATACTTGAGGTGATAAACACTGATAAAGTTTTTTATTGACACGGTCTCTGAGGGTATATTAGAGTCAAGATCTTAGAAACTTCAAAGCAAGTAACAAATTTTAAACAATTTTTAGTCATTTTAGAAATTCTAAATTTTATAAATAGTTTAAAAATATTTTTTTTCTACTTTTTCAATTGATTTATTTATCAAGAATTCTTTTTTAGTTTTAAAATTTTATAACTATTGAATACTTATATTACTTCAATACTTATAACTATTGAAAACTTGTCTTACTCGCTTTGAAGATTCTAAACTTTTGATTCTTGTATATGACTTATAGGGACAAAATTAAACAGATCTTGAAAAAATTTAATCTGGTTCATTTTTATGAGCTACATGCAAAGTTTATTATTGTCATAAAATCTTAAGATTTTCTTGGCTGACAATAAAGGTGTACTATGATTTTTTTTGTGCAAGGCAACCATGCCTTTGAGCATTGACATTTGCTCTTGCTGGGAGACCTACAACTTACTTTACATTTGAACTGTTCCAAAGCGTCAAGTCAATTCATTTGATAAGATCTCATTAGTTCAAGAAAGTTCTGATTGCATGAGTGATTGCAGCTACTGTTCCAATTTTTAGTTATCAAGTAGGCTAAAGTAAGTGGTCTCCCAGCAAGAGCAAATGTCAATGTTCACAGGCGTGGTTGACTTTACACAAAAACAGTAATAGTTCAGCTTTATTGTCAGCCAAGTAAATCTTAAAGAATTTGTAGCAATAATAAACTTTGTGTGAGTGAAGCTTATAAAAATAAACCTGATTACAACTCTTTCAAGATTTGTTTAATTTTATGACTATGTCTTGTTGTTGTTGTTGTTGTTTTTTTTTTTTTTTTTTTTTTTTTATGTACAGATATTGTTAAAACAACTATTTTATTGAAATATTACTTGTATTTGAAATTTTTATGGATCAAGAGACCTACTTTACATGAAGAAAATTATTGAAATTTTTACGATCTGAAGCAAATCAAGAGTAAATATTGAAGAAATAATTGAAGAAACATGAATTGTTTATAATGCAACTGAAGGGTTTTATTTAAGAAGAAAATTTTTTCATAAAACTAGTGATTTTGCTAATTTTATTTAAGAAATAATGTATGATTCTTTTTTTCAATTGACACATTTTCAGCCTTGTATTGAGTGTAATGAATAAGTAATTTTGAGTTTCAGCTTATTTCATTATTTTGATTTTTCATCACATATATATTTGATTTTGCAAGATAATTTTTACTACGAATTTGATTTATTGAGGAGAGGTAGCTGAGGAGTAAGCCGTAAGGCAGTCATAAAGTTTTACAAACTTATAGGTTAGACGCGCAGAGCCACGCACAGCAACAGCGACAGACGACGACATGGCTGCCGCGATTGACGAAAAAAAATCTTCAACTGCCGTTCTGCGTTTTACTCAGTGAATTTTGAATCAATTTTCATGATTTTTTTTTTTAAATTACAGCTTTTTAATTTCTCTACCCTGCTACAGAGCCCTTTTTTAAAAATATTTTCTTAATTAAAATCTATTCATCAAAAAAACTCGCCTGACTTCCCCTTAAGTTCAGCTATTATTTGGTTTACTTTTAAAATGTATATAGCGCTTTCCACGTTCACCAGAGGGTGCTGAAGGTGGCTACCTGATATAGTTTGAAGGTTATTTATCATTTTGGAACGGTAAAAACCACTTCTGCTTGCCGGTGACTATATCTAAAGTATTTTTACAATAAATTATGGATTAATATAATATTTTTCTATTTTTATTGTCAAACTTACATTTAAATTTTTGAATGATTACGATAATTTTGGTGTCATTTTTTAACTAAATTTCACTTTTCAGCTTTTGTTATAAAAGTATAGTGTAAAAGCATATAAAAATACATATCATTGAAAAGTAGAGCGAAAAACGCATCCCTAAAAAAAACAAAAAAAAAAATACGCTTCCCATTTGAAATTTTCGAGTAAAAATTGATTGTTTATAAGAGTTTTCATTTTTTTCATAATATTATTTACTTATATATTATAATATTATTAGCTTTAGTAACGCTATTATTACATAAATTGAGTACTGTAACAACAGGGGGTTATGTAATTTTTAACGCCCTTTCAGAAAATATATATTTTGTCATGATTTTAAGCTATCACAACAGAAAAAAGTCCAAAAAGCCATGTTTATTTAAAAATTTTGAGGTTATGTTACACATAGAGACGATAAAAACAAATATAATCATACTTCAAAAATTTTTCAGTAAATTAAAACTCAAGAAGAAAAAAATGAGACCTTCACCATTTCAAACGAGTCATTTAGACGCTCACAATAAAATTTTGAAAAAAAAAAATCGTCGCTACTTTTAATGGTCAATAATGGGGGACGGCCCACGATTGCCCCTCACAAAAATTGTCGGGAAAGATGCGCTTTTGATACCTCTAAAACATATCCAAAAACCGGAACTGTGCAACTCCCATTTTTTTTTAAATGCAAAAACTACCTAAAACTATGGCTCCCCATGTATTTTAAATGGAGCATGAAAGTCTCTGCGCATGCGCACTAAGTGAGCTGACCAAAAAAAACAACTACGGGATGTTGAAAGGGATCCTAAAAGCCACCTAATCCTGAAGTTTCAGTTGATTCGCTTAGGATCAGATTTTGGCGATTTCGCAGGAGGCTTTGGCTAAATTTTGTCGAATCACATGCAAGTTACTGAATTCTGAAAATTTGATAAATGATATTGTATGTTTTTTTATCATCCAAAAATTATAATCACAAACACTAATATAACATTATAAAGAGTTACGTCTTAATTTTGTAAACGAGTTGAAAATCTACTGTATAAAATGGTAACCCCCCTTTTTTTAAAAATATTACCTCATGCATAATGCAGAAAATAAAAAAAGAGTCCATAAAAAGGTTTAAAAAGTATCTTTTCATTGTTATCCTATCCAAGAAGCAAAAAAATTCATACAATAATTTTTCAATCATGAGAAATTTAGAAAAGCCTTTTTTAACAAGACAAATAGTCTGCAAGTGCACATCGTGTTACGTGACAGTTATAACATAAATTTAAAAATAGTTAATTTGAGTAAGTGTATGAATTAAATGTACGAAAGAGCATGATCAGCACCCGTTCCCACGGAGCCTGGCTGCCTAATCAGCGTCTTGACGAGAAAAAGTCGAGGTGGAGGGGACAGCAAGGCTCCGCGAGGAACAAGTGCAGGAGCTAGGGACAGTGAAAATTTGAATTAAAATTAGAACACATCGCGCGGCGAACTTATACTAATTTAATTGTATCGAATACTCCTCGAGTTTTATAAGTTAAAAATTATTGTTACCTAAATATTTTGACCTAAATATTGTAACTCAAATATTGTGACCTCAGTATTGTTAATTAAAGATTGTGACCTAAATATTGTGACTTAACCTTGTGACCTTTAATAAAAAAATACCTCAATTACAATAGAATATCTGTGGGACTTGTGTGCACCTTCACCCTTTTTATTTACTAGCATCGTCGCAAGGACCCGGAGAGAGGACACCTAAAAGGTAACCATTCATATTCAGTAATATTTAAGTTTTGCCGTCGTCATACGTGGGTAGGACAGGTTCCCCGGGTAATTTCCCTCCTTCCCGGGCTTGCTGAAAATAGGAGCGGACCGGTGTCTTCACAGACACCTATCAATGGTAGCAGAAAGCGTAGTTCGGCCTCCCCGAGGAAAACTTACGGTAGTTTAGGAATTTTCTTTGCCAGGACAGTGCGTAGGCTACTGTCCTGTAGTGTTAAATTAGGTTAAGTTAAAAAGAAATAATCTTTAGTAATGGTGAGGATAATAATAACGATTAAAAGAATAAATAATTTGGAATTAATTTTGCCAAGACATTGTTGCTTACCCAACGGTCTTGTAGTTTTAAGGCTTCAATAATTATAAGTTGAAAGAATTTAATTTTAAGCTCGAGATTTGCTCTCAAATTATTTAAATTTGAACTTTATCACTCACTTTATTTAAATTTGAACTTTTTATTTAAATCAATTTAATTTACATATTATATTAATTTATTCTTGTTAGTATTTTATAAATCAATATTCGAAATTTTGACGCAATAATTTGTATAACTCTTCATTTGGGGTGAATTCTTATTATTTTTTAACAAACCATTAACTTCAATTTATTTTTACAAGTATTTAATAAATCATCAAACTCGATAGAATTGTGGGGAATTTTAATTTTAGACCGAATTAAAATAAATTTTATAGTTTCAACAAAAGTGTTTGCAAAAAAAAAAAGAAAGAAAAAAAAAAAAGAAAACTCCAGAACTGGAAAAGTATCAAGTTACATTATTTTTTATCGCTGACAGTGTTGCACATGCTGTCTTTGTGCAGTTTAGACACTACATCCCTAATAACAAAGATCAATTTTTATTTTTCTTCATTAATCATCAAATTATATCCTCTTACTTAGCTCCAGAGTTGGCGATAACAGATTAAATTTTTTTTTGTCCGTTTAATTTTATTTTTTTTATTTAATTTTTGTCTTGAAATGGAACGAGAAGGAAAGAAAAGACAGAAACAAAAAAACAAAGAATTGTAATTGTAAATTTCGATATATCAAACGTAAATTTTAAACTTAAAATTTGACAGAGTCTTAAACGTGGTCTACTTTTGTGCCGTCGTTCGCTTATTCTCGTCTCACTCCATTCTCTTTTTCGCCGCGTAACATGGTTATATCTTCAATTAATAAACACAGCCGATCGCGCTACCTGGCTAGCTTGTTCTTTTTTTTATTTTTATGGAGTGTGAAACCGATAAATGTTATTTGATCGAAATTAATTTTTATACACACGTTCTTTTGCTCCATTCTAGATAGATCATTGATTTTACTGCGCAATAGCCATTGTAGTTATATTTTCTTTTGTATGTTTTATGTTAATTATAATATATTCACCAAATTCACAACTATACTCACATATACGACCTACTAACCTTTTGACTTATTAAATGAACCGGGACCTATATAATAAAGTGACCGACCCGTGAACGATTTAGAGTGTGAGGACAAAGGGATCAGTCACTGGATGTATATGGTAACTTCAGCTGGTTGCTCAACATCCATTTCCCATGACCAACAGCGCCCTGGCAGGAGGAGCAGGCCAAAATTACCCCACGCAGGCAATGAGTACAGCATTATTGGACTTGGCTAATAGCCTAAGCCTGCAGAATTCGGTCGCCGGAATAAGCACCTATGATGGGAGTAACATTACCCTAAAGGACCTTCTGCAAGACATCAAAAATGGGGCGGCATGTGTAGGAACTGAAAAACAGAAAACCTATGTACAAGCTGAACGAAGCAAACTTAGGCGCCCAGCAAAGGACTGCGCGTATGGAGAAACATTTAATACCATTAATGAGCTCTGTGTGCATCTACGAAAGAGATTTGCACCAGGTAGAGGATTCGCTTATTATAGCAATAAGTTGCGCACCCTTTATCCGAGACCAGGCGACTCGGTCAGGTGTTTGAAGGATCAGATAAAAATTCTTCTCAGCTGCTCACGTGAGGCGTTGGAAGAGGAGAAGGGCGAAGCTTTCCGAGAAGACATGATGACCACGCTGATGGACCGCTTCGGTCGACATTTTTATTAGAGGTCTGATGGGAAATCTTAGCCAACTTGTAGACCGTATTAAACCTAACACTCTTGAGGAGGCATACGAAGAAGCGGTTCGCTTGGAAGCACGGATGGATGCCGGCACTATCCCTGACAATAGGAAATATCAGGGAACATTTCAAGACAGACAATTCACTCCATATACTGAGACTTTAAACTACCTAGGGGCTCGTCCCAATACGACTGGATCGAGCCAAGGCCAAACTTCGGATACATCGGACCAAGTTATGCATATGACGATGTAACTTTAAACGGATATGATGAATCAAGACCTATAAATAATTTAACCTATGATCCAGATCGAGACGATTATCCAGCTATCAACAGCCAAAGTAACATATGTCCCTCACCAGGTCCTTTCGAATTACACTCTAGACCAAACTACTGGCAACCGCAAGGTTATTATTATTACAGGGTTCCTACCCATAACCTGGTTTCTGAAATACCTTGTATGATGGCTATGATATGAGCTTCCGAGAATATGCCAAGGCCATAGACTCTATAGCACGGACTGTTCCTGCGCATGCATGTACCTATTCCCTCAACCAAGTGCGGATTAATCTACACGGTGATGCCCGACGAGTGACAAAAGAATGGTATTTCAACAACCATCATGATCTACTGCACTTGTTAAGTAGCTATTTTGAAATATCAAGAATTGAATTGAATTGAATGAGTTTATTAATTGTACATTATGCTGTACAAAAATAACAGCTTTTACATAGGTTGATAAATAACAAGTAGATCAAACTAATAAATATGATATAAATAATATAAATCATATAAATGATAATAAAAACAATAAATAATAATAATAAACATAGTATTACTAAAATAAAAATAAAAAATAATATAATAAAAAAAAGTAAACAGTTTTTAATGGTATACTTAATCACCACTGTGAGATAACTTAACTATTACTATCAGTCACGAAGATGCATCATATTAATTAACTACTTAAAGTCCGTGTATCACAGATAGTGTATAAATATCTTCCTCACTACAATGATGGCTATTATCTCACTGTCCAGGCAACTGATCCGTAGCCTGCGAAATATGCGGCGAAAATATGAGCTTTGATGAGTCGTTTAAATACAGGGAGTAGAAACATCCTGGATCGAACAAAAGGTTAACGAAGTTGTAGAACAACGTACGAGTCCGTATGGCCCCCTTGTTCCACAGGAAAATACAACCTACACGTCTGTAGAAACCATGGAACTGAATTCAAGCCAAGAAAAGATGATAGAGATCCTTGTCACTGATGAGAATCAGTTAGAAGGCCGAATCTCCGACTCGCTATCCAAGCTGACCTCATATCTGGAACACACAGCACCACCTGGAGTGGACACCCTAACGGATCATCAAGCTGATCGAGAGTTTGTTGTAGAGCACGAGTCTGTAGTTTCAAGAGAAACACCTCTACGCGTTGGAAGATAACGCACTTGAGCAGGATACTTGTGAAATACTTAACTCATCCTTTCATATTCCTTTGCAAAATGTAAAGGTATTGAAGAGGGGAGAAAAAGCTCCACCCAATTTGAGAAAATTAATGTCCTCTTATCTTTGTGTATGGTAGGGAAGTTGACGGAAACTTCAACCTGAAACCATCACAATGACAGCAATTACGTCAAGGACTTCACTGCATCCCATAGTAACCTTTCAAAGGAGAACCGACCACAGTGCAAGAGGGGCAGCACCGATTACCAAGCCCCGATAACACTACTAAACCTTGGAGAAGTTAAAGCTGAGAAAAATGTTATTGCACCCGTATATCATGTAAAACGGCCAAAGAGACTATTTAATCTCGCAATTTTTGAAGGTCCAACCTTTGAGAACCCGGAAAACAGTAAGGACTTTTATCAGGACCATTCTGGAAATGAAGAATCTTGGAAACCCTCAAGCTCGAGAATGACACAGAAGTGGGATCGAGCATATATGGACCAAAATCAATTTGCTACGAGAGAAGGAAACCTTGTCACTAGTGAAGCTGGAATCAAGTGGAGGACCAAATACCAAGGGTTCAAGTATCGACGCAAAAGACTTGGCCCTGAGCCTTACAACTCTTTGATTTCCAAACAACCTATCTTTTTTTGATGGGGAGAGACCAAAAACACACATGACCTAAATTCCAAGTAAAAATTTTGGTAGGCCGAAAGGATATGTTTAAGTATTGTCCAAGTCTCGCATCTCAGAGTGGATGACCATTAACAGTCGTTGAAGATTGTCGAAATAGTAGGGAGAGATAATGTGATGCAGGAATTACCTAATGGTAAAAAAATCCGAAATCACAGGGGCAGCTTAATGACGTACCCCCAGGAACCAGCGAAAATGACTTATACTCTTTCGTATGTTTACAGTAATGCAGAGATTTACCTATACGTTGGAAATTACTCCAGAATCTGGGGAACGAACCTATAACCTTACCCAATTACAGGCCTTAACTACGAGAGGCTGGAGTATTTCATCTTCAAAGGACTGACTGGAAGTTGATCGTTGCCGTGGAGACCAAAATACTGCTTCAGGACTTTGAAGCAGACCTTATTCTAAGGAAGGTTTTGTAACTACCGAAATTTCAAATTACTTACACTTTAAATCCTGCACCGCCTACTCTACAATAGGTAAGCGTCGAGGTGGGCGTCCCCTTTTTCCTTAATGAGTTTATCTTATTCCATTTTCGACGAAAAATTAGTTAAGTAAGTTAATCTTCTGTTCAAGTTTATTTTCAATTTAAATTTTAGATTGAATTTTTGTTCGAAATTTTTTGTTGGTAACTACTGGTTTGAGTTTTGTAATTACCGATTTGATACTTTCGGTACCCCTTAGAATAAGGTCTGCCTTGAAGTATGTGACCGAATAACTACCCTTACACAAAGGTGCCGTGACCATGGAGGAGACCAACCTTGTGAAGGGGTAGTTGACCTAGAATTTTTTTTTGCCAATACTTATGAAACCCTGAAAGATTTGAACCAAGAAATTACTGACCGAATAAACGACCTTAAATAAGAAGGAGTCTACAACCTCGAATCGGAAATGAGAAAAAAAGACTTAGGACCGAAACGAAATCAATCATTTCCAGACAAACAAGAAGAATTTATTCTAGTGTACAAGTTTAATTCAAGTTAGAACAATTTTAGAGACTGATAGGTATTCAAAGAAAAGAGTGCCCTATGTAGTGAAAAGAGTGAAAATCATCTAGGAGTTATGAATCAATTTATATGAAATACTGTGTGACTAAATGTTAGGGTGTAATCTTCAACCAAGGACTAAAGATAGATTCAGAATGATTTGTGAGAGAAACTGTAAAAATCTAATACGTGTGCATGGATGTGTGCTTGATTTTGTGTTGTATTTTGTATGAAGGACCGTTAGAATGGAAAAATGAGTGTGATAGCATATAACACCGCGACTCGCAGATGAGTGAGACCTAGTCGGACCTATTACCTTCTATTGCAAAAGACTCTGAAATCGAACAGGATAACTGATAGCGCAGTAACGCGTACACATAAGGTGTAAGAGAATGTTTAATTAAGTGGATGAATTTTTATTTTTGTGAAAATGTAAAATGATGCGTTAATTAATTTTTTTACTATGCAACCATTACTTGCAAGGCTCAAGAATGAAAATATCTAGACAAAAAAGTATTCACCAACCCTGGTTATCTATCAAATCCGTACCTAGATAACTCCTTCAATATTTTCTTTCTTCTGTTTCACTGCTAGCCAAGCAAAACTACACCTAAAACAAAAACATACAACAACTA
This sequence comes from Encarsia formosa, assembly GCA_038277355.1. NCBI lineage: Eukaryota > Metazoa > Arthropoda > Insecta > Hymenoptera > Aphelinidae > Encarsia > Encarsia formosa. The sequence goes on along the minus strand of CM076185.1, from coordinate 48,419,281 downwards.
ATATAGCTCTCGTTGTAAGTGAAAAAAAAAGGTCATTGGAAAATACATAAATGGAAAGACCCAAGGGTAACCCAGTTAAACTACTATTTTTGAAACTCGATCAGTTTCAATAGTAAACCAAACCCTCAATGGGAGAATTTGGTCAAAATGCACTCAAGACCGCGACTTGCAACTCATCGTAGCCCTAGTCACTGGCACCCAGTGTCCAGCGGTTAAGGTGCGAGAGGGTTAGCCTGGGACCTTGCAGTAGCCTCACTCATTAGATCAAAGTCCAATGGATAAGACATAGCGCTTTAATTTGACTGAAGGAAAGAACCTCTACCTCTGGTACGTTTGTCGAGATAACAAACGTTCTCTGATAAAAAAAAAAAAAAAAAAAAAAAAAGAGGGGGCAGGATTCTTTAAATAATGTTGTTTGCTTGATGCATATCTGACACTTAATGACCTAATAATCCTCATGACTAAACATAACACAACAACCACAACTTCATTTATACACTTATACCAACACACAATATGATCTTGATCTTATACCCACCCTCCCTCCCAAAGAACCTATCCCTACCTTATACCTAAGTTCACCAGGGACGATGAACACTTGAGGAAGGGGGTGTTGTCACGTGACAGTTATAACATAAATTTAAAAATAGTTAATTTAAGTAAGTGTATGAATTAAATGTACGAAAGAGCATGACCAGCACCCGTTCCCACGGAGCCTGGCTGCCTAATCAGCGTCTTGACAAGAAAAAGTCGAGGTGGAGGGGACAGCAAGGCTCCGTGAGGAACAAGTGCAGGAGTGAGGGACAGTGAGAATTTGAATTAAAATTAGAACACATCGCGCGGCGAACTTATACTAATTTAATTGTATCGAATACTCCTCGAGTTTTATAAGTTAAAAATTATTGTTACCTAAATATTTTGACCTAAATATTGTAACTCAAATATTGTGACCTCAGTATTGTTATTTAAAGATTGTGACCTAAATATTGGGACTTAACCTTGTGACCTTTAATAAAAAAATACCTCAATTACAATAGAATATCTGTGGGACTTGTGTGCACCTTCACCCTTTTTATTTACCAGCATCATCGCAAGGACCCGGAGAGAGGACAACTAAAAGGTAACCTAGGTTTAAAAATTTCCTGGGTGATTTCCCTCCTTTGCGGGCCTGCTGAAACCGGTGTCTTCACAGACACCTATCACAATGTATTAGGTTTTCCACTGATACAAATTTGAAAGTACATGAAATAATCTTGAAATTTTGTGACTTGTAAAATCCAAATAAAAAATTATATTATAATAAAAATTAAGCTAATGTATTTGTAAATAACTGCATAGATCAGTTATGGTCTAGAAAGACTTACACGAATAAAATGTATGTGTACAAAGATGAAACTTTATTTGGAAATACTTACCGGCTCTCCATTAAGTACCCATGTTATATTAGGCGCATAGTCAAAACTATTAGTTGTGCAGTTCGCTTTCACTCTCTCGCCAGCTTTTAACTGAACTTTTTCTGCTTTTAGAGTTGGATTAGTAACAGGAACATCTAAAAAGAAGTTGTGTCAAAAGGTATTGATTTTAGAAAAAGTTTTTTCTTTTCTATTAAATTATTTATCACAATTTAAGAATTTAAAAAACAAAAAACATGAAAAGTTTTTAAAATTTTTGACTTATACTTTTCAAAATACTACTTTCATTTATCAACGGTCGATACGAAAAAGGGCACTTTGGAAAAATTAGCGAAGTAAAAAGTAACAACAAGTAGGTGCTGCGAGTAAAATAAGCTGAAATGGCTGTTTTTAGCGATTTTGGCAAAAAATATCATACCACTTAATAATAACAACAAAATAACAGGACAAGCTCCTCGAATGATGAGTTTACTCGTTGGCGGCGTAAAAAAAATCCAAAAACTATTCAAAAAAATCGTAATCCAGCAGCGGAGTAAAAGATAACGCGCTATCTTCCAGCGACGTAAAGAATAACACGAAATTTATACTGGCCACGTAAACTGTAACATAGGAGCATGACCAACTGTTTGGTGCTTACTATTTATCGCTTCAGCCGCGTAAAAAAAATTCTGATAACTAAGAGGTTAGCGACGATAAAAATAACATCAGCTGTGTAAAACTAACAAAAATTTGACCAGCCACGTAAAAAATAGCACGAATGAATGTTTCATTATTTTGATAAGTTGTGAGCTCTTGGGACAACTAAATTGGTAGTTGCAAGGCTTGCAACGATAAAAATAAACCTATCCGTGTAAAACTAGCATGAACCACGTCAGCCGCGTAAAAAATAACACGAATAGTTTCATCATTCACTTTATGACTTGACGCTTATGAATCAACCAGATCGCCATACTTGCAAGACAAGCGATTAAAGTAACTTCTGCTGATTTTTCTCAGGTGGTGTTACTTTTATCGTCACTAGCCTTGAAATTACTGATTTAGTTGTCCTAAGAGCTCGCAACTTATCTAAATAATGATAACATCATTCGTGTCATTTTTTAAGCGGCTGGTCCGATTTTGGTGGTTTTACACCGTTGGTGTAATTTTTATCGTCACTAGCCTTGAAATTCCCGATTTAGTTGTCCCAAGAGCTCGCAACTTATCTAAATAATCATAACATCATTCGTGTTATTTTTTACGCAGCTGGTCCAATTTATGGTGGTTTTACACCGCTGGTGTTATTTTTATCGTCGCTAGCCTTGAAATTACTGATTTAGTTGTCCCAAGTGCTCGCCACTTATCGAGATAATAATATAATTATTCGTGTTATTTTTTACGCGGCTGGTCCGATTTTTGGTGGTCTTACACCGTTGGTATTACACCGAAAAAAAAAATGCGTAGAGCACGCACTGACTTTTCTGCGTAGATCTACGCAAGCAGGACTGCGCAAATCTACGCCTGACCCGACTGCGTGTAACGCGCAAGTAAACCAGCCGTAGAATTCGGCGCCGGCTGGAGTGGATGGAGATTATATATATATATATATATATATATATATACGTAAACAGTGCGACGCGGCGGCGGAGTTTACGGCTGGTTTACTTGCGCGTTACACGCAGTTGGGTCAGGCGTAGATTCACGCCTAGGCATATGCGTAGAACTGCGCCGTACTGACCGCGCGCTCTACGCATATTTTTTTTCAGTGTACACTGGGAAAATAATGGGTATCATCTAGCCCATTAGTAGGGTTATGTTATGCCCAGCAGCTTCGGGCATCAGAGTTACCGTGGTGGGTACGGTGGTACCCGACGTGGGAACTACAATCCCCAAACTGTCGTGACAACGCCCTCTACCGTTGTTTTGGATCTGCCTTTTGCTTAGTTTTACCCGTATGTGGGCACCACCGTCCCCACTGTCGAGCAGCAGCGCTCCTATTTTTGGGATCACTGACTCCCATTATTTTTTCAGTGTACTTTTATCGTCGCTAGCCTTAAAATAAGCGATTTAGTTGTCCCAACAGCTTGCAACTTATCGAAATAATTATACGATTATTTGTGTTATTTTATACGTGGCTGGTCAAATTTTTGTTAGTTTTACACAGCTGGTGTTATTATTATCGTCACTAACCTTTTAGTTGTCAGAATTTTTTTTACGCGGCTAAAGCGATAAATGGTAAGCACCATACATATTGGTCATGCTCCGTGTTACAGTTTGCGTGGCCAATATAAATTTCGTGTTATTCTTTACGTCGCTAGAAGATAGCGCGTTATCTTTTACTCCGCTGCAAGATTACGATTTTTTTGAATAGTTTTTGGATTTTTTTTTACGCCGCTAGCGAGTAAACTCATGATTCGAGGAGCTCGTCCTGTTATTTTGTTGTTATTGTTAACGCGGCATGATAATTTCTGCCAAAATCGCTAAAAACAGCCTTTTCAGCTTATTTTACTCCCGGCACCTCCTTGTTGTTACTTTTTACTTCGCTAATTTTTCCAAAGTGCCCTTTTTCGTATCGACCATCGATATACACCACTTATCTTTGGAATAGTCCACCCTATCATATTCACCTTGCACCATCTCCCACCTATCTTAAACAACTCATCAAGACGCACATCTTTACAGCTGAAAGGAAAGATTAAACATCAATTACCATTGTGCGACTCAATAGCCACTACTGTACAAGTGAGATATTTACTGTACGGCGATCTTTTAAAATCTTGAGTGTTATTGCATGACCATACTACTGTTAATGATTTGAATATTCTAGTAATAAAGAGACATTACCCAGACTGTTATTTTCTGTTGTATACTTTTTTCATGTTTCATTTTTATTTTTATTTTCATTGTTTTATTTCATTTAATGAATTGATGATATCATTAAATTATATTATATTTTATTATTCTTTTGTTTAATATTTCTTACTTTCATATTACTTCTTATATCATACTTCGGACAAAAATAAGCAGCTGCGTAAAAAAATTGAAATAACAAAGCAGCTGCTTTCATAATTTCGAAAAAAAATTTTTTTTTGAACATCTAGCTTTTGACTGCTAGATGCGGTGAGAGATTTGAGAGTGTTAAAAACCAGCTGAAAAAGTCCGTATGGAAATCCATATTAAAATTTTAATGGACCCATAAGGGTGCAGGCAGACAAAAACTCGGGTCAACCAGCGTCCAGTAATGTAATTTAATAATTTTATTGTTAAATGTAAGAAATTAAATATAATTTACATTAGCTTGTAATACTGGATTATAATATATCTTTCTGCAGCAACTTTAACGGATTAAAACTTAAAATTTATGCCTTGAATATTTTTTATCTAAATGTTTTTTTTTCACCGACAAATGAAATTTTCTTTTATTTATACTTAATAAAAGTTTTAAAGTATGTTGTAAACAATTTTTTTTTCGTGAATTATTTTTTTTTGTGACATTCAAGAATGTTAGTTCAGGAGTTGGTCAAGGGTCTCATCTAAGTCCAATTTTATTTTTGATCTTTATTAATGATATAGTTTTTTGCATTAAATACTTAGATTCTCTTCTTTTTGCAGATGAAATGAAGGTTTTTAAAGTTATCCCTAAAATCCAGCTGGATTTCGGTTCCAAAATGATGGCTCGATTTTCAGCTGGATCTCAAAAAAAAAAAAAAAATTTCGTTAATATTGTTTAAAATTAAGTTATTATTCAGTTAGAAAAGCAGGCAGGCTGCAAAGTAGTCACATCGACCCTTTGCACGAAGCCATCCAAGTTCCCGTCTATATGGGGTGACATATATCCGAATACCATAAATACAACGAATCCCCCTATTGAGAACTCGCTGTATCCTCAGATTTTGCTCAGCAGAAACATTGCAGTACACCAGGGAGAAGTAGTCCACCAGAGGGAAGAGTAACGTCTGGATAAGGTGCTTCCTTAGCTTGAGGGCGGTACTCCGCCTGAAACAGTTAAGCCTGTACATCAGAGCTCTCTTGCAAATCTATGAGGCATGATCCTTCCAATTCAGTCTCGTCTCGAGCAGGACCACCAAGCTACGCACAGACGACACGAATGAAATTCTAGAATCATGCAGGGTCAGTGAGTCCACGCCAATCTCAGTGACTCTGTCCACATAGTAGCCTGATCCTAAGATCATAGCCTTGGTTTTCCCAACATTGAGCGACAGACGATTTCTAGCAGCCCAGTCCACTATCCGTTCCGCATTTCGGCTAAGCCGGTCAAACAGTGAAGCAAGTTCTTTGATTCAGCCCTGCAAATATATTTGCAGATCGTCCGCAAAAACAATATGACATACGCCAGAGTCAAGTCCCTGTGCAATGTCTCTGACATAAAGCGCGAAAAGCAGAAGTCCGGATACCGAGCCTTGTGGCACGGCTTTATTGAAATGGCAAAATGAAGTCAAAAAACTATCTTCTGCCCTCACTGCTTGCGAACGACCTGACAAATACGAAGTAACCCATCTGAGTGGCTCAGATGAGAAATCAAGAGAGTGGAGTTTGGTCATTAGGCTCAGGTGATCAACCGAATCGAAGGCCTTGCTAAAGTAAAACAGTACCAGTGCACTCATGTGTTTCTCATCCATTCCTCAGCGTATGTCATCAGTAAGTTTGAGTAGGGCAGTTTGGGTGCTGTAATCCGTTCTGAAACCCGACTGAAAGGGTATAGCGGCCCCCACGGCAAACCCTTACAATATATACATCATTCGAAAGGACATAAAAGAAAGAAAATTTATGGCGCAAACCGCAGCTCCCTATTCCCATTCTAGGGACCCTAGGGTCTAAAATAGTGATTTTTCAACTTTCATTAATATCTCAGAACCTAAAAGAGCTAGAGACATGCGGTTTGCGGCAAAAAAATTCTTTAAAAAAAATGTAGTTCGCCTATCTTTTTTAATATTATTTTTCACGCCAAATTTAAACCGTTTGGGCCACTTTTCGAATTTTTTTACCTTAAATTTGCGATTAAAAAAAATTAAAGGTAAACACCTCGCTAGAAAAAAAACTATGTGATGTATTTTAACGAAAATTAACCACTCTGATTTTTTCAGATTTTTGAAAAGGGTGGAGGGCACTTCTCTGACCGATTTATTAAAACTTTAAAGAGCCGTCTAGTGGACGCATATTAAGTAAAAACTAAAAATTATATGAACGGTTGAACTGCATACAAACCGCGCATGCGCAGTTAAGGGAAAAAAATTTGCAGTTTGCGCAAAAAATTTCCTTTTTCAAAGACCTTTCGATTGATATATATATTGTAGGGGCTTTTGCGAAAAAGTTTTTTAAGAATCATCCCAAGGCCAATTTATAACTTAAAAATCCTAAAGGTTAATATAACCCTACCCTCGCTGGGGACCTCATGACCTTGCCGTGGTGCGAAGGCTGAGCCAAGGCCCTCCCTGTCGGCCCTGCTGGGCATTTAAGGGAGGGCGAATGAGTGAGGGTGAGTGGAGGATCCCTATAAACGGGCTTTCCTCATGGATGGTTGGGATCCCTATAAACGGGCTCTCCCCTGAGTGGGATGGATCATACGGCCCTTAGACTTCCGGCTTGGTCTGACTTGAGAGCTCACGGGGACCAAGAAGTGGCCTACCCAATATAAGGTGTGAGATAACCGTGCCGAGGGATGCGTGGCACAGGGGGTGCTGTGTCTTGAATGGTTCCTCCGGGACACCGGGCCGAATCCTGGAGTACCTGAGGCCTTACCCGTCATTGGCGGTCCATGGCGGGTTGACACTGTAAATCCGCCCTACTCGTGGGATCAAAATTGAGACTACATTGAACAAACAAAACGAGTCGATGAATACGGGCTCTGAACCGACCATCGACTCGGAGACAAACAACCCTGGAGGCTCTGACCCCAAGGTTACCGAAACCCACTCCAGGACGGTCACTAGACCGAAACCATTGAGTGGAGCGCAGCGAAGGAAAATCCTTCGGCAAAAGGCTAAGGAGGAGGGCAAACCACCTCCCAAGTTTCATAAGGGGATGAAGCATCGGTGGGGTCAGAAAGAGAAGCGGGCTAGTACTGGGTCCACTGACTCCGTCTTTGTATCGATACCCAGCATGGCTAAGAGGATGGCCTCCCCTAGCCTGGAGATACCCGAGAAGCAGGGGCTGCTGAAGCGACCTAAAGTGGATCGCAGATATGCTGCAGCTGCATCTAACTCTCCCAAAGTAGCCCTCACTTGTGGAAACTACCTAGGAAGGGAGATGCCTGCCGCTGTCTGCACGAAACTGCAGGAAACAGTAGTCAGCAAGGTACTTGCTATCGAGGGGGAGGGGGCCTTTGTACCTTGGTTCCTAGACTCGTTCCCCAGAAAGGGCACGTTTGTCTTCGTCTGTGCAGACGAAGCCAGCAAGATCTGGCTGGAAAGCGAGGCCACGCTACTCGACTTAGGGCAACCAAACCTAAAGGCGAGGATAGTTTCATCAGAGGACAGTACGATCACTAAGGTGATCACCTGGCTCCTTCCGGGGGTTAAGACTGCTCACGATCTCATCATACTGGTCCAAAGGCAGTACGAGTCGGTCGACACGACTAGGTGGGCAATCCTGAGTAGGGCTCATGATGGATGCCTAATTCTGGGTCTAGACCAACCATCGGTCGTGGTACTCCAGAGCCAAAACTTCCAGCTTTGGGCAGGGGTCGGCAAAGCAACCTTCAGGCTGCTAAACCGCCCCTCTAACAAGGCGGGAAGTAGCGGATCTACGGAGAAAGCAAAAATGGAGTAGCCCTCTCGGCTACTTCCATACTGCGATTCTCCCAAATCAACTTGCACCATTGCAGAAGCGCCTCTGCAGTTCTAGCAAGGCGCATGGCAATGGTGCATACACACATACGGGAACCCTAGTTGTACAGAGACAAAGTGAAGGGCTTGAAAAGCTGTGGGGAACTGCTCGTGGGCTCCAGCAATGGAGACGCCCGGGCTTGCATCTCCATGAAGGGTGTTAACGGTATTTTGTTACAGGAGCTGAGTTCCCGGGACTACACGAACGTAAGGATAGAGATCGCGGAAAAGGAGGGCCAAACGAGGAATGCAGTCATCTCGTCCATTTACCTCCCCCACGACGAGGAAGCTCCCACAAGGAGCACGATGAAGGTGATCGAATACTGCAGCTGTAGTAACCTTGATCTGATTATTGGTTGCGACGCCAACGCCCACCGTGTGGCGTGGGGAAGCACCGATATTAATGATAGAGGGTCTGAGTTGCTTGAATTCATCACGGGTACACAGATGGACATTGCCAACAGAGGCAACACGCCAACCTTAGTTACTGCCAACAGAAGCGAGGTCCTGGACCTCACGCTGGCTTCAATGAACTTCAAGAACTGCATACGTGGATGGAGGGTCGACAGCGAAACATCCATGTCGGACCATAGGACAATAACTTTCGGGATCAAGATAACGAGACCGTGGATCGAGCCTAAGAGGCGACCCAAAGACACTAACTGGGGCGCATACAGCAAGGAGCTGGAGGAAGCCTTGGCCCAGGTCAAAGGGAGATACGGCAATGATCTTGAGCTTGACTGGACTTTTTCCAGGTCTATAAGGCTATGATCAGGGCCTACGAGAACAACTGACCACTAAAGCCTGGCAAACCACTCAATGACACTCCCTGGTGAAATAAGACACTGGAGGAGCTGAGAGTGGGAGTTAGACGTGCGTTTAACAGGGCAAAAAAGAGGAAATCCACTGAAGGCTAGAAATCGTACAAAGACACGGGCCTTCAAGAAGGAAATTGCGAAGGCAAAGAGAGAAAAATGGCGGGAATTCTGCACAGGCATGGAAAACCTGGCAGCCACTGCGAGGCTCGCTCGAATCCTGACCAGAGATAACAGCGCCCGTCTCCAATGTCTGAGAGACAGATCGGGCACCTATACTGAATCGGAGGAGGACACATTGGAACTTCGAGGGTCTCATTTATACCAAAACCTGGTAAGAGAAGTTACAACTTGGTGAAGGACTTCAGACCTATCAGTCTGACCTCTTTCCTAATGAAGACCTTGGAAAGATTGCTGGACAACTACATCAGGCAGAATATACTGATTAACAGTCCCCTTCACCGAGCGCAGCATGCTTTTACCTGTGGAAAATCTACGGAATCTGCATTGCACTCAGTGGTCAATTACATTGAGGTGGCTTTTGATGCGAAGGAAACCGTAATCGGATCCTTCGTTGACATCGAGGGTGCCTTTAACAGCACCAACAGAGCAACTATAGACAAAGCCTTGACTAAGCATGGTGTACCTTATACCATTAGAAGATGGATCAGGGGAATGCTTAGTGATAGGTGCATCTTCAGTGAGTGGAATGGCAAGACGATTAGGGGAACCTTCAGCGAGCGATGCCCGCAGGGTGGGGTCCTCTCACCACTCCTGTGAATCCTGGTCGCGGACGAACTACTGCACTTGCTAGACGAACTCGGATTCTTCACCATCGCTTATGCAGACGACTTCGCTATACTTGTCAGAGGCAGGTTCGAAGCAGTCTTACCCGATCTTATTTGGAGGGCGTTGGAGAGGATCTACGAATGGTGCTAAATCTCTGGCCGTCAACACTGATAAGACGGAGATAGTCACGTTCACGAGGAAATACAAATGTAAGGTCAGTAAGAAAGTCTCCGTCAACGGGAAACAAATATCGTACGCGGAGGGTGTGAAATATCTGGGTGTATTCCTAAGTAAGACACTAAAGTGGGGACAACACCTGCAGACTCAATGCAGCAAAGTCCTAAACATATTCATGCAGTGTAGGTCAGCAATCGGAACTTCCTGGGGGCTAGAACCCCAGGTCGCCTTGTGGTTACACGAGGCGATTCTGAAACCGAAGCTTACCTATGCCGTGGTGGTATGGTGGAAAGTGACCGAAAATAAGACCTCGAGGCGTGTACTTGACCATGTTCAGGCTATCGTCTTGAGGGGTATTTAAGGGCTTAAACGATGCACACCCTCAGCCGCCATCAGGATGTTTCTGGATGTCCAAAGCCTAGACCTGGACATCAAACTGGTTGTGGCCAGAACAGCCTACAGACTGAAGTGCAGCGGGGAGTGGGTTGGAAATAGTAATGGGCATGAAACCATCCGAGGGAGAATGTTGAAGGGCGAGGTCTTTAACTCGACACAAGACAGAATGGATAAGACTCTACTGTTTGTGCAACGTTTCAAAACGAGGATACCAAACAGGGAGGAATGGAGCAACAACCAAGTGCTTGGGCACGGTGTAACATAACTCAAATTAATCGTTTGTATATCTATATTGAATCATCGATTATTATTAAACAATGGGACAGTAAGTAATATAAACGAGTGGAATTGCTCGCAGGTGACAGTCTGCCGTCACGCTTCTGCTCGCAAACACTGCGTACAATTTATGTATAATAAAGAAACTAATAAATAAAGATAATAAAAGTGAAATATAAACCTTTCCTTAAAAAAAACATAAATACCATAAAGATAGGTATTACATATTGGCGCCCAACGTACGTGGCCGAAAAGTGAAAATCGGTTGTGTTTGATGTTTTTTGCATCAAATTTGTGAATAAGGACTGTGAACACTGTTCGGTGATAAATCGCCTCCTTAAGTTAAAGGACAACGTTCTCCGGATAGGACAATTCAAAGCAGTTCAACGAAAAATGCTGATGAAGGTTAGTTAAAACTATACACTTACCTTATGAATAAAAGCACAGGCTCGGACACAGATTCTTATTCAAATTTACAATCTGACGAAGAGATTGATAGATTTTACGAAGTAGACGGTATACATAAACCTTTGATAGAAATAATTAGAGATAAAAAAATGAGTCACGAGCAGCAAACAATCCACGGTGGTCTTGAACCAACTTTAAATGAAAAGTCGTGGGGCACTTAAATTTCTTGTAGAATTTGACAATTTGGACTTTCCTAGCTGAGTATTTTCCAAAAAAAATTAAAATCATCTACAAGGCCGTTTTTAAGAAAAGTCGATTTAAAGGTTATAATCACGAAAAACAGTGGTCTTGTACATTTTTTTTTTTTCTCTTTCTATTAAGTATTTTTTATATTATTTGGCTTATTTTCAAACAAAATTAAAATATTGTTTGACATTTTAGAAGCTTTTGATCACTTTGTAAAGAAAATTCTTTTAATATCATGAAATTATTTATTTAAAGCTTTTCTGAAAATGTAATGATCAATTCAATTTAATAGAATATGGAGAAATTTTTAAGTTTCTTACAGTATTTATACAGTGTATTTACATAATTTTATAAAAGTACAACAAATAAAAAATGTACAAATAATAAATACTTTTCATTTTAATAGTGGTATCAAACGTGAAGACCATTGAATTCACATACTGCTCGGAATAGTTTTTTATCGTAGTCTGGATGATTTACTTTTACTAAATATTTATTCCATGTTGATTTGAATTCATGATGAACAGATTCGAAAGCTTGTTCACTGAATATACCTAATCCTACTCCATGTTTTTTGCAAAACTCTTTAACATGAACAAAGATACAGTGTACTTTAGGTGTAACGGTGATTCCCAAAGCCAAATAACTTTTTTTTAAATTTTCAATGTGTTTTTCGAATTCAAAGTTTAAAGTTTTGCTGAAGCAAGAGTCAACTACTATTTTAAAATCACTAAAAGCTTGAACGTATTTTTGGCACTCATCTGGACATGATTGGCGCAGAACATTCAATTTTTTCAGTAACTGCTTGCAATTGTTACCGTTGAAGCCAATAGAAACTTGTCGCTCAACATTGCAAGCTTTTGCCCAGGACAAGGCTGCACTCTCAAATTTTTTAAGACATATTAGTAAACGAACCGTTTATTACCCCTAAGTACAAATGAAGTTCAGGTAGCGCAAAAATATCGAGTATCGGTTTTTCTTCATCACAGTCGAATATCGGTTTCGAAATGCAACATTTAAAGTTCTTAGCTGATTCTTTTTCTCCTCCAGCATTAATCCATTGAATGTAGTTGTCTGTGATATTTTTTATCGTCCGCAAAGTAGAAGAATTTTCAAGATTTTCTTTACTTACCTCACACCATGTGCATGGATAAGAGCTACTGCAAGGCATAATGCCGACCATAATATTGCATAGTTTTAAATCAGCGGAAACTTTACCATCAATTTCATCGATTTTTATGTCTGACCATAATTGTTTAAGATTGTCATAATTCTCCTGGACGTTTTGAACCAAACCAATTATGAACAATTTTTTCACGCCAGAATCTTGAAACAATTTAGAAGGGATGTCGTCTGAATATTTTCGTTGCTTTGTTGGTGGTGGTTCAAATTCATTGTCGATTGACTGTATCGATAAGCAGACTTTTAAAGATCCTCCTCCACCATCGATGCCGAATTTCAAACGCATATTAGAAAAGTTGCGTTTTTTTCTTACGTATTCTATTAAACCATGCAAATCCTTGCAATACACAGCTGTTTGAATTTGCTTGGTTTCAATTATTTCATATTTTTTCTTAATTTTTGACTCTTCAGATTTTTTTGATTTTTTTTCTGTTTTTTCTACGTCAGAATTTAAAACACTTTTTTTTGTTTTTGATCTGACATTTTTCTTGACTTTTTTAACTTTTTTAACAACTTTAGGACTCACTTTAGTTTTTTTAGGTTTTGATTTAATAGATTTTTTCGACGTACTAGTTATTTGTTTATTTTGTTTTGTTTTTGATTTGATATATTTTTTGGAAGTACTACTTGTTTGTTCAGCTTCACATATTTCTTTAACTTTCGAACATTCTAAATTGTTAGTTTTTTTGGAAGTTGTGGAAGCTTCTTCAGTTGTAGTGATTTTGTCATCTTTTTTTTCTATTTTTACAGATTTTTTGAATTTGTAAACTTTTGTGTCAAAAAAATCATCTGGTGCGTGAATATTAGCTGAAAGATTTTTTTCTAGTTTTAGTTCAATTAATTTCCTATTTTTAGTCGCAACACGCAAATCTGATGCAATTCCAGTTGTCACATTTAGAGAAAGCCCGTATTTTGTTTGAATATTTTGCATGTCAGTTGCCGTAATGATTGTTTTACTCTTTTCTACTGAGTTGGAGTTTTTCGGGTTAACATAAATTTTTAATGGTTTTCCCCGAACTTGGTTAACTGATAGCGTATTCTTATCTGTTAAAATCATTTCATTTTTTAAAGTTGATGAAATTATTTGATTTTGCACTGTTGGTGTGGATTCTGATATCAATGATTGAACATTTTTAATACGTGTTGTAGTGTTGCATGTATGAGGTTTGCCTCTAGCAATTTTAGAAAAGCAATCATCACACCGGTAACTTCTTTTAGATTTATGAGACTCAATACTGGCTTTCCCTGTTTAAAATAAAATGAAATTGTGCAATCGAGTAAAAATTTACTCATTCAATAACAAAAACAAATATTAAGTTTACCACTGATATACCTTTCAATTTATTATTAGTAACTTCGAGAATTTTTGTAGGTAAATTCTTTTTGATCGAAGTGCCAGGACGCTCACGAGCTAATTGGCAAATGAGACAGCTACATGCCAATAACTTTTCAGATTGCCGAGTTTCAATACTCTTATAGTTAAATGATACGGTTGGTTTTTCCAGTAACTTTTTTTTCTTACTATTTGAAACGTACAGCTTCTTTAAACAAGTCTTACATACTCCATTCGGTAGAGATGGATCATCAGCGTCGTAAGTTGATGGGTTAAAAATATACTGAACTAAAGTTTCAACGTTTCCATTTTTTATTATTTTTCTTACTTCGTGACAACCATTACGGCCTCTCTTTTTTAAGCAAAACAAACAAATCTTGCTACGATTTTCATCTTGTGTCAAGGCGTGATCTTTTTTGGATATTTTGTGTACCATCTTGAGGTTAACTGAATGTAATCAAAATTAATTTTAACTATTAAAATAATTTCTGGAAGTAACCATAGTAACTATACTCGCGCACTTACTGAAGGATTGAAAGTTCGCCTGCTTTTCAAAGTGAAAATAACTTTGTAATTTTTTTTTGAGCCATGATTTTTTTAGATGATTTGATCTAAACCTTTTAAAATGTCAAACAATATTTTAATTTTGTTTGAAAATAAGCCAAATAATATAAAAAATAATTAATAGAAAGAGAAAAAAAAATGTACAAGACCACTGTTTTTCGTGATTATAAAATTTAAATCGACTTTTCTTAAAAACGACCTTGTAGATGATTCTAATTTTTTTTGGAAAATAATCAGGAAAGTCCAAATTATCAAATTCTACAAGAAATTTAAGTGCCCCACGACTTTTCATTTAAAGTTGGTTCAAGACCACCGTGAATCGTACCACAAACTCAGACGGAAGAGATACTTTTAGAACAATCAAGAGTAATGCAGCAGGCGGTATCATCTTTACAGGCTGAAATAAATTCTTTAAAGGGAGAAAAAATTGAGCCGCCACCAACGACGATTTCCACAGATTCTCATCGATTAGTTAGAGAATTATTGAATGAAATTAGATTTTTTGATAATAGTTCGAACGTTGAGTATTTTCTCGATCAATTAAGAAATGCACGCTAGAAAATGAAGCCCAAAGAAAGGGGTCATTCACAAAGTACGTCACCAATTTTTTAGACACTTCTGACGCCCCCCCCCCCCTGTAACAGATAGTAGTTCGCAAACCCCTCCCCCTAAAAGTATGTCACCATTTTATCATTAACCCCCCCTTTTCCTGGGAAATGAACTATATAACTTTTCATAAGTGTTTAAAAAATTAACAGTAATGATAAATGAAAACAAAAACTTTTAGATGGTATGCTTAGTTTTATTCATAATTATAATGTTACTTATTTTATTATTACTTTCATTTTTATTTTAATACTTGGTGCATTAGAGTTAAATCAATAGTTAATAAAGGATATTTGGTACTTACAAAAAATTGCAACCGTTTTGTCAATTTTAATTGAATCTTCTTATAATTTATATCAAAATAATCGTTGGAGTTTTTCCCTATTTTTGTCCATCTTAGTTTTTAGAAAAATCGAATTATTTGTTTAAACAATTGAAGAGATGGTCTAAAAAAATCAAGCATTTTTTTTCTTTTTCACTTATAAGTTTCTCAAAAATGCAGAGATCGTTGAAAAAACTGTGAGGTAGTTTGGTGACACTTGAAAGAAAATTTTAATTTTTTTTAATATTGAATTTAAAATTTTTTTTATTTAATAAAATTTTTCATAAGATTACGTGTTCAATTATTTAAACAACTGTTTCAATTTTTGAAAAACCAAAACGGAGAAAAATAGGAGAAAAATCCAACGTTTATTTAAATATAAATTATTAGAAAATTCAATTAAAATTGACAAAATGGCTGCATTTTTTGTAAGTACCAAACATCCTTAAAGTAAATTAAAACTATAATACTTTTTAGCAGGGGCGCAACAACTCCTTCCAGCTAGGGAGTGTCCTGAGGTCCAACCACCCCCCCCCCCCCACGAAACTGACGTGTAAAAAAAAAAAAAAAATGTGAGTTTAATAAATAGACTGGTTAATAATCCCCCAAGCTCTTAACCCCCAAATACCCTGGGCGCTCGAGGTCAATGAAAAAACTGATCAGCTACCCCCAAGCTCTAAACCCTCCAAATACCCTGGGCCCCCGAGTTCAACGAAAAAACTGATCAGCTATCCCCCAAGCTTTAGACCTCCCAAAATTCTGGGCGCCCGAGTTCAACAAAAAAACTGGTGGGCTTTCCCCCAAGCATTAAGCCCCCAAATACCCTGGGCGCCCGAGTTCAACAAAAAAACTGGTCAACTATCTCCCAAGGGGGAACTCGGGCGCCCATGGTACTTGGGGGTTTAAAGCTTGGGGGACAGCCGACCAGTTTTTTCGTTGACCTCGGGCGCCCAGGGTATTTGGGGGCTTAAAGCTTGGGGGATAGCTGACCAGTTTTTTCGTTGACCTCAGGCGCCCAGGGTAGTTGGGGGTTTAGAGCTTGGGGGATAGCCGACCAGTTTTTTCGTTGACCTCGGGCGCCCAGAGTCTTGGACACCCCTAAGTAGTTGTAAAGGGTGTCCTATACTAGCTTAGGGGGTGCCAGGACACCTCCGCCCCCTCCCCCGTTTTTGCGTGCCTGCTTTTTAGTAATACTGAAAAATTTTGACGGTAACATACAAAACCAATTTCTATCTTTCTTTTACATCTTGCCAAGGATTTTCCATGCAATTTTCAATAGATTCTATTACAGGAATATTATTTGATGGATCAGTTTTATCTATATTTGAAGAATCATACTCAACATCGGATTCTTCGATCCATTCAGTATCTTCTGCTCCTGTTTCTTGATCTTTTATTATTATCATTAATTCGCGTGCTCGTTGACCTGCAATTCTAACGGGTCGAATTTTGGTAGCACGACCCGATGTTTTTTTGTAGGTTTCTTTAATATGCTTTTTAGAAGACGTGCAATTCATTTTAGTGCGATTAAATCTTGAGAAAGAAAATGAAAAGCAAAAAATTGTATGCATGTGCAATTTTACTTAGTTTTAAATTTTCATCAACGAGATTCATATAAGTATGATTTTTTTATATAACTTTTTAGAAAAAAATATTTTTTTTTTCAACATGAATCATTTCTAAAAAAAACTTTTTTTTTGTGACGTAACAATCATATTAACCCCTCCCCCTCCCCAAGTCACCAATAGTAACATCTCAAAAATCCCTCCCCCCTCTCCTGTGGTGACGTACTTTGTGAATGACCCCAAAGGCTCCGTTAAGAAAAGTAATAGCTTCGAGATTAATAGGAGAGGCTGCAAGAATAGGAGAAAGTACACAAGGTGCTGGCTATTCAGATTTAGCTAACGCGTTGCGAGCTAGTTTTGGGCAGGCCGATTTGACATACGAGCAAATATCGGAAATTCGTAATAATACTAGACAGGGCCAGAACGAATCTATAGATAATTATGTAAAAAGATATGAAGAACTACATCGACGTGTGCAAAAATCGATCGAGCAAATAAAGATTGAATATCGAGCTGGAATTCAGTACATCGAAGAGGACTCCCATGTCCGACGCTTTATTCAATCACTGAAACCAGAGAAAGAAGTAAGGCTTTTAAATATAAAAATTGACTCTCTGCGTCACGCCATGCAGGAGGCACGGGCTATTGATAAAAGACTATGCGACGACGAAGTAATCCGAAGCCGAACACAAAGAAGAGGTGAGCCATTAAATAATACAAAGAGTAAACCCAGAGACGATAATAATAAGCAAGATGATAAAAATGAAATTAAAAATAATTATGTAAGTAATAGTAGAAACGAATTAAAAAGGTGTAAATTTTGCAATAAATTGAATCACACTGAAAATGAATGTTGGAGAAAAAATCCACAGCTTCGAAATTTTCAAAGAATTCCACAGATCGACAAAGGGCCCCCACGAAAATTTCTGATGACCGACGAGAACCAGCAAGATACTACATCAGATCTGGAGGAAAATATTATGACCTCTACATCCAACTCCAAGGAACAACAGGAGTTAACAAATTTCTGGTCGACACAGGAGCGCCAGAATCAATTGAAAAAAATTCAATATTAAAATTAGAAGACTGCAACCCAAAGAAAATACCACCGGGAGATAGAAGGAAATTCCAGATTGTAGATGGCCCTCACGAAATGATAGGGAATGTACATTAAAAACTTTAGGGAGGTCGCATATTTTTCATGTAGCCATGAATGAGTTTCCTTTAAATACACATTAAGAAATTTTAGGTAAGGACTGGCTCGAAAATTATGGAGCCCTTATTGATTGTAAAAATAAAATAATTACTCTGTCTGATATAAGTAAGAAAAAACACGATTTTAAATTAAATACAGAATTTCTTACAGAAGTAGAACAAAATTCTGTTAAACATTTGAAAGTACATACAAAACCAGGTACTCATGTGTTTTTCGGCTCTAACTTTGTCCCTGCTTTATACACAGGAGTCGAGGCTACTTTGTATTTAATGAATGACTCTTATAAGAAAATCCGTGTTTACAAGTCAGACATTTGTCATAAATATTACGAGAATGATGAGTTAGGGGCACCATGTATGCAAACTCGAAGAAAGGAAAGAAAGCAAGAGTCCCTCGTGTCGGAAATTCTAGACAATAATATACCTCAAGAAAAAAGAAAACAGATGTTGAGAAATTTGTATGAAAGTAAGAATGAAACAAAAATTTTTACAATGAAAAAGTCTGAAGATGAAAGACGCATTGAACTGTTGAAAAATAAAACAAGATTATCTCACTTATCTGAAGATGAACAGAATGATTTGTGGGAAATTATAAAGAAATATAATGATATATTCAATTTGCCAGGTGACCCAATGCCTGTAGTAAGGGATGTAGAACATGAAATTCTACTAAAAACAGGTAAGCCAATATCTTCAAAAATTTATAGGCAACCTATTCATATACAAGAAAAAATTGATGCTCATATTAGAGAACTCGAGAGCAAAGGTTTAATATGGCCAAGTTCGTCACCTTACTCAGCAAATGTGCTGTTGGTACCAAAGAAGATGGATGCTTCTGGAGAAGTAAAATGGAGGCCGGTTTTTGACTTTAGGAAGGTTAATTTTGAAACCGAGCAAGACAATTATCCTATTCCTTGTATCGAGGAAATACTTTGCTTATTGGGAAAGGCAAAATATATGAGTGCATTTGACTGCGCTAATGGATTTCATCAGGTGGCAATGAAACCAAGAGATATCCCAAAGACGGCTTTCAGTACACACAAAGGGCACTGGGAGTGGT
This sequence comes from Encarsia formosa, assembly GCA_038277355.1. Classification (NCBI taxonomy): domain Eukaryota; kingdom Metazoa; phylum Arthropoda; class Insecta; order Hymenoptera; family Aphelinidae; genus Encarsia; species Encarsia formosa. Next base: position 48,400,094 of record CM076185.1, on the reverse strand, counting down.
TGAGAATGCCTTTTGGACTGAAGAATGCACCAGCAACCTTTCAACGGATGGTGAATTTTAAATTGAGAGGCTTGATAGGAAAGATATGCTTCGTATACCTAGATGACATCATAGTATTCTCTTCTACGTACGAAGAACATTTGAGAAATTTGGAAATAATATTTCAAAGACTGAGAGAAACTAAATTATCTCTACAGCCAGATAAGTGTGAATATATAAAGCCGGAACTTGACTATTTAGGGCATCTCATTACACCAGAAGGTGTAAAACCTCAAGAGAAGCACGTTGAGAAGATGAAGAAAAATTTTTCAGTTCCCAAGGACGTGAAAGAGATGGAAAGATTTTTGGCATTGATAAATTACTATAGAAAATTTATCCCAAAATGTGGCGAAATAACAGCCCCTCTTCATAAAATGAGAAGAAAAAATGAGAAATATGAAATCACAGATAAAGAATTGAAATGTATAAAGAAACTGAAGGAAATAATAACAAGTGATCCAGTATTGAAACATCCTGATATAAAAAACCCTTTATTTTAAATACAGATGCCTCTAATGAAGGTATTGGTTGTATATTATCGCAACTTGACGATAAAGGAGATGAACACTCGTGTGCTTTTGCTTCAAGGATACTGAATGCAGCTGAAAGAAGATATTCGACTACGGCGAAAGAATTTTTGGCAATAGTATGGGGATCGAAAGTTTTTAGACCCTTCTTATGGGGAAGGAAATATACAGTTTACACAGATCATAAACCGTTAGAAGGAATAATAAAAAGTCAATCCCCAGACATAACTTCAAGATGTTTCAAATTTATAGAAAAATTAACTGATTATCACCCAGAGATAAAATATAAAAAAGGTAAGAAAAATCAAAACGCTGATGCTTTTTCTCGGGCATTCGTTGCAGACGAGGATGATACTCCAATCGAAGAACTGTTGGATTATATGAACGAGATGGAAGCAGATGAATCAGAATACCCAAGCTGGATAGATGAGACAGTGGATAAAGAGGCAGCTGAAGAAAATTTACCTTGTGAGAAGGAAACGACAGATGAGTCCAAATTACAACCAGAAGTGACAATTTGTGATGAATTTGAAAATGTAGGATTGAGTAAAATAAGGCTGGCAACTGAGACAACCAGTGGTGAGCAGATTGATCGATGGGTAAATATTAATAAATTTACACTCTTCTACAAGACAAAGCGAGATTTTGAAAGAATCATAAAGGCAGGTAAGAACACCATCATTATAAATGCCTCCAACATGAAGAATTTTGAAATACACTTTGAGGTAAGGAAGAAGGCTGGACTAAAAGAAAAGTCTAGAGAAATAGAAAAATACAAATTAAGAGGTGATAAAAGAATTAATGGTGCACCATATTGTGAACCAGGTGACATCATCAGTCTGTTCTCATTATTGGATGATATAGAAGATGATGAAACCATCATTGAATTTACCCACGTTCAAGATAATCAGCATGAAAATTTATTACTTGGTACATATATTTATACAAAAATGACAGAAAGAACTTTGTATATACGACAAAAATATCCAATTTATATAGAAGATTTAAATACAAGAAAGAACTTAATAGCAAGGGCTCACGAGCATGGACATCAAGCTTCAAAGAAGATTGTTATGCAACCCCGCGAACAGTACGTGTGGGAGAACTTACCTAGTGATGTGGAATAATATATTAAGATATGTCAGGTATGTAACAGGCTGAAAGATAACTCTAGAAAATATAATACTCCACGCATGAATATAGAACCGCCAACTCAACCATTTGAGACAATAGCGATAGATTATTTAATGCTTGAACAAATAAATTACTTACTTTTGGAAGACGTATTTTCTAGATATGCATGGTTAAAAGAAACAAGAGGAAAAAATCCTTACAAAGTGTTCGAAGAATTCATTCTTCAGCAGAAAATTCCGCAGAATTTAATAACCGATAATGAGTCTATATTTAAATCAGAATTGTTAACAAAAATTGTAGAAAAATATGGAATCTAAAAAATTAAAATTTCATCATATCATCCAGAATCCAACGGTGCATGCGAAAGACTTGTGAGAACAATTAAAAAGATAGAAAAGACAGAAGATCATAAAGCTAGTCCAGCTTTGAATTTGAAAATACTGAAGGCGGCTAATCATTATAATTCAATGATACATTCCAGCACTGGCTATAGTCCTTCCAGATTATTATATGGACTCGAGGAGAAGAATTACGAAACTTATGAAGAAAGGCAGGAAGAAAGAATGAGGCAAATGACAGCAGTAAGAAGAAAAGCAGATGAAAACAACAGGGAATCAAAGGAGAGAAATGAGAAGATTATGGAAAGAAGACAAACAGGAAGCAAGACATATGAGGTTGGAGATTTAGTATTAATTATTTTAAATAATCAATGGTCGAAAAAACCCTATGTTATACGAAGAATACAGGGATATACTGCATATTTTATTATGAAGAATAAAGAAATAATGAGACATTTTAATCAAATTAAACATTTTAATGGCGAAATAGTCTCATCAATTTTTTGTTTCAGATTCTACTTTTGGTAATTTGTATATATAAAACAAAAACTTTTGACAACAATACTGAAATTTATAAGATAATAAATGAAATACCAGATGTCACAACGACCTTTTCGGGAGAAGTACATCTTTACTCTGAGCAGTGGAAAGTAATTCATACAACTGATCTCAACAAAATCTACAACCAAGGTCAAAACTTGAAATTACAGCTTGGAAAAATGAAGAATATATGTAATAAGCCAAACACAAAATGTAATTTACAGGGTCTAATTGAAACTATAAGTAGAGAATTAAACTCAATCGTTGACGTACCAATTAGAAAAAATAGAAGAAAAAGAGGTTTGTTTAATCTAGTAGGAAAAGGTTCTAAATATTTGTTTGGTACAATGGATAGTACCGATGCTGAATATTATGATAAAGAAATAGATTTAATGCATAAAGAAGAAAATTATCTTTTAAAATTATTGCAAAAGCAAACTGCATTAGTTGCTGAAAATATTAATAGTTCATCGATTCATTTAATGAATTATGAGAAAAATATTAAAGAATTAGAAAGTTGGAGTAATAATGTAAGTAGATATTTAACGAAATTAGAAGTTGATAAAATGTTAATGATATCACTGCAAAATTTTCAATTTACACTATTTGAATATAAAGAAAGAGTAGAGACAATACATAATGCAATTGCTTTTGCAAAGTTAGGAGTAGTATTACCAACATTAGTTTTACCAGATATTTTTTTGAAAGCTTTGAGGGAGATTGGTAAAAATGAGACGATAGATTCATTTATAAAAATTGATAAAGATCATTACGATGATATAATTAAAGTATCCTCTTCTATAGTATATATAGAAAATGATAAGTTAGTTTTTATTATAATAACACCTATTCCTGAAAAGACCCCTTACGATATAATGAATTTTGAAGTGTTACTACATAGAGAAAGTAAAACTTCTTTTAGTAAAATTTTTATTGAACAGAAAATAATATATATATCGAAAGATAAGATGATAAGATTCAATACAACAACTGCTTGGATACATATCCATTGAATATAAACCAAAAATAAAATTTTGTGAAAATAAGAATCATATTACAAATTTACTTTTAGAGAAAAATTGTTATACACAATTAATATTTCAGTCAAAAATAAATAAATGTGAAAGAGTTCTATATCAGTATCACGGTAATTATATTACAAGATTGAGTGGGGAAGAAAATAATTGGATAATTTTACCCAAAGAGGGAATAAATTTTAATGTATTTTGTAAAAATAGTCATACTTTTTTGAAAATTGATACCGATACATTACTCCAAGTAAGTGATCCTACTTGTATATTTATGTCAGATATAATAAAGTTAACTGCATTTAATACAAGAGAAATAGAAACTAAGGTAGAATATATATATTTAAATAATACAATAGACATTGAAAGGGAATATTTAGATAAAATAAATTTTTATGGTTTGGAAAATAATTTGCATGAGAAATTAGTAGAGTTGGAGAAAATCCAAAGTAAGATAAATCAATTTAAATTTACAGAACGCACTACGACTTTAACACAAAAGATATTAAATTATTTAAGTAATGTAGGACAAAAAACTTTGATAGGATTAATTTTATTCATTTTTCATAAATGTAGAGGCTTTAATTTTCTATATAATATAGTTGGAAAAATTTATCGGAAAATATGTTGTTGTAAAATAAGTTATAAAAGAAATGTAAATGTGGTACACAACCCAAATAGTCTAGTGTATGTAGCTTCTTATAATTCTGGAAATCAAGGAAATGAGAATATACCTAAAAATCCTAAAATAATATTTCGAAAAAAACTGTCTGATGAATTTTAAAAAAATAATAAACGAAAATTTTTCATTCTGAAAAATTTTCTAAGCTGGATAATGGGGGTGTAACATAACTCAAATTAATCGTTTGTATATCTATATTGAATTATTGATTATTATTAAACAATCGGACAGTAAGTAATATAAACGAGTGTAATTGCTCGCAGGCGACAGTCTGCCGTCACACTTCTGCTCGCAAACACTGCGTACAATTTATGTATAATAAAGAAACTAATAAATAAAGATAATAAAAGTGAAATATAAACATTTCTTTTAAAAAACATAAATACCATAAAGATAGGTATTACAACGGAGACATCTGGTTTACCAATGGATCCAAGACCAATGAAGGCACTGGCTATGGAATTTACGGACCTAGCCATAGGGAATCCTACGGGCTCAGGGAATTCAACACGGTGTTACAGGCCGAGATGACCGCGATAAACACGTGCGCCAGCAACCTCTCTCTAGGGAACGTCAGTAGGAGACGCATCTGTATCTGCACTGACAGCCTTCATAGAGGCCTTGGTCAACCCGGTTACAACCTCACGGATGGTTAGGGAGGCTAAGAATACCCTTAACGCACTGGCAAGATCTAACCAAGTAGTTATTACCTGGATACCCGGACACTCCGGGTTCAAGGGAAACAAAAGAGCAGATGAGCTTGAGAGGAGAGGGGCCTCGACAGATACACGGCCGGAGCACGGGGTGGGTGTACCGTTCTCAAAAGGCTGCAGTATCTTGGAGAAGTACTCGAAGAGGCAAAGATGGGAACTCTGGGAAGAATCCCAGAGCTACAGGTGGATCAAGGAACTACTGGGAAGTTATATTACCGGTTGGGCCAAACTGATCACCAGGCTAGACAAACGAAGGGCTAGAGAGGTCATGGACATTATGACCGGACACTGCAACCTTCGGTGCTACACAAACAAAACGCAGAGGCATAGTAACCTGTGTAGATGGTGTGAATCAGAGGAAGAGACACCATGCAACTTCCTGTGTAAATGCCCAAACCTGATAGGCCACCGCCTGAAATGGTTGGGAACCGGGATCCTGGATCCTGAGAGCTTTTACGGAGTGAGTGTGGACAACATACTCGTATATTGCAGGGTATTAGGACTCACGATCACTCCAGAGGTATAGCAAAGGGGACAGGGATACAATAGTGAAAACTAAGTGTCCTTAAGCTTAACACCCGTATGCAGTGATTTAATAATTATCATAATAATATAAACCTATATAATAATTAAGCTAGATAAAAAAGTCAACATTTTTCCGCAAAAACCCCTACAATATATACATCAATCGAAAGGTCTTTAAAAAAGGGAACTTATTGTGCAAACCGAAAAATTTTTTTCCCTCAACTGCGCATGCGTGGAGCCAAAGAGTGATTTTTAAACTTTTATTAATATATCATAACCTAAAATAGCTAGAAAAATGCGGTTTGTGGCAAAATTTTCTGAAAAAAAAAGTAGTTCAACCGTACATATAATTTTTAGTTTTTACTCAATAATATGCGCCCACTAGACAGCTTTTTATGTAAAAAGTTTTAATAAATCGGTCAGAAAAGTGCCTTCCACCCTTTTTAAAAATCTTAAAAATCAGAGCGGTTAATATTCGTTAAAATACATCACATATTTTTTTTCTAGCGAGGTGTTTATCTTCAATTATTTTTCATCGCTAATTTAAGGTAAAAAAATTCGAAAAATGGCCCAAATGGTTTAAATTTGGCACTAAAAATAATATTAAAAAATATAGGTGAACTACAATTTTTTTTTTTGAAAATTTTGCTGCAAACCGCATGTCTCTAGCCCTAATAGGTTCTGAGATAAAAATTAAAGTTGAAAAATCACTTTTTTAGACCCTTAGGAAGTAGGGTCCCTAGACTGGGAATAGGGAGCTGCAGTTTGCGCCAAAAATTTTCTTTTTTTATGCCCCTTCGAATGATATATATATTGTAAGGGTTTGCCGTAGGGGCTGATTCGACTATCTTACCCGTCTATTAGTCCCTCAGATTTAACAAACATAGACATCTGATTAAACACCAATCTCTCCAATATCTTGGACAAAAAACTAATCAAAGAGATAGGGCGAAAGTCACCAAAGCACTCAGGAGAAGGAACTTTATTGAGAGCAACCACAATGGATTTCTTCCACTGGTCAGGAAAGGTTGAAGTTGTCAAAGATTTGTTAAAGATGTGCTGGATAAAAGAGCCTATAGAGGCATGGACAGAATGAATGAAGTTCTGCGGAAGCTGATCAACGCCCACAGCCTACGAGGTTAACTGGCTAACAACGGTCATAATGTCACTGAGTGTGACCTCAGTGAATTCAAAAAGGCTCATGCCGTCTCTGTTACTTAGATTATCCAAGTACTCAGAGAGGGCAGGAGCAGCAGCATCTAATGACACAGAGGCAAAGTGGGCATTGAGTTCCTCCACAGTGAAAACACCAAGATTCATATCAGGTTTAGTGGAAATTCCCAAGTGCTTGAGCTCTTTCCAACTCCACCGAGGGTCAGTCAAGTTTCGGAGCCGATGCCAATAAAAATCGAGTCTAGCTATCTCAATCTGTTCGTGTGCAAAGTCGCGAGCAAGTCTGTACTCGTAGAGTTCTGTCTCCAGTTTTGAGCGTTTGTTACGTCTGTAGAGTTGGTCTCTCTCCTTTATAAGAAACCTGTGGTAGTGAGTGAACTAGGGATGGCGTCCCTTCTTGTATCTGACTTTACGGAGTGGTGCAAAAATATCAAGGGCAGCATGAAGGTTGTCATACGAGCACTTCAGGCTGTCGTCAAGTAAAGCTGAGCCATTCCTGGTTGCCGTCCAGTCGCATCGCTGAAGGTAGTCATTAAGCGCTGTCACGTCCATTGACTTGTAGTCTCTAAAGAAAAAAATCAAGTATAGTAAGGTGAGGTACAAAAATGTCAAGGGTAGCAGTTAATAGATCGTGGCCGGCAATGAAGGGAACGTCAGTCTTCCAGTAACTCGATACCGTGTCAAGAGCATCCACAAGACAGAGATCAAGCCAGGTATCAGAGTGTGCAGTGTGGTGTGTAGGCCCATGGGGTACTGAGTAGAGTGAATGCTCCGCGATAAGAGTGCGCACGAAGTTGGCATCACCCGATAACGATAGCTGGTCCACGTTAAAGTCACCAAGAATAACCTTGGTGCTGTAATCCTGCATGCTCACGCAAAGGTCTCTCACAAAGTCGGTGCCATCGACAAACGGTGCATGTGGGGGCCTGTACACCACACTCACAAAAATGGGATTACCTTTTAAAACTAACTTCACAAAACAAGTATTCCGGAAGGCCACGTTTACCCCTCCACTCTGTGATGGAAGAGCAGATATGCTTCATGGATATCGATTTATGAATATAAAGCGCAACTCCTCCTTCCTGAGTGTTACGATCACACCTGAGCAAAACGTAATCATTCAGCAAGACTCTGCGAGCTTTCAATTGACGGTCCTAACTAGCTTTCAGTGATGGCAAGTGCATGCACCACTGAGTGATTCAAAAGAAAGTGCCTTATTTGACCCAAATTTCCCCTCAGTGAATTAGCGTTAATTAAACAGACCTCAAGTCGAGTACCTGGCTGACTCTTGGATAGTTGAGAACTAGGTGATGAACGTGAGTATGCAGTTAAGGGCTCAGGTTGGTGTAAGTAAGATCAATGAGATGTATGAGATGAGCAAGAAGATGTAATTGATGAATTGTGTGTGAGAGCTAGAGTCTCACAGCAAGCAGACGTAGGTCTACGATGGGAAAACAGTTCAGATCATCCTCCGAGTTGATGACGGTAGGTTTGTCACCTTTCTTTCTCCTCACAAAGATTTCATCATCTCTCATGAAGCAGACGAAACCAGAATCCTTTTCCAAGGCTCTACGGCGGACGAGGTTATTAAAAGTTTAAATTTGTATCCAGGTAGGTTTTACATTGATGAGTCCAGGGATCAGGGACTCCGGATCGAGGTCTTGTGGCAAAGCACCACGTAAGCTCGAGGTGTAAAGTTTACCAAATTTGACCTTTGACAAGTTTATGGCTTTGAGCAGTGGCCGAGACTGGAGGGTTATAAGTATCGGTGGTGGTCGTGGCGCACTTGTCGACTCAGTGTCCGGAGCCTGCGGCTGTGATGACTCAGTACTTACAGAGGGGTGCGAGACTTGCTTTCCAGGCTTGCTTATAGAGCTGTGGTCTTGTCAGCTGACGTACTGCAGCTATATCTCTGAATTTAGTATCAGGATGGACCGTTTTCAGTACCGAGTAGGCAAGGGCCTTAAGATTAGCACCCTTGGGTATAAATAGATCACCAACCACAAGGTCTGCGGTCAATCTTTTGCGTACAGAGTTCAAAGAGGACACTTGCTGACTCAAAACTGCATTTTTTTCGTCAAGTTCCTGAACTTTATTGAGGAGTTCAGAGTCCGCCCCTAAAGTATATCCATCCCCGGAACCAAGTCTTTTTTTGAGTTTGCGTATATCACGTTGAAATTCCTTGAGTTTTTCATCGTGATTTTTTACCTGCTCAGCAAGTTGAGGAAGATTATTGAGCTTGCCCTCAATATTGTCGAGGCGGGTGCCAAAAGACGATTTAAAATCTCTCAACTCATTGAGAATTAAGTTGAGTGAGGTCTCTTCTGTACTGTTGGTCGAAGCAAACTTAGATGTGGCAGTGTCTTGTAGTTGTTTAGTTGAGGTGGACGTAGTCCCCGTAAGATCAGCGCAGGTTTGGCACACCTTAGTGGGAATAATATAGCAAATAATTTAGCACATCCTGTGTGAAATAGCAGTTTACAGCCGAAATAAGGTTGGATGAGATTCCTGGGCTTTTTGGGCATGTTGCATCTCGAGCACGTCTTCTCCAACTAGCATGTTGGTAAGGGATTGTTGAAGCAGGAGATCAATCTTAGAGAGTAGCAAGCCAGGCGAGTGGTGCCACTTTTTGGTCTGACTGGTAATTGAGATTCAAATTTTTGCTGCAGAACAGGCGAGTAGAAAAAGTGCCGATGAGGTCAGACACTGCACAGTCGGTAACTACAAATAGTGCCTTCTGGCGGCGAAAATCGAATTCCTTGGGCGGGATGACGTTACCAAGCGTGCTAAGATCAGATTAACCTCAAACACTATGTTGCACTGTTACACTTGAATAAAAGATCACAGCAAGTAAACTTACTGAGCAATAGTTATAATGAATGCACAAACTCCACGATAAATGTTTAACAGATTTAGAGTTAATACACAGTCAAAATTGCGTTGAAGTTCAGCGAAACAAACGACTGCGATCACAGAGCAACATGCGTGGTCCGACAAGCAGTCGAAGGTTGATGTGGAGTCCTTGAGTAGATGTAGACATTTTCAAAGCTGATCTTAACAAAACCTTGGAAATCTCTTTATGATACAAAAAGATGAAGAAATGTACTAATATTCCTATCTAGTGGGTTTTATATCAATTGGCCTGATAGCTTATAAAACAGTTTTATCACAGCTTTTTTGGTTTTTTATCTAATTTTTTAAAAACTGCTGCTTAAAGCATGCAACTTAATTATGCAACCTCACATTCTCTTTGGTCTTTCATCTACTTTTCAGAAAAACTATCTTTTAATCCAATCATGAAAAAAAATTGACCATGTCAAATGAAGGTAATTGAAAATATTTTTTAAGGTTTTCAAGGTTTATTTTACTTCAACTGTATATCATCATTTTCATCAAAATGATACCTAAAAATATTTTTTTCGGGAAATTCACTGAAAAATAAAAAAAAAATTCAAAGCTGCAGGATTTTGTAAGAGGAATAGACTTTGAGCAGGAATTTTTTGAAAAATTAGCTTGTTTTGACACTTTTATAACTTTTCTGGTTTTTTAAGCTGATTTTAAAAAATTCCTGCTTGAATTCTTGAAGAATCCTGAAACCTCGCATTTTCTTTGTTTTTTTCATGAATTTTTGGGAAAAAGTATTTTGAGGTATCATTCTGATTAAACTGATGATTTACAGTGAAAGTTAAATAAACTCATTCGTAAAAATGCTTGTATTTATCTTAATTTTACATGGTCTTTTTGTCAAAATAGAACTAAAAAATATTTTTTCTGAAAAAAAGATAAAAAAACAAAGAGAATTCGAGGTTGCAGAGTTCTGTAAGTTAAATAGGTTTTGAAAAGCAATTTTTCAAAAATTAGCTAAAAAAGTGTTAAAAATGCCATCGATATAAAAAGCCCATTAGATAGGATTATTGGTAGATTTCTTCATCTTTTGGTAGAAGAAAGCGATCCCCCAAGTTTCGTTAAGATCGGTGACTTGGAGAATGTAGTATTTTCTTGTTATTGGTTTAATTAAAGTTGTTCCACATAATAATTGAATTTAATCATCAATTGAAGTTATTTTAATTAAATAGTTGAACTTAATTTTTTGATTAAACTTACCAAAATTTGATCAAAAATTTGTAATTGAAAAACTTTACGGTCCCTTATTACGTGACGATATGATGAATTCCTTTGAAATTGCATTGATTATCTGAATGGAGTTGGGAATATAAGCAATATTCGTACTTAACGCTATTGTAAAAGATATTTTGCATAATAGTGACGACAGACTTATTAAAAAAATTTTTTTTCACATGCTGAGTTGGTTGGATCCAGATAAGATGGATTTCGCTCATCAAAAATTTCTAAGAAATTCAACAACATTATCATTATACGCTGGATTATACTGGTTCGGAAATAAAAAAAAAAAAAAAAAATGAAGGATGCCATAATTTCTTTGAACTTATAAAAATACTCGAACAAGCGCCGCCCCACCGGAGCCCCGATTGACTTGAGGGCCCTCGCTAGATAAAAACGTCACGCCCGACGGGGGCCTCGCAGGGCTCAGCTTAAATGTAATGCGGCGCTAGCGGGGGCCCGGCAGGGCGGATTTATTTTGCCAAGAAAAGGAAATTTAGGGCTATTAGGTTAGGTTCGGGAAAAGTAATTTTTTTTACTTTCATATTAGTAATTTTTGATTTATAGTAATTTAAAAATTGACAATAGGGAAAAAAAAAACGAAACAAAAAAAAAAAAACATTAAATATTCATATTTATTAAAATTTTTATAAATATATACATGGAGAAAAATAAATGTAGGAGTTTCTCCTATTTTTTATAGTACTCTTCGCCGGCAGTTACCTTCTTAATAAAGTTTATGTACTCACTCATACTTTTCTCATAGGTACTTAGAAATAATTCCTAGTGCACCCACTCGACTTCTCTTAGAACTTTTTCTCGTAGCTAGTGCTTGGAACCAAGAATACCGGGTGCTTCAGGTCGACTTCTGGTGCACCCAATCGACTTCTCCTGGAATTTTTCCTCGTAATCGGTACTCGGGAACTAGAATAAGGTACCTGGTATTCTGCGTCGAAACAAGGAAATCTCCTAGGAAAAGCTGACCAGGTGCACCAGGAGTCGACCCGGAGCCCCCGGTTGGCTTTTCCTGAGACATTTCTAGGATTCGACCCGGGACACCCGGTACCTTGTTCTAAATCTCGAGCACCGTTTACGAGGAAAAGTTCTAGGAGAAGTCGACCTGAAGCACCCGGTATTCTTGGTTCCACAGTCCGCTTCAAGGTGGTTTAGGTTTGCCTAAAATGTCAAAAAAATCGGTTTATAGGGTTTTTTTCAGTGAATTCTTCTCAATTCGACCCCGCAAACCGGAAAATCCGATCTGCTTCCCTTTTCAAATGCCATGAGTTTAAAAAAAAATTTTTTACCCTTTTTTGACTAAATTATACATTTATCTTAACACTTTTTAAACGGCTAATTTTTTGTTTAAAAAGTTTTTTTTTCATGTGAAAAATATGGTTTTAATAAAAAAAATTATGCTTTTTCTGATGCTATATTCAGATTTGTTCTAAAATACGATTTAAAAAATTTACCAATGATTTTTCTAGGAATACACATGATTTTTAGGATTTTTTTAATGAAACAATTATGACTTTTGTTTCTAAAAATTTTTTAATTTCTAATAACCGCTGGTAAATAAAAATTTTTAATAATTTTACTTGTAATTAAGAAAAATACCATCAAATGCTTTACTTTATATTGACACACTCGTGATTTGTACTCATTAATTTTAACGATTAAAGTATAAAAATAAAATAAACAAAAAGGCTTTCTTAATGCGCAATAAATTTTAGTAAAAAAAAAATATTAATTTTTTTAAACATATTTCTTGTTTTTTTTTTTCAAAATTGAACGCTCTGTAGTGGCAGGATAGTAAACATGTTTTTTTTTGACTAGATGAAAAATCAATCATTTATTTTACGAATACATATATATATACAAGTTGTGTTTTCATAAATAAAAGTTTACTTTGTAAGTTAAAAAGTTATAGTGTTGCTTTAATCAACCAATCTACTATTTCAAAAATAGACCAATCGGCAGAAATTCGAACGTTGTGTTCCAAGAAGTGTTCTATAATGCTCTCAGGAAAACAATGCAATCTACCTTACCGACCGAGACTTCTTGGTATCTTAAGAAAATTTTTTTTATTCTGAACTTCAAGATAAGTAACTTTCATAAAGTGAACAAATTAATGTTGTGATTCAAAATGAGTGAAAGTTTTAAAAATAAATGTTCTCATGAACAAAATAGAAGAAAAGTGTGCGCTCCATGTGGGAGAAAAATAACTTTTGGCAAATTCGCGCCTAGTTATTTCGAATTGAAAGTAGAAACTACATTAAAGCTAGTTAAGAAGTTTTATCCAAAATATAACTCTGCTAATCCAACGTTTCCGCTAAGTATTTGTGGGCCTTGTCGACTTGCTTTGAAAGAAAATAGCGAAGGAAATACTAAAAGATGTTTGCCTGAAATGCCTAATTATGAAAGCGTGAACTATATTACTACTACGCGTCATGCAGTCAGTGAAAATACCCAACTATCATGCAACTGCTATGTTTGTTTGACCGCGAGATCTACTACTCATACAAAAGTAGTCAAAGGGCCACGTAACAAAATGATTCATGCTACAGTAATAAATAAAGATAATGGATTATACGCTGCTTTACCACCTAAACCTGTAGCAAAAGAAGAAACACCCAGTAAATCTAGTTCCGATGAAAATGTCATCAAAATTTGTAAGAAATGTTTGGCAGAAATAGGAAAAGGAAAGCAGCATATCTGTGATGCACGAGTAACTCAAGCTGTGAAAAATGCGGAACTAATCATGAAAGATGCTTTAAGTCAAAAGCAACAAGATCAAGTTTGTGTATCTATTGTTGTGTCACGAAGACACATTTTGTAATTATAAGACATTGTGTCATGAAAGACACATTTCGTTAACTAAGCATTTTTATGCTATAAGTAAACACGAAATGAGGCCAGCTTCAGTCTTTTGGTCAGTAAAGCTGCAGGACTCCGAACCTGGCCACTTCGTAAGTAAAATCATACCTCTTAATTTTTACCGTAAATCGGGTCTGGAGTCATATCTCCTTATACATAAAATAAATAATAATCATAAAGATGTCTCAAATTATAAATAACTCTATATCTTAAGCTATGCATATATTTATATTATGTAATATTATATTATTAAAATTAAAATAAATAAATATAAAAACTAGATTATATCTTATTAATAAACTAATACATAACAAAATGGTTCCGATACAATTGAATTTCGACTGCAAAAATAATAATTAATCGTGTGAGAGACGGTTAAATCTGTGAAAAATCTAAATAATAATTAATCGTGTGAGAGACGGTTAAATCTGTGAAAAATCTCAATAATAATAAATCGTGTGAGAGACGGTTAAATCAGTGAAAAATCGGAAGTAATAATTAATCGTGTGAGAAACGGTTAAATCTGTTAAGAATCTAAAGTGATAATTAATCGTGATAGAGACGGTTAAATCTAAGTGATAGTTATTAGTGTAAAACGGGTCATCGATGAAAAATTTTAATAATAATAAAATAAAGTAAAATAATAATAATTAGTCGTCGTGCGAAAGACGAAGAGAGGATAAATCTATATTTTAAAAATTGTAACTAAATATAAAAATAAATGTATTCCGTACATCGTACGCCGGAAAAAAAAGCCGTGAATAATACAAACGAGGATAAACCAATAACGAGAAGGACGGTAAAAAATAACCCGGAATTACGTGAGAAGATCTTACCGGGATTAGACAACGTAAGTAAAAAACGAAACCCATCCAAACAGTTAAATTTAAACAAGTGTACTGATGAAAATGCGTCGAGTACATCGACAGATCTAGTGTCAGGGGATTCATCGTTTGTGAATTCTCAAGATCCAATAAAAAATATAGAAAATTTTATACCAGATAAAACGAATCAAATACCAAACGTTAATAACACACAAAAAATAACGTCAGGAAATAATTTGCTAATAGATCTCGAAGAAAGCTCCGAAGTAAAAGAGGTAGATAATCTATTAGATTTTATAAAGTTCACAAGAATGTCTAAATTTAAAATAACGGATCTGGTCAACGAAAGTCCATTTTTTAACGGTTCGCAAAAATCGGCGGAAGAGATAATTAAATACGTGACAGAAGTAGAATCATTAATTGCAAACGACGACATTCCAAACTTTCTAAAATATCTAATTTTGAGAAAATGTGTTGAATCAGCGGAAGAATGGTTTACGGATAAAAAACCAACAACAATAAGAGAATTCATAACAAGTATTAAAAATTCATTCCCGACAACAGAAAACTACTATTCTTATTATAACGATTTATTAACAATAGCGCAGAAAGAAGACGAAGACGTACGTAACTATACAACGCGGTTGAAAAAATTAGTAAAAAAAATTAAAGAACTAAAAAAATTGACCCCAAACTTAGAGAATACAGAGTATCAAACTTTTGAAACTAAATTAGAAGCTGACGCGCTGAAAAGTTTTGCTGATGGTTTTAAATTTAAAATTAATGTTCTGTTAGACAAGACGGGAGATTTTTCAGCAATATTAAATAATGCACTGATCTTAGAGAAAAAACTAAATTTAATTGAAAATCAAAATAACATACAAGTAAATCATTGTGCTAATAATATGATGAAGAAAAATATACCGATCGGTCAAATTTGTACAGTACGCAATCACGAAGCTTTATTTTGTCCATCTGCGGCGTGTGTATACTGCAAGTCGCAGAATCATAGATCTTTTGATTGTAATAGAGCAACTAAAAAAATTAAAGTACTGTGTAATTTATGCAGTAATTACGGTCATTCAATTAGTGCATGTGAATTTAATAAAATCGGAAGTAAAAATTGTCAATTTTGTCAAATAGCAGGTCACCAAGTAGATCAATGTGAGAACATAAAAGAATTTGAACTTTGTTGGAAATGTTTTAAACACGGACACACTCCGTACTTGTGCCCAAATAAGGAAGAAAATCGCGAAAACTGCGAAAATTGCAAAAAAACGGGTCATACGGTTAATGAATGCCCCGAAGTTATTTGTCAAAAATGTAACAAGAAAGGTCATACTATAAAAAATTGTAATATTCAAGAAAATAAAAACAGATATCGTTTCTGTACTTATTGTGAAAATATTGACCATGAACTAAATGACTGCATTCAAGTGAAAACTTTAATAACGCAGCAAAAAAAAAAAAACTCAGTAATTTGTCAAATTTGCGATAAATCGGGTCACAACGCTAAAGATTGCTTTAAATTTTTAAATATTACTAAAAATAAACAACAAAACACTCAAACTAATACCTATTATAATAAACGGGATCAAAATAGAAATAACGTATCACAAAAAATATGCGAATATTGCAATTATAAAGGTCATGATCTCGATATGTGCACTAAATATAAAGCCTTAAAAAATTACACAAGTAACAATCCTGAAAATTGCCGACACTGTAACTCTCCGGGACATTCGTTGCGAAATTGCTTAGACCTGCCAAATTTACAAAAATTAGCCGGGAATTTTTGCTCAAATTGTAAAAATATCGGGCATACTATTGAAAAATGTAGACGTGCACAATATTCGGTGGAAGCAAATTATTTTTCTACAGACGTAGAATCTAGTGAGAAAATAAACCAATTATTGAACGATAACGCCGAAAATTCCTTAAATGATACTTGTGAAAATTTGATAGAATTAACAGACGTAAAAGACTATACGTGTGAAGAAAATATTATAATACCAACTTACGTAGTAAAGTTGGAAAACCTCTTGAAACATATTCGAGTCGAGAACGTGAATCCGAAAAATACATACGAATTTTTAGTAGACAGCGGTGCTCAATTAAATATAATTAAAAATGATAAAGTTAGACAGACAGATATTGATCCGAGACATCAAATCATGTTATCAGGAATATCGAATAAAATTATGAAAACTGTAGGTACTACAAATATACTTATTAACGGTTTATTTTATGAATTTCATGTAGCTTCCGATGCATTTAATTTACCATATGATGGTATTTTGGGTATAGAATTACTAACTGAGGGTAAATTAAGATTAGATGAGGGCTATCTAGAAATAAATAATGTAAAATTCGAGCTGTTAATAAATAAGAATAGCATGGTCAACGAAATACAAAATCAAAATTCCATAAATGACACGCAAAACTTGGTCAATGATTCGCTTAGCTTGCAAGTCACTACATCGCATGATCGCGAAAAAATTTTTGAAAATGAAAACGATGAGGTAATGAATGTTTTGAAACTTGATTTTAATACAGATGAGATAAACACGGAAAAAGATACTTGTTTCACAGAAGAGATAAAAAAATTACTGAACACAGTAGCAGAAATCAGCTATAAAAATAATGAGACAGAGCCTAATAATAGTAAACCAAATTTACGCAGAGTGATAGAAACGGAAAATAATATGCAAACATTCGTAGCTCAAATAAACTGTGCCTTAGAGAGTGAAATATGTCAAGAAAATGTCGAAAATAAAATATTAGACTACCCTTGCTTTTTGAAAATACTTGATAACAATGTAAATTTTAACCCAAATGAAAATGATAGAAAACATCTTAAACACAACATACAAGAAAATAATATGAAATTCGAGATCGATTTCAACGACACTATAGAAATTTACAATGTTAACAATAATAATTACGTCGATAAGAGAGAGAGAACTCAAAAAATATTAAATAAAATAAATCTAAAACATTTGTCCAAAAAAAATGCAAGGTTGATCGGGAATTTAATTGAGAGAAATGATGATATATTTTACTGTGAAGGCGATAAGTTAGAGAGATGCACAGTCGAGCAACATGAGATAAATCTTACACATGACAGACCGATTTATGTCAAACAATTTCCATTGCCATTCGCTTTAAGAGATATTGCAATACAAGAGGGCAAAAAATTGATAGAGAATGATTTGGTGAGAGAATCCCATAGTCCATATAATTTTCCAGCTTTTTTGGTAGCAAAAAAGGGTCTAACCCCCGAAAATAAACCTAAACATGGTCTCGTGATAGATTATCGAGAATTGAACAAATTTACAAGCCCTGACCCATACATTATCCCTAGCACTACAGAGATTTTCGATGAAATGGGATCAGCTAAGTATTTTATTACACTAGATTTAATATCAGGATTCCATCAGATAAAACTAAGACCTGAAGATACGAAGAAGACAGCATTTAGTATTCACCCACTGGGCAGGTTAGAATTTAAAGTGATGCCCTTTGGGTTAATGAATAGTCCCAGAACTTTTCAAAGAATTATGAATAGAGTATTGAAGGGTTTGATAGAAAGAATTTGCTTTGTCTATATTGACGAAATTATAATTTTCGCAAATACTATAGAAGAACTGATAGAAAGATTCGAAATAATAGCTGATAGATTGAGAAAAGCACACCTTAAACTCGAATCCTCAAAATGTAATTTTCTTAAGACAGAAATAAATTTTTTAGGGCATATAATTTCCGAAAAGGGTATAAGACCGAATGAATCAATCACATCAGCAGTAAAGAAATTCAAAATTCCAAAAACCGCAAAAAATATAATGGAATATTTAGGACTTACTAATAACAATAGAAAATTCATAAATGACTACGCAAACTTATCAAAACCTTTTAATGATTTACTTAAGAAAAACGTTAAATTTTCATGGGGTATAGCACAGCAAGAAGCTTTTGAAAAGCTAAAAAACGCATTATGCAATGCATCGATTTTACAATTTCCAGACTTTACAAAACCATTTATAATCTCAACTGATGCAAGTAATTGGGCCATCGCAGCTATTCTTTCTCAAGGTAAAGTACCGGAAGATAAACCAGTGTCGTACGCAAGTAGACTGTTAAAAGGGTCGGAATTAAGATTTCACACTTATGAGAAAGAAGCTTTAGCCATATTTTGGGGAATAACTTACTTTAAAAATTATGTTTACGGAAACAAATTTACTGTATATACAGATCATAAGCCATTATTGAAATTAAGGTCAGCCGATAAAAACACCAGAGTCCAAAACTGGAGTTTGAAATTAGCATCATATGATTTTGACATAATTTATAAACCGGGATCAAAAAATACGAATGCAGACGCGCTCAGTAGAGGAATTGCTGACTCGAATGAAATTTTTGCAATAACGCGCGCGCAAGCAAAAAAATATATAACTCCGCAGACCGTGAATAAAGACATTTATGCAAAATCGGAAGAAAGAAATTCTCGAAAAATAAATAGACAAAAAATAAATAAAAAGAAATGTAACGATACAATAAATAAAAACCTAACTGAAAATATTGTAAAAGTAAAAGATACAATAAATCTAAGACAAGATAATATAATGTACTTCATGACAAAAAGTAAAATACCACTGGACTCTAAAACATATGAAATCGTAAAATCAAATAACTTACTGATCGACAGTGAAATACAACCGAGAGAGATTGAAATCCTAAAAATTAAAAATAAAAAACTGTTTAGCATATGTCTAGACACTGCAAAATCGAAAGATTTAATATTAAATGATATATCACTATCACTAAAATTACTGAAAAACATAATGATTCAAAAAAATATCGCAACAATGAGTATTTCAAAAGATATTGAAATTATAAACGTTAAATGGGAGGAAATAGAACAAATATTAGGAGACATTTTTGAAAAATCACAAGTAAAAGTTATAATTTGTTTAAATACAATAATATATATCGAAAGTAACCATAGAGATACAATATTAAATGAAATGCACACAAGTCCTATAGGAGGACATGCAGGCGTGCATAGAACTTACTTGAAAATTAAAAATAATTACTATTGGGAAAATCTTAAAAGAGACATACAAAAAAGAATCAAAAATTGTGATGACTGTCAGAAAAATAAAATTAAACTTAGATAAACGAAACAACCATTAGTCATAACAGACACCCCTTTGAGAACATTTGATAAAATTGCCATGGATGTTAATGGCCCACTCAATGTAACAAAGAAAGACAATAAATATATTTAAACTATCCAAGACAATTTGTCAAAATTCTTAATAGTAACTCCACTTAAAGATCAGACAGCAGAGAAAATTGCTGACGCATTTTTAAAAAAATTTATTTGTATTTTTGCCAGTCCCAAAATTGTTTTATCAGATAGAGGACAAAATTTTTGTTCGAAATTAATGAAGGCACTGTCACGTAGATTCAAAATAAAAAAGATAGAAACCACAAGTTTTTCACCATGGGTTAATGGGTCGCTAGAAAGACAACACGCACCATTAATAACCTTTTTAAGAAATTTTTCAAATAAAAATATAGAATGGGATCAGTTTCTTGAACTTGCTCAATTAAATCTCAATTGTTCAGTTAACTCTTCTCATAAATTTACACCATATGAAGTTGTTTTTGCATATCCACCTAGATTACCATCTAGTGAACCTTTAAAAAAGTCAGAACAATTGCCAACATTTAATGACTATTTCGAAAAATTACTGAATAACATGAAAAATATAGCCAATTTGGCAAGAGAAAATCTAATTATATCTAAACATAAAGCAAAGAAATACTATGACAAAACTGCTAATCCAGTAAATTTCGAAGTAGGCGACAAAGTGTACTGGCAAAAGCAGCCAAAGCCAGGAAAACTAGAGAAAGACCAAAATTTAGGTCCATTTGAAATAAAAAATATTACGGATAAAGGTGATATTATATTTTTATACAAAGGAAAGCAAAAACAAGTTCATCCTAACAAATTATTTTTACATGAGAAAAAACTAATTTAATTTTTGTTTAAGGAACAAATAAAAAAAAAATAAAAAAAAAATAAATAAATAAAAGAGAAAGAGAAAGCAAACAAAATAACATGCATTTCATACTAATCACATTCTCATTAATCATACAATCATACGCACAAATTATTGGATATGAGTGTGGCTCTACCACACCAAACATCACAACGTTCTCATTATTGGACACGGGCGAATGCGACTTCCATGAAATAAGACCAAATTCGACAAATATTACAATCGAGCTGGTACAACTTGCGGAATTTCGAGAAGTGAATACGATTCACTGCAAAATAATCATCCATCGCACAGTTAATAGCTGCGGCATTTTTGGACATCTATTACCTGTGGAGAACGGTGAACAAGAGTACCTTTACGAATGATCTCAGGAAAATTTCAAACTACTACATGACCCAGGCATTTTTAAATACGACAATACGCATATCATAGCCGATATCAAAGTCAACGCAACACCAATGACAGTAGGAGTGGACTTCGCGGGTAGTGCAGCAGACAAATCCTGTTCCGGAGCATCATATGCAGACAAATTCAACACATATACAAAGGTTTTTGTACATGGCACCATACAAATCTTACTCATACAAACTATAGCTAAAGTAAGTCTTGATACAGATAAAATTAGATTAAGTACGGGTACAATATGTACATTTTCAAATAAACACTGTATAGATTTAGAATACGGGCATACTTTTTGGGATATTCTACCTGTAAACGAATGTTTTAAAAATTCCTTTGATATATTATATAAGGGAATAGCTACTAAATTTACAAACGACATCGATCATCAGATTACTTATGCGGTAAATTCTAATGATATAACTTTTGCCTTATCCTCAAAAGGCGCGATAACTCAATGCAATAGACAATTTATTACAACTGAACATCCTAAACTACTAATTTTTGAATCACAACTAGGACTTAATAATTTGTATTATGATAACGATATTGTCAAAGAGAATACTATAAATCTAGATATTTTTACATATATTAATTCTAAGTTCATTTATGTAGAAAAACATCTAAGGATAGAATTAAATGACTTATATATAAATTTAATTACGGAAAAGTGTAATGTTGAGAGAGAAACAATCCAAAACTCCCTAGCCCTTGCTACTTTATCGCCAGATGAATTTGCATACACAGTAATGAAACAACCAGGATACACTTCCTTGATAGCAGGTGAAGCTGTGCATTTTATAAAATGTACGCCAAGACCTGTAAAAATAAAGCACATGGAAGAATGTTATGAACAACTTCCAGTGACATTAAAAAACGAGACGTGGTTTTTAACACCAAATACACACATTCTTATTAAGACAGGCAAACAAGTCACCTGTAATAAAATGTTACCAAGATACTATAAAATAGGAGACAAATGGATCATACTAGATCCATATCCAACTTATGACGTACAATCTCCACACATATTTCAACCATCAACAAAAATTCATTGGAATTATAAATTGATAGAAGCTCTGGCCACGTCCGGGGTATACTCATCATCTCAGCTTCAACGAGCTCAACAACAGATCACATTTCCTCTGGAACAACCAGCCTTACTCAATATTTTAACAAGGCAAATGGCTGGAGAACACAATTATAACGAAGAATCCATAAGTAAATTGTTTACGAGTACGACTATAAAAGGAATCTTGGCAGATCTGTGGTCAAGTATTATCGACAATTTAATTAAAGGTGGATCAATTTCATCTGCAATAATTATGATAATTTTCTTGCTACATCTAATAAAAATAACTATGGATACTATAATAAACGCCTATCTATTACAACAATTATACGGCTGTGGTTTACATCTTCTAGCTGCAGTGTCAAGTTCAATAACGCATTTCTTTATAATCCTGGGCAAGGAACAAACAAGAACTAAAGAGATGGCAGAACACTTGAAACTGCAAGAAATAAAAGTAGATCCTATTAAAATCACACCTAAAATTCCTCCACCATTACCATCCACACTTCCTAACCAAAATAAAACTAAAATCAAACAAGAGACACCTTCCGTAAAAAAAATTAAGAATGAAAATTACGGTTTATTTAGTTTATAATTTTTTCTTCTTTTTCTCTGATTGACTTGTTCCTTAGAGTTTTTCAAAAAATCTTTTTATCAGGGAAGGAAACCTATGTATCTATGTTATAATACCACTAACAATACGTTATTTAATTTTTAAAATTTATATACTATTTATAAACTTAAGTTGTAAAACTCACAGATTACTTTGTTATTACTTATTTTATCCACACATTTTATAAAAAACTAACAAGAAAGCGATAACAATAGTATAGTCAAAATAAACACTAAAGAAGAGGATGCTATGTTATAAAAAAAAAAAAAAAAAAAAAAAAATAATAATAATAATAAAAATAAAAACAAAAACCAAAACAAAACAAAAACGTGGAGATAAACATCTAAAGGGGGGAGGTGTTGTGTCACGAAGACACATTTTGTAATTATAAGACATTGTGTCATGAAAGACACATTTCGTTAACTAAGCATTTTTATGCTATAAGTAAACACGAAATGAGGCCAGCTTCAGTCTTTTGGTCAGTAAAGCTGCGGGACTCCGAAGCTGGCTACTTCGTAAGTAAAATCATACCTCTTAATTTTTACCGTAAATCGGGTCTGGAGTCATATCTCCTTATACATAAAATAAATAATAATCATAAAGATGTCTCAAATTATAAATAACTCTATATCTTAAGCTATGCATAAATTTATATCATGTAATATTATATTATTAAAATTAAAATAAATAAATATAAAAACTAGATTATATCTTATTAATAAACTTATACATAACACTATAATTAAACGTAAAATTGAATCTGAAAAAGATTTGAAAAGCAAAAAATTTAAAAATGTTTCCCTCGACGTGAGTACTTTAGGAACAAGTTTACGACTTACCGTTAATCCTGATGAAAAAAAAGAAATTTATTTCTCTGAAGAAAAGCTGAATAATTTACAAAATAACGTTGGAGCTAGTATGCAGGATATGAAAAAATTTGCAAATTTTTTGCGATCAAGCGGTGGAAAAAAATGTGTTCCCTCGCATTTTTCACAACAACCTTCAAGCAGAGCAAAGTCACTAGAAGAGATTTACAAATTAAAATCTTGTGAATTTGACGTAGAAGGCAGCGAGGTGAAAGCTCCAAGGTATGTTGTTTACGCAGACTCTGAAGAACTACTTGATGTTATCGTTACTAAGCGCAATTTTATTGGCAATAGTCAAGTGAAAATTACGGCCGATGGAGGGCAAGGTTTCTTCAAAGTGTGTATGTCTGTATGGCAAGAAGATTATTTAGCTGAACTCGAGGTTGATTTTTATAAAAAAAGAAGTACCTATTTAGATGGCGGATTCTGCGGTAAAGTGGCTAAATTAACCAGTGCCGAGAAATTAATTTTGTTGTGTATTGTACCACATATTAAAGAATCATATAATAATGTAGAACTACTTTTCCAATTAGTTGAAATAAACAAAATTTTATTTCGTTTTGTTTGTGACCTTAAATTACTATTAATCATAAATGGCCAACAAACTGCTACGTCAACTTATCCGTGCCCTTATTGCTTTGTTTCTCTTAAAGATATAAGAGAAAGTTCTACTACCACTGCTTTGAAATCTTACAAGGATTTAAATAATGATTTTCAAAAGTTTGTTGGTTTGAACAAAGTAAAATCAAAAGCAAGAGAGTGCCACAGTACAATCAACGCCCCACTTTTTCATGAAAATGATGATGTGTTTGTAATTCAGAGATTCCTGGGTTGCATCTCATCTTGGGTTTCGTAAATCATCTATTTTGGGATGGTTTAGTGCCGCTTGTTGGAGAAGAAAAAGCAATGCTCTGGGCAAAAAAAGTGAATATTTATTATAAAAATTACCATGGAAAGACTTTCCAGGGTAACGGTTGCAGAAAGTTGCTAAAAGGAGCTGAAGAACTGATTGATCCAGAGATTTATTCAACAGTTGGAAAGTTAGCCTTGATTCCTTACAAAAGAGCATTTCAAGCGATGAACAATATAGTGAAAAATTGCTTTTCTTTAAAAGTTATGGATTCATCTTCATTGAAAACCGACATATATAAATTAAAAAAAGCTTTACTTGCTGTGAACGTCAGTGAAACTTTGAAAATTCATATTATTTTAAACCACATAGAAGAATGCCTTGGCTTCTTCCAAGATGACGAGGGCTTAGGTTTGTGGTCCGAGCAAGTAATCGAAAATGCTCATCGCAAATTTTTGGAGACATGGAAGAAATATGCAGTAGCTTCTCTTGACCATCCAAAGTATGGAGAAAATTTAAAAACTGCTGTTGTCGAATTTTCTTCATCTCATATTTAAAACCTTGTGAGAATAATTAATCTTTTTTACATGAAAGTGAAATTGTTACAGATTTACTGCTTTATTAATTTTATTTTGTTGCCGGATTAAAAGCTGGTGGGGGAGGGTTGTCAAATAACTGTTGAGACAGACTTTATTTAATACCAACAGTGTTAATTTATTTATTTTAACACAGCACTCTATTTACAACAATATTCAAATAATTCAAAATTACAATAAGTGAGTTTATACAGGTTAATAAAAATTATTTTTAATGAAAACAAAACTGAGAGGTGAGAATTTATAGTTTGAGTGGAGAATTTCCACCCTTACTTTTCATGTAAAGAAAATTAATTAATTAATTAATTTAAGAAACACCTAGTCAAAACTCTTTATGGACTTGATTATATTAATTAAAGCCATAAACATAAGTTTTGTTTGAGTATAGTTGATGTAAACAAGGCAACAGAAATGGCCTTGAAAAGAGAGAGAGAGAGAGATGCCCAAGAGAAATTAAAGCAGCAGCAGAGAATGACCTTGAACAGAATAGAAAAGAAAATGGCTGCTTATAAGACAGCACAAAGAAAGGAGAGAGAGAGCAAGAGAATGCACAGTAAATTTTATTGATTTTCTGGCTGCGAAATGACGAGGAGAAGCACCGGTAAATTATTGTTACCGGTGCTGCGCAAAAATACCTGAGGATGCCTAGGATGATCTCCTTGCTGAGCTGCTAACCCAAGAATTGAAGTGAATCAAGCCGATCGAATTCAAGATGAGATGTCTCCAGAGTTGACTACCACCAGGTGAACTACTTGTTGAGATGACTGTGCAGATGAGACCACTGCGTTGATGACGAGAAAGAGTCGAGAAAAATGCCAAGTGAAAAGAACCCAAGAGACAACACAAAATGGCGAAAGAAACGTCCATTCACGAGCGTTGCCGAGAAGAGAACTGGAGAGACGCCGCAGGCCCAGCAGCGTCAGCGACAGCAGCAACAGCGCGTAGCTTGAAGGCACGTGAGAGAGAGAGACAGAGCGAAAAATCAATACTCTGCGCAGGTGAGTCAGCGGTTTTGAACCGCTAACGATTAGCAGCGCTAATTTTCGAGAGACGCCGCGGCGACGACATCAACTGTGGACATGGGCGCGAATATTTAAATTTGATAAATTCCGCAACAGAAATGTTTTTTCAAGAACAGTGCAAAAACATAATGTAATCGGTAATTGCTTTAAAATTTATTGAAATTAAATTAAAATGAGAAAGCAGTTAAAAAACTGTATAATTATTTATTTCTTTGTGACACATAACTTGTAAATTTGTGATTCATGAAGTATGTTTTTCTAGTAAAACTATTTTAAATATTATGTATTCGTAAAATAAATGATTGATCTTTCATCTAGTCAAAAAAAACCTGTTTTTTATTTACCAGCGGTTATTAGAAATTAAAAAGTTTTAGAAACAAAAGTCATAATTGTTTCATTAAAAAAATCCTAAAAATCATGTGAATTCCTAGATAAATCATTGGTAAATTTTTTAAATCGTATTTTTCAACAAATCTGAATATAGCATCAGAAAAATCATAATTTTTTTTATTAAAACCCATATTTTTCACATGAAAAAAAAAACTTTTTAAACAAAAAATTAGCCGTTTAAAAAGTGTTTAGATAAATGTATAATTTAGTCAAAAAAGGCTAAAAAATTTTTTTTTAAACTCATGGCATTTGAAAAGGGAAGCAGATCGGATTTTCCGGTTTGCGGGGTCGAATTCAGAAGAATTCACTGAAAAAAAACCCTATAAACCGATTTTTTTGACATTTTAGGCAAACCTAAACCACCTTGAAGCGGACTGTGTCCAAGCACTAGCTACGAGAAAAAGTTCTAACAGAAGTCGAGTGGGTGCACCAGGAGTTATTTCTAAGTACCTATGAGAAAAGTATGGGTGTGTACATAAACTTTATTAAGAAGATAACTGCCGGGGAAGAGTACTATAAAAAATAGGAGAAACTCCTATTTATTTTTCTCTGTGTATATATTTATAAAAATTTTAATAAATATGAATATTTAATGGTTTTTTTTTTTTTCCTATTGTCAATTTTTAGATTATTATTAATAAAAAATTACTAATATGAAAGTAAAAAAAATTACTTTTCCGAACCTAACCTAGCAACCCTAAATTTCCTTTTCTTGGCAAAATAAATCTGCCCTGCCGGGCCCCAGCTAGCACCGTATTACATTGACCGTTCAGCCCTGCCGGGGCCAACCTAGAATATCGGGGTGACTGGCGAGGCCCCTGCTAGCGCCCGGCTAAACTTTCTGTCCGGGTAGTACTATGTAAGTGATTTTTTACTTTTTATTATTTTCAATCATAAATTTTTTTTTGATTTTACTTCTTCAGTAATCGGAGCACTTAAATGTTTGTATTATCCAGAGAAAACATAAAAATAGAGATCACATTGAGAGCAACAACAACAATTATGATGCGACGTAATTGATTGGGTGATTGATGGATATGTTTTATTAAATGTACATTGTGTCATACAAATTATTCCAGTTACACAAACGATTACAACAAGTGATATAATTATAATAAAATAAAAGTAAAATAGATTAAAATAAATTGAAATAAATTAAAATACAACTAAGCAATCAAATGGAACTTTAAATTCAAATTTCTATTCAAGCAGAGTTCATTATAAATTCAATTCAACAGCATCAAGCAACAATAAATATTAATATTGTTAAATATTGAGTTGAGCTTACTGGCATAAAATAAATTTTATGGATGTAGAAGGGGAGTGAATAATTGAACACAACACTTGAGCTCAGATCTTAGGTATAACTTAATTTATTTTTACTATTTACAACGGTTGAACTTAAACTAATTTTAATTTAACAATAAGACTGAGTTTTTTTATAAGACTCTGAGATAAGACTCTGTTTTTTGCCAATAGCGTAAAACTCCTTTTGCTCTTTAGCATTAATTAAATACCTTGCACTGGACAATTTCACCACCTTGTAGCCGGGGTTGAGTTTTCCTGAAGATGAGCTTTTCCTTGGGTGAGTGAGGGCTAGTTGAGGGCTGTTGAGAAGTCCTGAGGCGAGCTTGTTGAAGAGACGAGCCAAATTCCCTTGTCTCGAAACCCGGACCCACGCGGTGGGTGAGAGGTTAAATCTGCGGCGTCGAGGAACTCGGTGATCAGTCGTGCCCTTCCCGTCGCGATGATTTCCAGAGTGTGGAGCTCTGAATATTCTTATTCTACGGGCCCACGATGATTTTCACTTTGCACTTGTAAAATTTGAGCTTAATTTTTGTCGCTAGAAAACGGCGCGAGGCGTTGTCAAGCTAACCAAAAAACGAACAGTGACGATCACGAGGCCGCCTCCGAGCAGGTGCTCGGCTGGTGCAGCGGCCGGTAACTTACCGGCGCGTGATAATTATGGCGGTTGAATTTAAATATTGTATTAATACTCAACATTCCGCCCGCCATCAACCTTGATGTTGATTTGATGAGTTTTGGTAGACCGGCGAATTACCAGTTTTGAGACGTGCCGAGCGAAGATCGACGTAGCCGTTTTAACCTTGACTACTCGGATGAGGCCATCCTTTCCAAGGTTTGCTTCAACGACCCTCGCCATTGGCCACTTGCTTGGTGGTGAGAGCTCGTTCGTGAGAAGTACTAGAGAGCCTGACTTTAACTTGGTGAGAAGGATGATGCCACTTTGAGATTGACTGAAGATGGTGTAAGTAACTTGCAGTCCATTGATTCCAAATCGGGTTTGAAGAGGGATGGAATTTCATAGGACTGAGGTTGAGACATGAAATGAGTATCTTAAATCATCTGTGCGAAACTTGGGAATTTTCAGCGTGTATGGAGCGTCACCTCTAGGCAGATTTCTGACTATCTCTAAAAAAAAGTCAGCTAAATTGGAGGGAGAACCATTCTGGAGAATCTTGTAGGGAAGACAAGCAGCATAGTAATCCCTACGACCTTCAGCTCGTAACCAGCCTAGTTGTCCCCTGTAGGGCGTAATATGTGTACTCTTTCTAACATCAAAGATGTGTCTGATACCTGTATTGAGGATCCGTTGAATGGTAAGATTCTCTTCAGCTGTTATATCGCAATAGACAAGACAGCAGTAATCGATAATAGCATATAAAAGTATTTGCACTAGGTGTTTCCTCAACTCAAGTTAGTGCTGCGCTTGAAATGATAAAGCCTATACATAAGGGAATTAGCACTTCTGCTAATGTAGTTCATATGTTCCTTCCAATTCAGTTCAGCGTCCAGTATAACTCTTAGACTGCGAGCTGACGAAACAAAGGGGATGAGAGACTCACGTAGTTGCAAATAGTTTTTGTTCAATTCATTGAACTTTTTGACAAAATAGGAACTACAAAACACTATAACCTTAGTTTTACCAACATTCGATCGTAATCCATTAGCGTCTGCCCAGTCTGCTATAAACTCCACATTCCTGCTGAGTTTCTCTAGCATCTCTCGTATGTCCTCAATTTGGCCTTAGAGATATATTTGCAGATCATTAGCAAATATTAAATGGTAGATACTCCTATCTAGACCGTTAGCTATATCAAGGACAAAAAGTAAGAAAAGTAGTGGGCCGAGTACCAAGCCTTGCGGTACCCCTTTCAAGGGTCGAAAGGATGACTAAAAGTTTCCCATTTTTACCGACTGCGAACAATTTCTGAGATACGAGCCTAACCATTTCAACATTCGATGTGAGAAGCCCAGTAACTGAAGCTTTTTGAGCAAAAATACATGGCAGGCTGTGTCGAAGGCTTTGCTCATGTAAAACATGATCATTGCCGTAAGCATTTTACGATCTATGCCTCGACGTATCTCATCTGTGAGTTTGAGTAAAGCAGCCTGAGTACTGTGCCCTGCCCTATAGCCCGCTTTATTCTCATCCATCAGTTCCTCTTACTCAACAAATTTCAGGATCTGGTCGAAAACCAGTCTTTCAAGAACTTTCGACAAAAAGCACAGTAGGAAGACAGGACGAAAATCACTCGGACTACCTGAGGATGGCACTTTATTGAAAGCAATCACCAGTGACTGTTTCCAAGCATCAGGAAAGTGGGTAGTTGCAAAAGATTTATTGAAGACTTCACGACTAAAGGAGCCGGTGGTCGGGAACGACGCTTTGATGAAGCTTCGAGACAGGCCATCGACTCCCACAGCTTGTGACGTAGAGGCATTCATAGCCTGAGTGACTTCATCCAGAGTCACTGGTTTAAAGTCAAAACGTTCCTCACTCTCAGTACTACTAACTATCTAGGAACTATCTAGGACTATCTAGGAAGTCAACGAGTGCAGGTGCTGTTGCATCAAATGCTACCGATGCAAAGTATTCATTCAGGCCGTCAAGAGAAAAATCAGCCAAATTAGTTTCAGGACTAGGAGAGATGCCCAGATGTTGAAGTTTTTTCCACAATTGGTGAAGGTCGGTTAGGTTATGAAGTCTGTTCCAGTAAAAATCAAGTCTCTTTCAGTTATGAGCGATCTATGACATGGTGTGAACCAGGGGTGGCGATTCTTCCCTGACCAGATGTAACAATTTTTTATCGTTTATTTGTTTTTTGCATAACTTGGGGAACAAATAGTGATGATTAGCGACCCCCGCTGATTTGTATACCTTATTTCAAATACTCCTTCTCCTCTCACTTCCCATTCTGACGTTACCGAAGAACAGAACCCCTTCGGTGTTAAATTACCGAAATTAAAATTGTATACCTTGAATTTTTACATCAGGTTCGTAAATCTTCTAAAAAAATTTTTGTAGCCAAACTACTTCTCTCTCTGTAAGTAATTATTTTTTGTTGATTTTATCAGGGCTGGCTCTAGGAGGTCCCGCGCCTGGGTGAAAAAAATTTTCACTACCCCCCCCCCCCCTCCTAGTCTTAAGCCCCCAAATACCCTGAGTACCCATGTCCAACAAAAAAGCTTATCGGCTATCCCACCCTCAAATACCCTGGGCGCCCGAGTTCAATAAATAAACTGATTAGCTATTCCTCAAGCTCCAAACCTCCAAAACTTTGGAAGCCCGAGTTCAATAAATAAACTGATTTGCTATCCCTCAAGCTCTAAGCCCCCAAAACCCTGGAAGCCCAAGTTCAATAAAAAGAACTGATCAGTTACCCTCCAAGCTCTAAACCTCCCAAAACTCTGGTTACCGAGTGGAATTATTTTACAGGTTTGGCGTACTTTATATTTGAATATAAAGTCCATGAAAAGTTTTTTTTTTTTTTTTTGTTTCATAAAAAGGTTGTGGTGTACTTTTATTTACATCATTTATAATACAAAGTACTACAAAATAATAAAATAAATAACCAATAAACAAACGAAGATTTTTACGCTCATCGTCGAATTTTTATGTCTCATTTGTCGAAGCATTTAATTTATAGTAAAAAAAAAAAATTTGTTGATAATGTTGCAAACAAAGAGTTTAACAATAAGTAAAAACTTATAGTGTTCTCCTGGTCAACCACGCCATTTTAGAGTTAAAAATTTCAGATTTACAACTTTATGGTATTATTGCACCAGTGCAGCGTAATCAGGTATTGTAACAAAATTATTTATTTTATGCTCAAGTTAACTAAAATGCACTCATATTTTTAGTATTATTCAACTCGCACTCCCGAGTTAAGTCTTACTTAACTCAGTTTTGGGAGGTTTAGAGCTTGGGAGATAGCTGATCAGTTTTTTTGTTGAACGCGGGCGCCCAAAGTTTTGGGGTCTAGAGCTTCAGGGATAGCTGATTAGTTTATTTATTTAACTCGGGTGCCCAGGGTATTTGGGGATTTACAGCTTGGGAGTTGGACGATAAGTTTTTTTTTGTTGAACTCGGGTGCCCAGTGTATTTGTGGTTCAGAGCTTGGGGGATAGCCGATAAGTTTTTCTGTTGAACTCGGGTGCCCAGGGTATTTGGGGGTTTAGAAGATCAATTTTTTTGTTGAACTCGGGCGCTCAGGGTATGTTAGTCACCGCTGGTATGGTAGTATCATTTGATTTATTTGTTTTATTCATTACTGTCTGCTTAGTAAGTTTTTTAAATTATAATTAAATTAAATTCCAGTTTCTACTTATATTGGTTGTAGGATTTCTATTCATTTAACTACTTCTTGATAATTAAAAATTTATATGATTAATTTACATATTAATATTGGTTGGTCCTTAGCATTACGGAGTTGATGAATATTTGTCAAACTTTATATTTTGGTTATAAGGATAAAAAGATTATATACTGTTCTTGATTAATTTTTTTTTTCTCAAGCACTATAAAACGAGAAATTTTTATTGAAAAAGATCTGGTTTAAAAAAAAAAAAAAAAAGGCCACTATTTCGTTCGAAAGATGCTTCTATTTTAACAAAAAGGTGCTACTATTGATACTTTTTTGAACTGCAATAGTTGCTGGCATCCCTGACATTGTGAAACCAGAGTTTGGCTGTTTTGACAGTTTGTAGATATGCCGTTGCAGTCTGAAGGTCTCTGCAGGTAAGAACTCATTCACATTTATCAAGCCAGAACTCAGTGATTCAAGAGGTATCTCTGGCGGTAAAAAAGCAGTTAGCGCAAATGTATGAAATTTTCCTTTCTTTGTTTTATCGTGCATGATGGCTTCAAGGAGAGCTCTTGAGTGAACTGCCACTAGTATTGATTTACCTTTGTTGGTCAAAGAGGTTCTAGGTGGCGAGGCCATGTTCTCAGCTTAGTCTTTTGCAGGCGCAGTGTTTTGAAGATTTTCAGTTTCACCAAAATTTGATTTTGGGTCCACGATACTTGTATTTGCATTGGCATCTGCTCGATTTTTCAATGAGCGAGTAGTGGCTGTATCTCGATCATCGATTCCAGGATGCACTGAGTTAAGAACTGATGTGACAAGCATTTTTGGATTTACATCTTTCGGCATAGTCAAACCTCCTATTACTAGATTCGTCGAGATTGATTGATTGTTTCATGGAAGAAACTCGAGGTATGCGCGAGTTTAACTCGGCATTTCTTTTTTCGAGATCGATAATTTTATCTGCTCAAGGTTTGGAGCTAGATCGGTAGAGGAGCTAGATCCAGATACTACTAGATTGTTTCAAGTCAGCTAGCTCCTTACGAACTTCAGCTAATCCCATCTCATTTACATCAACCCTGGAGACCAGTTGTGGGATTATGTCCAATTACTTGAGTTCACTGTCCACATCGATTAACCGATCATCTATCGTTGTTTGCATCGCTTGAATTCCTTCCAACAAGGCTTGAAGCGTGGCAGCTGGTATAGCTTGAGGATCAGTAGATGGTGTCTTGATAGCTGATGCATTGTTTGATGCCCTTGATGGTACTGAGGACCGGCTACTTAATTGAGGAGGAGGGGTGGCATTAGTTATGCATGAGGGACAGGCTTTGCCTGCCCTGCCTTTTAGTGTTACTGTGGCTAGCTTAGCACATGAATTATAGAAGAAGCCAGTGCAGTTATCACACTTGTGTAAGGGTGCGCCTGAGCACTTACTGCATAAGTTGGACTTCTTCCCCATGGTCAAAGTTTGTGAAGCTAAGTCTTTGCAGGCAAGTAGTTAGTGGGGTTTTTGGCCAGCCACCAAAATTTAATTCAAATTTTCGCGGCTTGCGAGCAAGTAGAGTGAGTCATCATAAGCTCAGACAGGCTCGGTCGGTAATGTATCCGAGAAGTGCTGCCAACTCGCAGAAAAATTTGAGCTCACGTGCCGCAACGAAGTTGCTGAAGGTTTTGTGGCCGAGTTAACCTCAAGCTGATTACACTGCTAATTTCAAATTGTTTATGTATTAAGTGTTCGAGCACTGCACAGTAGTTCAATAAACAAAATACGTAGCTGACACGGCACTCAAAACAACACTTCACCCTCCACACACCCTGGAAATCATTCACCTTCAAACAAAAAGCACAGACAATCAGATTGCTGTCGTACTCGAGAGCGCCCGAGACGAGAGAAAGCGAACGTGAGGCTGAACAACAATGCCGTGTCATTTCAGACTTGTCTGATAATGAGTGATGTTTTTATACTATGTAAATGTGGCAATCTACATTGATGCTCTAAGGTCTGTTTGATTGTAATATTTGTATCGTTTATTTCGATGCGGTCAAGAGAACGCAGTTCAGGCATACATAGTGAGGTGATGCAAGCCCTAGACCGTGGCGAAGCCTACGAACATTTGGGCACCTCACCGAGATTTCAAGTCAAGCAGACGTCGTACACCACCATAGAAGAGCTGGCGGCGGACATCCGTGCGGTCGACGGTTCACTGCTGGCCCCTTGGCAGAAACTTGATACCGTGGCTACCTTTATCCTGTCACGAATGAGATCAGATGTGAGAAAAGGTCCTGTCAGGGAGGCCGACAGGGAGTTGAAAAGGATTGCTAAGAGATGAATCTCCCCCGTCGTGCGAGCGCCGAATTGGTCTTCCTCTCTCCATACATGGGGGGCGGAGGGCTTTTTCCTCTCGCAGACATGGCCGATATTCTTACCATCGTTCATGCCTTTAAGCTCTTGAGCTCCAAGGACACAAACGTGGCTAATGTGGCCATGTCTACGTTGCGTGAGACTGTATCTAAACGAGTGGGCCACTCCGCCGACGAGCATGATATGGCAAACTATCTGTCGGGCTCTCTAGAGGGGGAATTCACTCGACCATCAAGTGGTTCCTCACTTTGGTCGAGAGCCAGAAGCGCGACAAGACGGATGTCCCCTGCGTTGGGTCTGAAATGGAGGTGGACTGCCTATCGTGCCGAACTCTCATTGGAGTACTTTTGCCCAAGCAACAGGGTTGACAGTGACATCATCATCATTCAACCCATGGCTCGCGGACTGGTCGTACGGAGGATGAGGGCCGCACTGGTGGGGCACTACGAGAAAAGAGTTCTTGATAAACCAGATCAAGACAAGAGAAGTAACCAGCCGGAGTGCAGAGAGAAATCTTTCTTCGCACTGGCAGTTTTACCCGCTTCGTTGACTGGCGCTTTGTTCACGGGCTCGCTTGGGGGTGGTATGTCTAAACGCCCCCATGCGGTGTAAAGCTCCTGGGGTGGGCAGGCCATGCAAGAACTGCGGTGACCTCGAGACACTCCCTCACGTGCTCCAGCCCTATGGCGTTCACTCCGACGCCCTTACCAAGCACCACAATGCCATCTTGGACAGGCTTGCCAAGGCCATTAATGTCCCTGGGGGAATTAGGGCTAATCGAGCCATCAGGGGCGACGACGAGGAGTTCGCCAGACTGCGGCCCGATCTGGTGATCCGGAATGAGATTAAGAGAAAGATCACGATCGTCGATGTAGCCGTGCCGTTCAAGAACCGAATGGAGGGGTTCTGTGAAGCAAGGGCGGGGAAACTTATACGATTAATGGACCTGGAACATCTATCGGGAGTCAGACAGTATTAGTCTGCTTTCTTTTTATTTCATTTTTGTATTTTATCTTGTACACGTCCGTTAATTGTAATTATTACCTATTCATATATTTTTTATTTTAATTTATTTTATTTTTTTATGTTATTCTTTTTTTGTGTAAGATGATTTAGCAGTTAGCGAAAACTGCGTGTGATCCTCGATCTAACTGTGATCACTAATGAATTATAAATGACTAAAATATGTATATGACTATGTATCCTAGCAACTGTTAAGATGATAATGTTCTACACTGACGCAATCACGCGAGAAACTAATACTTATGACTAAAGTGAATCAAATACGATGCGAAATTGTAATGAAGACTTAAACATATGACGTGATAAAGTGATATAAATTAAGTGATCTATTGAACCAAAGCTAGTGTTATATAATTATCTATTTTAACTACACATATTGTCACACCCATGTACCCTCCTTTGGGGGGAAGTTATTTTTGTATCGTTTATTTTAATTTTGAACAGAACTACGATAAAATACTATTAATAATAATTAAATGATAAAAAAAATAGTGTAGTGGTAATTAAAATAAAATTTTTCATTTTATCTTTTAATTAAACTTTTAAAAATTTTTTCTATAAAATTCTTATTGTTGAAACCCTTACGAAAAAGTTGTGTACAATTTTGTGTACGAATTTGTGCATACAATTGTACACAAGTCTATGCATAAGTTTGTGCATAATTTTGTGCAAAAATTTGTGCAGAAAGTTCAGTCGGGTTCTGCACAAGTATGTGTACAATACTGTGCACAGTATTAAATGAACATTGTTCACAAAATTCGGACGTTTGTGCACAAGTCTGGAATCATAGTTTACAGATTATTTGTACATGTTTTTGCACACAAAAATTTGCGAATTATTTTTTTATTACTCTTGCACGTTTTTGTGCAAAAATTATATGGTGGTTGGAATTCCGACAGATTTGTGCTCAAATTTTTAACTTTTACAATTAACGTGGCTCATAGACATGGTGCCCCCCGCTTTATTTAGGAAGATGACCGTCACAGTTACCACGCAAGTTTGAAAGCTGAATAACAGAAACCATTGCGAATAACTATTCAAAACATAAATAAATAAATGAACCGACAAGTTCTAAGCCCCATTACGCTGAGGAGAGTGATAAATAAATTATTTTTTTTGAGCAATTGATATAACTGCCAAGCTCTAAGCCCCCATAACGCTGGGGAGAGCAGTAAATGAATTATTTTTTATAAACAATTAAATAAACCACCAAGCTATAAGCCCCCATAACGCTGGGAAAAGCGATAAATAAATTATTTTTTATAAACAATTAAATAAACCACCAAGCTCTAAACCCCAATAACGCTGGGGAGAGCGATAAATAAATTATTTTTTGTAAAAAAATGAATAAACCACCAAGCTCTAAGCCCCAATAGCGCTGGA
The DNA here is from genome assembly GCA_038277355.1 of Encarsia formosa. Lineage (NCBI taxonomy): Eukaryota > Metazoa > Arthropoda > Insecta > Hymenoptera > Aphelinidae > Encarsia > Encarsia formosa. The sequence goes on along the minus strand of CM076185.1, from coordinate 48,363,319 downwards.
AAGAGTGATTAATAAATAATTTTTTATAAACAATCAAATAAACTACCAAGCTCTAAACCCCCGTAACGCTGGGAAAAGCGATAAATAAATTATTTTTGATGAACAATTAATTAAACCGCCAAGCTCTAAACCACCATAACGCTGGGCACCCGAGTTCAACAAAAAAACTAATCAGCTATGCCCCAAGCTCTAAGCCCCCAAAACCCTGGGCGCCCGAGTTCAACAAAAAAGCTGATAGGCTACCCTCCAAGCTCTAAGCCCTCAAAACCCTGGGTACCTGAGTTCAAGAAGAAGCTGATTGACTACCCTCCAAGCTCAAGCCAATCAGCTTCTTCTTGAACTCAGGTACCCAGGGTTTTGGTGGCTTAGAGCTTGGGGGGTAGCCAATCACCTTCATTGTTGAATTCGTGCGCCTAGGATTTTGGGGGCTTAGAGCTGGAGGTGTAGCCAATCAGCTTTATTGTTGAACTCGAGCGCCCAGGGTTTTGGTGACTTGGAGCTTGGGGGGTAGCCAATCAGCTTCTTCTTGAACTCTGGTACCCAGGGTTTTGGAGGCTTAGAGCTTGGGGGGTGGTCGATCAGCTTTATTGTTGAACTTGGGCTCTCAGAGTTTTCGGGGGTAGCCAATCAGCTTTTTTCTTGAACTCATGCAGCCAGGGTTCGGGAGGCTTAGAGCTTGGGGGGGGGGGGGTTGCCTATCAGCTTTATTATTGAACTCGGGCGCCCAGGGTTTTGGGGGCTTAGAGCTTGGGGGGTAGCCGTCCAGCTTTATTGTTGAACTCGGGCGCCCAGGGTTTTGGGGGCTTAGGGCTTGGGGGGTAGCTGATCAGATTTATTGTTAAACTTGGGCGCCCAGGGTTTTTGGGGCTTAGAGCTTGGGGGGTAGCCAATCAGCTTTTTTATTGAACTCGGGCGCCCCGGGTTTTGGGGGTTGAGTGCTTGGGGCATAGCTGATTAGTTTTTTTGTTGAACTCGGGTGCCCAGCCTTATGGGAGTTGAGAGCTTGTTGGTTTAATCAATTGTTTATAAAAAATAATTAATTTATCGCTTTCCCCAGCGTTATGGGTGTTTAGAGCTTGGTGGTTTATTGAATTGTTTATAAAAAATAATTTATTAATCGCTCTTTCAAGCGTAATGGGGGTTTAGAGCTTGTCGGTTTATTTAATTGTTTATAAAAAATTATTTATTTATTTATAGTTCTCACCAGCGTTATTGGGGCTTAGAGCTTGGTGGTTTATTTAATAGTTAATAAAAAATAATTTATTCATTGCTCTCCCCAGCGTTATGGGGGCTTAGAGCTTGGCGGTTTCATCAATTGTTTATACAAAATAATTTATTTATCGCTCTCTCCAGCGTTATTAGGGCTTAGAGCTTGTCGGTTCATTTATTCATTTATTTATGGATTACCTATTCACAACGGCTTCTGTTATTCAGCTTTCAAACTTGCGAGGTAACTGCGACGGTCAATCTTCCTAAATAAAGCGGGGGGCACCATGTCTATGAGCCACGTAAATTGTAAAAGTTAAAAATTTGAGCACAAATCTGTCGGAATTCTACCCACCAAATAATTTGTGCACAAAAACGTGCACGAGTAATAAAAAAATAATTTGCAAATTTTTGTGCGCAAAAACATGTACAAATAATCTGAAAACTATTAGCACAAACTTGTGCACAAACGTCCGAATTTTGTTCACAATGTTCATTCAATACTGTGCACAGTATTGTACACATACTTGTGCAGAACCCGACTGAACCATCTGCACAAATTTTTGCACAAAATTATGCACAAACTTATGCATAGACTTGTGTACAATTGTATGCACAAATTCGTGCACAAAATTGTACACAACTCTTAAATTTAAACTATTATGAAATAATGAAATAGATGTAGAAAGAAAACAAATATTATAAATTTAAGGAGGCGTGTTGAAATATAGCTAAATATTATAATATTAGAATCATTGTCTCTACGCCCGACGGTGTTCACGAATGGAATATGTGTATGTGTGAGCGAGAGCACATCACGTAACTACGTCACGCGACGTGACCAGCTGAGTACTGTACTAGCAGCTGACCGGTGCAGAGCACGATGCTCGTATGCGGATAATTTGTAACCTTACTATTAAATAATAATTAAATACTATTAATTAACCACAAAGTGTTTCACAAATTTATCTACCTCTACAATAATCCTAACATGGTAGCAGAGAACGTAGTTTAGTGTAAAAAGAAAGTGTGGTTGTGAAAGTGAAAACATGTGCTCCTAAAAAATTTTTTGTTCTACTTCTTCTACAATAGAGGAATAGAATAAATTGGAAATATAGCTATGATTGATTACAGCTTAGAAGCTAAGTAAGTAAGAGGCGTGAAGAGCCTGTAGAAAAAATCCGTGCAAAAGGTTGATGCACAAGGATTCAATTTTGTGAAACCGCATGGCGCGTCGTAACCATAAGTAAGGTTAAGCACATGTTGAGATTCTTTGAAAATTGAGTTTTTGAATTAAATGAAAAGTGAACAGTTAAATGCTTTATTTATTTTAAGAGTATTTTGAAAAGTGAAGGACATGACTAATGATGAACTTTGTGAAAAATAATAAAAAATAATGTTAACTAAAGGTTTAATTGGTTTAATTTAAAAAAACAAAGTAAAGAAGAAGAAATAAATAATCTTCTGAAAGAAATAAATGATCCAAATTTTAGATTGAGCAACGATCAAAGAAATTATTTAAGAAGAATATTTTTAAGAAATTTGAAGGAAGTTTTGATTTTAAAATATATAGTGGATAAAAAAGAGAATAAAACAAATTTAAAAATTAAAATGGCTAGAAACAAATCTAATGATTTTAATGATAGAATTGACATGTTTGATGGTCAAGAGTTCGAGAATTGGAAATTTAGAGTTTTAATGATGCTAGATTGCAAAGATTGTTTAAACAAGTGGAACGAGAAAGAACTTTAAATGATGATGAAAATGCTTGGAATAAAAAAGAAAAGTTAGCAAGAGCATTTATAACAAGTAGAATTTCTAATAAACAATTAGAATATATAAAAGAGTGCAAATCAAGTCTCAAGAAAATAAATAAATTAAAATCAATGTATGAAACAAAATCTACTGCACTACAAATAATAAATAGGAATAAAATCAAATCCATAAAATTAAAACAGTGCAATACAGTGGAAGAATTTTTTGTAAAATTTGAAACAGCGTGCAATCATTATACAGCCGCTGGTGGAACATTATCAGAGTCAGAAAAATTAAGACACATGCTAAATGCTTTATCAAGCAATTATAGCTATAATGGTGATTATCTGGATTTATTGCCAGGACAACAAAGAACTGTGGACTATGTAAAATCAAAAATAAAAGAAAAAAGTTTAAAATCCAGTGAATAAAGTGAAAATAAAACAAATGTGAGTACCTTTAATACAAAGGTAAAAGGAGTTTGCTACGACTGCAACAGACCTGGACATTTACAAAAATATTGCAAACAAAATAAATATGGACAATTCCGTCAACATGGCAGTGAACGAGGAAGAGGTGCTTATCAGCACCAGCACTACAGAGGACAAAGTGGTTCTCAATGAGGCAACTACAGAGGCAACAACTTCAGAGGCCAAAGCAGAGGCAGAGGCAACAATCAACATAGAGTTGAGTCAACGGATAACCAGAGCGACGACAACTCTTTTGCAGCATGGTTTACAGAATTCAATATAAACAAGATAAATGAGGCAAAGGTAAACAATTGTGATAATCTTAATGATAATTATAATAAATTAATCTGGTTGTTAGATAGTGGTTGTACACATCATGTTGTAAATTCTGATAAATATTTTAGTCATTCTGTAAATTTAGATAACTCGATCCAAGTAAACTTGCCAAATGGTGATTGTATTAAAGCAACAAAGAAAGGTAATATGAAAGTTTATTTTGAAAGCTGTTATGGTAAAAAATTAATTGAATTAAAAAATGTATTTTATGTGGAAGGTATTAAAAAAAATTTGTGAAGTTATCATCAAATTGCTAAAAATTCGATTCTTTATTCTAATGATGATTATATTGAAATATATACTAAAAAACAACAATTAATTACAGTTGCATATGCTATAAATGATCCTTACTATTTAGAAAGTTTTATAAAGAATGAATTTATTAATGAAGGCATTTACACTAATGCAGTAAAATTAACTCAAAAGGAAAAATGGCATAGTATTAGTAAATTTTAATTATTAGATGGGTTACCAGAAATTTTAATTATTATATAATTAGTAAATTTTAAATTATTAGATGGGTTACCAGAAAATTTAGAAAAAATTGATATGAAATGTGCTAATTGCATAAAAAGTAAAATGGCAAATGTTCCTTTCGAAAATGATGCAACAAGTTCCTCTGAAATTCTTGAATTAATCCATACAGATTTGAATGGACCCCATAAAACTTTAGGGTATAATAGGGAGAAATATTTTTTAACATTTGTTGATGATTACAGTAAATGTACCAAAATTTTTTGTATAAAGAGTAAGACAGAGACTATTCATTGCTTTATAGAATATGTCAATCTTTTTGAAAATCAGCTGAATAAAAAAATTAAAAAATTTTAATGTGATAATGGCAAAGAATATTTAAATAAAGAAATTTTTAATTTTATTAAATATAAAGGGATTTAATTAATAACTTCTCCACCCTACGTCCACGAATTGAATGGAGTAGCGGAAAGGTACAATAGATCTGCAATGGATAATTGGTAGATGTTTAACGAGAGAAGCTAAAATAAATTTGAGATATTGGCCAGAAATTATTAATACAGTTGCTTATTTAAAGAATCGAACATTGGCCAACACTATTGAAAAAAAATCACCTTATCAGATATTTTTTGGGAAAAAGCCTAATGTTAAACATTTGAAAATTTATGGGAGTAGAGTATTTGTGAGAATACCAGAAGTTTTAAGAAAAAATAAGTGGCAAGATAAAAGCCAATTAGGAGTTTTAGTGGGGTATAATGATAATTGTTATATAGTTTTGATTATAGGCAGAATTATAAATGCCAGACATGTACAAGTTATTGAAGATAGGACAGAATTAATTTGTTTAGAAAGGAAGGATGATAATGTTGATGAAAATTTAAATTCTAGAGAAAATTTTATAAATTTTGATTTAGAGAGTGAAAATAATAATAATGAAAGTAATGATAGTGAGATTGAAATTGAAAATGGTAATAAGAATGAAATTAATAATGAGAACAGAATTGAAATTGATGAAAACAGTGAAATAAGTCAGAACGAAGTTGAGCAAAGTCCGAATGAAATTAAAAATAAACAGAATGAAAATTTAATGCTAGTTAGGAAATCAAATCGTAAAAAGGATCCTATTGAATGATATGGAAATCCTGTAACTAATTTTATATATGTAAATTATGTAGATGCAAATGTACCTAGTACAGTTGAGGAGGCGATGAACTCCATAGAATCTTTAGAATGGCAAAAAGCTATGGATAATGAAATAAAAAGTTTGAATAAAAATGAAACTTGGACTGTGTAAAAAAGCCGAAAGATAAGAAAATTATTGATGTGAAATGGATTTTCACGAAGAAAAATAATAACATATATAAAGTTTAGTTGCTAGAGGCTTTCAACAAAAGGATTATATTGAGAATGTTTATTCGCCAGTAGGCAAAATGCAAACCTTGAAAATTTTGTTAAGTTATTCTTGCGCTAATAATTTATATTATTTATTAATTCGCTCTTATTTATTAATCAGATGGATGTAGAAACAGCCTTTCTAAATGGCAATGTAAAGTCAGAAGTTTATATTCGCGAACCACAAGGTTTTGAAACAGGAGAAGATAGAGCATGCAAACTGAAAAAGGCACTTTATGGTCTTAGAGAAAGTTCTAGAGTTTGGTACGATTGTTTTTATGATTATGTTGAAAGACTGAATTTTACTAGAAGTAATTATGATCAATGCTTGTATGTAAACAAAACAGGGAAAGATCCTATATATACATTAATTTTTGTTGATGATTTGTTAATATGTTGTAAAGATGAATCTAAAATTGAGGATATTAAATCGAAACTAATGAATGAATTTATTATGAAAGACATGGGTAAAATCAGTAATTATATAGGAATTGATGTGAGTTATGATGATGAGAGGAATTTAATGACATTAAGTCAAACAAAATATATAGAATCTTTATCTGTAAAATACAGGTTAGAAAATGCAAAATTATACGACACTTCTATGGAGAATAATCTTAAGCTAGAGCAAGCTTCTGAAATCGACGAAAGAATTAAATATAGAAATTTGTTAGTGAATTATTGTATATTAGCTCAGGTACAAGACCTGATATTTCTTTTGCCGTAGATTGTATGGTAGATTCAGACTATGCAGGCGATAGCATAGATAAAAGATCGACTACCGGATTTGTATAATACGTTTGTTTAACAATGTTGTATTTTGGAAATCGAGAAAACAAAACTGCGTATTAAAATGTTCAAACTTTGCGGAATACACTGCTATGTCCGAAGCAGTGACTGAAATTTTATTTATAAGAAATCTTTTAAGTGAATCATTTGATATTAAATTTATCTAACCAATAAAAATGTTTGAAGATAATTCGGGTGCTTTGTTAATCACGAAATTTGGAAATTTTACAAAGAACTCTAAACACATAGAGGTTCAATACCATTTTGTTAACGAAAATTATGAAAAAGTTATAGATACTTTGAAGGTAGAGTCACAGAATAATATTGCTGATATCCTGACTAAAAAAGTCTTGATAAAAATCAATTTATTTAAAATCGCAAAGCCCTGAAATTATTGAAAATTTTGTTTTAAACTGATTAAATTTAAACTATTATGAAATAATGAAATAGATATAGAAAGAAAACAAATATTATAAATTTAAGGAGGCGTGTTGAAATATAGCTAAATATTATAATATTAGAATCGTGTCACCATCTATTGTCTCGACGCCCGACGGTGAACACGAATGGAATATGTGTATGTGTGAGCGAGAGCACATCACGTAACTACGTCACGCAACGCGACCAGTCAAGTACTGTACTAGCAGCTGACCGGTGCGGAGCACGATGCTCGCATGCGGATAATTTGTAACCTGCTATTAAATAATAATTAAATACTATTAATTAACCACAAAGTGTTTCACTAATTTGATCTACCTCTACAATAATCCCAACACTTATCATCAATTTTTTGCCTTTAAATTCATATTTAGTAAGTTCTTTATGTTTTTCAAAAGTGTCATGAATAAGATTGATACAAAGAGGATTTGTAAATGATGTTTGGTAATTTATTTACATAATATGGGCGTACTGAATACTAAAGGTTGACATTGACTTCCATTCATAAATAAACATTTGAAAGATCACAAAAGAATTATTTATTTAGGTGTTTTGAAAATGACTCAAGCCACAGGGGAGTTATAGTGCTGCATCAGAAACTGGACTAGGTAGTCCGTAAGAGGCGTGCGAGAGAGGGGGAAGCGACAAGCTAGCTAGCGTATTACAGGCGAACGAGAACGGAGGACTGCTGCAAGAAATGAGCAGCAGCGCTAACGTAAGAGCTGCTACGTGCTATATGTACGGATGGGAGTCAAATGTTATCCAGAAGGAGTATCCAAAGAAGATGCAAAATAGTAAATAGTTAGTTGCTAGGATGGTTAAGGATTAATATGCTGATCTAGATATATTATTATATTTAGAGCCGCTACTGTTTACAACCATATTTGCATTACTATTTATTTAATAAGACGAAGTCACTGGCAGTATTGCCCAAAGTGACGCTTAAGACCTAATTTAGTTTAATTACACATCCAATGAGTTTGAGTTAAAAAACTTCCTCAGCACATGTGCAGTACAAAAAAGTCAAGTTTGAGTTATTTAAGGTTTTTAATGAAATAAGCTTTTTTTGAATCTGAGGTTAAAAGCAGGGTTTACTATTTAAAAAAACGAAGTTAAGGATTGTAGAACTTGAAATGAAGCATTGGGCCTAATTTAGTCAAGCCCATCTCATTAGCCCTAAAAAATAATGAAACTTTGGTCACTACATTTTTTTCATTTCAGCTTACCCAAGCGAGATATTTCACTGCAACATTTAAAATAAGTCACCCTGTATAATTCTTATTATCTGTTTTCCCCATGAATGATATCTTCATATTTTTACTTCCATGATTCAAAATCTACTACACGAAAAAGGAGCCACACTATGAAATACGATTCTTGCGCGGTGTTTTCCAGTGTATACATGCTGTTTTCTTGCTTTGGTATTCTCTACTGCTGTTCTGCTGAAATTCTAACTTCGAAACTTTAAAATCTATGAATTTTATTATCAAGTTTTTAATCATTATTAAAGTTTTTAAATTTGTAACAAACGATAGCACACATGATAGCTAAAACATTTTGAAAAAGGAACCATACACAATTTTTAGTGTAAAAATTTAAAAAACTGTATTCATAGACGTAGAATTCATGCGGCTCTATATCAAAAATACGAGTAACTTTTTTCTGATCAAAATTTTTGAAAACCTCTTAATCCTATTTTTGAGAATATTGTTATTGTCTCAACATGACTTTGAAGTTCTACATAGTGATCTCGAGAAAAAGGCCCGAAATAAAATTTATCGATTAAACGAACTTACCTGTGGGTGAAGGTCAATCGGAATTGAATGAAGAGCCTCCTTCGAAGAGATCAGCTCCAGCCAATATTCTCTATGCTGATGACAGCCCCCTATACGTTTCGACGGGCTTTAAAACGTGGAGGGAAGCGCGCGGCACACTAGAGGACTCGCGCATGTGTGGTTCTATCCCATAGTTTTATTTTAGGTTTTTGAAAAATCGTGGGTTCACTGGGGACTGTACGAACTACATAGTGATGTTGAGAAAGAGGCCCTTCATACAATCCCGATTGAACTTTACCTACAGGTAAGTTCGTTTAATTAATGAATTTTTACATCTATGAGGCTGATGAGCGAAGATTTTTTTATTCAACTCATTTGTTAATATTAAATTTTTTTTCCGGGAAATCCAAACTAGTTTAGTCTTCCAAGCAAAAAAATAAAATAAATTTGATGTTTTATTTCTTTTTACTTTAAGCCACATATTTGATACAATGTCTCTTCTGGATGAGGACATTTTGAAAGTTAAATACACAAAATATGAAAAAATAATTAACTGAATAATTATTATTACTTTTTAAAATAGTACTCATTGAATTTTTTTAGTTCAATACTGAAGAGTAATCAAAATCTTACCTACGACGGAAATGTCAATCTCTTGAATATCAGTTGTATAATGAGGAGCGTCTTCAGTAACTTCACATTTATATCTTCCAGATTGTTCTTTACGAACGTTTACTAAAGTGACATCATACTCGTTAGAGTTAGAAACCTATAAGTTAATTAATATTCTCTATATAATAATATAAATAATTTTATTTTCTTATTTTATTATCGGGATGAATAAACACACAGAATACTCTGTACTGGTAAGCAAGTTTAAAAAAAACTAGCGCGCCCTCTAGCCCTTTTGCTACGCTCAAGAGGCCAGATGACTTGCCTGGCTACGGTGTTTTTGCCCAAATTTTTTTTAAAGTTTCAGGTCTTGCGTAGCAAGCCTGGGCCTTTGCACTCTGTCCTTGCATCGCTACGCTCCGCTATTGCTCCGCGCGATGCAATGTATGCATTGCCATGCTCCGCTATCGCTCCGCGCAATGCATAAGAGGCATGACCGACCGACACTCGCGCTTCGCGCTCGATCATCTTTTTTGAAGCGTAGCTTCTATACTTACGTTATAACTCTGCACCTAACATATAGTATATACTAATTATTCATCATATCCGCGGTCGAAGTAAAATGAAAAAAGTGATCGTCAGATGAGAGCGTCATTTACCACCGTCATTTGCCTCCGTCACGCGGAATAAAGAGATCCCACCATGGTAAATAGAGGGGCCTCAGGAAGTTTAATTTAAAAAAAAAACGTTTTGAAGCCAACAAACGTAACCAAGAGGATACGTGTCGACGTCGTCCGGTAGACCCGAGTGCACCTGGTCAAAAAAATTCGACGGTGACGACTTCCCCAGGAAGTTTGATTCAAAATCGAAGGGGACTGATAGGACTGATTCATTTGGCAATCAGCCGTTACGCACTCTCTGCCCACCCCTCTTCCCCTTCTTTGTCAGGTTTACCCCGTTACAGCTTCAGATAGACCTGGAAGTCGTGTTTTCAGGAATCTGGTAAGCCCAGGTGTACTAGGTCGAAAAAACTTATCGGTGACGACTTTTCTAGGCAGTTTAGTTAAATATCGATGATTTGAAAGAAAAATTAGCACAATAATTCAAAATACAATTTAAATCTTCTGTCTGCACTACTTTTTTTTTATTCTCGGACTAAAACTGTAGAATACCAATACAAATATTTTCCCGTTCACCCCTTTCAATTTTGTCCACTAGATCGCGAGAAATCCTGTGCACAATTTTTTATTCAATAGCTACAGAATCGAGTAAAATGTGACTGTATAAAGTGTTGGTATAAGCCATTTGTACCCATGTGGTCCGATCATACTCAAAATGAAACTGGAACTATTGGACAGAAAAACGAACATTTTCCCGTTCACCCCGTTCAATTTTATGCATTAGGTCACGAGAAATCCTGTGCACAATTTTTGGTTGCATTTTTGCTCTGCCGAAATTATAAGGCCTTCCCGACCCCTTCAGGGTTGGTTGTGTCTAAAAAAGAATGGCAATAGTGGGGCCCTGAAGGAGACCGTAGTTTGGGCAGTAGTGTCAGAGCTCTCAACGATTGAAGCGCGCTCCTTCCACAAATCTCGAGTTCAAGCCCCGTCGTACCCAAGATATCAGAACGGAGATCTTGATCACCTTTTATTGGTTTTCAACCCTACAATATGATTTTTTCCTCTAACAGGTGACGTAATTGCATTAACTAGAGTGTTAGTTAGTGTTATCAGAGATTTATATCTGTCGATTAGCCTGGTATTTTTTAGCTTCCATATTCTTTGTACTCACTACAGGTTGTCTAGGAGACTGAAAACTTTGAGGGGGGGGGGGTCTTTAAAACAAACTCTTGGGATTCGATGTTGGTTCTTTCGGGGCTATGCAAAAACCTCATATAGAGTAGGCAGTGATTGGGGACTTACCAGACATTGCGTTGACCTAATGAGATGATGATAATAACAAAGAATAACCGTTAATTAATTATCTCAAGCAATGTTTGATGGATTCATATCACTTTCCATCCTTATAACAGAGCCTACATATTACTTTTACTTCGTAACTTGATTGTAAGAGTGAAGAATTAGGCGTGCTTGATGAAAATACTATACTTAGGAGAATCATCTGATGGCAGATGAACACGTGACCTGGAGATTTGTCCGAGCTATGAGTATAATATATCTACAAGGCTTATAACCAGTCCATTTTTTCATAATTTATTTATAATGTATTCGGCATACTTATTATGATGATAGTTAAATGTTTGTGATAGTGTCAGCACTTGACATCATCATTTAGAGTGTTATCTCGAGATGACAATGCGCAACATGATTTTAATCGCAGTCGCGTGGATCACGTGTGTATCCCATTGTATAAGCGCCATGTTTATTTTTCTTGTTTGCGATATCATGTGTGTTAGATGTGCGTTGTGCAGCTCATTGAATCTAAGTATTTGTTTATTTTTCAATAAAAATTCAACATAAAAATTAAACCATACTATAATTTATGTAATGATTTAAAGCTCATTAAAACGAAGCATAGTAGCAAAAAAACAGATTGAATCAACAGTAATTGTTAGTTCAGTGAAACAACAGGTATGGTATAAATGCAGTAAGTGTATAAACGTAATAAACGGGTAATTTTATGTAAAAGTCTCCGAAAATCATAATAAAACTTGCCCTACGTAGTCATATTTTTTTCAATATCTGATAAAATTTTTTTTGTAAGTTGTAAACATGACGAATTTGTTGGAAATATTTGTCATTTCAAGGTCATAAACTAAGTTTAAAGGTCAAAATTCGAAGATTTTCGTAGAGAAAAATGTTTATCATCGTTGATTTCAATTTTTTGGGAACCAAATGTATTGGAACCAAATGGAAACTGTCAATTTTGAGTTAAGTATGGCGCAAAAAATATTTTTATATAAATTTTTTCACTCCAATGGGTGGTGAAGCCACCGAAACATCAAAAAATCGGTTAATTTTATATAAAAGCCTCGGAAAAACATGATAAAACTTGTCGCAGTCAAATTTCATTTATTATCTGTATACATTTTTTTTTTGGTAAAATGTATACATGACGAATTTGGTGGGAAAAATTTTTGGGACATTTATAAGGTCATTTCAAAGTCATAAACTAACTTGCAAGCTCAAATATCGAAATTTTTATAAAAAGTTTCATTTGTAACTTCACTGTACTCAAAAAACTTTTTTGCAGTATTTTTATGATAAGCCAAGTTGCAATAAGATGTAATCTGTATAGTGAACTGTAATCAACTGTGCACAAAAAGATCTTCATCATGATATTCAACTCGCAATTTAACCTAGCTCATGTTATCAATTTTTTGCATTACTGGTCGGAGGAAAACATGTTATACGTGTAGTTGTACAAGATAAATTAAATCAGTTATAGATATTCATTTATTACTTTCTCAAAAGTATTTTAGAAGACAGTAAAACTTAATTTTTACTATAAACGACTTTACAAAAATTTCATTAATTATAAAAATTGCATAAATTTATCAAATTCTTATGAATTTAACATTAATAGTTACAGGGACATCCAGGCTCTGTCGTATTCTGCGGAACCAGACGCCAGGCATTTTAAAACTAGAATCGGGACAGTGAGCTGAAAGCGGCACGGATTGCCTCAATGCGCTGTTGGAGACCCTGATTACAGGAAAGGCAAGGCATACCAGGGGGCACATGAAGCGACCGCTGGTAGGCAGGACTGGAAACTGTCCAGGACCATCAGGGCCCAGGAGAGAGTCACCTGAAAAGTGGCCGGACCAGACGGAGTCTTCCCAGCCCTCCTTCAAAGAGGGCTGCAAGAACTGTTAAGCCCATTTGTCAAACTGTTCAGAGCGTGCCTGGCCTATATATGTACTTTATTAACCAATATATGTTCTTAATTATTATATATATACTTTATTACTATATTAATAAATACAAAAATATAAAAATATTAATGTTAAATTCATAAGAATTTGATAAATTTAAGCAATTTTTATAAATAATAATATAAAATTAATAATAATTTATAAAATTCTTGTAAAGTAGTTTATAGAAAAAATGAAGTTTTACTGTCTTCTAAAATACTTTTGAGAAAGTAATAAATGAATATCTATAACTGATTTAATTTATCTTGTACAACTACACGTATACCATGTTTTCCTCCGACCAATAATGAAAAAAATTGATAACATGAGCTAGGTAAATTGCAAGTTGAATATCATGATGAAGATCTTTTTGTGCACAGTTGATTACACTTCACTATACAGATTAAATCTTATTGCAATTTGACTAATCATAAAAATACTACAAAAATACTACAAAAAAGTTTTTGGAGTACAGTGAAGTTACAAATGAAACTTTTTATAAAAATTTCGATATTTGAGCTTGCAAGTTAGTTTATGTCTTTGAAATGACCTTATAACTGTCTCAAAAAATTTTCCCACCAAATTCGTCATGTATACATCTTACAAAAAAAGATTTGACTGCGGCAAGTTTTATTATGATTTTCCGAGGCTTTTATATAAAATTACCCGATTTTTAGATGTTTCGGCGGCTTCACCACCCATTGGAGTGAAAAAATTCACATAAAAAAATTTTTTACGCCATACTCAACTCAAAATTGACAGTTTCCAATAATTTGGTTTCCAAAAATTTTAATCAACGATGATAAACATTATTTTCTTCGAAAATCTTCGAATTTTGACCTTTACACTTGGTTTATGACCTTGAAATGACAAATTTTTCTAACAAATTCGTCATGTTTACAACTTGGGTTGCATGTTTCTAAGCAGGGACCGCAACTAACAAAGTAAAATAGTTTCATCCACATCAAACTGACTTCTAGAAAGGTACATTTTCAAAGTGCAGAGAAGTTTCTCCACCCATTTAACTCTGTGGGAAGCACCAGGGACCTTGATAGTGATTTTTTTCCAAATTTTCTTTAAAAAAAGCAAGCTTAATTGTAGTTATTCTAAATAATGAGGATGAAAATTTTGAAGCTGATTTTTTATAAATGTCACTATATTTTTCTTTTCTGTTCGTTTCATGCAGCTTTAACTCAATCATTTAAGGAGCTTTCAAAATGACTTTTATCAATATTTTCCCAAGAATTTTGAAATTGTTGAAAAAGAATTATGTTCAGTCCAAATGATTTCTCGAATAGTTCATTGAAAACCGATCCTTTTATCAGCTCTAATATCTGCACGCAAAATATATTAAATTTTTCTTTCATTTTTTTCTTAACCCGCAATTGTCACACGGGGTCGACTCGACCCCAGCTCTTGTCACTTTTTTATACTCTTGTAAGTGTGTAATAATGTCAGTGCGTTGGCAGACCTCATTGAGTACAGAAGGTTTTTTTGCTGGGGTCGATTCAACCCCATATGACCATAACGTAGAAAGAGTTAAAATTTTTTTTTTTTTTATTGACTCAAATTTGTGCTGTACATGCGAAGAATAATAGCTCTTATAACTTTTTTATACTCTTGTAAGTGTGTACTAATATGATTGATGTATAAACAAATGTATTTTTAAAATAAAAACATTTTATTTGAAAAAAAAACCTTCCGAACTTTACTTTCTTTTTTTTCTTTCACGAATTTGTCAAAACAGTCGACGTCAAAGATCAAAATAAATGTACTTTTTTCACAACCCGATAGTGCATATATTTTTCCTTGAAAGAGAATTAGTTCACAAGTAAAACTCATTTTGAGTTTTTGCTTTATCCCAAAAATTGAAGTCGGTAGAATTTTTTAAGTGAAAAATGGCGAAATTTTCAAAACAAAATTTCAAACTCTAAAAAATACATAAAAATTTCAAAAACTCTCATAACGAACCACAGAATCTTCTGAAGGACACTTCAAACTTCCTTCCCATACTAAATTTGCCTACAGAAACCCAAAAAAACAAAAATGACAGACATTTTTGTGCGCTGGAGTCGAATCGACCCCATATGACCATTATGTGATTATTTGAAGGTGTGATCATGACGGGTTCATAAAACGTAAGCTCCATTGTTCATACCTGTGTTGTTTGCAGTGGTGTCAGTACAAATAGATCAAATTCTTTCAAAAAAATTCCACTCTTCTAATAATGTATAAACTACTTGAGCTTGATTTTCCCAAGTTGCTGTTGCTATTTTTGGAATTCAAAATAATTTTTCTCCTCATTCGCTTATAATAGCAACGGACACTTTGTCAATTTTTTTTTTTTCGTCTCCAAGTCTTCCACTATTTTTCCATCCCAGTGGGGTGTACTGCCTCCTTCAGGTTTGAATAAGCTTTTCGCTTCACTTGCAGTTTTTTTAGGTTGTATTTCTCTATTTCTCCTTACAGTACACTTGGAGTAATTTATTTCTTCTTTTGTATTACCTAAACGAAGCACTGCTCCAAGCATCATAGATGCTTTCCCACTGGTGCAATTCAACGTTGAACAAGTATTTTCAGAGTTTACTTTAACAGTTGATAATTTATTATTTTCATTTTTTAATTTCTTTGAAGCAAAATATTTGTCGTCTGATTCGTCAGATGGTTTGGACTCATTCGTATCAGAAGAATCCTCTTCTAAAAACATTAAACCATCATCAAAATTTGCAATGCTTTTGACACGGTGTGCCTTAAACGATTTTAATTCGATTTTCAACCGCCATCGATTTTTTTGCGGAATTAGGTAGTTGAAGATGTCTAGAATAAAAGTACGTAAACCCCAAAATCGCCGACCCTGCCGTTTTTTTTTTAAACATTTTGAGCCAGGGTCTGGATAAAGTTCGACCCCCCCCCCCCCCAAGCTAAAACCCTGGGCGTCGAGTTTGACAAAAAATGGTCGGCTATCTCCAAAGCTTTAGACCCCCAAATACCCTGGGCGCCCGAGTTCAACAAAAAAACTGATCAGCTATCCCCCAAGCTGTAAACCCCCCAAATACCCTGGGCGCCCGAGTTCAATAAATAAACTAATCAGTTATCCCCCAAGCTGTAAACCCCTAAAACCCTGGGCGCTAGAGTTCGACAAAAAAACTGATCAGCTATCCCCCAAGCTCTAAGCCCCCAAAACCCTGGGCGCTCGAGATCAATAAAAAAAACTGATCAGCTATTCTCGAACTCAGGCGCCCAGGGTTTTGGGGGCTTAGAGCTTGGGGGATAGCTGATCAGTTTTTTTGTTGCACTACGGAACCCAGGATTATCGGGGTTTGAGGCTTGTGGGATAATAGATCTATCATTTATTGAATTCGGAACCCTGGGTCATACAGGGTTGAAGGATAACAGATCTAACGTTTACTGACTTCCATGCCCAGGGTTATGGGTCTTGGGGAATATGCATTATTTGTTAAACTTTTGTGCAAAAGATTTAAAAAAAATATCTAGATCATCAAGACGACAAGACAAGACAGGCAAAGATCTTGGTCTTGTCTTGGTCTTGAAAAATTATACGCATTCATGTCTTGTCTAATTCTTATCTTGGGGCCATGAAAAAAAAATTTTTTCGCAAAATAGTTTAAACATGCCCATGAATGCATAAATATTTTTGTATTGCTTTAAAAAATTTATGTTAATGTTTTTATGAACGAAAGATTTAAATTATCTTATTATGTCAGTGTTTGTGTGACTTTTTTATGATTAAAAATTTCTATAAAATAAAGTAAGTATAAATTATAATATTAATTTTTTCATTGATTTGATGCTTTGCATTCATTAGTAAGAGTGTAGCTCTGATGTTAAACATTAAAGTTTGTATTAGATAGTATGTATAACAATAAGATTGTTTTCCTATTTTTGAAAAATTCCAAGAAGTACTTTACTCAAGTCATGCATTGGTTCGGAGCTAGCTTACTGCGCGTTGTGCCCACGCTCATGCAATGTTGACTGTTTCTGAAAATTTTTTCAATAACAAATTTTGAAAAATTTGGAATAGTTATAACAACAACAATCGTGTAGTCAGTCATTAGTATTCTGAACACCAAGAAGAAAGGAGTGCTCGCAAGTTGCGACTTATCATAGTTTATAGTAAATTTTACGAAATCATAAAAGTAAAGTAAGTTTTTTTTTTCTTCTTTATATGTTTAGGCATTTGATTCGAATTTTTCAATAAGTCTTCTGAATTCTGGTATAGATGATAGCCAAAGATCATGCTGCCTCACATGATGAAAACAGGATGAAAATTTGTTTGTGTTGCAAAGAGAAAAAACGTGATATGCGACCACTTGAACCAAAAACAGTAGAAAATTTAATTGGGACGAAACGGATGACAGGTTACCAAAATCAATATGCAGTTCGTGTCGAATAAATATCTTTAAGTTAGTAAAAGCCGGTAAAAAGCTGATATTGCCCGATTATTCTACTTTTACATTCCCTAAGAAAAAAAACTACTAGGAGCAACAACGATTTAGTCTGTGATTGTAGCTTGTGTGATTTTGCACGTAAGGATCTAGGTTTTAATTTAAAAAAAAAGAATAAAAGCAAAACAAAGTCCAGAAGAAAGCGAATCATAAAATGTGGTTCATGTTTTAGTGATATAGGGAAAGGAAGAAAACATGAATGTACCGTCTCATCTCAATTCAAAAATGTTAAGAGTTTAGTGCAAGATAGTTTGACTGAAAAATCAAAACAACATCTCACCTGTGATCTGTGAATAAAAGAAAGTAAAAAAAAAACAAGAAAACTTGCAGGATGATGAAAAAAACTTACTCGTTCTGTCACAAAAACATGGCCGGCCGATGCGATTAAATTCTCAACCTAATAATCAAAAATTAAACAATTTTTCTGCTGATGATTTAATGAAATTACAAAACAAATACGGAATGAGTTCAAGAGAAATTTTCGGAGTCGCATCATTTATTCGAGTAGTATTAAAAAATCGAAAATGCATTGAAAAAGGCCTCAAACGTAAGATCAGTCTTCTAAATCATCGACTGGATGAATATTTTGACATCGCAGAAGCAGAATTTACTACGACAAAATCAAATAAATCAGTGTCCACGAAGAATTCTTTTGTTTTTTGTAAAAATGTACGTGAACTTTGCTTTTACGTGGAAAAAGAACGATCAGTGACAAATGCTCATTATAAAATAGGAATCGACGGAGGTGGAAATTTTTTGAAAATTTGTGTTTCTCTTCTGGATAAAGATCTAGAAAGGAGCGAGAGAAAAAAACGTCGTAGATCTTATGAGCAAAAAGTTAGTGCACAGTTTTTAGATTCAAGCGTTAAAAAATTATTTATTATTGGAATTGTTGAATCAACCCAAGAAAACTTTGAAAACGTCGCTTTTTTATGGTTGCTTCTGAATCTGAATACTTTTGATTGTACAGTTGCTACCGATTTGAAATTAGCAAATATTTTAATTGGTATCATGTCTCATAGTAGTAAATATCCTTGCACTTGGTGTACTTCACCTAAAGAAAATTTAAATAAGTGTGGCGAGTACAGAACAATAAGTAGTATTTTAAAAAATTTTGAAAATTGGAAAAAAGATGGTAACAAGAAAAACAAAGCCCAGTTCTATCAAAATTGTATCCATAAACCGCTTTTTGATCGAGAACTTGAAACCGAAATCATCGATATCATAACTCTTCCTGAACTGCACTAATTAATTGGTGCTGTAAACAAGATATTTGAAAGTATGCTTGTCGAATTTGAAAAAGAAAGTGAAGAGTGGGCAAAAGTTTGTCACGTTTCTCGACAAGTTTATTTTGGTCAAACTTCTTTCAATGGTAATGATAGTAGAAAACTTTTAAAAAACGTTGATATTCTAAGACGAATTTCTGAGAAATCTTCAATAGGTTGCTTGAGGTACGTTCGATGCTTGAAAGATTTTTGTCTAGTCGTTGAAGCCTGCTTTTCGATTGAGCTTGATCCGAACTTTAAAAGTTGTATTGAAAATTTCAGAAAAAGCTATGACGATTTAGGTATCAGTATAACGCCAAAAGTTCACGCAGTCATTTATCATGTACCTTATTTTTGCACAAAATATAAAAAAGGGCTCGGTTTTTTAGCGAACAAGCGATGGAATCTGTGCATGCAAGTTTTAAAGATACGTGGGAAAAAAAATACAAATTAAAAAAGGATCATCCTAATTACGCAGATAATTTATTAAAAGCAGTTTGTGAATATAATAGTCGTCACATTTAAAAGTTAAATTAATTAAAAAGCTATTTTTTATTTCAAAAAAAAAAAAAAACATCTAGGATATATACTGCACTCCTGTGATTTCGTATGTTTAATTAAGAAAAAAATCATGTTTTTGTAAAAGTTTAATTATTAATTTATATTTATTTTTGCATTTGTAACTACTAATGCATACTATGATATGATGATTGTATTACGTAATAATGTAAAAAAATATGTTTTTCTTTAAATAAAATGTATTTCTAACAAAGTTTATTTTATTAATTTATTCTGTCTAATTCACATTATTCAAGAATTTAATGTTGCACTAAGACTTTTAATTTTTAAAAAGCTATAAAAATTAAAATTTGTGAAACTTAATGTATTTAAAAAAAATGTTTTTACGAATGAGGTATACAAAATTTAACGATTATAAAAAGTAATTATTAAGCAAATCCAAGCTTTAATTTTCTTTTAATGGGCTATCCACAGTGCGGCGCACCTAAAAAACACGTTTTTTGACTTTAAAAAAAAACGGCAGGGTCTGCGATTTTGGGGTTTACGTACTTTTATTCTAGACATCTTCAACTACCTAATTCCGCAAAAAAATCGATGGCAGTCGAAAATCGAATTAAAATCGTTTAAGGCACACCGTGTTTTATCATGCTAGAGTTAATCTTAACCGCTGAATCTTTTTCGATTTATAATATTCTGTAACTAAACAAGAAGTTGAAGACTTATTTTCGACATTTTTATTTATTTTTCTTCTTCTAAATTGAGATTCAAAAAGTTTTAAAGTATTCGGGTCACTAATTCTCTGTTCATGGTGTATCCAACGTTTGAATTTTTTTTAATTTATCTATAAATTAATTTGGTTTATTCAACTCTTTTAATGATTTCAAAAACTTGTTTTGCAAATATATATCTTTTCAAATCTGATTTAAAGATGTATAATTGGAAAACACACACCGTAGTGTTTGAAATTACAACTGCTTTTTTGTAAATAGTTGCTATAAATGGGCTATGAACTCGTATATTCCAGAAAAATAAAAAAATATATATTAAATTTACCTGTAGGAGTGATGTCTGAAGTAGGCTTTCCGATTAGCCAGTAATTTTTTTGTTTCCACTCTATTGTACATTAGACAATAAATTTACTATAATCAATCTCGAAAAAATGAAATATCACAAAATTTTGAGTAACTTTTTTGCAATTTTTAAGCTTGATCAAACAACAAAAATGTGCAGAAAAAGCTTCAACAGCCAAGAGTTTAAGAATTCGAGCTTTAGGTGAACAGTATAATTACTGATAAACAGTCTGACCTGTAACTGTCTATGCATCGGAAAACAGAAAAAAGAGGGAATTGCTAGGATGAAGATGGGGGAAGGGGGATTAGCAACATCAAAAGCCGGGAAAGAGTAAACAATAGATGGTATTTTGGCATACTAGCCTTCCGAGAAAAATTGATCAGAACTAAAATTTTTGTAAATATGTTTTCAATACAGTGACTATAAATCGAAATTATTTAGTCAATTTTTGTGTTTTGTAAAGAAGAAACAATTTTATAATTTGTTATAGAGCGTTGTTTTGTAACAGCTACCGCGTCGATTAAATTCGAATTCGGCGCTAACTGTTATGGAACGCAGATGCGGATCGGTAAGTCAGGTGATGACGAGATCTACCGATCAGCATTACTCTAATCTCGGCGCTTGGCGCGATCACACGTGTGTCAGAGAGCGAATGTACTTATTTACTTTTTTGTGTTGTTAGATAACTTTATTGAGGTTGTGTTGGATAAAGTTATCAGTGAGAAGTTGTATAGATTTTCCTGTGATCCAGTTGCCATTGGATCGGAGCGGGGAAGGCAAACCTCTCACGGGAAGTCAGCGTGCGGCCTTGGAAGGCATTGTCGTCTTGTGTGAAGCCATTCGGGCTAATAGTAATTATTATTATTGTTTAATCAAGCGAAGGTGCACCTGCTAGAAAAGTAAGTCCGCGTAGCGGTTAATCTTTGAGTATTTGTTCGTGTGATAGTTAGAGTCAGAGTGTGTGCGAAGTACAGGAAGTACTTAGATTTTTGTATCGGAGTTAGTCCAAGCCTTTGTTCTTTTGGCGCGCTGCAGCAAGCAGGCGTGCGCGAGTGTGTGTGTGTGTCGGTGTGTTGATAGCGACCACAACACAGACGACGAACTTTATTTTTGTAGAATCAATTTTCGTCGACTTAAGATTTCGAGTCATTCGGGTTGGATTGTGTTTGTAAACAATCAGATAGAATTAATTTGGAATATTATGTAAATTTTTGATTCTTTTATTTTTATTGTTAATTAAAATTATTAAAATTTACATTTTATCATTAATTTAATTAACCCGTGTTCCTGCGATCGGTCCACGTAAACTCACGCCACTACCGACGAAGGAGCGCAGCCGCACCGCGTAATAAAAACATTAGTTCGCGTACGCGTCTTCCCCCCTCTTTTCAGGTATTGAAGAAAAATCGACGGATTGTCGTGTGCACAGAAAGTGCATTTTGTCATCAGGCCGGAGGAGTGCGGACGACGATCGCCGCGGGTTCTCGTGTTCAATCACGATCCTCCGAGGAATTAAATTCCTTAATTCGAGCCCTGTGACAGTTTAAACAAGCAGACTCAGGAGTACAACCCACGTTGATCTGTCGAGTTTGTTATACAGCCTCTATAAGCTCTGTTGCAGTCGACTACACGCCGACGAGTTTCCTGCAAAAGGAGAAAAGTCCGACCGCGATTATATATCCCTAAACGGTTTATTAATCGGGGAGGGCGCGACAGCTCGTTGATTTCGGTAGCTGGGCGCGGGCTAGAGGATTCTAGCGCGTGGAACACCGATCAGAAAAATAATTGTAACTCGTAAAGTTAATTTTAAATATTTAATGGCAAAAAATTAACTTAAAAAACTAATACAAAAATTTATGCTCAACACGGTAATAATTAACAAATAAATACTCATACGATCGAGTATTTGAATTGAAAACAAAGAGTTATTGGTGCTCTTTAAATTGAGCTGCGCGCGCACACATCAACCTGCTGCTATCGGCAGCCTACGCGCGCGCGAGAAAAACAAAGTATTTTCCCACTGATTTCAATCACTCACACTCTTACACGATAACGATTATGGTCGCTTAGTGAACAACAACAACCAAGGACGCCGCTAGTGCACCTGTTACAAGCCGTCAGGCTGAAACTCTAGCCTCCAAGCTAGACGCCCAAAACAAAGACTGCTGTGTCTTGATGCCGGCGTACGGTCTAGTGTCGTCGTCTCGTTGTCGCAGGTTAACAAGTTGTCCAAGGATGACAATCCTGTCGAGGGCTTGTTTTCATTGAGACGATAACTTCCGAGCACGCGTGACACAATAAAATCGATCTTTCACTCGTAGTTTTCACAATCTCGTGCAGCTTCGAATCGTAACGATCTGTACTCGGACGCGTGCGGTGATTAGAATGGCTCCCGTCCTCCTTATATCCGGCCCGATATTCTACCGATCCCCGTGCGTTCCATTCCCACTCGTGCTGCGTTCTAACGGTCGCGCGGTGAACATGAAATTAATTTAATGTCATCGCGATTAATTAACTCGACCGTTACAAATTTTATTTTGAATGTAGTGTATAGAAAGTTATAAAACATATCTATTTTTATACTTATACTGTTGAAGCTGGTTTATTTTTTGTTTAACCGTAAAATTTTCGTCAAAGCCTAAGAATTAGATGGTTAAAAGTATTTTCAATTTGTAATGGGGTATTTCTTAAGAAAAGGGCCTCCCTTAAATAATTAAAGGAGTTTCCCGGGCTCTCCCATTACAAGGAAAATTCACACAAGAAAAATCGGGGAAAACTCCTTAACTCCGGGAGTAGGGTTCCCGCGGAAAGAAAACCTCCGGAACTGGTCGGTGAGCTAGAGAGAGAAGAAATAAATTATTGCAAAAAATTTGGTTTAATTGGATTTTATTCTTGTCTACTAAAAGCCAAAAATAATTCAAGTCTACATTTACAAAAAATTTTATCTTGAGAACAAAGGAAAAAAAACTATCAAGTAAGTCTACAAAATGGCGGGTAACGATGCCACGCCAAGAAGATCCTGATCGAATTTATACAACAAAATTTTAACCGTATCAAAAATAATTTTTAATTTTTTTTTTACATACCACGCACCAAGGAAATTTTAAAAATCATGCTTTACAAAATTTTAATAAATAAAATCTTACGCGAAAAATTATACCTATAATTGTTTGCTCAGAATAATCCAAAATGGCAACTTATTGAAAATTCTATTTAACTCTCTTGCTGTTTGGCCGAAAATAACCCAAGTTTTTGTTGCTAGCTGGAAAGGAAAATAAACAAAAGAAAACTACAAAAACTGCCTACAAAAAAAAACTTATTCGAAAATTTAGAGAAAAGAACTCAGAAAAAAAAAACTACGCTCTCAAATCAAAAACACAACCTTACTCTATGGCTACGATGGGGTGCGGATTCTACACAAAAAAAATTAGGCACGGTAGGGAGCGATATTCTACACATAATAAGTTCTACACAAAAAAGATTCTACACGGTGTAGAATTTAATTAGTGTAGAATAAATTTTGTGTAGAAAATACTAAATGGTTAAAAAAGTAACCCGGGTTATTTTAAATCAGATATTTGAATGTAAATAGTTTTTAGTTCGGTGAGTAAAAAAGTCCGTCGGTTGTTTTTTAAAATTCTTAAGCAATTATATTATTCTTATTTCTGTAAGGGAAAAAAAAGTTCATCCATCAAGAAATTGTAATTGGGTAACGTCATAAAAATTTTAAATGATTAAGGTCATAATTATGATAATCTTGAAATCGAATCAACTTTGCGGAGATCAAAGTCGAGGACGATGAGTATGCGTATATACGGAGGGCCCATCTTCAAATAGTGAAGAAAGGGTATTTTGTTTTCGAAATCGATTTTTAAAATGATATGATGGTGTGCGTGCGATTAAGACATTTGATCATTGTAACTCGGAAAAACTTATCGACTACCCGAGTAATAATGAAGTATACACCGGTTGATTTATGATTACACGTTCAGATTCGATTAAAATGATCATCTAAATGATGATCCATCTATAGTTCATCGTAAAACTTTTAGATACTGGAGTCTGTGTGGGAGGTAAATTTAAAGGTTAGAATTTTCGGAAAATTTCCGAAATAAGAATAGTTCAACATTATTCTACCTTACTATAAATGACAGTATGTATGGGTAAAAATTATAAATAAGTTTTAAAGATTTATTTGGTGGCATGTAGGTACACCAAGTAAGCATCTTCACAGGCACTTAGCAGCTGGTCTGCTAGACGTAAAGGTATACAAAGGCCCGGTGCACACTGAGCGGCTAGCGCTCGAAGCATCGCTTTACATTCGCTATTTCTCTCACGCATGCAGTGTAATCTGCGGGCTCAGGCGAGGAGTCAAAGCTTCTCGAAAAGTAGGTATATTCTGCAGAGCGTTTACTTACCTATCGCTCTTTCCAAAACTCGATGAATTTATAAATTTATTAAATATTTTGTGAAAGAAAAAAAAAAAAACTAAGTGACTTACTTATTTTACATATAAAAATAAAGGTATGTATTATTTCAAATAATTTTATTAAAAATTATTTATTGAATAAGTTTTTAATGGTCCAAGTCGTAACTTTTATTAATATTTTTATCTCGAAATTATATAAAAAAATGTTCTTTTAAAACTTAGTAAAAAGCAATAAATGGAAAATTGCATTTTTTTATGTCTTTAATTAAATAAATTCATCAGATGTACTATTTGTATTTGTTTCAATTTCAATCATGGTCAAAGTACAGACATCAAGAGTAAACGGTAAACAAGATACAAAGATAAATAATTGTACTAACAATAAGCTCAAACTTTCATTAAGGCACTTTTTTTTTTTTTTTTTGATACAATTAATGAAAAGTCAGTTTGTAAATAAAATATTTATGTTATGTTAAATTTTTCACTAATATCCCAATCATTATTTTTTGATTTATTATTAATTTTTTTTTATGATAACATTTGTTTCGAGCCACAAAATCGTTCATAACAATAAAGGTTGAGATGATACTTTTGTAGCAGTTAAATTATGCACAAATTTTAATTTAAACATAAAAATTTTTACAAATACAACTACACAATAAATGTGTTACATGATTTTGTAATTTTAAATATTATAAATGATTAAACGACGCTTATTTTTACTATAATAAAACATTTTACAATTATAATCAAAAACAAACATTATAATTAGACTTAAAAACTATATACAATAATCTTCACAGTCATGGTCTTCAATTACTGCATTCTTATATTTTCATGAAGTTGTTAGTTGGTTTTTAAGTAGTAATCTTTCCACGATAAGCTCAGCAAGTTGTCCTATGGCATCTTTCAAGTTCAAAACTTGATCATTTGAAGAACCTTGAAAAAATAATATACGTAAAATAAAATTGAAAAAAATTAATCAACTCAAGTACAATGAAGTCTTGCATATACTACATTATAGTCTTCAAGGATACAATATGGAAAAAAATACTAATAATTAATTTAGATTGTTTTATCTAAATTTAAAACAATGATATATATTTAAAAATGAATTTGTTTAACTACTCTTTGTTACATGAAAAAGAAATTTAATTTAAATTAATGTAACTATAATTTTGTTGATTTCTTCCAAATAATTTTAAAAACTGCTTTTTCCATCTCTCAATTACGTCAAATTTAAAAAATTGCTTGCTTTTTTTCATTGCAAAAAACCCAAACTTCAACTCCCTTCCACGTTGCGAGAGGAAAAATAGCAGTTCCGGAGCCTGCGCCATGAAAATATTATTTTCTTAGAAATTTGTTTTATGTTATGATCATTATTATTGTTTTTTAATAATACATAAACTACCATTTATTGGCTTTTAGAACCTTAATGTATATCATTTTTTTCAGATATTTTATAAGGTTTGTGAGAAGTCAATTAAAATAACTGTGCCACCATTCGCACAGTACATTTAAGACTTCGAGCCTCTTTTAAACATGATTAGCAAATTGATTATATAAAGTATTTGGCTTTCGGATATTAATCACTAAAAAATTGTAACTTGATTGTTTTTTTTTCCTTTATGTTTGATATATTATATATAACGTGTCATATAATGACTTTTACAACCTTGATAGATAACATATATTTAAATAGTTTATAAGGTTTCTTAAAAGTGTAAACGTGTCCGCATGTTTTGTAGTAAAAATTTTTTATGTAGTTGTACTTCTCCAAACAAAAGAAGTTATTATCAGAAGATGTTAAGTTACATCACATGTACTTAAGGGTTCAATAAAGTCCATTGTAGCCAATTACGTCCATCGATCGTATCCGATATCGGTAGTGACCTCGGAACTGACAGATTTTACGCGGACCGGTGTGACTTTATGCAAACCCATAAGGACAGGTTACAACTTTTCAGCAGGTACATTTGGAATATTCATTATATCGATAAACTTCGAACAATAAACTCAATGCGCAGAGGAGAAAAGGTGTTGTGCGTTCGATTATTCTACCAGTGCCCACTAGTTTATCATCAAAAGTTTATTTACATAACAATTATTCAAAATAATAGTTGCCGAGTAACAAACATTTTTCCTCTGCTTATTCTACTTTATACAAATATCAGCTTTAAATTTATTTAAAATTGTATAAAAAAAAATTTTTTAAATAAATAAAATAACTTTTGGAAAAAGCTTATTAAAATATTACCTGTACTTAAGGGTTCAATAAAGTCTATTAAAGCCAATTACGTACATCAATCGGATCCGATATCGGTGGTGACCTCGGAACTGACAGATTTTACGCGGACCGGTTTGACTTTATGTAAACCCATAAGGACAGGTTACAACTTTTCAGCAGGTACATTTGGAATATTCATTATATCGATAAACTTCGAACAATAAACTCAATGCGCAGAGGAGAAAAGGTGTTGTGCGTTCGATTATTCGACCAGTGCCCACTAGTTTATCATCAAAAGTTTATTTACAATATAATTATTCAAAATAATAATTGCCGAGTAACCAACATTTTTCCTCTGCCTATTGTACTTTAGACTAATATCAAATTTAAATTTATTTAAAATCGTGATAAAAAATAAAAAATAAAAATAAATAAATAAATAAAATAACTTTTGAAAAAAGCTGATTAAAATATTACCTGTACTTAAGGGTTCAATAAAGTCTATTAAAGCCAATTACGTACATCAATCGTATCCGATATCGGTGGTGACCTCGGAACTGACAGATTTTACGCGGACCGGTGTGACTTTATGTAAACCCATAAGGACAGGTTACAACTCTTCAGCGAGTACATTTGGAATATTCATTATATCAATAAACTTCGAACAATAAACTTAATGCGCAGAGGAAAAAAGGTGTTGTGCGTTCGATTATTCAATCAGTGCCCACTAGTTTATCATCAAAAGTTTATTTACATAACAATTATTCCAAACAATAGTTGCCGAGTAGCCAACATTTTTCCTCTGCTTATTCTTAACTTCATTGACAGGTAAGTGACTGCCTATTTAATAAGAAATTAATTTTAAGAATCTTATAATTGTTTAAAATTGTAGTTTCTTATAAAACAAAAATAAAATTGTGTCTGTGTTGTGTATTTAGTGTATTTTTGACAACAAAAACATTATTTTAGTTCAGTCAATCGAACATGTATATAGTAAAAAAATAAATCAAATAAAAATACTTAAATTTGTTTGTTGTTTGATTAACTTCTTCCGATTTTTTCTAACGGTGATCAACAAATTATTATCATTGTTATTTTTTTCCTTCCTCTCGAGTATTAGTTTACCAGTAGTGAGTTAAAACGAACCTCGTGGCATCAATTCTCGAATAGATATTTTTTGTATTTAAGACCTTTTGGTTGCTCTCCAAACTTCATTGGTAAATTTTTTATCGCTCAAAAATAAATACATAAATATTCTACCATGGTTTTGCTTGATATATTTATTTATTTGTAATAATTCCAGTTAATTGATTTATATTTTAAAAAACATTTAATTAATTTAATTTCTTTCAATTTTTGTTTAGTATTGATTATCCGAGCGATAATTTTTTGCCAGGATTATTAATACGAAATGAACACTAATTTAAAAAATTAATACACCGTTGGGTGATACTAAGTAGAACCAAATAATGAAATTTTAATTTTTTTTTTTAATTTATAAGTAATGAAGCTGAGTAGACTTACTCCGAATATAAATATTAACATTTATAAACAAAAACTTATATAAATTTTCTAAACTTTTCAAATTAAAAAAAAAAAAAATTCGTGTTAACTATAATACAATTTTTCTTGATAAAATAAATAAAAAATTCTTGCGACTAAAAAAAATTTTTTTTAAATCATTTACATTCAACTTTGTAACATTTTTTAAATATTTGCATAAAAAAAAGTCATGATTTTATATTAATTTAATCATTACTCAAAAATAAAAACTTTTTTAACGATAAAGAACTTTATCAGTCATTTGGATGATTTTGTCAGTTTCATCAACTTACAAAAATTGAAGACATCTAGTACTAGTAAAGATTGTCTCTGAATGAATAAAAAATTTATATAGTTTAAAACACTGCAAAGTTTACAATGTTTGATTTATGTGCTCTCCGTACAATTGAACCCTGTTCTGACTCATAATATTTAATTTTAATTATTAATTTGTATTATTAAATTTCAATAATTTTTAGATATATTTAAAATTATCAACTGCAAGAAATGAATGAAATAAGTTGTGCAAATAAATAAATGAATAAACTAATATCTCTGCAGATAAAAGAAGATAATTATAAATAAAATCACTAAATACCTGCTTGTAAAGTATCTAAGACTGATCCTGTTCCGCTCGTTACAGGTGTTTTTGCTGCCTCTCGAAGCTGAGCTACTATTGCTGCGGTTACTGCGACTGCTGCTGGTTCGGTTGCTACAGCAAGGCCTCCTTTAACGCTAGCAATTGCTGCATTCCGGACATTGATATTATAATATCTACTGAGTGTTTTATGAACAGTGGCTCGTCCTGCAGCTGGAAAGCATCTGCGATAGGCTGGTCTTGACAATCTTTTAACTGCTTCAGAAACGTCAATACAATGGCTCTTCGTGTTCCTCAGTATCGAGTTGTGAATACCGTTTTGGCGAGTACTCGCCTTTGCGTTGATCATTTTACCTATGACGACCTTCGTAGAGTCCTTCAACAGTATCAGCCGTAGCTCGTAGCTGAGCTTCATACGTTTTATGGCGTTTTTTGTAAACGAAGTTCGGATAAATCTTCTGGAAGTTTTGGAATTGCTCTTCGGAACTGTGGCTCACCTAATTCTAGATGCTGGTGCTCCTGCATATCAGAGAGCAACGTGCCCAGGACCAGGATGATCTGTATGACTTTTCGCAGCGTGCACGTACAAGTATAGACTTTAGGATCAGCTGTATAACGGTGTCGGCCTTCAGATTCAGCTTGATCATACAGTTCTCTTTCTTGATCAGGAACAGCTCGTTATTGTACAGAATCTGCACGGATGCCATGCCCGATTTTAAGAAGTAGAGCTCCTTAAGCTCAGGCAGCGTCATAAAGTCGCGGTTACGCATTCACAGGGAGGCTATCACGTCGAAGGTGAACATGCGGGAGACATCCTAGTGGATGAAGTAGTTGTAAAAGAGTCCAGAAAACCTGCTCCTTTTGTGTCCTCGGTCAAACTCTCGATAACCTTTTTGTCAGATCCAAGTTGAACAGCGTTCTATTTAAGAGCGGCTTGAACTTTGTGAGCTGGGGCGTGAATACGGTTTTTCTTCTACAAGAGATGGTCGCGATTCTCCGGTAGTACTTGTTGAAACAATCCCGTATGAGTTTGCATTACTTGGCGACGTTTCAGACCACGGAATGGTCGTGCTGCAGTATCAGCTGTAGTCAGGATAAGCTGCATGACTTTGAAGGCGGCGTGCAGGTACGGCTTTCGGATCTGCTGTATCTCAACTTCCGTCTCGACCTAGGCCAGGAAGGTCTCGCTCGGATGCTTCATCAGAGGTTACATGATATCCAGCTTGAAGGCGAAGCTGTTTATTATATGATATGATCGCTCTTGGACTGAAATTTTACTCAGGTAGGACTGAAGGATTATCGCGTGGTTTACCAGCCTCTGGGACGAGCCAGTGGATCTCAAGCACGTTTCAAATAACGCAGTTGACTTTCTGGGTGTTGGAAATACGAGGTGCCTTGGGTGGTTCGTTTATCACTTTTGTTCCTTTCTCCTTGCCCTCGTTCGGCTTGAACAGTCAGCTGCTCGAACATCTCGAGACCGATGTTCTTGCAAGTCGTGATATTCATGACCTTTTTCGGTAGGGCCTTCGAGTCGAGGGTTATACAGATGACCTCTATTATGAGATTTTTGAGCGCCCTCCTCGTCGTTCACCATGCGTATCGTCTTAACGCTAGTCTCGGGTATCTTCTCGTCATCCGGGAACTCCATGCATGTGTATCCTCGAGTATCTTCATCATCCGCTTTCACACGCTTACGCCAGTGTACAGGATATGGACGAGTAGGATATCGTAGTACTTTTCGATGTACTCGGATCGGCCGAGCAAGAACTTGCAAACGAGATCCACGGCTGTGTCTCGGACCAAGGTCGGTTGGTCCGAGAACGATCGTTCGACTCCCAGCTGCACGTTCACGCGCGTCAGTACGATCGGATCCGACTCGACGATCATCGTCAGGCACTTCATACAGCCTTGGTCCAGGTAACTATCGAGGGCTATCTGCTGGCCTGGAGTTATAGTCAATGTCGGTCTGGAGTGCAGTCTGATTTCGCACTTATGCCGTACATTACGATCTTGCTTATCATGAGTTTTACTTGCTCTTGAGTATCCGGTAGACCGCAGAGTTATTCTGATTGTTGTTATCCATCTCGTCCGGATCGGGTTCGCCCTCCTCGTCGCTGCTCTTGATCGCGTGTCTCTTCTTACTCGGGGTCTTGCTTGTGTCCAGGTGCTTTCACTGATCGTCCCGCTGCTTGTCGACCAGAAGCGTCGGAAGACCGAGTCAGTGCTGCTGTTTACCGATTAAACTACTTTAAAAAAATGATTATATTATATGCTATTGATTTTTTGAGTTGTATTATAAACTTTAAATTATTTTGAATTATGTTTTTCAGCGAGTTAATATTCTTTTTCAATCATTTTAATTGAATTCAAACAACACATATCAATCTTCATTATCAATAAAATTTAATTGTAAACAGTTTATACATTTTTCATAATTTTTTACTTTTCCGCTATACTATTCAATTGAAAATATTCAACTGAACCTAATATGTTAATATTTTCAACAACAATTATAAAATCAAATAATCAAATACTTCAATACTTACCTAGTTAAATACTAAAGAATATTTAAATCAAATAATTCTTTACAATTACAACGACAAGAATTTTAAATTGAATTATACAAGCTCAAAATTTAATATTTTTATAACAATAATTAAAGAAGAGAATAAATCAGAAGTAATCACTCTCTGTAAATAGTTTTAAAGAAATTTTATAAAAAATATTTATGAACTAATTCACAGAAAAAACATTACGCTTAAATAATTGTATTGAACTATACTTTTTTTTCCAAAAATCCATTTGAAACTTTAACTAAATGTGGATGTTATTACTAAAACAAATTCCTTTTTCTCAAAAAACTTTCTTAAATTTTGTAAAATTGTTATTAAAAAACTTATTTTCAAAATTTACTTTAACCAACTTATTGTTATTTTTTTTTTAAATGCAAGTATCCAAAATTAATCAAGGTAAATACCTAACCCCTTGCTTTACCAAGTTGTGACTGTGGTGTTCATTTGCAACAAAAAAGAATGGATACTAAGTAGCCAACCGCTGGATCATTCACTATGGGATTTCCAAAAATCGACTTCTTGTATCTTATTTTTCAGTATTCAGCATAACCTATTCAATATTTTTAAAATAATTTAATATATTTACTAGATTATCAACATCAATTAGTAATTTTAGTATATTTATTAAAACTTGATTTATTATTTGAAATTTAATTTGATTCAATAATTTTGTTTTATTTTTATTTCTTATTAAAAATTTATTTTTCTTCTTACCTAGACCAGGTTAAAAAATTTCTTGTTTCCACAGACATTGCTTTGTATCCAATTGTATCCACAAGACTGTCAATATTTCCTTATCTTCCAATGAGCGTCTGAAAAGAGTTTATTTATTAAATTATTAGTATATATGTATACATTCATAACTCTCCAACTCCAGTTCAGCCACATTTTTCAGTGTACAACACTTAATGACTCACTTGGTGCTGTTTCAATTAACCAAAATAATTTTAGTTATTCTACAAATGTTAGTCAATAGTCATTGTATCCATTGTATTGGTCTCTTGGTAACTCAAAAATGCCTTTGCAAAGACCCACTTCCCATCAGTACCCACCATTTCCAGAGTCAGCGTAACCTACAACTTGGTCTCACAATCAAGCAACTATGCCTATGCAAACTCCCCCTTCGCATCAGTATCAGCCAGTTCCAGCAAAGACAGAGTTATCGTACTCAACAACTTTGTCTCAGAACCAAGTAACAATCCCTCTGCGAAGCCCTCCTTTGGATCATTATCCACTAGTTCCAGCTAACACAGAGTCATCGTACCCAACAACTTTGTCTCAGAACCAAGTATCCTTTCAGTTCTAACTAACACAGAACTTACAAATACATCATTGCATCCATTAAATTTATCTTACAATCAATAAACTTTTTATATTTTAAAATAAAAAATTTGATGTAATCAGAAATATTTGAATGACTTCTCAGCATTAAAATTGAAAAATGTTTTATTAAAAGATTAAAAGATGTGAAGAAAACATAACACACAACTTTTAATTATGAAACAAGTGCCATTTTTAAGTTATGACTTGTGTCTTTTTTTCAAAACATACAGGAAAAGTACACAAACATATAAACAAATCTTAACATTAAAATTATTCGCTTACCTATGTACATAATCAATTAAAATTCATCCATCGCACTCGTTTTTAATCCTTAGCTAGCCGG
Source organism: Encarsia formosa (assembly GCA_038277355.1). Classification (NCBI taxonomy): domain Eukaryota; kingdom Metazoa; phylum Arthropoda; class Insecta; order Hymenoptera; family Aphelinidae; genus Encarsia; species Encarsia formosa. The sequence continues at coordinate 48,329,842 of CM076185.1, read as the reverse complement.
AACACTCTAAAATCACACCGGTGACCGGGCGCGAACAGTACTGGCGGGAGACAGCTCCACTCAAACAAGTTTAGGCAAGCAAAAAAACACAACGATCTTTCTTGTAATGCAATTTAAAAATAATAATAAGCACAAAAATGAATTAATTAAAACTTCCCAAACTTATGAAGTTAATGATAATCCAACAGTTTCGTACTGTTACTGTACTTTGTAATATCAAAATAGGCAGATATTTTTTTTTTAAGTAGTCTCTCTCAGCGCGCAATTGTATTATACACTAATTTTGTCGGAGCTTCAACTAAATTAACCTACCTACAATGAGCATGTTTAGAAAAAAAAATCTGTGCTGCAAGAGGCTCTCTCCTGAGCAAAGTTGTATAGTACCAGCAGTTGACAAGGTAGTTTTTTAAAATTTGAAATTTTAACATAAAGTTTAAAGTTCAATTAGTTATATTTATGTATAAATTTTATTAAAAATGATTGAGGAATATAGGAGATTTGGATTATATGGATAAAGCTATTGAATATGAAAAATAATTTGCATTGAAAATCAAGTGGCGTGAAAAAGAAATAATCGTTGCCATACTATTTGAAGTACGCGCTCAAAAGTAGGTAAGAATTTCTTCGGCGAATCTGGACAATTTTTCTTAATAATGAAAAAAACATTTTTTCAAAACTCAAATTTATTATTGAAGGAAAAAAAACTGTAACCATAATAAAAGTACAATTTTCACCTATTGCGAGAATGGAAAACTTTATTTCTTTGACATTCAAATTTTAGTTTCATTGAGTGTTTGTGTTGAATGCAGACAACCGGATTATGGAATTTGGAACGACACTTCTCCTGCGGCCGAAGTAAATCCGGCATTACGTCATTACGTCTTGAGCGTTCGAAATCTTTACATTAAGGCAACTAACAAAAAGAACGTCTAAGAAAAAAATTCAAAATTATTTCAATTAACTGGTTCTTCCATATTCTCCAGCCTACAGGTATGAATTGTTATATCATTCATTGTAAGTGCATGAAATTTGAATAAAATTTTTTTTTGTAATTAAGGTGGTTTTTTAAATATTTAAATGCATGACAGTAGAGAATCAGTTCAAATTTTCTGGAGGTGTTAATTAGATATTAACCCATTACCGCCCATGGAAAAATCAAAAGTGATATAAAAAAACTAACTGTTGGAAAACCTGTCTCATGAAAAAATAGTAGATACGTATTTTTTTTTTTTTCAATTTTCATTGTTTAAACATTATTTATTTAAACAAATTCGGAAAAAATTAAAAATTTTTATAAACTAATAACGGCATTCGATTCTTTGACTAAAAATAAGGCGAAAGTCATTCAAGTAATTTTTTGATCGGGTGCTTAGATCTTTTGCTACGAGCGCTCAAACATGTAAAAATATGGTTTTATAGTGGTGAGCTCCGAGGCGCCGCACCGAAGATACACTTTTACGAATCAGAGCTCACCACTATAAAACCATATTTTTACATGTTTGAGCGCTCGTAGCAAAAGATCTAAGCATCCGATCAAAAAATTACTTAGATGACTTTCGCCTTACTTTTAGTCAAAGAATCGAATGCCGTTATTAGTTTATAAAAATTTAAATTTTTTTACGAATTTGTTTAAATAAATAATGTTTAAACAATGAAAATTGAAAAAAGAAAAAACACGTATCTAATATTTTTTCATGAGACAGGTTTTCCATCAGTTAGTTTTTTTATATCACTTTTGATTTTTCCATGGGCGGTAATGGGTTAATATATATTTCTACGAAGTCTGATCAAAATTGACCGTATAGTTTAAAAGTTAAAGCAAGTTAAAGATTAAATTTTTTTGCATTACGCGTAATGCCGCGGTAGCTACGCTAAAAAAGTCTACTAAATTATTTATATTTGTTTTATTACTATAGAGATCGTTTAGAAAAACCACATACATGTAGTTTCACTATCGGAGAATTCATTTTTAGAAAATGAAAAAAATTGACCTTTATCAATTTTTAACAATGATTTTATAAAAATAATTTTCACGTGAATAACCTCCGAAACTGTGGTATTAAAAGGTGAAGTTAAAAGTTTAAGGATGTTTGATACTTATGAAAAAATGCAGCTATTTAGTCAATTTTGATCGGATTGATTTATGATTGATATGAAAGTATTTATTGAATTTTTTGCCTATTCATGTTCGATTTAGTTTTTAAAAAATCAATGTATTTTTTTTTAATAATTTAACCCGGACTCCTATGGAAACCAAGTAATTTTTTTCTTTGATCGTGTGTCACTCATCCAAAAAACAAAGATCGTTAAAAGAATTATTGAGATTTGTAGATTTTAGCTTGAAGAAGATTTTAAGATTTTTTTTACACTACCTCTCCGAACATTTGAAAAAGATAACAAAGAAAAACAAGCACGCAGCGGTGAAATTCCATGCGCGTCTGAACAAGAAATGCTCTAAATTGATCTAAAGATTAATGCTTTGTTTCAATTCATTTCTAGATTTGAAATTTACATCTTTCAATTATGGATCCGTATCCTCACCTGAGTGACTTCGAACGTATCGTGGGGCTGCAAATGGCAGCCAGACCATTCTTCTGGCTGCGATGTAATATAGATCATTTCAACGTGAAAAGAAGAGAACAGTCTCTACAAGAAATTGCTGGAATCTTGCTCAGGGATGCCAGCGTGGAAATAACTCGTAAGTACTCTATTTTATTACTTATAAGGAAGGTGTACCTAATATGGTTCTGCTAAGCGAGAATTGACGTTGTGGCGAATCTAATCAATATTTTTTAAAGTGTAAGGTCTCATTTTAAATGTTAATTCAAGAGCTTTAAAATGTGATCTTACACGTTAAATTATAAGCAATGAGCTTGAAATGATAGAGGGCTTACTAAAACACGTTTTTTCAAGACACCAAAAATTTGTGTACCTAATATGGTCCCCTTGAAGTAATTTATTAGTTGCGGTTTGTTCCTATTTTTTAAATCAATCTGGATATAAGATTAAAAAAACTTCAAAATTTTTATGAATTTAAAAATGATTTATTTAAAAATTGAGCCTTTTTTACAATGTTTTTGAAAGCTTTGCAACCAAGGAACAATTACAACTTTGAATTTTTATCCAAGTTTATTTTTTAAGCTAGAATGTTTTTGTAGTCATAAAATGAAAAAAAACTTTGAAACAATTACATTTATTTTTCTTAAATAACATTAGGATAGGAAATAAATAGCATTAAATAAATTGAAAATTGAAGTGTATACTTACTTGGAATTAATTAAAAGTTGAGTGTGGTATGCACATTAAGAGTACTGGAATTTCACCACTACACGCTTTTCAAACTAACGCCCTCTACACATTCAAATATTCCGATATTCGATTTATGAAAAAATAAATTGTGTGTACTTCAACAGCTTCTTTTAAAATTCCACACTCTAAATTAAATCGATATTCCGAATACTACTTAATAAAATTATTTTACCACGCAAAAATAAAGCAAATCTATGAAATATCGGAATTTCTACTGATTCACGGGGGGGCCAAATTAGGTACTCTGCAGAATAAAAAGTTATTTAAGAATAAAACCCGTTACAAAACGAGTTGAACAAAAACTTAAATTGCGTTTTAAAGCTGAAACAATAACGAATAGAAGCTACTTATGAAAGTTTTGGTCTGGTGTGTCTAAATCTTTTGGCAGACCATTTAATTATAAAGTAAAATAATAACGAAGTTATACGAATCGAGTTCTAGCTATAAGGCGTGCGCAAAAATAATTTTAAAATGTTCTAAACGACTCAATACTTCATAATTCAGTGTTTTTGACTTCTTCCTACCTTGCAGAGATGCCGCATATCGAGCATATTGAAAATAACAGGTGGGCTCATATTAGGTACCTTACTTATAAATATAAAATAGTTTTTTTTTTTTTTTTTTTTTACATTGAAATTAGCTAAAATGTTATTGTCAAGGTAACAGCAGTTACTCAAATGATATCCTGACAAGAATATACTTTGCTTTTTGTACAATATTACAATGCTTTATTATTAATTTGTGTAACCTATGCATTTAGTTAAATTAATTTTTTCTTTCTTTTTTAGCACAAGAAATTTGGAAAGAATACCAAAGGCGTGTCAAAGGGTATACCCGGTTAGGGGGAGGGGGGGGGGTAAAGTGCCCCCGGTGCAAACCCCTACAAAACCTATACCATTCAAAGAACATAAAAAAAGAAAATTTTTGGTGCCAACCAGAAATTTTTTCCCCCTATAGTGCGCATGCGCGGTCCAAAATAGTGATTTTTCAACTTTTATTTATTACTCATTATCTAAGAGGACTAGCGAGATGCGATTTAAAAATATCTTGGATAGGTGGTGGTCCAAAAAATTTTTTTTATTTGTATTTTAACGTAAATTTTTCGGGGAAATTTTTTCAAATTTTTTAAAGGGGTGGAAAGTATGAAAACACTCAAAAAACCACTTTTTTCCAACTTTTTTGGCCTTTTTACTACTGATAATTGGTTTGAAAATTAATAAAACAATGAAATTTCATAGTTTACACAATTTTACATGAAAATATACAATATACGATGTTAAAGTACTGTTTCAGGCTTTTTAAAGACCATATAATCGATTTTTAAGATTTTTTTTGCCTATAATAAAGGTACAAATGCCTCATTCAAACATCAAAATCGTTGAAATACTTGCTAGCGGCTGCATACTGTGTTAAAATATAACAACATTTATATCGCTGAACTACATTTTTTGTAAACAAAATTTTGCCGCAAACCGCGTTTTTCTAGCCCTCTTGGATTTCGAAATAAAAATTATAGTTGAAAAATCACTCTTTCGCCCCGCGCATGCGCAGTTCAGGGAATAAAAAATTGCGGTTTGCGCCAAAAGCTTCCTTTTTTCAAGACCTTTCAAATGATATATAAATTGTAGGGGTTTCTGCAAAACAAATTTTTAATACCTCCAACGAGATTAGTTCAACAATGTTCATCACTAAAAAATTGTATAAATTAGTTATTTTCAATATAGGTCAGGTGGGCCAAATTTTTTTATGCAGAAACCCCTACAATATATATATATATATATATCATTTTAAAGGTCTTGAAAAAAGGAAGCTTTTAGCGCAAACCGCAATTTTTTATTCCCTGAACGGCGCATGCGCGGTCCAAAATAGTGATTTTTCAACTTTGATTTTTATCTCGAAATCTAAGAGGGCTAGAAAAACGGGGTTTGCGGCAAAATTTTGTTTCTTAATAAAAAATACACGGAAAAAGGCTTAGGCAAGTTTACACACGATTCAACTTGTATGTACAGGTAATTAAATATATGATGGAGTACGCCGTAGACATGGAAGGATTTCTGCAACCTGGAAATGACTTTGTTGTCAAAGAACTTGCAATAATTTCATTGCATTATGATTCTGACGCAAAGGTATTCATGTTCCAAGAACCTTTTTCTTGGCATAGATTATCGAATAAGTACAGAAATATCAATCGTTTACTAGAAACCACCAAGCATGGTTTGTCGTGGAGTTCCGGAAAAGTGCCCTACACACTGGTGGTCAACGTGCTCAAGGAATACTTATCGGATGCCAAAAAAATTTATGTAAGAGGTGAAATGAAAAAGAACTGGTTAGAAAGATTCAACTTACCTGTTTGTGAAGTGACGTCCATTGATTATTCCGAGAAACCAACTAAAGTTGCCACGGTGTGCTTGAATCATAAATTTCTCAGAAAAACTACATGCGCACTACAAAATGCCCGAATTATGAAAAAAGGTATTTTGGAAAATTTGGAGTGGCAGGATATGGAGTGGGAAGAGATTCAGTCTTAATCTAACCTTCGAGCAAGATGGGTCAAGAACAGAGCTCCTCTGGCTATGAAAAAATAAAAGATGAAAAATCCTCGGGTTTTAAAAGTTATTCGGAGGAAAAAAAGCGTCAAGATGAGCAATATAAAAGCTTTCAAAAGCTTCAAGAAGAACAAAAAACTTATGAAAAGAAAAATGAAAAAAAGATTAAATATGAAAAAATTAAAGAAAAAGAAAAAAATTTAATTGAATTCTAATAATTAAAATGTTATCAATTAAAAATAAGTAGTATAAAAAGTAGAGCTAGCAGCTAGCCAGCAGTGGCTAGCCCCTAGCACGACCTCAGGTGCCCGCCCTCAAAAAGGTACTTGGGCCAAAAACAGTATGAGAGAGCGAACCCAAAAAAGTTCGAGAGAGCGGGACCAAAAAGTCACGAAAGAGCGGGACCAAAAAAGTACTCTCTTAGCTATACTACTCCTCAAAATAGTCAAAAAAACGGTCATACATCAAAAATATGAGTTGTCATTAAAAATGGAAGGGAGAATAAAATTGAAAGTCGTTTGAAGAGTGAGGGTGCGATTACATAGACAGTTTTTTCAGCCGAAATTGAGCGGTAATTAGAGAGAAATTATAAACCCTCTAATTTTAACAAGAAAATTTTTTTTCAATTTTGAAAATTAATAAAATATCATTTTAAAGATCTTGCACAATTTTTCAGTACTTACTGTTCTCTTTTACAAAAATTATATCAATTTTTTAATAGCCAAATTCAAATTGCCGCTCAATTTTAGCTGAAAAAATTGCCCATGTAATCGCAGTTTCGATGAATTGCGGGTATTTCTGAGGTTGTAGTGGTTAGTTTTGATGACAAAAAAATCATTGGTAAAACGAAAAAACTCTTTATCAAGATACACGAAAAAATTATCTGTTAACCTTACGCAGAAAAAATCCTAAGCCCTACTGTAAGAGAGCCAATCAAAATCAGTTAGTATTTTTAGTATTCTTAGCGCCTTATTATTTTTTCTGCAAAAGGCTAACGCACAATTGTTTCGTGGTGACCGCAGAAAATTTACCTGCTTATGGAGTACTGAAGTTTCTCGTTTCGACTCAAGAGTAAATTTCTGTTCCCTCCGTGTATTTAGTTTTCGATCGAACTAAGGTATTTGCTACTCGTCTATATGTAGACCACAGTGTAAAAAGACTGGTGGACCGACTGCCTATCCCTGCTCTGCAGGAGCAGCGTGACACTAAATGGATACTTACAAAAAAATCCGGTAGGGGCGCTAGCCCTGTGTTAAAATTTTTTAACTTTCCAATAATAAATATTTATTGAGTGAATCAACTTTTTATGTAAATATTTAGACTTGTCAGGTCTAGAAACCTAGGGTAGGAAAAAAATTTGGTTAGATTTCGTCCAATAGTATGCGAGATATTAAAATTCGATATATTTGCCACATACGCCGGTTCTTATTATCTTTAGCTATGAATTTTTAATTTAAATTTTAATTTTTTGATTGTATTGTTTACATTTTCAAAAAAATTTATAATATAATAACTGAAAAAAACATTATTTATAAATTGATAAACAAAAACTTTAAACAAACTTAATTTATACCTAAACGAATCTTCTAGGTGATTAAGCTTTTATAATCAAGCTCCGAAGGGGCACAATTTAAATATTCGTTCCAAATCTCCATTTGTAAATTCATCGTGTGGTCTAGAGACTACAGTTCTCTCGTATCGTTTTGCTGGCGCAGGTTCGAATCTCGGCCGATTTTTTTTTTTTTTTTTCTTCTTCTTACTGTTTCACCGTCTTGTTAAATTCTTTTCGCTTTTACATTTTTTTTAAATTATTTTTAAATTTATTGGTGAATGGACAAAAAATTTTATGCTTTTTTTTTTTGAATGTGAAGTAAATTGGGGAAAATCTTTTTACACACATTAGAGTATGATCAAAGGTGATCATAACGTTTCAAGTTTTCAAATCTTTTCGACCTTCTTTCTTCTGTTACTTATTTAAGCATTTCAAATTTTGAGCCATAAAATCAAAAAACACCATTTTTTAATCTTTGTTTTGTACCATTAAATTATTTTTTTTTTCAGACTTATAATTTTTTTTTTATATAAAACTGATCTTATCTTAAAGCTAAAACTTTCGTCAAAAAAATGTAATTAAAAAATTCAATCGAATTAAATGGCAGTATTTCTCAAATAGAAATAAAATTAAAAAATTCATAAAATAAAATAATTATATTTATAGAAGAATTTTGATAAATAAATTGGATTGTACAAAGTAAAGATTGAAAAATGGTGGCTTTGAAGCTCTGTAAATGTATTTAAAAACAGGAGGACAAGAAATCACCAAGCATATTTTGATTCTTTGATTAAAGTAAAAAATATAATTTCTTGGTCGATTTTGTTGAAAGTGCATAAAAAAAAGTTATCTTTCGTTTGTTAAAATGTAATGGTGTTAAAATTGTACCAAATTAATAAAATTAAAATCTTTAGAAATGATAAATTGTTATACACTTGCTTTTCGAAGTTTTTTGGCCGCTATTTTGTTTAGGAAAATTTTAAAATTCTTCTATAAATATAATTATTTTATTTTATGAATTTTCAATTTTATTTCTATTTGAGAAATACTGCCATTTAATTCGATTGAATTTTTTAATTACATTTTTTTGACGAAAGTTTTAGCTTTAAGATAAGTTCAGTTTTATGTAAAAAAAAATTATAAGTCTGAAAAAAAAAAAATTTAATGGTACGAAACAAAGATTAAAAAATGGTGTTTTTTGATTTTATGGCTCAAAATTTGAAATGCTTAAATAAGTAACAGAAGAAAAAAGGTCGAAAAGATTTGAAAACTTGAAACGTTATGATCACCTTTGATCATACTCTAATGTGTGTAAAAAGATTTACCCCAGTTTACTTTACATTTAAAAAAAAAAAAAGCATAAAATTTTTTGTTCATTCACCAATAAATTTAAAAATTATTAAAAAAAAATTTAAGAGCGAAAAGAATTTAACAAGATGGTGAAACAGTAAGAAGAAGAAAAAAAAAAAAAAAAAATCGGCCGAGATTCGAACCTGCGCCAGCAAAACGATATGCTAGTACTGTAGCCACTAGACCACACGATGAATTTGCAAATGGAGATTTGGAACGAATATTTAAATTGTGCCCCTTCGGGGCTTGATTATAAAAGCTTAATCACCTAGAAGATTCGTTTAGGTACAAATTAAGTTTGTTTAAAGTTTTTGTTTATCAATTTATAAATAATGTTTTTTTTCAGTTATTATATTATAAATTTTTTTGAAAATGTAAACAATACAATCAAAAAATTAAAATTTAAATTAAAAATTCATAGCTAAAGATAGTAAGCACATATTTTAAATCGTTACTTTTTTTCTAGAGTTGAGTTACTTGTACAAAGAGTTGGTAAGTAAAGCTACTGTACTACTACCGCATGTTCGAACCGGCGAGTGTGGCAAATATATCGAATTTTAATATCTCGCTTAATATTGGACGAAATCTAACCAAATTTTTTTCCTACTCTAGGTTTCTAGACCTGACAAGTCCAAATATTTACATAAAAAGTTGATTCACTCAATAAATATTTATTATTGGAAAGTTAAAAAATTTTAACACAGGACTAGCGCCCCTACCAGATTTTTTTGTAAGTATCCCTTTAGTGTCACGCTTCCCAGCTGAAAAAATCCATATGGAAATCCGTAAGGAAACCCGTACGGGGACCCGTAAGGGTTCCCGTAAAGGACCCCATACGGGTTCCCGATATTGATATTTGGTCAGGGTTTCCGTACGGGTTTCCATACGGGTTTTTTTTTGTTTTCATTTAATTTTATTTTCACACTATTTTTTTATTTATTTAATTTAATAGTATTATTAGATATTGATATATTATTCTTTATAAGATTTAATTATTAATAATAAAATTATTTTGAATAAAATTATCGACGAAAAAAATTTTGTTTGACTGAGATTCGAACCCATGACCCCAGGCCTGGCAGGCAGACACTCTACCAACTGAGCCATTGAGCTAGCTTGCTCGAAAACTTTAATTAAACTACTTTAACAACTGTTTTATATTTGATTTTTAACTAGTCTCTCTCAGCTCGCAAACACGAGCAATTGTATTACATTATCTAAATCTAAAACAAATTTTGTCGAAGCTTCATCTAAATTAAAGGGCTTAACCGACAATAAGTTGTATGTTAAAGGAGTTTAATAGAGGTCTTGATGCATGCTAGCTCAATGGCTCAGGTGGTAGACTGTCTGCCTGTGATGCCTGGGGTCATGGGTTCGAATCTCAGTCGAACAAAATTTTTTTCTTCGATAATTTTATTCAAAATAATTTTATTATTAATAATTAAATCTTATAAAGAATAATATATCAATATCTAATAATAATATTAAATAAATAAAAAAATAGTGTGAAAATAAAATTAAATGAAAACAAAAAAAAACCCGTATGGAAACCCGTACGGAAACCCTGACCAAATATCAGTATCGGAAACCCGTATGGGATCCTTTACAGGAACCCTTATGGGTCCCCGTACGGGTTTCCTTACGGATTCCCATATGGATTTTTTCAGCTGGGCTTTGCTGCACGGAGTCGGTCCACCAGTCTTTTTACACTGTGATGTAGACTTCGAAAGTAAAAATATTGAGGAACACATGAGCCGAAACAAAGTGGATACATATAATATATATTCTACGTATGGATACTAGGGTTGCAGCCCTCATTATAAGTATTATCTCTTTACCTTTATTTTGGCAGTGGTGTTCGTTAATATTTAAAATAGTTCGTATTTTTGCAGCTGTGCCAACATAAACCAGCAACGTTGATCCGTTTTATTTTTCGATCTTCATTTGCGTGTTCAAACTCATATCAGCTGATCAGTTGTATTAGCGAGCAAACTCGAATACTTCTTTACAAAAAACTTTTTGTTACGTGACAATTAAATAAAATCCGCAATCGTGCATTCTCGCGCGAGTGTGCGTGCATGTGGATGAGGGGTCCGTTCAGCACTTCGGATTTCAGCTGCAGCTGAATGCTGCTCCTGCACTTTTGATGGGAAAAAATCAAGGTGGCGCGGGAAGGATTTAGATGCAGCGAGGAGGAAGAGCGCCGGACGTCGAGTCAGTATGAAATATAATAAAATAGCGCAAAGATCGCGAGCATTATAAAAGTTAACCTAATTACTTAAAACTATATTTGCATATTTTGACCTTTCAGATTTTGATTCTAGATTTTATTCCATAACAATCATAAATTCATTGATATCAGCGTCCGATAATTGTAACCCAGTGTATTTGATTTTGACCTAATAAAGCATATTTTAAAAGTAAACTTGCCAGTGAGTGAATAAAATAATTGAACCTATTGTACCTACGTCTGAGAGACTAAACAGAATACGAACACATCGACCAGTTACCTCCAAGTTTTGGATCCAGAATCAAGGTAACAAGTTTAGTATAAAATTTGAACTTATTTGATTAGTAGTTCGTGCGTTTCTGTCGTCACACAAGGGGTGCCGTTCACCCCTGGTTTTCCCCGCGACTCCTACCCGGGTCTGCAAAATTAGGAGCCGGTTATATGTCCACGGGGGCATATAACACTTTTCATTTATTTCTTACATTTAAAGTAGTCGAAGTGAGATTTTAAAGAACAGTCGAATAAATTTTGTTCATTGTTAATGTGCTTTAAGTAATTTGCTTATTACTGATTACTAAACTTGTAAAAACGTGAGCTGATTCTGTAGTTGTATTACAGAAACTGTTGTAGGATTTATATCAGTTAAAAAGTTATCTACTCTTACATAGTTTCAAAATCATTAGGTAAAAATGGTGAGTATATACATATTTGATACTTGCAAAGGGTATAGCCGGGTAAGATAGTCGAATCGGCCCCCAGCGCGAACCCCTACAATATATGGGTGATTCTCTGTCAAGACGACCGACCAAAAAATAAATTTCAAAAATAATTTTTCTACATGATCTAGACTATTATTTGGACTCCCTGGTAAATTTTTAGATTTTTTGAATGCATATTATATGAATGGCAATGGTCTAAAGTTGACAATAACTGGGATTTTTCATTTTAGGCTATTTTTAGGCTATTTTAGAGCTCAAATAACTAAAAGGGGAAGCATTTTTTCTACATACACATAAATGTGAAAATTTTTGGAAATTTTATAAATTTTCAGAAAAAAATTTTTCTAGGGTCATTTGATAACTTTTTATTTTCATCCTCACTGATTAAGAGCTTGAAAAACCTTAAAATTGAGTTATCTTAATGTTCGCCATCTGGGAAAAAATTTTAAAAATCCCTAAAAGTTGTTTTTTTTATCCACAAAAATAGTCCTGGTATTTTTAGAGTGGGCCTGATAGATAGTAAACCACTACAAATCATTTTATCATTAAAAATAAGCCAAAAATGCTCTTTTTTGTTTATTTATAAGCATTGTACGCTCTAACATTGTTAAAAGAAAAACCATTTGTTTTTATGAATTTATGGTCATGTAAAAAATGACAGCCCTGAATTTATAGAGTTGGCTTGATAGAATTTAAACTACTTGAGATGATTTGATTAAGAAAAACAAGACAAAAATGCTTTACTTTGATTAAATATGAGCATTGTACACTCTAACAATGTTAAAAGAAAAACCATTTGGTTGTATGAATTTATGTTAAGGTAAAATTTTAAAAATCTGATGTGTTTGAAAAGACAAAAAATTATATCCATAAATACTTACAGATTTTATGGTTTTAAAAAAACTGCGCTTAATCGCTTTAAGTCAGCTTTTTTAACACACATACTATTATCATGTATCACAACACAACACAAAACAATACAAAACAACACCTTGATAATAAAAATTAATTTATTTTTCACAATTTTAATTAATGAATAACTAATAAGATTTGTTATCAATCTTTATTATTTGAAAATTACTCAATTTTGCTTGTCTAAAGAATTCAAACAGCTTGTGAATAAAAAACAAATTACTAAAAAAATTATTACCAATCACTATGAAAAAAATCTGCTTGTTTGTTTTGATCGCGGCTTCTAGTGTAGCAGACAGCAGCACCCAAAATTTCAAGTGATTGACTAAAGCGCTCTCTTTAGCATAAAAATAAGTATGAAAAAAATCAAAAGAAGCAAGCAAATTTTTTCATAGTGTTTTTTATGCTAAAATTTAAGTCTAAAATTTTAGACTAAAATCAGTGAATTAAAAATTAAAACAAGCAAGCAGATTTTTTTCATACTCATTTTTATGCTCAAGAGAGCGCTTTAGTCAATCACTTGAAATTTCGGGTGCTGCTGTCTGCTACACTAGAAGCCACGATCAAAACAAACAAGCAGATTTTTTTCATAGTGATTGGTAATAATTTTTTTAGTAATTTGTTTTTTATTCATAAGCTGTTTGAATTCTTTAGACAAGCAAAATTAAGTAATTTTCAAATAATAAAGATTGATAACAAATCTTATTAGTTATTCATTAATTAAAATTGTGAAAAATAAATTAATTTTTATTGTCAAGGTGTTGTTTTGTATTGTTTTGTGTTGTGTTGTGATACATGATAATAGTATGTGTGTTAAAAAAGCTGACTTAAAGCGATTAAGCGCAGTTTTTTTAAAACCATAAAATCTGTAAGTATTTATGGATATAATTTTTTGTCTTTTCAAACACATCAGATTTTTAAAATTTTACCTTAACATAAATTCATACAAACAAATGGTTTTTCTTTTAACAATATTAGAGTGTACCAGGCGCGGATCCAGTAACCATTTGGGGGGGGGGCGCTTTATATATATATATATATATATATATACACACCCTGGGCGCCCGAGTTCAACAAAAAAACTGATCAGCTATCCCCCAAGCTCTAAACCCCCAAATACCCTGGGCGCCCGAGGTCTACGAAAAAACTGATCAGCTATCCCCCAAGCTCGGAATCCCCAAATACTCTGCGCGTCCGAGTTCATCAAAAAAACTTATCGTCTATCCCCCAAATACCCTGGGCACCCGAGTTCAACAAAAAAACTGATCAGCTATCCCCCAAGCTCTAAACCCCTAAAACCCTGGGCGCCCGAGTTCAACAAAAAAACTGATCAGCTATCCCCCAAGCTGTAAGCCCCCTAAAACCCTGGGCCCCCGAGTTCAACAAAAAAACTGATCAGCTATCCCCCAAGCTGTAAGCCCCCAAATACCCTGGGCACCCGAATTCAACAAAAAAACTTATCAGCTATCCCCCAAGCTCTAAGCCCCCAAAACCCTGGGCGTCGAGTTCAATAAATAATCGGTCAGTTATCCCTCAAGCCTGAAACCCCCCAAGCCCTGGGCGCCGAGTTCGATAAATGATCGATCAGCTATCCCCCAAGCTTTAAGGAGATAGTATGGTCAAACGAGCGAAAAAAAATGCTTTTTTTGAAGATTATTGAAATGAAATCAAGCAAACCAAGTTTATTGTAAAATATAGTACTTTATTAAGTAACATTTAAAGAAGCTTTTGTCCAATTTTGAGGTAAAAATATTAAGATTTGAGTCTCTGGCAGGGAATTTACGGCGAGACCTTTCGAAAAAAGTTTTTTGCGGTGGCCACTCGTACTTGGCACTGGCTTATCTGAAACACAATTTGAAAGAAGATTTAGTTAAAGGATAAGTTTTTCTAGGCGCTGTAGAGCCACTCTTTTAAATTTTTTATTTTTAACTAAATGGCGTCATTTTGAGGTAAAAATTTTCAAACTGCTGGTAAAAATGTAAAAATTGAAAAAAAAAAAAAAAAAAAAACCCCGACAGTATTGGGGGTTTAGAGCTTGGGGGCTAGCTGATCAGTTTTTTTGTGGAACTCGGGCGCCCAGGATATTTGGGGGTTAAAGCTTGGGGGATAGCTGATCAGTTTATTTATTGAACTCGGGTGTCTAGGGGATTTGGATGATTACATCTTGTTGGATAGCTGATCAGATTATTTATTGAACTCAGGCGCCCAGGGTTTTGGAGGTTTAGAGCTTGAGGGATAGCTGATCAGTTTTTTTGTTGAACTCGGACGCCCAGGGTTTTGGGGGTTTAGAGCTTGGGGGATAGCTGATCAGTCTTTTTGTTGAACTCGGACGCCTAGAGTTTTGGGGGTCTAGAGCTTGGGGGCTAGTTGATCAGTTTTTTTGTTGATCTCGGACGCCCAGGGTTTTGGGAGTTTAGAGCTTGGGGGGGTAGCTGATCAGTTTATTTATTGAACTCGGGCGCCCAGGGTTTTGGAGGTTTAAAGCTTGAGGGATAGATGATAAGTTTTTTTTTTTAACTCGGGCGCCCAGGGTTTTAGGGGTTTAGAGCTTAGGGGATAGCTGATCAGTTTATTTATTGAACTTGGGCGCCCAGGGTATTTGGGGGTTTAGACCTTGGGGGATAGCTGATCAGTTTTTTTGTTGAACTCAGGCGCCCAGGGTATTTGGGGGTTTAGAGCTTGGGGGATAGCTGATCAGTTTTTTTGTTGAACTCGGGCGCCCAGGGTATTTGGAGGATAGCCAATAAGTTTTCTTGTTGATTTTGGACGCCCAGGGTATTTGGGGGATAGCCGATAAGTTTTTTTGTTGAACTTGCATCTAAAATACCTTCCAAAAAAATTTTTTGGGGGGGGCGATCGCCCCCGCCGCCCCCCCTTGGATCCGCCACTGGAGTGTACAATGCTCATATTTAATCAAAGTAAAGCATTTTTGTCTTGTTTTTCTTAATCAAATCATCTCAAGTGGTTTAAATTCTATCAAGCCAACTCTATAAATTCAGGGCTGTCATTTTTTACATGACCATAAATTCATAAAAACAAATGGTTTTTCTTTTAACAATGTTAGAGCGTACAATGCTTATAAATAAACAAAAAAGAGCATTTTTGGCTTATTTTTAATGATAAAATGATTTGTAGTGGTTTACTATCTATCAGGCCCACTCTAAAAATACCAGGACTATTTTTGTGGATAAAAAATACAACTTTTAGGGATTTTTAAAATTTTTTCCGAGATGGCGAACATCAAGATAACTCAATTTTAAGGTTTTTCAAGCTCTTAATCAGTGAGGATAAAAATAAAAAGTTATCAAATGACCCTAAAAAAATTTTTTTCTGAAAATTTATAAAATTTCCAAAAATTTTTACATTTATGTGTATGTAAAAAAAATGCTTCCCCTTTTAGTTATTTGAGCTCTAAAATAGCCTAAAAATAGCCTAAAATGAAAAAATCCCAGTTATTGTCAAATTTAGACCATTGCCATTCAAATAATATGCATTCAAAAAATCTAAAAATTTACCAGGGAGTCCAAATAATAGTCTAGATCATGTAGAAAAATTATTTTTGAAATTTATTTTTTGGTCGGTCGTCTTGACAGAGAATCACCCATATATATCATTCGAAAGGGCATGAAAAAAGAAAATTTTTGGCGCGAACCAGAATTTTGTATACCCACTACTGCGCATGCGCGGTCCAAAATAGTGATTTTTCAACTTTGATTTTTATCTCGAAATCTAAGAGGGTTAGAAAAACGCGGTTTGCGGCAAAATTTTGTTTACAAAAAATGTAGTTCAATCATATTTTTTTAAGTCATTTTTGGCGCCAAATTCAAATTGTTAAGGCTGTTTTTCGAATTTTTTTCCCTAAAAAATGCGATTAAAAAAAAACGGTGATACATACCTCTCTGGAAAAAAAATATGTCATGTATTTTAAGAAAAAATAGCTTTACAAATTTTTTCAAAATTTTTGAAGTGGTGGAAGACACTTTTTAGGCCAAATTATTGAAATTTTTTATCTAAATCGCCACCTAGCGGCTGCATACTGCGTTAAAATATAACAACATTTATATCGCTGAACTACATTTTTTGTAAACAAAATTTTGCCGCAAACCGCGTTTTTCTAGCCCTCTTAGATTTCGAGATAAAAAATATAGTTGAAAAATCACTATTTCGACCCGCGCATGCGCAGTTTAGGGAATAAAAATTGCGGTTTGCGCCAAAAGCTTCCTTTTTTCAAGACCTTTCAAATGATATGTATATTGTAGGGGTTTCTGCAAAAAAAATTTTTAATACCTCTAGCGAGATCAGTTCAACCATGTCCATCACTAAAAAATTGTATAAATTAGTTATTTTCAATCTAGGTCAGGTAGGCAAAATTTTTTTATGCAGAAACCCCTACAATATACATATCATTTGAAAGGTCTTGAAAAAAGGAAGCTTTTGGCGCAAACCGCAATTTTTTATTCCCTAAACTGCGCATGCGTGGGTCGAAATAGTGATTTTTCAACTATATTTTTTATCTCGAAATCTAAGAGGGCTAGAAAAACGCGGTTTGCGGCAAAATTTTGTTTACAAAAAATGTAGTTCAGCGATATAAATGTTGTTATATTTTAACGCAGTATGCAGCCGCTAGGTGGCGATTTAGATAAAAAATTTCAATAATTTGGCCTAAAAAGTGTCTTCCACCACTTCAAAAATTTTGAAAAAATTTGTAAAGCTATTTTTTCTTAAAATACATGACATATTTTTTTTCCAGAGAGGTATGTATCACCGTTTTTTTTTAATCGCATTTTTTAGGGAAAAAAATTCGAAAAACAGCCTTAACAATTTGAATTTGGTGCCAGAAATGATTTTAAAAAATATGATTGAACTACATTTTTTGTAAACAAAATTTTGCCGCAAACCGCGTTTTTTAACCCTCTTAGATTTCGAGATAAAAATCAAAGTTGAAAAATCACTATTTTGGACCGCGCATGCGCAGTAGTGGGTATACAAAATTCTTGTTCGCGCCAAAAATTTTCTTTTTTCATGCCCTTTCGAATGATATATATATATATATTGTAGGGGTTCGCGCTGGGGGCCGATTCGACTATCTTACCCGGCTATACCCTTATAGTTTCTTTATTACTAACACTTTAAATCACAGAGTTCAATTTTTGAAAGTAGTTTTATCATTACTTAAATTAAAACAATGGTTATTTAATATGAATCAGATTTTTTACTTTAAATTTTCCTTTAAATTACTGATAATATTTTCATTACAATTATCGTAGACTACTAAAGTATATCATAGATATGGACAATGCTTTTTTTTTAACAGTAATAATATTCACTGATTTCCTGACATACCCTTTAAATCTTTAATAATTATATGAAAACAACTTTAGATTTATTAATAAATAAAAATGAATTAACATACTAAGCTTTATTATTATTTAGCAATAAATCAATATGTACGTACAGTAAAGTTTAATATTATTGAAACAGATAGCAAAGTCAAAAATCAAAAAATGTTTGGTTTGTTTAATAATGCTCTTGTCATCAGTAGTGTAATATTAATTTTTTATGTTATGTATACTGAGAATTGAATAACAAATTTTTATTTGCATTACTTAAATGAACAATTGAGGGTTCTATTTAATAATATTCATCAAGTAATCAATGTTATTACAGAATCCATTCATTACTTTGACAAACAAGTTTACCAACAGGAGGCTAAATAAACATTTGAAAAAACTCAAAAAAAGAAAGGTAAATAAATGGCGTTTGTTTAGTTTTACGGTATAATAATATTTACATCAATATATATGTATATTTTTTCAGGTCCAACTGTTCATTTTTAAAGGAAAAAGAAAAAATTCAGTTAAAATTATGTACAAAGGCTTTATTTATCATGTTGACAGCAGAAATAAAAATATATTAAGATGTATCATAAGAAAAGAAAGCAACTGTCAAGGGAAATTAAAATTTAAAAATAGTTATAAAACTTTGTTAGAATCAACAGAGCACACATGTGGTTTTCCTGACTATCAGAACCAGAAATATGAGAAATTTCTCTTGGAATGCAAGAGGCAAAGTAATAGTCTGGTCGCTGGTAAGGTTTTCGTGAGATTTTTTCCAACACGGATAAATAAGGGTTTTTTTAAACAAATATTGATACGCTGATCACGAAAATCTAAGTAAAAAAGCATAAAAATGAAGAGTTTAAAAGTTAACAACAATTAAACTTTTCAGCTATGGGCCTACGGGGCGGCTATACTGATCAGCTGTCAGCTGCGACTGCTGCGCATGCGCCATGCTGTACAATAACGCGAACTCCGCAGTGGCAAAGTATAATTGTTGTTAACTTTTAAACGCTTCTTTTTTATGCTTTTTAACTTAGATTTTCGTGATCAGCACATCAATATTAGTTATAGAAACCTTTATTTATCCGTGGTGGAAAAAATCTCACGAAAACCTTTCCAGCGACCAGACTACTACATATTACTGTATACCCATTTATAATAAATTTTATTTCAGGCTTTAAAGAAGTATTGGAAGAAACTAAAAATCCCTAAAAAAACGAGTAAAATCGTTCTAGAGTATTCCATTTGCCTCTCGTACCTCAGAGCTGATTTGATCAAGGAAGGGTTAGACATAATAACCAGAATAGCTGATGACGCAAAGAATTCGAAAATTGATAAATTCATTAAATACATGAGGACATTTTGGCTACCGCTAGCCAACATATTTTCCGTATGGAACGTTGGTATACGCACAAATAATATTTGCGAGTGTTATCATATGCTTGTAAATAAGCGATACGGACGTTACCCGCAGTTGTGGCATATGTTAAGTGAGTACATTCATGTTTTTACTGTACCTTCAAATGATGTTGAATAACCCGTTTTTTTATCGAAACAAACAAAGTACGAACAAAAATTTCAAACTCTTTAAAATTGGAAAGCTCGATTTACATCAATCTAACATAAAAATAACAATCTGTAATGTCAATGTAATTATTTTTAAAATAATCTTTACAGGGACAATGAGACACATTTCTCATATATATGATGAAAGGTATAAAAAAATCTTGAGTGGCCGGGTTATTAGAAAAAACAGAACGGTTACTGTTATTTCAGCGGATCTAAAATTACTGCTGCAACAAGAACAACTTCAGATGAAGCGGTAATTTTTGTTTACAGAAATGGTTTTGAACTTAATTTCCATTAATTTTCAATAACGTATTTTAATTTTTTATTTCAATTTGTAGAATTGGTGTGGATGATTTTTTAGAATCCCTTGCAGCTCAAAAAAGATCACGACTTGTGAGAGATGGGAAGTGAAGATAAAACTAAATTTAATTAGAAAATTAATAATGATTTGAAAAACTCATTCAAAATAATTGTGTATTTAGACTACATCGAAGTCAACGATAACGAAAATTTTGATAACCCAGCTGAAAAAATCCATACGGAAATCCGTAAGGAAACCCGTACGGGGACCCGTAAGAGTTCCCGTAAAGGACCCCATACGGGTTTCCGATACTGATATTTGGTCAGGGTTTCCGTACGGGTTTCCATACGGGTTTTTTTTTTCATTTAATTTTATTTTCACACTATTTTTTTATTTATTTAATTTAATATTATTATTAGATATTAATATATTATTCTTTATAAGATTTAATTATTAATAATAAAGGTATTTTGAATAAAATTATCGAAGAAAAAAATTTTGTTCGACTGAGATTCGAACCCACGACCCCAGGCATGGCAGGCAGACACTCTACCAACTGAGCCATTGAGCTAGCTTGCTCGAAGACTTTAATTAAACTACTTTAACAACTGTTTTATATTTGATTTTTAACTAGTATCTCTCAGCGCGCAAACACGAGCAATTGTATTACATTATCTTAAATCTAAAACAAATTTTGTCGAAGCTTCATCTAAATTAAAGGGCTTAACCGACAATAAGTTGTATATTAAAGGAGTTTAATTGAGGTCTTGATGCATGCTAGCTCAATGGCTCAGGTGGTAGAGTGTCTGCCTGTGATGCCTGGGGTCATGGGTTCGAATCTCAGTTGAACAAAATTTTTTTCTTCGATAATTTTATTCAAAATAATTTTATTATTGATAATTAAATCTTATAAAGAATAATATATCAATATCTAATAATAATATTAAATAAATAAAAAAATAGTGTGAAAATAAAATTAAAAGAAAAAAAAAAACCCGTATGGAAACCCGTACGGAAACCCTGACCAAATATCAGTATCGGAAACCCGTATGGGATCCTTTACAGGAACCCTTATGGGTCCCCGTACGGGTTTCCTTACGGATTTCCATATGGATTTTTTCAGCTGGGAAGGAGAACCAGAAGCTAAAGGATTGCATTTTGGAAAATATGGATAGTAAGCCTGGTGAAGGTAAATTTTGCATTTATTGGTAGTGGTAGCTTCAGTTATGTCTCAATTCTTCCTTCCGCTTTCATTTTTACAAGTATTGTAATAAACTTTTACTATCATGTTTATTTTACAGGTTCTGAATTTGAAAAATTGCCGAATTTTAACAAAAGAAAAACAAATAAGTTATATAATATTAAGCTATGTAAGTAATTGCTTCTAAAAATATATCGTATTGTTTAATTTGCAGAGATTCATATAATTTTACAACACGGTCATTTTTAACAGTGGACAGAGCAATTACATTAGAGGATGGTTTGCAGTTATTAAAAAAAAAGTAAGACAAAAAAAAAATTTGAAAGGAAAAAGAAATGGTCGAAAACCTGTATCAAAAAAAGCATTAAATAAAGTTTAAAAAAAAAACACTTTAAATGGAAATAGAATGTCGAAAAAAATAAGAAGCCCAAAAGAAAATTCTACCAATAAAATGCAGAAACAACTTAAGTGTTACGGTAAAAATTTATTATATACTTACTTATTCTACAAAAGATTATTTGACAAAGTTATGAATAAAAATTTTTTCATTCTAGTTTCAAAAACAATCTATTGTATTGAATTTTTGAATTCACTGTCCGTTTATTAGATTGAAATGTTAAAATTATGGTATGACTGTCTAATTGTATCAGTGTGGAAAAATTAAAATTTTTTTCTTTTGAGTAATCACCCAATAGGGCTTATAGATTGGTTGAAGGCAGGAGGTGTGTTTGTTAAAAAATTCAGCTACACAAAATATTTTTATGTAACCGACGTAAACTGTTAAAGAATATATCATGCAAAATCATGAGCACGATACTTCCAATCTGCTTACTGAACCTTTTTTTATTGCTCAAAAAGAGTAATTGTACTTAAATTATTTCATTTCATATTCAAATTGTTTTTACTGTACATAAAGATCGCCTTAAAAGAAAAATTTTCATCTTTTAGCAAGCATACCAAAATATTAATTGAAGTATTAATGAGTTAAAAATAAAATTTAATTTATCTCATAAATTTTTGCTAATATTTTTAGAAGTATAAATGAGAAATTATCCACAATTTTTTTAAACTATAAGACTACTTTTGATTTATTTAATCTGCTACTTTCAACTATTTCATGATTTTTTAAATGTATTATTTAAATGTATACACATGTAATTAACAACATTTTTTAGTGCATAATATCTTTCAGATGGTGCTGATATTAACGTTGCAGAACGGCATGAAGATTGCAATGACATGATAGATTACAATTCTCCCGTCTGCACTCAAGCACGCGATGCTTCAGTTGCAAGCACTAAAAAAACAAAATGTCCCTCCAAAGAAAACTAATCTTCAGTGCCAAGTAAACCACTTATTCTAAAAATATTAAATTAATCATAAATAGTAACAAACACATGAATCACTGCGGACAAAAATTGTAGGTGTGTTTTTTTTTAGTTGTGAAAAAAAAAATAAAAATAATTGAAAACAAAAAAGTGGATCATCTCCCCAAATCAGTCGAGATATTGAAAGATGTATGTAACAAAAACAAACATTTAGTAGAAAATATAAAAAAAAACTGTTAAAAACATTATTTGAGAACTCGTAGACTAAATCTGACTCAAATCATCAGCACGGTCACCGACTCTTCTCAAATCGTCCTATAATAACTCAAGTTATCTCATTATAAATGAGAGCTATCGCCATCTTGGGTAAAATTCTTATTCGTGAGCTGATTGGTGGAGAAATTTTTTAAATATTCGAAAAATGCAATTAGAAGTTACAGTTGTTTTTTCCTATGCACGCTGAGAAGAGCAAGTAACTATTATTATATTATTCCCAGAGGGACTAAAGTTTGCAGTGGAGGCCCGCTGTCATTGCAGCCCGAGACGAAGTCGAGAGCTGCAAATACGTGGGCCTCCTCAGCAAACTTTAGTCTTGAGGGATGTATGCACTTTTTTAAAGGCCGTTTATCACCAAAAATAACTTGATTTCCTCCGATTAAAGCCAAAAGACTGAAATGTACTCCCGAAGCACCAGCGAAGCCATGTGGCGGCCATGCAGTAGGCCGAGTGCGCGTTGGTCGATGGCGCAGGGAGTACATTTCGTTCTTTTGGCTTGCGTCGGAGGGACACAAGTTATTACTTGTGATCAACGAGGTTAAAAAATTTCTTTTGCATGAGTTCAATATTGTGCAGAAACAAACATTTGAAAATAAAAACAATATAATTTTTTTTCTTTTTACGTAGAATCGATAAGGTTAACTTATCCAAATTTTTTTATTTTCACCTTTTTTAACAATTAAGCAAAGTCTAAGTTCCAAAAGACACATGTTTGTGAAAACTTTTAACAAAAAGTACCAACTAATTTGCAAGGCAACTTTGTCATGAAATGCATTTTTACCCGTGCAAACTAAGGCTAAAAATTAAAAAACTCTAATAATTGATTAAAAAAAAAGAAAAGCAATTTATTTATCTAGTGCTGTACAGACATTTTTCGATATATATACCTAAAACTTGATAAAAAACTTCCTTTTATGTGAACCAATCGAATGATATATATTTTGTGAGGGTTACGAAAGAATTGCTGACAGTACCAGTTGTCCTAAGATAATCATTTTTTGCTTTTTTTAAATTATTTTTTAATAACTCTGAGGCTCTGGGGGCCAGGGTAAGAAAGGGACAAAAACTTTTTTAAAGGAAAAAGTTGTGTTTTGGTCCTAAACTAACTTTTAAAGGGTAGCACTGAGTATAGCAACATCTCGGGAACAAACTAATACCCTGATCTGTATGCGATCTACTAACTTTTGGTTAACTTTTTTTTGACCGATAACCACGCTGGCTACGAAGTTGAAGGACTGACTTCAATATTACTGATTGAAGACTGACTTCAATAATTCTGATTGAAGACTGACTTCAATATTACTGATTGAAGTCACGATGATGAGCTGGACCACAATCACTTTACTAGGAGCGCTCCAATGAATTTTAAACCAGATGAAAATGAATTTTAATCACAAGATCTACTTAATAATTAACGAGATGAACTGAAACCAAAGAAAACTAACTTAATGTTAGACAGAAAAATTCTCTGCTGTGTACTACAAGAGCGCCAAAACGAGAAGTGAACAAAGAGCAGCAGGCCCCCACAAAGCCGGCGGCGTCAGCGACAGCAGCAGCAGCGCCAGCCACCCCAAGCTGCGCAAACGTCGGCGCGAGAGCACCAGCACCCTATAGTTCTGCGTGGTACATGAGATGGCGCCACGCAGTCTTTAGACTATTGATTTTTGCTTGACGATGTGTAAGGAGGGAAATTATTGTTCGCTCCGTAACATCTATACACTTAAAAAAAAAAAAACTTTTTTTTTTATACCTAGTTAAGTATCTGATAGTTTTGTTAATAATGTTTCTGATAGTTTTATTAAAATGTTAATAATGTAAAATTACTTTGTTTTGATGATCCAGGCAGAATGAGCAAGATGTTATTTGTTGGAATATATTTATTTATTGCACAACGTTTCGAGAGTATAAATCCTTCTATTTGGAAATGATTACATCTGTCACAGACTCCAATGATTTATAATGAATTTAATTTTTACTAACTTTTGAAATATTTTCTAATTTATTGAAATTTGTGTGTGAACGAATTGCTACTTTGGGTGAGCCTCAGGCTAAGCCTCAGGCCCTCAAAATGGAAGTCTGAGGCGCAGCAAGGAGCAGCCAAAAAAAAAGTGCTTAAGTTCCGATATTTTTGGTCAAAATAACGCGTATTTAAGGAGTTTTTGCTGCGCCTCGATGTGCCTGATGAAAACTATTATGCCCTTTAACTATATAATATAATAAGATATATATTGATTATTATATTTATTATTAGGTTTGCCCAGGGGGAGAAGGTCAACCCTACGGATGCCGGAAGGGTGGAAATCCAATCCCACCGGCCAACAAGAGATGGGGGCATCATCTTACACGTCAAACGCGGGAAGGGTGATGTCGGCAAATTTAGGAAGGCTCTGTCGGGAGTCATCGGCAAGGACTTCACAGCATGAACAAAGCTGAAGATCCTGAACCTTGGCGTGGGCACGCGATTCGCGGGGTTTATGGCGTTGAGCTGGATGACTTCCACGGTTTTACCCCCAACGAGTGACAGAAATGCCTCGCAGTCATCGCCGTGGAAGAAATGGCATGGAACATTCTCCGGAAAGGCAGGAACAGACTTTCTTGGTACGAGGTGAAGTTGCGACCACGGATTACGGTCCCGAGATGTTAACGATGCTTAGGCTTCATACATTATCGACGTGATTGTAAGGGAAAGGATAGGCACACGTGCTGCAATAAATACGGCAAACAAGGACACAGGTGAAAGACCACCAGTGTTTTCTGTGCGCAGAGGTGGGGATTGGGGATACCGCCCACGACTCCGGACTCGGATCATGCACGTCATTTCGGAACGCGCTGAAGGGATGGATGGTGTAATCCAGGCAAATCTGAACGGGGCTAAGCTTCCTCATCTCCTCCTTCCAGCAATGGCAGTGGAGGAGGGAGATGGATTGATACTGATCAGTGAGCCATAGGGTAGCCGGGGGTAATTTGGACAGTTGCTATGATTAAAAAGAAAATTCAGTAGTAAAATAAAAAATAGTAGGAGATAGAATATAGTCTCTTTGACATTTTAGAAAAAAGCGAAATTCAAACAAAATTTTACTTTAAAAAATAAAATACTAAATCAACAGCATTGATTTCTCGCTAAAAAAACTATTTTTTTTATTGCTTTTTGTTTTTAAAAACCTATAAAAATGATTGAAGATTAAAGATTAAATTAAATATCAAATTAAAGATTAAAGATTAATTAAAGATAAAAGATGAAACATTAAATAACTAAACAAAAATTCAAGTCCTTAGGTTTATTTTCGTACAAAATTTGTATTACAATTATTGGTTATAATTAAATAAAGGCTGTGTCTAGGTACCCTCACCGTGTACCGCACACGGTACACGGTTCACGGTAGCTTTTTACTTAAGATCCTATAATTTATCCCAAATAACCCACTTAAGTTTAAAAAACTACTAGTTATTACTTTAAATCCAATTGCCCATCCTAAATAACCCAATTAAATTCACAGAGTATCTAAAGTAACTTTTATTTGGTACCGTGTACCGTGCAGCGTGCACCGAATACGGTACACGGCGATAGTACCTAAACACTTTCTTAAATAAATTCCAATTGAAAAAAATTTGTATTTGAGCTCATTAAAAAAGGCAATCTAAATAGTATATTTTAATTTTTTTAACTATTATGTAATCATTGGCACTCATTAAATATTAGATCTTATCGCTCACACAAGATGTGGATTATGTATAGAATAGTGTCAATAAATAAAGAAAAGTATTTATCCACTAAAAAAAGTAAAAAGCTTTTTTTTGTTAAGTTATAATACTATTCTATAATACACAACCTGTATAATGTTATATATTTTTTAAAATACATTGTATTGGGATCTGACATGAGTATAAATATACTTACCTACAGAAAAAGCGTCTGCTATAATCCACCAATTTGTACAGAAGTGCATGGTGGCTAAGTTACAGCTTAGCAGAACTATTATTTAATCATCGTTTTAGGATGTAAATAACCAAATTCTGAGGTGAGTAATGTCTTGCAAAATCAACAAAGATTATTACAATATATTTGATTACCTCTAACAAACTGGGAATCATACTTAAATAAAAATCACTCAGCTCTGACCTGACTCTGTACAGACTGGTGGATTATGGCGGCCATCTTGCCTGTAGGTTAGTATACCTATATATATTTTCGTGTCAGTTCTCAATACAGAATGCACAATTTTAATCTATAGTGCCAATCATCTTAAAACTGAATAATATTATCACAACCAATGTTACTCACTTTTGTTTGGCACAAAAAATCTTTTTTTCTATGAATAATGCTGACAGAGAAAAGAGGGTAATATTGGATCTTTTTAGGATAAAGAAATTTCTTAAAAATTTATAAATACCGTGAAATTTTACGCTCTTCTCAAATCCCGCGATATAAATACAGATTTCGATTTGAAAGTGGACTTTGCGTTCATAGGGCTTAACTGAAAGGCCATAAGACCTACGAAAAATTTTTTTAATCTTTTTGTTGGAAAATTAAAAGCAACAGACTTTCCCACGCAAGTTTTCCTCAAAAAATTGGATTTTCCGTGACTAATGAGATCATTGAGCTTTATTTGGCCTTCGATAGGCTCAAAAACAATTTTTTTAATACTCTTAGTCATAAATTTATCTGCTCTTTCTTAACCCATGGTCGAAAAAAGGAGTTTCTATTAAAAAAAAAAAAATTTTGTTTAAACATGCTTTTCTGAAAATTAATTGAAAAAATAAAATAAAAAATAATAGAATTTCGCACCAGTAACTAAAAAGATGAAAATAAATATTTAAATAAGGAATCGAAAAATAACTATTACAAAAAATACTTATGTAAACGGTATTAAAATAGAATTTATAACACAAATTTAACACCTTTTAATTAATAAGAAGTTTTGACAATTATTAAAACAATATACTTATTTTGAAAATAAAATTATTTAATGATTCGTAAATTGAAAACGAAAAGCATGGGCGCGGTACGAATATAGCGGAGGGTGGGGTGGCAGTGACACCTTCAACTTTAGTTGATGATTACAACGAAAATTTTATAGTTACAGATAAATAATAATAAGAATATTTATTAACTTGAAAAATTTTAATTAATTTTTATCTGGCGCTCGATTTTAAAGTTTTATTTCCTATTTATCAAGTTATTTTAAAAGACCAATACAACAAAGTTGGTAAATTTATCGCAGAGTTGTGGCTAAAAAAAATATCTGATTCAGATAAAGCATTTGTTCTGACAGGGGCGGATTACCCTAGACGCCAAGTACGCCATGGCGTAGGGGCGGCAGCTGCCAAGGGGCGGCACCACAATCTAGTTTTTTTTTCCCAAATACCCTGGGTACCGGAGTTCAACAAAAAAACTGATCAGCTATCCCCCAAGCTTCAAATCCCCAAGACCCTGGGCACCCGAGTACGTCACCTCTGGGAGGGGACTGTAACAGCTAGCGCGTTGATTAAATTCGAATTCAGCGCTAACTGTTATGAAACGCAGATGCGGATCGGTAAGTCAGGTGATGACGAGATCTACCGATCAGCATTACTCTAATCTCGGCGCTTGGCGCGATCACACGTGTGTCAGAGAGCGTAATAAAAACATTAGTTCGCGTACGCGTCTTCCCCCCACTTTTCAGGTATTGAAGAAAAATCGACGGATTGTCGTGTGCACAGAAAGTGCATTTTGTCATCAGGCCGGAGGAGTGCGGACGACGATCGCCGCGGGTTCTCGTGTTCAATCACGATCTTCCGAGGAATTAAATTCCTTAATTCGAGCCCAGTGACAATTGATATTAAAATTTAATATGATTTAATTGATATCTTTTTCTCAGATAATCTCTAATTCAACGAGACTATCATTTTTATGAAATTAACCTTTGAAAACTCCAGGTTTTTAATTAATTTGTATTCTATTTTACCTCGAATTCCATTTAAAGAAACAAAGTGTGTCTCAAAGGTAAAATTATTTTATTTTATACAGTTCAATTTAAAAGAATATTCAGTTTTAACTGATCTTGGAAATTTTCAAGAATTTGAACCAAACTTTATCAAATTTTTAGAAGTACCAAATAATAGGGGATTTTTTATTGATGGGTTATTTTGAAAAAAAAAAAGAAAAAAAGATGGATTATTATGATTTTTTTTAATACGTGGGTGGATTGCACGTAATTTGCGCTTTAAGAGGAGTAGATAAAACAGAGCGGGCCAAGCCTCGAGCGGGCCATGCCTCGAGCGGGCCAAGCCTCGAGCGGGCCAAGCCGCTGAGCGGGCCAAGCCTCGAGCGGGTATCGCATCATCGTGACCCACACGTCGGTCACCGTGCCGCACGCGAGCCTACGCGTAGCTGTTTCGAACGCACCACACCATGGTTTCCCTTTCTACCGCGAGCATGCTGCAGCCGCTACGGTTACTGCGCCCTCGAGCTATTCTGCCGCTCGCCTCGTTCCCCTACTAGTTTCTGCCGCTCGCATGCTGCAGCCGCTGACCAGCGCCTATCTTACGGCAGCCTGATCAGAGTATTAGATGCTTTGAAAGTTATTTAACGAGTTATTCCCCGGTCCTTTTAAGGACCAACAATATTTTCAACGTACAACAAATTTATTTATTGAATTCTTTATTGAATTGTTTTGGATGAATGATTAACTTTAAAATAAAAATAAAATAGTTATAATGAGTTTTCATATTTAAGATGGAAAATTAATGCAATTAGTAAATTCAATGCCTTTTGATAATTGAGAAGAAAAGATGGCTATTTGCCCGATGGATGACAAGCGGTATATTTCGAGTAAAAAAGATCATATTCGTGAAATAGTTTATTTTACGTTTAAAATATTTTTAGCCTTCAAAAAGGCTTTTTTTATTTTTTTTATTTTAATAACTTTTTTTTATTCAACTTAGAGGAAAAAATACAATCTTAAATAAAAATGATTAATATCTTTTATTGTATTTTTTATATTCACGACTCCATGGTTTAAGTTGCTCTTCTTGACGTCGTCTTCGATAACGAGCTTCATGTCGCTCTTCTGAATGCGTGTGCCGATGCCGATTTTCTCGTTGTCCGTGTATGCCTCGGTGATGACGTTGACCTGATGACGGTGATCTGCGCTCGCCTCTCTCCTCCCAACGTACACGCACACGACGAGGATGGTCCATTGATGGAGATCGTTGACGTCGCACACCTCGAGCTGGTCTCGTTGTTTGACGATCGCCCGAAGCCAATCTTTGACGGTGTCTCGATGGTGAATAGTTTGGATGCTTTTTTGGAGAATGAATTTTTCTCCTCACTCGCGGTGTTGACGCCCTTGCTAGCTTGACAGGAGAACGCTGAAAAAAATCATTAATTGATTTTATGATAGATTTTAAAAATAATAATGAAAAATAATAATGAATATATGTACAGGAGATGATTCAGATGATGCATCCCCAGAGATCCCCGCAGCTGGTGCAACCTCCATCACGCCCGCAGTTACCGCTTCCTTCTCAGACGCCTTCTCATTCTAAAAAAAAGATGAATAATTTATAAAAAGATGAAAAAATCATTTTTTAAATTTTATACAACTTTATAACTTACTTTAGAAGGATTCAAGTATTGTACAAACTCGGACATGTCGAAGGTTGCCTCCAACACATCCTCGTCCTCCTGCAGGTCAGCGCTGATGACCTCCATAACATCATCTAGGAGAACATCATTCGACTCCTCTTCCTTCTCGTTGGCGACTGCTTTGATGACCTGAAGATCTAGGTTTTTTTCACCGAAAATTTCCACATTGTGGGTTATGCAAGTTCCGTTCGTAGTGGCAGCTTTTCCATCATCATCCTCAGGAGTGAGCCGGAATTGTCCTTCCGCACTAACCACGAGGAAGTTGGATGCTGGTTGCAGGTGGTAGTACGTCTCATACGGCAGCGAGGAAAAATCTATTCCCTGCAGCGGCATCAGGAAGTCGTGCTGCTGCTCGACCGCGGGAGGAGGTGTAGCTGGTGGTTGTTCTACGGCATCCGTGTTCTCCAGCGCCACCATGAACTCGGCCTCGTCAGCGAAGATGAATCCGTTTTGCCGGAAAAAGTCAAGGAGTCCGTCGTCTTCCATCTCGAAGGTTGATTTGAAATAAAAAAAATCCTAATCGCGCGACTTATATAACTCCTTGAACTTGAGGTGTTACCCCCCCCCCCACCCTGCGTGATGTTGAGAAGACGGTGCAACCCCCCACCCTCCTCCCACTGTGCTAGGATTAAAGGAATAAAAGAAAGCTCTTCATCAAATTTTAATCATTCTTTTGATTAACTCTCCGTCACCATGAGCTCCCTTAAGATCAAGGTCTTGCTAGACGTCCCCGAGGAAGTCAACGACTTTGAGGTGGAACTTATTCTTCCTCCAGGCTTCAACAGAGTTGAATCACCTCCACCCCTGATGACTCCACCACCATCTCCAGAAAACGTCATCCAGGTCAACATCGGGGATGACTCTGATCACAACGGTGAAAGTAGCGACTTCCAGTACGAGGTTACTACAACCACGGAGGATGATGCCACCGTTGCCTCAACCACAAATCACGAGGTGACTTCAACGGTGGATGAGGATGCTCTTTCCAACGCCTCCACCCTGGTTAACGTTGGCAGCTCGGAGGAGAGCAGCGACGAGGAGGACCTCGATGAACGAAAAATACCCGGGACCGCACACTATCTGCAAACATTGAAAAGAGCTGCAGAAAACTTACCATCGGACCTCGTCAGGGATTTAATATTGCATATTAGAGACCACCCTGAGAGATTTGAGAGCCTCGAACGGGAGGCTAATTTTATTGATCATTGCACATTTATGCACCACAGTTTTAAAAAACAATAATTTGATTTATGTGTTATTATCATTAAAATATTGTAAAAAAAAAGCCTTTTTCAAGGCTAAAAAATGTATATATGTATTATAAATAAAAAAATTAAAAAAGCCTTTTTCAAGGCTAAAAAAAATTTTAAACGTAAAATAAACAATTACATGAAAATGATCAAGGTCATATCAGCACCGTTTGTAATTAATTCGTAAGAATGAATTTTTTTAATGTAATTTGCATATTTTTATAACGTAGCGAACTGTCATTTTTCACAAATTTAACGTTAAAAAAAAGCCTTTTTCAAGGCTAAAAATATTTCAAACAAATGAATAATATATTAAATTTAAAAAAATGTGTGATGTCAAAAAAACTGCTCCCCAGACCTTGGAAAAACTGCAGCATCGTCTACGGGTACAACTAACCTCACCTCAGCATCGGGAGGAAAAAAAAAGAGTCATAGCGCTGCATCCGTCCTTGGAAAAACTGCAGCATCGTCTACGGGTACAACTAACCTCACCTCATCATCGGGAGGAAAAAAAAAAGTCATAGCGCTGCATCCGTCCTTGAAAAAAGCTGCTGCATCGACTATGGGTATAACTAACCTCACCTCATCATCGGGAGGAAAAAAAAAGAGTCATAGCGCTGCATCCGTCCTTGAAAAAAGCTGCTGCATCGGCTACGGGTACAACTAACCTCACGTCATCATCGAGGAAAAAAAAGAGTCGTCGAGCGCTGCATCCGTCTTTGGAAAAAAAGCTGCTGCATCGGCTACGAGAGAAACTAACCTCACGTCACCATCCACGACTACAGCGCACCAATCAGAGCGAGAGCTACAGCGCACCAATCAGAATGCTCCGCGGTGCTGGCAGAACCGTGCTAGTACATGAAAAATTTCTGGACCTCATCAGGAATAAATTTTTAAACTTACCTTCATTCACTGAAATAAAAATGAAATAAAACAAATATTTATTTTGGGTAAGGTTGGGTAATCTTTTATTTAGTCCTTAAAAGGACAGGTTTACGATTAGATTGCTCGTTCGTTTAAAAATATTGTTGGCCCTGAAAAGGGCCGGGGTGAAAAAACTGTAAAGTATATGAAATAACTGTAAAATAAAATATAAAAAGAAGTAAAGGGTGAATGATGTAAAAAAAAAGTCTATAAAATATATAAAAAAAGTTAAAAACTACTGAGGAATATATGATAATATGTAGTCTCGCTGTTCTTGCACTGATTTTATAACCTCAATGTTTTCGTCAACCAAACATAATAAGATCTTACGCACATCGGCGTCAGATTTGTGCAGTCTCAGTTCCATAATCGCACCAATGAACTCTTTTTGTTCATCAAACTCTGCCTCGAAATTTTCAAAATGTAGCTCCTGCTGGAGCTCTCTAACTCTTTTATGGATGAACACAATCTCCTCCGACAGATCGTAAAACGCAAGGGTTTCATTTAACATATCGCGCACTTTCTGAGCTGGCACTTTTTTAAATGATTCATCCACCACGAGAATCCACTCCAGAGTTGCACTAAAATCGACCCAAGACCATACGAGATCTGAAACTCTGCGATTTATTGTTGGCTTATACTCGTAGTAGCAAAAATCATCAAAGTCGCATGGCAGAGGTGGATCTGGAAGATTGGGATTTTTATCCATAGCATCGAGTTTTTCGTGGTTAGGACGGAAATCGGCAATGTTGCGTGGATGCCACGGGTTTATGATGGAAACTGGCATGTTAAAAGTGATCTCGATGTCATCCCAATAATTCTTTCTAGGGGCTTCCATTTTACTTTTCCTCGGGGGCTTTCAACAAAAGGCGTCTTGTCTGCTGCGAGAACAAAGGGGTACTGACGAGCTCGCGAGCCTGCAATCGCGGCGTAGTAGTGATGGCGCCACCTATACTGTTAATATAAGTGTGTAGTACTGCTTTTCAAAAATTTTTAATCAAATGAAATTTTTATTTGAATTTAATTACTTTCGAAGAAAAAAATCAATTTACTGAAATATTTAGTAAAAAAAAAATAATGCCAGCTACATGCAGTGCTGCAAGAAGTCAACGTACATCGTTGCATTGACATGCGCTCCGCATTCATCACTTCTTTCCCTAGCAGCTGATGTCTCCGTCGTATAGTGAATGCATGAAGCATCACTGGAAACTTGTTTTATTCCACATTGAGCGTAAAAGGATTTATTATGTTTATTATTTCATATTACATTAAATTTTTTTATCATTCTGCAAATAGTAGATAATCTACTTTATCGACCTCGGATGATTTTTAAATATTTTTTATGATTTTAAATTACTTTTCAAAACTATTTTAAACAATAATAAGAGATTATAATGATTTATAATTTAAAACAAAGATTAAATAAATAATTAGATTTTCAATAACAAATAATTTGAAAATTAAACAGTATGAAATTTTACGAAAAACTTTTAATTTTATGATTTTAATAACTTTGAAATTTTTTAATTTAGTAGGAGTAAAATTTCAAAGAAAAAACATAAATTAAAGTAAAAAAAAATTTATTGAAAACAATACATTTTACGAGTACATAGAGTAGATAATTTCTTTATTTTTAAATTCATCAATTTCATCTCGGTCTTCCATGAAACCATCTGAAGCTGCACGCTGACGGCGAGATAAAAGTACATACTTTTTTATCGCAAGCGCGTTCCTCAAGGCACAAATGTTCTGGTGCGACGTGTGATTGCTGCATGGGACGTTGACGTTTTCCACCATAATTTTAAGCGCGGGTGCGTTGAACTCTTCTTCTTCAAGGCCGATCAAATCGAATTGTTGTTAAAAAAAGGAGTGTACAGCTACGACTTTACGGAAAATTTCGCCTCTTTGGAAACCACGAGATTGCCCGACAAAGAAAGTTTTTACAACAAGCTCAATGAAACACACATCAGCGAGGAAGATTACTCTCACGCGAAAAAAGTATGGGAAACTTTTGAATGTAAAACTCTAGGAGAGTATTCGGACTTGTACTTGAAAGTGGACGTGATGCTTTTGACTCAGATCTTTCAATGCTTCAGATCGATGAGTATGGAAAGCTATCAGCTCGACCCGGCATATTTTGTTTCTACTCCTTCCCTGACTTGGCAAGCATTGTTGAAATATAAGAAAAACGAAAACGATCCAGATCTCGAGCTCGAGCTTTTAACCGATATTGACATGCTTATGTTTGTTGAAAAAGGAATAAGAGGAGGTTTATCGCAAGCTTCTCACCGACACGCAGAGGCGAATAACAGGTATTTAGACGACTACGATCCTGAAAAAGAAGAGAGCTTTTTGCTGTACTTGGACTGTAATAACCTTAATGTTATGTATTCATTTATTATCGTTTATTATCATTTTTTATGACAAATATATAATTATATTTTCTCAAACAGGATGTGTTATGACGTCCATGCTCCCCTACGGTGGATTCGAGTGGGTGGAGGACGTAAGTGATCCACAGCTTTACAATTTACCCGATGATTCTCCCGAGGGTATGTTTTTAGAAGTTTCAATGACGTACCCGGAAAAGCTTCACGACGAGCACAATGATTTACCGTTTTTACCCGAATCACGTGTGCCACCTGGGGGATCAAATCAGAAAAAACTTATGACTACTTTTTACGACAAAGACCGCTTCGTCCTTCATTACACCGTATTAAAGCAAGCCTTGCGAAATGGTTTGGTTCTAAAAGAAGTACATCGAGCTTTGAAATTCAAACAAAACCCCTGGATGAGAGATTACGTTCTGTATAATAATGAAAAAAGAAAAAACGCAAAAAACGAGTTTGAAAAAAATTTTTACAAGCTGCTCGTCAACAGCTGTTTCGGTAAGAATTGTTTTAATTGAAATAAAAACTTTGTTTGAACGAAAAAAATTTTCTAGGTAAATCGTTAGAAAATCCGAGAAACAGACAGTGCGTTAAGCTCTGTCACAAGTGGACCGGGAGATACAGTGCAATGGCCCTTATTTCTAGACCAAACTTCCACAGCGTTTCCATAATAGACGAAAATCTAGTAGCAATTCAACTCGCTCCAACCGAAGTAACAATAAAAAAACCTATATACGCGGGTCTGTCGATCCTTGAAATTTCTAAAACTATAATGTATGAATTTCATTATTCATTCATTAAAAAGAAATTAGGCCCACTAGTTACAATGATGTATTCAGATACTGATTCATTTATATATCACATAAGGGGAGTGAACTTTTATGAATTTATGAAACAAAATCTAGATAAATTTGATACGTACGACTACCCGGAGGATAACGTGTTTGGTTTACCGCGAGTCAATAAAAAAGAGCTTGGACTATTCAAAGATGAACTAAAAGGTAGAAAAAAATTATAAATCAAATTCTTTTTGTCTTCATATACTTTTTTATGCTTAGGTGCACTGATTAAAACTTACGTTGGGCTTCGCACGAAATTATACAGTTTGAAAATACAAGGTCAAGAGCCTTTAAAAAAGGCGAAAGGTGTAAAACATGGCGTCGTGAAAAAGCAAATACTTTTTGAGGATTACGAGTACTGTCTTTTCAACGAAACGCAAAAAAGAGTCGTTCAAAATAATATAAGGTCTAGACGTCACATTGTTCGAACCGAGAGAGAAGAAAAGACGGCTATTTGCCCAATGGACGACAAGCGGTATATTTTGAGTGAAAAAACTCACACGCTTGCATGGGGACATTACATGATCCCGGAGAATGCTTTGGAAGAAGAAAATGGCTGCACTTTGCAAAAAGAAGACAGCGATGTTGACATGTTTCCGGAGGTAGAAATGTTCTCTCAACAGGACGACAAAATCGAGCAAGTGGAAGACGAAGACGATGTACAAGTAATTTACGAAAGGGTGGGAGAAGCTCAAAATAATGTATTTAAGCAGGAGACCCCAGAGTCAGACCCCATTCTCATCATAGACCTCGACAGATACGAACCTCCTCCGAAGAGACGTTGCATATAAGCTAACCGTAGTATCAACATTAAAGGTGAGCTATTTAATATCAAAGAATCTATTTAATAATCATCTATCGAATAGTACACAGTGATTTTTAATAAAGTTTGATTTTTTTGTTACAGAAAAAATGGATTTCTCTCGTGCAAATCTCGTTGGTGGAATGACTTTTTTACCCAAGAAAAAGTTAACGGACTTGAACGTTTCAACGCTGTACAAAGTGACTGCTTTTAGAGAAGTAAAAACAAGATTTGGACCTAAAGTGGTCGTATCGCTGGATAAAGAGTTTCAAGTTTTTCTTCCGTCCAGATTTCAAACCCTTTTCGAGCAAGAACCGAAGGTTCTGCAAGATATGAAAACTGCTGCTGAAAGTTCTAATCTTTTTTTAAACTATCTAGGTGATGGTAAAATTAAATTTGCAGATAAGAAAATGTAAAACGTATGTATATCGAAAATAAAATTTTTTATTGACCTAAATACTACAAATCTTTTTATTTTAACAAATCATTTTTATGTATCCAAGTTTTCTCATTAATACCATGCCATTTTACATAAACCATATCATTTTTTCTTTTGAGAACTTTTTCAATCAAATAAATATCAGGACAATCGGTTTTCATCATTTCTTCCTCGTAAAAACAGCCAACGATAGGTTGATCACTGGCGTCTTTCAACTTGTAGGTGGGAGGATACGTTTTATTTACATCAGTTACGGTAAATATTTCATTACTCCAGTTGGGGACGAATCCTTTTTCGAAAATTTTTTTTACTTTGCTGATTCTAACTTTATCGTTGATTTTAAACTTTGGTCTTTTTTTAACTTTTATTTTATTCAATCTTTTCAAAATTAAAGGTACATTTTTAGCGTTAACTTCTTTTGGTTTCATACCTATAGTACGATGCCTGCGATTATTATAAGAATCTATTAAATCCTGTAGAATATCTAAATATTTGTAATTACCATTGAGACTGAAACGACGCCACATCTCGCTTTTGAGTGTGCGATTGAACCTTTCGCAGATCGATGCTTTCAGACCCGTGTAAGTAGAGTACATATTTATTTTATACTTATTCATAAGATCTTGAAAATGTTTATTGTAAAATTCTTTTCCCATGTCAACGTGAAGATTACGCACCGGAGAATTAATTTCTTTCAACACCGATTCCATGGCGTTTGACACGTCCAAACCACTTTTGGTTTTAACCGCGCGCGCCCACGCCATTTTTGAAAACGAATCGATCACTGTAAGTAAATAACGCACACCTTTATTTTCTCTAGAATATGGTTGCATCTCTATCAAATCAGCTTGAAGCGTGTCCAAAGGACGTACCATTTTGACTTTTCTACGAAGAAAGTTTCTGCGTGCTGGGCGATGGATTTCATTCACGACTTTTTCCATTTTCTAAAATTTGCTTGATTTCCGTTTTGAATGCAACCAACCAGTCGGATATTTCTTTTTTTAACTGAAGATGATCTTCTTTTATGGATCGTTGAAGCTTGCTTAAATTAACCGCGTCACCCGCGTTAGCAGGCTCAGCCAAGTTACAAATTCTTTTATTTACAACGTCGTAATTTCCGTCTCGAGTAAGCTTGAATCCGTTGCCAGGAGGACCTTGTCTGCTTGCTATTTTTTCAATTTTTCTTCCGAATACGTCGGTAGGCATTGCGATAATGATGAAAAATTCTTGCGTGTTCAGTATATATACCCACCCTCTCTAAGCTCTTCTAAAATCGAATGTACTTCATTGATGTGACTCAAATTACCTGCAGCTTGCTCGGCTATTAATAATCGTAGTCTATCAACGAGCTCGTTTGCATCATCCCAAAAAACGTACTGAAATTTATTGTCGCGTTTGGCAACTTTAAATCTAGGTATTATAGCTCCTCCTCTTTTCACTGGAGTCGACGATTTTCGACTCAACATTACAGTTTTATGTTTTTTAAAAGTCGATTGTGATTTTATTGGACTCGCTTGAAAGAGATCCGCAATTATATTTTTA
Organism: Encarsia formosa; assembly: GCA_038277355.1. NCBI lineage: Eukaryota > Metazoa > Arthropoda > Insecta > Hymenoptera > Aphelinidae > Encarsia > Encarsia formosa. The sequence goes on along the minus strand of CM076185.1, from coordinate 48,291,397 downwards.
TATTTATTACTAGCTGCATGCTTTTTTAACTCACCATCTGGTTCGTTTCCTTTTTTATGCGCGCTAGTTTGCTCGAGAATTTGTTTATAGTAAGTAGTATCAGAAATGTCATAATTTTGCGGATTTTTATAAACAATGAGTTCGAACAGACCTTGAGTTCTGGGGTAAGTTTTGTTATTAACAATTATATTATCTTTTTCAAATTTCACAATTGCATTTCCAAGTTGATATCCATTTTTCATTCTTTTCTTCAACCCATATAAGTTATCTTGCTCTGCAGCTTTGATTTGTATTACTTCCCCAGCGCTATTCGTATTTTCAGACTGATTAAAAAAGTTGATCGAGTCGTGATCTTCATTTTCATCAATAATTGATTTTTCATTTAACGATGAATCTGCAGTTGAAAAATTTTGATCCGATACTGAGCTTCGATCAAAGCTTTCATCTAATTTTATACGTTTTTTGTTTTCAACCAATTCATAGAGCGGGTCGGTAATGGGTTTAAACGTTTCCTGTAAAACACGATCGGTGTTATCCTTTTGAAATTTAATCAAGTCATACTTTCGTTTAACTGCTTCGCGAGCTTTTACAAGCTCTTTGAGAATATTTTTCTCGCGAATAAAGTCAGCCATGCTATCGCTATGACGTCTCGCTGCAGACTGATGAATTTCAAGTTACGTTATATTTATTATAAAACAATCGAATCCTTTTCTGTAACGTCCTTTATTAATATCTTTTTCTTTGTCTATGACTAAAAAACTATGTTTATCGCTCCAACACTTTGAACTTATTTCTTTAAATTTTTCAAATTTCATATCGCTGTAGACGTGATCGTCCTAAATGTGCTTCAAGTTCATTTCATCTTGACGAAATAAAATTAAAAAGTTTACGTTATCTCTCACGAGATGTTTTGGAACAGCGGCGTAAGACTGACAAAGATAAAAGCAGTCTACGTTTTTGTGACGTCCCATGCAAAAGAAAGCTTTTACGTTAGCTTGCGAACAGCTAGAAATATCATCGAAAATAAACACCGAGTTTGGTAAAGCTTCGGATGGTGCAATGACTTGTTCGCTATCCGAGAACGGAAAATATTGAAGACCTTCGATAGGCTCCAAAAGTTTCTTTAAAAATTGATACTTTGGTTGGTTCAATGACTTTGAATATACGTATACGTTTTCAAATTTTAATCCGTTGGGATGTACCAGCAGCGTTAGCATGCTGTTCGTTTTTCCATACCCCGATGGACCAGAAATGACCGCTCTAATGCTGCTCGGAAGCAAATCACCGTGACGATTTTTTTTTTTTCCCCGTTCAGCGAGGACGTCAAAATTTCCCACTGGTAATTTAACGTTATTTTGAATAAATTCCATGTTGATCGTACGAGATTGTAAATGAGAATGGCATGATTGGTATAAATACTTTGTTTTTATAGATTATAGTTTAGTCGTAAATCGACCTTCGTAAAGGAATGATCATATACGGTAAAAAGAAAAAGAAGCGAGGATACGGGTTGATAAATAAAATTATCAACAAACTTCCCTTCGAGCTTCACTTACCTGGACATAATTACTGCGGACCCGGCACAAAATTAGCCGCTAGACTAGCTCGCGGTGATCAACCGATTAACCAACTCGATTCTGCGTGTAAAGAGCACGACGTCGCTTACTCGAAAAATAAAGAAAGTATCGCTGCCAGAAACGCAGCAGACGGAGTTTTAGCTGATAAAGCTTGGGGAAGAGTCATTTCCAACGACGCGTCATTAGGAGAAAAAGCGTCCGCGTACGCGGTCACCAATATCATGAAAGCAAAGTCAAAATTGGGTATGGGTTTGAAAAAATCCAGAAAGAAATCTAAAAAGAAGTGTAAAAAAAGATGTAAAAAGATGACGTCGTTTAATAGTATAATAAAAACAGCTTCCAAGTCAGGAGTTGCAGGTAAGTCACCGAAAAGTGTAATCACTGCAGCACTCAAAGCTGCTAGAACCGCCATAAAAAAATCGGGAGGTAAAAACAAAATAAAATTTCCACGTATTCTCCCGGTGTCGTCAAAAATAGGAGGTTTTTTACCTCTTGTGCCTTTATTCGCAGGACTTAGTGCAACCGGTGCTCTCGCAGGAGGAGCTGCAGGGGTTTACAAAGCGATCAACGAAGCTAAATCAGCTCGTCAAAATTTGGATGAAAGTAAAAGACATAATAAAACCATGGAAACAATAGCCTTGGGAAAAGGTTTATACCTGAAACGATACAAGACAGGTCTTGGTTTGTATTTAAAACGATATAGCGGCAAGGGGTTAAAAAAAAAAGCCGGAAATAAAATTACCCGATCGCCCGCTGACAAATTTTGATTTAATCAAGTACGCTAATAAATTGAAAATTCCTCATTTTCGAGGCGTGTTTATGAAAAATAAATTACCTTTATCAAGTCCTCGTTATCGCGAATCTGGTATTATAAACCTTGATAACGATAGCGGACCTGGTACACATTGGTGTGCATACCGTAAGCGAGGAAAAGATGTCGTTTACTTCAATAGCTTTGGTGATTTAAGCCCTCCGATTGAATTAATGAATTATTTAAATGTAGACAATATAAAATATAATCCTGAAAAATATCAAGATTTTAATACGTATAATTGTGGACATTTATGTTTGAAATTTTTAAGCGGCCAGATAAAAGGAATATAAAGAGCTGCTTTAGCTTACCCGCTGTCAAACTAACATGGACTCTTTCACGCTTACTTTGTCAGCATTTTCTTCAGTTTTAGAAGCTCAGTATTACCATCCGATTGAATTATCACCACATAAAAATTACTCTTTGGGATTAGTTGAATTTTTAACTTTCAATTCTACTCCAAACATCGACGTTGGGTGCAACAAATTTTATATCGGCGATCAAGTGATCGAATTTCCAATCGGTTGTTACGAAATTAATAACATAGAAAAACATATTCAAGAAACTCTTAAACAGAGAAAAATAAATACTGGACTCTCTTTAAAACCTAACGAAACCACGTTACACTGTGAAATCAAGTGCACTGCTGAAATTGATTTCCGTCCGCGAGATTCAATCGCTAGAATATTAGGATTCAGTCATCGTCTGCTTTCCGCAAATAATCATCACATTTCCGACACACACGTAAATATAATTACAATAAATTCAATAAGAGTCGAGTGCAACATCACGAGCGGAGCGTACGTTAATAACAAAAAAGTTCAGACAATTCACGAATTTTATCCAGTGGCTGATCCTGGTTTCAAAATAATGGAAATTCCTTCGCAAGTAATTTACTTGCCTATAACAGTACCCTGTATTGATTACATTCAGTTGCGCGTGGTCGATCAAGACGGTGAGTTGGTTAACTTTCTCGAAGAAAATATAACGATTCGACTTCATATAAAAGCTTCATAATGGGTATTGTCTTTCACGGTGGAGGATTCCAAACCAAAACATATAAAAATAACACAAAATGCACTTCTTCGGTCAGTCGCCAACGAACTCTCAAAGTGTTAACACGAGCGAATATCCAGTTTCTCAAAAGTCTAGGCTTAAAAGTAGTTCCTGGTGGAAAGTAACTTGCATATTCTTTTGCTGTTTTAAAAAAAATGGAAGACATTCTAAACATTCAAAATCCTGTAGCGTTTGATGAAAGTATCTCTCATTACGAGATACACGCTCACCAACCTTATACAGCAGCAAATTATGGCAACAGTGATGAAATTCGTATCGCTATACAACATCAAGATCTGTGCCTTTTACCATCGCGGAGCATTCTTCATATTTGCGGTCAACTCACCGATACCGCTACGAAAAAAGCACCGAAAAATACATTTTTTGTTAATAACGGTATTTGTCATTTATTCAACGATGTTCGATTAGAGTTAAATGGAATTGAAATAGATCGGTGTAAAAACGTGGGTTTAACCACGGTGATGAAAAATTGGTTATCTTTTAATCCTAATCAAAGTTTGATTGCTGAAAATTCAGGATGGTATGGTCATTCGGATGATAAGAAAAAAAAGATACTCAACGAGGATGGGTACTTTGACGTGTTCATTCCTCTCAGTTATATATTAGGTTTTGCAGAAGATTATCGTAAGATTGTAGTTAACGTGAAGCTCGAGTTAATCATCACTCGATCGAGAAATGATTTGAATGCTATAATACAAACAAAAGCAGGTAACGAAGCATTTGAAGTCGTCGATATTAATATCTCAAAGATTGAATGGCTAATGCCTTACGTTTTAATATCAGATTCACACAGAATAAGTTTGCTTAAATTTCTTGGAAAAGATCGTGCAATTACCATGAGTTTCAGGTCTAAAGAATCTTTCGAGTATCCATTGCTACCCACAACAACCAAACACGTTTGGACTGTAAAAACTTCAAATCAATTAGAAAAACCTCGTTTTGTCATCGTAGGTTTACAGACCAACAAAAAATCAGTGAATAGTGAAAACTATAGTCTTTTCGATCACTGTAATTTAAGTAACGTAAAACTTTTTTTAAACTCTCAATACTATCCTTACAATAATTTAAATCTCAACATCAATCAGAATGAGTACGCGATACTTTACGATATGTACGCCAACTTTCAAATCTCGTATTATGGAAAAGATGCTGAACCAACGTTAACTAAAACAGACTTCATCGAAAAAATTCCTCTCATTGTAATCGATTGCTCCAAACAAAACGAATCTTTGAAAAGTGCACCGGTCGACGTAAGAATAGAACTCGACTCGAGAGAAAATTTTCCTGCACAGACTGCTGCCTACTGTCTAATTTTACACGATCGAATCGTACAATACAATTCGGTTAGCGGGGATGTAAAAAAGTTAGTATAAAAGAAAGGCACAAGTTTTTTTCATCACGCATTAATCTTCAAGATGCGCTACGTGGCAGACATGACTTGCTTCGTGCAGCCTGGAAGTACCATAAAAGAAGGACGTAATATTCGGAGAGAACACGAGTACATCATCAAAGAGTTTTCATTCGTACCACTCGATGAAGATGCAGACCCCGTAGTACTTTTTTTCAATGCACCCTACTCGTGGAATCATCGAACAAAAAATTATAAAAATATTAATTCCGACTTGCAGCGTAACTATCACGGGTTAGATTGGAACACTGGTTCTCTTCCCTACACGTCGATAGGAGAACTTATTCGCGATTCGTTCAAAGACGCCACTGAGATTTACGTTGCAGGTTCGATGAAGAAAAAATGGTTGGAGCGCTTCAGGTATAACGTAAAGGATGTGGCTGCGTACTCGTATCCTCCGTTGAATGAAATTAAATTAGTGACAATTTGTGAAAATCATAATGGAAAGTTCAAAACGTGTTGCGCGCTGCACAACGTGAGACTTTTAAAAAAATTTATTGTAGAAAAAGAAGCGCAAGAATCGGAAAAACCCATGGAGTGGGTATAAATACATTTGGTTTTCTCAATTTTATTCACTTCACATTCAACATGGGTCAAAAGCAGAGCTCCTCCGGCTACGAAAGAATGAAAGATGAAAAATCCTCAGGTTTTAAAAGTTATTCCGAGGAAAAAAATCGACAAGATGATCAATATAAAAGCTTTCAAAAACTTCAAGAAGAACAAAAAGCTTATGAAAAGAAAAATGAAAAAAAGATTAAATTTGAAAAAATTAAAGAAAAAGAAAAAAATTTGATTGAATTGTAATAATGTTTTTAAGTTACTAATAATGTACCATAGTTTTAAGTAATTTTTTAATAAATGTTTTTTTAAAAATAAACTGTTTTTCTTAATTTATTTCATTAGAAATAATTCAATAAATTTGTTGTACGTTGAAAATATTGTTGGTCCTTAAAAGGACCGGTGAATAACTCGATAAATAACTTTCAAAGCATCTAATACTCTGATCAGGCTGCCGTAAGATAGGCGCTGGTCAGCGGCTGCAGCATGCGAGCGGCAGAAACTAGTAGGGGAACGAGGCGAGCGGCAGAATAGCTCGAGGGCGCAGTAACCATAGCGCCCGCAGCATGCTCGCGGTAGAAAGGGAAACCATGGTGTGGTGCGTTTGAAAGAGCTACGCGTAGGCTCGCGTGCAGCACGGTGACCGACGTGTGGGTCACGATGATGCGATACCCGCTCGAGGCTTGGCCCGCTCGAGGCTTGTCCCGCTCGAGGCATGGCCCGCTCGAGGCTTGGCCCGCTCTGTTTTATCTACTAAGAGGGTTTATTATTACTTTAGGAATTTTTCATGTGGTAAGTACAGTGCACTGTAAAAAAAAATTAGGGTAAATTTACCTCGCTCAGCGATGTAAATTTACTCTGCGATCGTAAATTTACACCATTGAGCTATGTAATTTTACAAATATTTGTAAATATACACTGCTCAGCGATGTAAAAAATGGGAACGTGGTCCAGCGGAGTAATTTTACCAAGATTTGTAAATCTACCGCTCGAACGTAAAGTTACAAATTTTTGGTAAATCTACATCGCTCAGCTTCGTATTTTTACGCCAGGTTTTGGAAATATGTTTTGGCAGTCGAGAGTGAGGTTATGTTGTCGTTGATATCAGTTGACTCGCAGGCATCACCGGTTTGATACGTAGCAATGTAATATTTTATCTTGTTTTTTTATTCAAGCAACCTAAATTAAAGAGAACGATATAAAAGATTACATAGAGTTTTTATTTTCACCGAGTAGAACTTGTTGGCTTTAAGTAAAGTGGGATTAGTCGGATTTACCCTCGATAGTCTAAGACAACAAAAGTGAAAATTAAGTGTCTGGTGTAACAAATTTTCCCTCGAAGTTTTCAATAAAATTGACGTTGATTAAACTCATTTAGATTTCAAGATTCCCACATCATAAAATTTGAAGTTTTAATTTAATTACTTATCTGAAAAAATAGCCAAATTAGTACGTAGATTCTAAGTCTTTGTGATATGTGAGGTTAGGATCAGTGTGAATTTACGAAAAAAAAATCATTTGCTGAACGAACAAATAAATAAATATTTTTAATTAAGCTATTTTGTTGTTTTTCATCTTTGCCCTTTAGTATTTATTGATTAATTTTTATCAATAATTTTTTTTTCTAAATAGCAGAAGGTAAAATTACCAGAGATTTGTAAATTTACAAAATATTTGTAAATATACTGCGCAGGTTATTGTAATTTTACCTCGCTGAGCGAGGTTCCCATTTTTTTCATCGCTGAGCGAGGTAAATTGACATCGTTTTTTTTTTTACAGTGTGGTCACTATCCGGCTAAAGGCTGGAAAAAAAATAAAAAATTGAAAGTAAAAAAAATTTAAGCAGAAAAGATAACTTAACTAGGCACAAAAATTTATGTCATTAATTAATTTTGAAAATAAATTAAATCATTGTATTAATTATTCTGTTTCAAATAAAATTACATCTAAAAACATTTGTTTAAGTTTTTATATTAATATTTTATTATTGAATAAACATATATTTTTTAATAAATTTTTATAAATCATGTTTATTTGGGGGGTTGGCGAGCGGAGCGAGCAGGGGGAGTACCCCCCTAGTATCTATATATATATTGAAATTTTATAAAATTTGGACACTTGTAGTTCCTTTAATTTTAGTTTTTTTTTTTTAAAAGAAAAAATACGTGTTGATTATTTTTCGATATTTTAACTAAATAAACAAAAAAATATTTTAAATTTCAAAAAATTGCCAACCCTATTTAGTAATAAATATTTAAAAAATCTGTATCGAAAAGTTAAATAAACTTTAAAATAATTTCCTTGAAGAGGCCCCCTCACAGATCTAGCCTAGGGCCCCCACTTTCTTAATCCAGCACTGGTGTTGGGTCTGTACGCTTAAGCGTGTGCGAGCGACGCAAGTGAATGAGCGACCATTGCTGCTGCTGTGGCCGCCCATGTTATAAATACGTAGCTTAATAAACCATCAATTACTAGTTGTACAACTGCCTAAATTTACTTACAACTCTTTTACCCAAATCTTACAAGAACCTTTACAAATCTACAAATAAATAGCAATTGTAATCTTAAGTTAAAAATTTGTCTTAAAAAAATACAAATACTAACTTTTAATTATTAAAACTTTGTTTAAATTTATATGCAAAGTCACACATTCCGCGAAATACTGTTCAATCTATAATAAATTATTTTATATTATTTATTGATGAGATTTTTATGAGCTTTATAAGACAATCAGTTGAATCTAATCCATCAACTTTCAATTCTTATTTTATTAAAGATTTGGAAACATCAATAACTTAAAGATATCTTTGATTCGTTTGATACTGAATAGAAATGCTTAATGTTGTACAAAAAAGAAAAACTATTAGATATGTTGGAAGAATGTTTGATCGAGCATATTTTTGAGCACTCGATAATTGGAGATGGAATTTCCAGCAATGAAATAGATCTTAATGGTCAGTATATTTCAATCGAATGGAGCATAAAACAGATGTTAGAAATTCCCGGAGCGTTTAATGTATTAATGAATAAAAAAAAATTTTTACAATGAAAAAATATAATAACCAGTTTTCATCAGACAAAAACATGGCAGCGGATACTACATGAATTTTTTAATAAAATAGTTATCGTAGCATCCCTACTAAAAAAGTTCACATGTAAATCCACGTGGATATCCACGTGATTCATCAACTCTATAAATCCACTTTACCAAATTAAGAAAAAAAAAAAAAAAAAAAAAAAAACTAAGTTCCACATGTAAGAATTTTATAACTTATATACTTTTTTATAAACAAAAAAGTTTTTTCAGTTGAATGAAATATCCCAAGTTGAATTGAGTATTTTGATTTTTTCTACACTTTCAGGAAATTAAAAATTTTGACACTTTTAAATTCTTTGGGACTTGATAAAATTATGAGCCTTGAACTGTTTTCGAAAATTTCCAGCATTTAGAATTTTTTACGAATTTGGAATTTTCATAGGCTTATAATATAGTTGTTGACTTAAAAATTTTAAGGTCTGTGGGACTTAAAAATTTATCTATTCTATAAGACTTAGAAATTTTTTGAACCGCAGACACTTAGAATTTTTTCAGTCTCTGGAACTTAGAAATTTATTTTGTTTTCAGACTTAGAAATATTTCAAACCGTAGACACTTTTAAAGTGAGTTAAGTCTGTGAAACATAAAAATTTTTTGAACGGCAGACACTTCGAATTTTTTCAGTCTGTGGGACGTAGAAATTTATTTTGTATTAAGACTTTGAAATTTTTCAAACTGCAAAAAAAAAATTAAGATCTTAAAAAGATCTTTTGAAGACATATCTTAACTATGGCTGTTTTTGAGACATTTTAAGACGAAAAAAATGTTTTATTTTTTATATGTATCATTTCAAAAATGTCTGAAAAAGTTCTTTTAAAGATAAAAATTACTGATTTTTTCGTTAACTTTCATATGATACTAAGATGATTTTTAGATCTTTGATCATTTTGAGATAAATTTTAGATAAATTTTTTTACGTAACCTTTTCTCTTAAAGATATTTATAATAGTTTTTAGAAATGATAATAAGGCAAGTGATAATAATAGCAAGATTAACTTTGTGTATTTAAGATTTTTTTAAAGATCATTTTGTGATGAACTTTCCATATTATTTATGCGCGTTTTTTTAAAGATATATATTAATATATTTTTAAAGATAGCTAGATTCTTTAAAATAAATTTTATACGATCTTAAAAAAATTTTCAACCAGCATTTTAAATATTTCAAGACCTTTTTTTGAAACTAATTCAATTTCATTATTTTTTCAAATTAAAGAGTTTACCGTGAATTACTTTCGTAGAGCACTGAGGACTCGGGTACAATCTGTGCATGTTCGCGGCTAACCTTTATTTATCTTTAATCGAGTTTCTGAAAAAGAAAAAAAAAAATTGCCACAAAGTATCATTCAACATTTAACACCAAATTTAAATTACTGTTTAATATTTAAGACTTATCTGATCGGATGTTCTCCGGTAGAAGTTCAAACGGCTGACCAACTTTTATTCGCTCTCTTGACTTCTTTCGCTACTTTGTATCATTTGTCTGTCGATTCTGTATTTTTTCTAGTTGTTGAACACATTTTTATTTTTATTTTATATAATTTACATTAAAAAAATATATTTTGAATACTCAAAAAATATATTGGTGATATTTTACCGTCTTTGTATGGTTACAAAAAAACGAGAATAAACAAAATGAATTTGGCTGCTAAGACGATCGATCGAATCGAACGTATTCATAACAACGACCTGTGCACACGTCGTTGTTGGTGATAATGTTGGTTAAACTTCAGCATACCGAAATGACGAAGTTTAACTAATATTGCTAAGTTTTCAAGATATATTTTTTTAATATAAATTATATAAAATAAAAATAAAAATGTGTTCAACTACTAGTAAAAATACAGAATAGACAGACAAATGATACAAAGTAGCGAAAGAAGTCAAGAGAGCGAATAAAAGTTGGTTATCCGTTTGAACTTCTACCGGAGAATATACGATCAGATAAGTCTTCAATATGAAGCAGTAATTTAAATTTGGTGTTTAATGTTTGAATGATACTTTGTGGCAATTTTTTTTTCCTTTTTCAGGAACTCGATTGAAGAAAAATAAAGGTGAGCCACGATCATGCACAGACTGTACCCGAGTCCTCAGGACTCTACGAAATTAATTCACTGTAAAACGTGTTAATTTGAAAAAATAATGAAATTTAATTTGTTTTAAAAAAAGGTCTTGAAATATTTAAAATGCTGGTTGAAAATTTTTTTAAGATCGTATAAAATTTATTTTAAAGAATCTAGCTATCTTTAAAAATATATTAATAAATATCTTTAAAAAAACGCGCATAAATAATATCGAAAGTTCATCACAAAATGATCTTTAAAATAATTTTAAATACACAAAGTTAATCTTGCTATTATTATCACTTGCCTTATTATCATTTCTAAAAACTATTATAAATATCTTTAAGAGAAAAGGTTACGTAAAAAAATTTATCTAAAATTTTTCTCAAAATGATCAAAGATCTAAAAATCATCTTCGTATCATACATATAAAAATTAACGTAATAAAGTAATTTTACGTAAAATAAGTAATTTTTACCTTCAATAGAACTTTTTCAGACATTTTTGAAATGATACATATCAAAAATAAAACATAATTTTTTTGTCTTAAAACCTCTCAAAAATAGCCCATAGTTAAGATATGTCTTCAAAAGATCTTTTTAAGATCTTAATTTTTTTTACACGGTTTGAAAAATTTCAAAGTCTAAAAACGAAATAAATTTCTATGTTTCACAGGCTGAACTCACTTTAAAAGTGTCTGCGGTTTAAAAAATTTCCAAGTCCAAAAACAAAATAAATTTCTAAACTGAAAAAATTCTAATTGTTCACGGTTCGAAAAATATCTAAGTTCCAGAGATTGAAAAAATTCTAAGTGTCTGCGGTTCAAAAAATTTCTCAGTCTGCACATTCAAAATCTGCTAAGTATCACAGACTGAACAAACCTAAAGTCCGGAAGAACCAAAAAAATTTCTTATAGACTAGATAAATTTTTAAGTCCCACAGACCGTAAAATTTCTAAGTCAACAACAATATTATAAGCCTATGAAAATTCCAAGTTCCTAAAAAATCCTAAATGCTGGAAATTTCCTAAAAAAATTCGAAACTCATAATTTTATCAAGTCCCGAAGAATTTATATGTGTCAAAATTTTTAATTTCCTAATAGTGTAGAAAAAAAATCAAAGTACTTAATTCAACTTGGAATATTTCATTTAAATGAAAAAACTTTTTTGTTAGTAAAAAAATTAAATAAGTTATAAAATGTTTACATGCGGAACTTAGTTTTTTTTTTAATTTGGTCAAGTGGATTCATAGATTGGATGAATCACGTGGATACTCACGTGAATTTACATGTGAACTTTTTTAATAGGGATTCTTATGACAAAATGACTGTGAGTGCGGAAATGGATATGGTTATCATGCAGGCAAGAGAAAAATTGGAAATTTGTGTGGGTCTTTTGTCAGTTTCCCTTCAAAATTAGCATCTGAGTTGAACAAAATTTTTATAATTTTTTTGGAATTTTCTCAAGACCGTAAACATTCTGAAATGCATAAATTTTATGAAAAATTGATAGCTGGATTAAAAAAAACTACAAAATGAAGGAATGATTATTGAAGCGGGTGAAAAATATTAAAAATTAAACCAACTGCTCGGTTTTCAAGAACATTTTACGATCGGTAAACCTTGCCGAATTCATTAATTTTTGAGAAAGAAGATCTCCTTACAACACCTGAAAATTATGAAGAAGATTGCCAAATAAATGATGTAGTAAAAACAGGTTTTAAAGAGAAATGCATCTTTCACGAATTAGAAGGTTTTCATACTTGTACGCGTTCATGTTTGGTCTTGATGCATGACTTTTTTAGTAATGGAGTAGCGAATCATATAGGTGCTAACGTTTTGAATGACCTCATCTATCAGCAAAGACTATTTACATTAGAATTTTTGAACTAAAAGATATGGACACGTTTCAGTTATGGACACGCCGAAAAATCAATCAAAATTCCTAATATTAAAGAAGAACAAATTAAAAATTAAAAAAAGTTTTCATCAGCAAAAATCATTTCTTTCACCAGATTTTTTGGTTTATTGGTGATAGAATCAAACCTGAAATAAAAAACGAGACATGGAACTTGTAGTTATTATTAAAAAAAAATATTTGATATTATTATGTCTCCTCGATTCGTACAAGCTCATTTAGAGCTTCTTAATTCACAATTTTTATTACTTTATCAGAAACTGTATGGTCCGTCAAAATTTTAATTCCATAACACTACACACATTAAAGGCTTGTACAGTACTGGTCAATTAGATACGAGTCGAAAAATAAAGAGCTCAGAGAATGGGCAGCAGCTATTGGCAGCAAAGTTGGTCTTCTAAAAAGTATGGCTTTGCGCATCCAACCAAGACTTGCTTATTTCACTGTACAATATTTTATTTAAACTTGGTAAGATTATCCATATTTGTAATACTTTTAATTTGTACTGTATATCTGATATTAACTTTTAATAAAATTAAAGCTTGAAGAGGTCTACTATCACATGGACGAAACGCTGCTGTAAATAGAAAAAAGAAGTTTTTTATTGGCCTTACCCGTTAAGATCCTAATATAATTACCTTATTTATATATTGAGGGCGTTCATAACACAATTATTCATCGATCCAGAATCAAAAATGGATCAGTTTCCTAATGGAGGAAATTCCTTTTTCAAGTTTATTCAAAACAATTACGGTATGGAAATCTTACAACATTTTAAAGAGTGGAGAAATTTTAAACTCCAATTATCAGACTGCAATGCTAGACTCAACTTTTTGTTACTTTGTAAACGTAATAATATTATACCTTCTCGTATCAATTATTCTTTAAAAAATCTTTGTAATTTAAAATTTTAAAGTCAAACGAATTATTTACAATTTAATCGTCTTGACTATAAAATAAGACGAAAAATTCTAAAATTTAAAATAAAAGATCTCTTTATGCAGATTATTTTTATACAAGAAATTGAATTATCTTGAAAGAATGATTGCTCGTATTAACGTTGACTATAATTTGAAATACCTTTTCCTGAATTCTGTTAATGTTAAATGTTACAATAACTTCCTTAACTCTACTGAGAGATTATCTAAGAAATTTGAGTTTTTAGTGAAGAATAATAATAGAAGTTCCACCCATACAGATGAATATAAAAGTTGTTTTAAGAATTTGACTGATATTCCAATTCCCTCTGAAGTCTGTGAAGAAGTATCTTTGGGAGCTAATTTTAATACGGAACAAAGAATTGTTGAATCTGATGTAATAAACACGATTAAAGAGTAGGAATTCAAGTTGAGACGGGTAGATAGTGACGACGCGAATAAGGATGACATTTATATAAAACTTTGTTGCATTTTTCATTCTCAGTCTCTTATCCGCGATCAGTTCTCGTATGAGTCAAAAACTTTTCTATAAAAACTTCTATTTACAAAGAAGTTTTTGAAAGATCATCCAGAAATCCTTTTCACGAAGGCTGATAAAGGTAATAGGACAGTTTGTTTGCTTACCTCAGATTATGAGAAAAGGATGAATGATCTACTTTCTGATACAAATACCTATTTGAAATTGAGAGCTAATCCATTGTCAGATTTGTGGAAGAGGACTCAAAAATTATTATGGAATCTAAGGGTTATTTTAAATATGATCACAATTACAATAGCTTAACACAGACTGATATGATGTTATCCAAAGCCTACGGTCTACCTAAAATTCATAAAGATAATTTTTCTTCACTTCCCATAATATCAAGTATCAATAGTCCTACACAATTTTTTGCTAAGCTTATTTATAATGAACTTTCACATATATTCAAAAAACCTAAACCCCATGTCAATAATAGTTTTGAGTTTGTCAGATTTCTAAAACAATACAGAATACCGCATGATCATGTTCTGATTTCCCTTGATGTCATCTCTTTATTTACTAACATCTCGTGTGAAATGATCTTGGAAACTTCAGATCGTCATTATAATTTGATCAATGGAAAATGCAGAATTTAATTTGAGGATGTTAGATTGGCTGTAAAATTCTTTTTGACAATAACTTATTTGTTTTCAAAAAGAAATATTACCAGCAAATTTTCGGTTCTCCTATGAGTTCCCCAGTATCTCCTTTTCTCGCTGACATGGTTTTGAATCACTTAGAATCTGATTGTTTGAATATTCTTTGTGATAAATACAATAGTACACCTCTTTTTTATTTTCTATGTGTAGATGATACATTACTTTGTGTCAAGAAGGATGTGAATATTGTTAATGAGGTTTTTAACAGTCAGAATTCACATATAAAGTTCACTTGCGAGACCGAGATCAATAAATCTCTCAATTTTCTCGATGTTTCCCTTTCTAGAAACGATGATTATATTTTTACCAATTGGTATAGAAAGTCTATTACCTCAAACAGCATATTAAATTTCTATTCAAACCATCCTATTCATTTGAAAAAAAACATTGTCTATAATTTAATTGATCGCGCTATCCTTTTGGCAGACAAAAAATTCCATCATGAGAATATTTTTACAGTTAAACAACTTCTTTCTCAGAATAATTATGATTTGAATTTAATTGACAAACATGTAAAACAGAAGTTACGAAATAAAATTCCTACATTTTCGTTATCTCTTCCATATAATAGAAAACTGTTCAGCATATTTTCCAGGACTCTCAAAAAAAACAAAATCCGCCCCATTCCTCGTTGCAACAAAAAACTTGACCGTATAATCAAGTTAGGCAAAGATCCTACGGTTCACACACACCAAACTAGAACTATTTACAAAGTCAATTGTAAATCTTGTCCTGCTACATACATCGACCAAACAACGAGGGAATTGAGGCACAGGATTTATAAACATAAGATTCAGGAAGACTCTCTTGTTTTTCGACATGCACAGAATATCAACCATGATTTTGATTGGAAGGGAGTTCGTATTTTAGACAGGCAAACGATTAAAGAAAAACGTCTTATTTCGGAATCACTTTTCATTAACAGTTATGATGACACTTTGAATAAGAAGAAAGACTCCCAACTCGTTAATCCTGTTTACAAAACTTTCATGAAGTCATTTTCTGACTAATTGTGAACTATACATAAGCCCCTCCCTCCTTCCCTTTTGCCCATCCTACACTGGTGGCTGAGCCGTGGCTTAAGCCTCGAGTGGCTTAAGCTTTAAATTGTTATAACTTTTTTCCAAACAGTTGTACTATCGAGATTAGGTTAAAAAATTATATTCTTTATCTTAAAATACGAAAAAAAAAATATTTTACTAATATGGAAGTGCGATATATCAATTTAAAGCTTAAGCCACTCGAGGCTTAAGCCACGGCTCAGCCGCCAGTGTAGGATGGGCATTTTGCTTTCTTGATTACATTTTCACACACAATAAGTTACTCTTATTTTTCATTTTATGTTCAACTCTTGATCAAGACCGATATAATTATCGTCTTCACTGTACAATATTTTATTTAAATTTGGTAAGATAATTATCCATATTTGTAATACTTTTAATTTGTACTGTATATCTGATATTTACTTTTAATAAAATTAAAGCCTGAAGAGGTCCACTATCGCATGGACGAAACGTTGCTGTAAATAGAAAAAAGAAGTTTTTTATTGGTCTCGCCCGTTAAGATCCTAATATAATTACCTTATTTCTTATTTCAAGGTAACAATGAATTATGAAAAAAAGGAACTTATTTTTTCGAAAAGTCAAAATATAGATCTTCGAGATAGAAGACGAATTTTTCTGATCGCGAAGACTCTATTGAAATTTTAAAGCGTAAATCTGTAACTCTCTCTGGCTAGGAGTACAGAAAAGATATAGCATTTTTTATTGAAACTGGTTTTAGACTTACCTTCGAAAAATTTTTAAATATTTTCATAAAGAACGATGAATTTTATTTATTATTTTTACCGTTACTTTCACACGGCGTTCAATAAAAATTATTTTGCATATGAGGTAAAAGAAGGAAAGAAAAAAGTTTTTAAAAAGTCTAAGGATTTACCAAACATACATCCATGCTTACTCATTAAAAAATTTTTTTAAATGCATTGTTAAGTAAAAAATTCAATCGTACAATTTATTCATGACCGATTATTCTTGTAATCTCTGCACTTTTTATGTGAAAGTAATACGCACATTATTAAATAAATTTCCTTGCTTGGACCTAAAAAGTTTATTCAATTATTACTGCATTATTTTGCATCAACAAGTTTATTTTTTGAATAATTTTTACTCGATCCTTTTAAATTAGCGCTTACCATATCTTGGAAGAAAAAATTTTAACTTTTCAAATTTTATCGTAACCCCTTCTGTGGACGATAAAAAAAAAGTTTTCGTAAATGCTTCAAATGCGTATTTTCATCTCTTGACATTATAGTCCAATCATCTACGAAATCAATTATCTTGTCCTCCATGGCCTCCAGGATCGCACACTGTTCTGAGAAAAGCTACCAACTCTCAAAAATGTGCGATAGCACATAGTTGATCGATGAGTTACCACTTTAGTCGATTTTTCTTCCTTAGGTCGAGAAGAATCGAGATCCGTCTCCCCCGAGTATCAGATTAACGATTGTAGGGTAGCTCCACGGGGTTTCAGGGGGCTTAATTTTTCAAAAATTTTCAATAACTGCAAGTGATTAGTTATAAAATTAACCCTCTTCCCACCCCCAAAATCACTTTTTAGGGGTAGTTTTAAGAAAATAATGTAAAATTACACTAGAACAATTGATTTAAAAAAAAAAAAAAAAGTAACAAATAATAATTTTTTCCATCCAATAATTCATGAAAATCATCGTAAAACCATGAATTTACGGGTTTTTACCATTTCAGCCCCCTAAAACCCCCTGGAACTACCCTGCAATCGTTAATCTGATACACGGGAGAAACGGATCTCGATTCTTCTCGACCTAAGGAAGAAAAATCGACCAAAGTAGTAACTCATCGATCAACTATATGCTATCGCACATTTTTGAGAGTTGGTACCTTTTCTCAGAACAGTGTGGATCGGTCGAAAAGCTCTCACAAGCGCTTCCGTACTCACATTCGTACCAAAAGGAATTACACAAAATTGTTATACCCTACCTCGATACATGAAACCTGTGTATTTACGACTTTCTTTGGCTAAAGGAACTTACCAAAAAGAAGCAGTCAAATCGACAGAAGACAAAGTTCCACCGTCAGCAAATATTTAAAAAACCACGTCAATTGAGCTGGTCCTTTGTGGTCCTCTTGTAATCGCTTGTATAGCTCGCGAGCATTTAAACAAATACGCACAGAACCGTCTTTTTTCACAACCATTACCAAAGGATTTATATACCTAATTTTTATACCTAAAATCAAAACTTCAGAATAATCAATACGTGACGTTGCATCTTCGCGATTTAAAAATAGCATCAAGGTTATCTAATAAATTCATCAGTTAAGCAATATCCGGTGTAGGTCCGGTCGCGACCGCGGTTTGAACTTGAGAATTAAAATGTTTCGCAAAACACTGCACCACCTGTGCTTCAGGTCGTACAGTGTTTCGCGTTCATCTGATGCGTCAAAAACTGAATATCGTTATTTAAACAAATTACGTACTCACTTCGCGATAGATTTTGTTCCGCCTTATACTGACCAAACTCTAATTTATTCCGCACGTTATTTTGGATGGCTTTGCCCCAGAACCTTTTATGAATTTGTTTTTGAAATGAGAAAAATCTTGAAGATTCTACTCAACATGTCCAAGCCAACTCTCGCGATGTTACCTAACGCTTGCGGTATAATTAATTGACATTCGGGTAGTGGAGTACCAGAAACCTGCGAATAATTTTCAAAATTCACAAGATACCTTGTCGGCCTTCCTCCTGCTGCACCGCTGAAACATGGTAACTCCGCTTTTATTCGGGAACTGCCTGAAAGTGTTGTGCTGAATATATTTACCATGCGTTAGGTCAGCTCGTTGTGACCTCTTTGCACCTGCTGCGTTAATTCGTAGTTCGACTTAATGACACTCCGCAGCAAGTCGCCATGACACTGCACTTGTTTTTCAATAGAATTCAAACACATCCTTTGATTATTCAACCTTTCATCCAACTTTGCACTCTCTTCTGAAAGATAGCAATCATCCTGACTATTTGCATCACGTTACCACTAACCCCAATTAACCTTTCACCCGCTTTCAGGTTTAAATTCTAGGTTAGTCCGATTGAATTTATCAATACGATTAAAATCTGCATTGAAAACATTCTTCAACAAAATTCTTTCAGAATGTGAGTAGTCTCGTTCAATTTGTTTACCCACTCCTCACCTAGAATACTAATATTATCGCTTTGAATCTGACATGTCAAAATTGAGCAAGGTTTTCTCAATTAATTCATCACTAAAATGTGATAAATTGATTGAGCTCGCCCACTTATCCAGGACCATCATGTCCTGCACAACAATTGCCGGTACTACATGTGTTAGCACTTTTTTTTTATCGCACCCGTGTTAGTATTCATCACTTTTTTTGAACGTATAAAAGCATCCAGTAATGCTCGAGTAAACAACTTAATTGTCTCATTAATGTTATCTACGCTTGAGTGCTTTAATACCCACATTCAATATATATAGAATTCACGTTAGCGTCAAAACTCGATTCAGACACCGTGCGCTGTAGAACAACGTCCCGGTCCACTACATGTTCTTCAATCATATTTGCTTGACGTAAGCGTTCCGACTGTCGCGTAGGCTGAGGTGTCTGTACTTTATTAGCACCCTTTTTCGCTTTCTTCTCTTTTTTACCCTCAGTGTTCATTTTGCTTCACAAAGAGAGAATTAAAATTCACAAAAAAAAATTTTCACGCTTGAGTAATCAAAATAAAAAATAAAAAAAATGAATATTGTTTATCAATCAGTAAATTATTATTGATAAAAGAAAATAAAACGGCAAAAAATTGCTTTCTCCAACAAGTAATTATCAGTGGGATCCGAAACCTACAATCTTCAAAATTTTATTTAATTATAATCACAATGTGCTGGTAATGTGTCGAGGTAGTATAAAGAAAACCCAAGAAAAAATTCAGTGATTATTAATTGAAAAAGAACAACAAGAAAAAAAAAAAAATTCTTTTCTAAAAAAAAAATGATCAAAACTCTAGCCAAGAGCATAAAATCTCAAAACTGCAAAAATTTATTTCTCATTATACCTTTATGACATCACGCAAACATCAACCTCGTCAAAATGTCACGACAGCGTTATAGGAATGTGACTTTGTTTACTCTTCCTAACTCTGAGTTACTCGAAAACAAAATTCCTCCGTGCGCGCTACTATAGTATATTTCCGATGCGTGCTTCGGCATGGAGAAACACAAAAAATAAAAACTTCTATTCGACTAAAAAAAACTAATGTTCTATTTTACGTTCGATTTCTACGTATTTTCAATTTTGCTAAACCGTAGTTCATCGTCCTTACCGAAGATACCATTTATGTTAGGTTACTTTTTGAAATATGCAAAATTATATACATTATTTTTTATGATCACGTGTTATTAAGGACTATTCAAAAAGGATAACTCCTTTGAGTAATGCTTCCTATTAATTTGTGTTGCTTCTTTTATTTGAATTGTCAAACCACACTCAACTTTTTCTCTTGAATAGCCTTGTCTATCAGATAAAACAAATAAAAAAAAGGACCTCCTGCAAAGTTGCCAAAATCCGATCTTCACTAAATCAACTGAAACTTCAGGGTTAGGTGTCCCATTTTAGGATCCCTTTCAAACGTCCCGTAGTTGTTTTTTCGGTCAACTCACTTACTGCGCATGCGCAGAGACTTTTATGCTCCATTTTTATGCTCCATTTTACATGAGGAACCATACTATGGTTACCATAGTTAATAGTTTTAAGTAGTTTTTTGCATTAAAAAAAAATTGGGGTGACACAGTTCTGGTTTTTGGATATGTTACAGAGGCATCAAAGGCACATCTTTTTCACCCATTTCGGTGAGGGCCACCCCCCATTATTGACCATTGAAAGTAGCAAAAAAAAAATGTTTTTTTCAATTTTTCATTGTGAGCGTCCAAATGACTCGTTTGAAATGGTTAAAGTCTCATTTTTTTGTCTTAAGTTGTAGTTTATTAAAAAAATTGTTTAAATATGATTAAATTTATTTTTATCGTCTCTGTGTGTAACATAACGTCAAAATTTTGAAAAAAAACACGGTTTCTTGGACTTTTTTCTGTTGTTGTAGCATAGCAAACTAAATTCACATTTACTACTTGCCGATTTTTGCCAAAAATATAAACAAGAGAAAAAAAAATATGTCGAGGTCTTCAGGAGATCAACTTTTATGTAACACACTTTAAAACAATCAGCAATAAGTAGAATATATTATACGAATCTTAAAATTACAATTTATAACAAATACTGTGAAATAAATAATCAAACAATTATTCGTAAAATGGCGTAATTCACTTTGAATAATCGAACAATTTAAAGTAGAAAAATTCAGCCATCCACAAAATTCTCTCTCTGATTAGCGTACACTAAAACAATAATGTGCGTAGAGTTACGCACTAGTTTACTGCGTAGAATCTACGTCTGGCTTAAGCAGACTTGACATTCTGCGCAGAAACTGTGCAAGCGATCCAGCCGTAGAATTTGCGCTGCAGTGTACCTATATAAAATTGAGGGCCTGTATTCACCGGCAAAGGCAGGGTTTGAAAACGTGCCGAGCACATTCATTAAAACACTGCATTTTTCTTTAAAAACTTCATGCTGCTAGTGCAAACGTAAATTTTTTTTTTTTATCAGCAGTTTTGCAATTTAAGCTTTCTTTTTATATCGTAAATTAAAGATCCCACCACAGGGAGGGGTGCTAGGAACAATTCGGGAAATAACGAACAGTCTAGTGTACAGTTATCGGTGTTTCTTCTTTGTGCTGATCTTCCAAACTACTTGGCCGCACAAATCTAAATTACACTCGGTTTTTTAAACAATTTTACACTTAATATTATTCACTTATTAGATAAGCTTATATAACACAATAAAATTTAAAATTTTACAAATTTGTATTTAACGTACTTAACTCTTAAAAGCTCGGAAACTACTCAATATTTTTTGATGAAATACCATCAATATAATTTTGAACCCCTTCCACTGCCAGTAGAGTGATCCAGATATTTTGCAAGTGTTTTAAAGTAAAATAATTAACTATTCAAAATTAAAAATGTACTGTTCTCGACCTCAGTTTTTGGATTAAGAAAGTTAACATCAAAATTAAGAATTAAAAAAACTTCCAGCGATGAAATTTTTGATTAGGTTTCGAAAAAATCATTTTGAACGTTTCAAGGCGATATTCTTTAGTGGTGAAAATTGATAGCTTTTTTGAAAAAGCGGATGGGATTGCCTGAGCCGATTTTTGAACATCACGAATGCCAAGGTGGTTTTTGCATTTGGTCCTCAGTTGTCCTTAATTTTTCGAAACTTATACTTTTCAAATGTTATTAAATGAGTTAATACCTTATCTACTATTAATAATATTGCGGAAGTATCACTTACATTTACTTGAAGATTTCCAACCGCAAAGGTATTAAAGGCTGGAATTTTTTTAGGAACAAATCTATAAAACTCTTCGTCATTAAAGTACCATTTAATGGTATAAAGTTGTACATTTTCATCTAAATCATAGCTACACGTTAATAATCCTGAGTCACCTGTACGAATTTTTTTGGGAGCTATTATTTTTAAGTTTTGGAGACATGTTGAGCCTGATTAGGAAAAAATTATGTTATTTTTTGACATTAGTGATTTAAAAAATAAGTACATATAAATATTAATGTTGAATATCTATGGTTAAATAAAAAAACAGGGTTAGAGTTAAATAATATATTCTGATTAAGTAAAAATGTTGTTATACAAGTTTGGGAGAGAAGAGGTATCTCGACTGCTCCCTCTGAGTTACATTAAACGGACAGACTGGGTTGACCGTTGCTCAAGGCTCGCAGGCCTACTTCAGTCAGCCAGCTCATGTATGAAGTACGCTAATCCTGGCAGATGTTCAAATCTTCACGGGGGTGTGGGCGAGAGTAAACAACTAATGAGTTTCGTCGGAATCTTACAACTTCGTCGCGCCTAATGGTTTCTTAAGGCACGTACTTCAAATAAAACCATTAGTCACGACGTGCAGCAAATAATCGAACTTTTAAATTATATCAATAAAACTTTCACTCAAAAAATCAACAATTAATTAACAGTTTTTTGAGTATAAAAGTTTAATTATGTTAATGTCAGGCAAAGTCAGGCTCGTATCATCGGTAAAAAAGTTTTAGATAAATTCTGAAGCGAATTTTCATCGAATATGAATTTTTTTGGACTCAAAATGAAGCTTGTAATCTTAATTTTCAGGCTACACAGTCTTTTTTTTATTTTCTGATTACTTCATTTTTAATTTAATTTTAAGTGATGATTAAAGCTCTCATGTACAATTATGTCTTATAGTTATTTGGAAAAAAATTGAAAATGAATTTGCAAAAAATTGCTCTGAAGCCCGCAAACTAACAAGGAGAGGTCACACCCTCCGGGTCACCGATCTTGACGAAACTTTGGGGATCGTTTTCTTATACCAAAAGATGAAGAAATCTACCAATCATCCCGTCTAATGGGCCTTTTATACCTAGTTCCTACATAGCTTATATCGTATATTTAGCTCTTTTTGGGTTTTTTTGCGAATTTTCAAAAAATTCCTGTTCGTAGCCTATTGCACTTACAAAATTCTGCAACCCCGCATTTTTTTTGTTTTTTCATCTTCTTTTGAGAAAAAATATTTTTAAATCTAATTTTGAAGAAATAGTCCATGTAAAATTAAGGTAATCAAAAGCATTTTTTTACTGTTTTTTTGGTTTTATAAACTTAAACTGTACGTCGTCAGCCTTATCAAAATTATGTCTCAAAATATTTTTTCTAAAAAATTCATAAAAAAACAAAGAAAATGCGGGGTTGCAGAATTCTGTAAGTGCAATAGGCTTTGAGCAGGAATTTTTTGAAAATCAGCTTGTTTTGACACTTTTAACACTTTAGTGCGACTTTTGTGGTTATTTGTGCCAATTTTCAAAAAATTCCTGCTCAAAGCCTATTGCACTTACAGAATTCTGCAACCCCGCATTTTCTTTATTTTTTTATGAATTTTTTAGAAAAAATATTTTTAGACATAATTTTGATGAGGCTGACGACGTACAGTTTAAGTTCATAAAACCAAAAAAACAGTAAAAAAATGCTTTTGATTACCTTAATTTTACATGGACTATTTCTTCAAAATTAGATTTAAAAATATTTTTTCTCAAAAGAAGATGAAAAAACAAAAAAAATGCGGGGTTGCAGAATTTTGTAAGTGCAATAGGCTACGAACAGGAATTTTTTGAAAATTCGCAAAAAAACCCAAAAAGAGCTAAAAATACGATATAAGCTATGTAGGAACTAGGTATAAAAGGCCCATTAGACGGGATGATTGGTAGATTTCTTCATCTTTTGGTATAAGAAAACGATCCCCAAAGTTTCGTCAAGATCGGTGACCCGGAGGGTGTGACCTCTCCTTGTAAGATCACAAGCTTCATTTTGAGTCTAAAAAAATTCATATTCGATGAAAATTCGCTTCAGAATTTATATAAAACTCTTTTACCACAGATACGAGCCTGACGTCTCTGACCAAAGTCGAGTTTAAAAAAAAGGTTTGAAGAACGAGTTTCAAAAAATGCTTCTTGGTCTAAAACTGGTCACTAGAAGCATCCAGGTTTAGTAATAAAAATGGATTTACTTATATTATTTAAAGTTACAAAAAGAGGCTACACCCTACGAGTCACCGACCTTGATAAAACTTTTGGTATCGTTTTGTTATACCAAAAAATTAAAAAATCTAAGAATACCAATAATCCTATCTCACAGGTCCTATATAACGATTTGTTAGTTTGCTTGTGTGGTATTTTTAGCATCTTTTGCTTATGTAGTTAATCTTGAGAAATTTTTGCTCAAAGCTTATGGGACTTACAGAATTCTACAACCTTAAATTTCTTTAACTCATTATCCTCCTTATTTGTATACTTTACATCCAATACTCCTTTTCCTGTCATTTCTCATTCTAACGTTACCGAAGAACATTACTCTTATGGTTTTAAATTATAGACATGAAAATTGTATAAATTTGACTCTTACGTGAGGTTTGTAAATTAAAAAAAAAAAAAATTTTTTAATCAAATTTCTTATCTGTCAATAATTACTCTTTGTTAACTGATAATTTG
Source organism: Encarsia formosa (assembly GCA_038277355.1). Taxonomy (NCBI): domain Eukaryota; kingdom Metazoa; phylum Arthropoda; class Insecta; order Hymenoptera; family Aphelinidae; genus Encarsia; species Encarsia formosa. The sequence continues at coordinate 48,266,586 of CM076185.1, read as the reverse complement.
ACTTCAAACAGTGCTTGAAAAGGTCCTCACATCAGCGGAAGAAACGTTGCACCAATTTTAATAAATTAATGACTCACTAATGAGCGTTGTTAATTGTTTTTCGCCTCCGGAGATTCTTTTCAATTGAACACCTTAAATTCTCTTTTTTTTTTCATTTTTTTTTATTGAAAAAATAATGTTTTTAAGGAGGTTCCCTACCAATATATATGTCAACTGCGATGCTACGATTAGATTTCTGTATATACAGGTACTAGGGGGAGTACCCCTCTGCTCGCTCCGCTCGCCAACCCCCTAATTATAATTGATGAATATAAAAATTAATCAAAACAATACGTAAGCTCTATGTTTGGTAAAATAATCAAAAGACTAAAGCGCTCAAAATCAATAAAAATTAGACACGAGAGCTCAGTTTAAACTTTACTTACTCATCATAACTTGATTCATAAAATCAGACTTATAAAGAAAAGTTTTTAATTATTTAGGCAAAATCATGAGGTATAGAATTTTATTTCTTTTTTTAATAATTTTTAGTCGAAATCTATCCAGGGCTAAAATAGATCTAAAATTGACAAATGAAGATATAAATCAATTTTAAAATAGTTAGAGTGTTCATGTAAGGTACATACATAAATTTTTGATGACTCATAAGGAATATTTTAGTAAGCCCACTGGTATTTTGAACCATTTCATTAGATCTTACACACACAAAAATATTTTTGAGAGCTTCTTTTGCTTATGGCGGGCATATTAAATAGATTCATTTCAGATCGATATTACAAACTTTATTATATTTGCCGGCCCACAAGTGTCACTCACCTAATCACAGTAACTATCTAACCTACTTCACTATCTCACCCATTTGGAGAACCCTACTAACCTTACTTAATCTTTCATCTTTAACCACCTGACCTATTTTAATCTTAGCCGCATTACTAATTTTACTTACTTCAAATACCGTAAATAATTCATAACTCATCTCTCACTCACTCTACCAACAAACCCTACTCACCTTATTCATTCTTGATCTGACTCATCTTAGATCTCTAGCTTATACTCCCCATCCTGAAAACTACTCTAGTAATTTGCCGAATGATAAAAAAAATCAAGATTTTTTTCAAATTTCGCAAACTCGTACAAACGAACCTTGATTTTCTTCAAAATTATTTTACAGATTCTTCATGAGATGAACGTATTTCCTTTATGGGGACCTTTAGAAATGAGCGGCACTGGAGGGCGCTACTGGCAATAGCCTCCTCTCCCAGCAGTTTGGCGTGGAGCAGTCGTTTGTTTGTGTGCACATGCGTGAGACTACACACACACTCAAACATTTGCTCCATGCCGAACTGCTGGGAGAGGAGGCTACTGCCAGTAGCGCCCTCCAGTGGCGCTCATTTCTAAAGGTCCCCATAGTAAGAGCTTGCTAAGTTGCGTTTGAACAGACTAATTGATAAACGGCTTTGTTCAGCACCCTCTCATGAGAGTCATGACGACAAAAAGTATTTTCTGCACTCCGGCCGGGAAGTAGCAAAGACTGGCGCGCTCAGAGGCCAGAAAATGCGTCGAGCAGAAAAATAGTAGTACCTATACCACACGTGGCCACGAAAATAAGAAATGTCTCAGATCACATGTAATTTTCGGCCGAGGCGCAGCCGATTGTAGTAATCTACTAATTAATAAAAATTTGAATGACATAATTAGAAAGCTGAGCTCAAGACCTTTTTTATCATACATAATTTTATATAAAAATTTTCATTGGAGCCAAAGTTATAATTTTAATATGTCTATACCAGCCCACAACCACACAACCATCACTCACCTCATCTAAGTCTCTTTACTATTCTCACCCGTATTAAGGCGAAGTCATAAGGGTCATTTTAACAAAAAATTGAAGATTCAGTAAAATTAAAAATGAAAATGAAAAAAAGGCTCTGTAGCGCTGGAGCTACTATCTTAATATATCTTTTAAGCCCAACCCCATCAAAATCGGATCAAAATTAACGTCAGAATATGGGAAACAGTTTTGTAAATTTTTGTATCTTAATAGCATTTGCTATACATCTATATTTATTGAATCCTTAGGAAGTTTTTTTATTTTCGTTTTCATTTAATTTTAAATGATTTTTTTCGCAAATTCTGCAACTCCCCTTAAGACTTCGAATTTTTTTATCTTCAACTACATGACCTAGTTTAATCTTAGTCACATTACTGACCTCACTTATTTAATTTACTTCAAATACCGTATTTTATCCCTACCCCTAAAATCCAGCTGGATTTCCAGCAGAATTTCCAGCTGGCTATCCAGCTGGATTTTGGTTTCAATATGACGGCTGGATTTCCAGCTGGATTTCAAAAAAGAAATTTTTTGGTGAAAATCAATATTGCTTGAAATCAAGTTATTATTCATTTTTCAATGATTTTGAAAAAATTTATCTTAGTTTTTTTTTTTAATTTTCCAGCCGGATCTGTCCAGCTAGAAATCCAGCTGGGCAAATTGAAAAATGAACAATAACTTGATTTGAAGCGATATTAACCAAAAAAATTTTTTTTGTCCAGCTGGATTTAAGGGGTAGGGATCTCCCAAACTTATTTCACCCAATCTACCAACGAATCCTACTCACCGTATTCATCAACTCAGTCACTAACTTTAAAGTTTTGTTGAAGTACTTTAAATTTTGAAAAAGCTCTATTAATATTTTTAAGTAAAATAACAAACCCTTCCTCACCTCATCTCCCCTTCCACCCTCCTCCCGTATAACCTCCGCCTAACCAACCTTATCTACCTTACTAACCTGAATCGACTTAAATTATTAGCTCTCACCAAACTAACGTATCTCGCTTATCTAACCAGCTGGCTTGGGATGGCGTAAATCTGCCCACTTAAGTGTGCCTTGATTACCCGTAAAAATTTCTAGTACCACACAAATTTTTATTCCTAAGTAAATGTTTTTTATCAAAAAGTAAACATTGGTATTAAGTTAGGTATGGGTTATTGTTACAGATTTACTGCTTTATTAATTTTATTTTGTTGCCGGATTAAAAGCTGGTGGGGGAGGGTTGTCAAGTAACTGTTGAGACAGACTTTATTTAATACCAACAGTGTTAATTTATTTATTTTAACACAGCACTCTATTTACAACAATATTCAAATAATTCAAAATTACAATAAGTGAGTTTATACAGGTTAATAAAAATTATTTTTAATGAAAACAAAACTGAGAGGTGAGAATATTATAGTTTGAGTGGAGAATTTCCACCCTTAATTTTCATGTAAAGAAAATTAATTAATTAATTAATTTGAGAAACATCTAGTCAAAACTCTTTATGGACTTGATTATATTAATTAAAGCCATAAACATAAGTTTTGTTTGAGTATAGTTGATGTAAACAAGGCAACAGAAATGGCCTTGAAAAGAGAGAGAGAGAGATGCCCAAGAGAAATTAAAGCAGCAGCAGAGAATGACCTTGAACAGAATAGAAAAGAAAATGGCTGCTTATAAGACAGCACAAAGAAAGGAGAGAGAGAGCAAGAGAATGCACAGTAAATTTTATTGATTTTCTGGCTGCGAAATGACGATGAGAAGCACCGGTAAATTATTTTTACCGGTGCTGCGCAAAAATACCTGAGGATGCCTAGGATGATCTCCTTGCTGAGCTGCTAACCCAAGAATTGAAGTGAATCAAGCCGATCGAATTCAAGATGAGATGTCTCCAGAGTTGACTACCACCAGGTGAATTATTTGTTGAGATGACTGTGCAGATGAGACCACTGCGTTGATGACGAGAAAGAGTCGAGAAAAATGCCAAGTGAAAAGAACCCAAGAGATAACACAAAATGGCGAAAGAAACGTCTATTCACGAGCGTTGCCGAGAAGAGAACTGGAGAGACGCCGCAGGCCCAGCAGCGTCAGCGACAGCAGCAACAGCGCGTAGCTTGAAGGCACGTGAGAGAGAGAGAGACAGAGCGAAAAATCAATACTCTGCGCAGGTGAGTCAGCGGTTTTGAACCGCTAACGATTAGCAGCGCTAATTTTCGAGAGACGCCGCGGCGACGACATCAACTGTGGACATGGGCGCGAATATTTAAATTTGATGAATTCCGCATTAGTTATATAAATTAATATAAGTAATATAAATTAGTAATTAATATATATAATATAAATTAAAATCCAATCGTTCGTTGATCTTAAATCGGTATATAAATATATATAAATAATTATTGGATTTTAAATTATATTATCATTTCAACGAAGAATTAAAAGGGATCTTTGAAAAGGGGATTTTTGAAAAAAAGGGGATCAACTGAGGGGATCCAATACTTTCGACGAAGATCCAATTTAGGGGATCAGAAAAGTGCGATATTTAACTGTGTTTTGACCGTGTTTTTAAGAATTTCAGATTTTCGAAGATCCAATTTAGGGGATCCAATTTAGAGGATCAGAATCAAAAACGGAAATATAATATAGAGAGATACACGCGCAGTGTACCGTAACCTCGCAATCATGCATATTTCACGTAAACGATTTTTATTTATCACTTAGGGTCTCCTAGTAATTAATTAAAAGAAACTAAAAATTTTAATTAATTTACTTTTATTTTCTAAAAAAATTTGATCAAAACTGTGGGCTAGAAATAAAAATATTCTTTAAATAAAAGTAAATTTCCCATAAAAGACTATGCTAAATGAGTCAAAATCGAAATGTTAATTTCTTTTTTCTGAAGTTCCTAAGTGTCTTGAAATTTTTTGCTAACCATTTCTTACATCAAAAATTGGCTGTACGTAAAATTGAATCAAAATCTGTGGGCTGGATCTATTTGGTACGGAACCTCCTTAAATCCAATTTTGATGAATTAGACCTTGTAAAATTAATATTCCCAAAAAAATTTTTTAGATATCAGTTCCGTAAAGCTGATAATGTACAATTAAAGCTTATAAAATCGAAAAAACGTAATAAATTATTCTAGCAATATAAATGTTACATCGTCTAACTCATCAAAATTGGCTTTAAAAATATTTTCCCTCCAAAAAGAATGGAAAATAAAGAGAATGAGATGTTATAGAATTATGTAAGTCTTTTGTAAGGCTTTGAGCAGACATTTTTTAAAATTAGCTAAATAACGGAAAATAAACTAAAAATGTCCTATAATTTAGCTGACGAATCTAAAAGACTTCTTAGACGGGATTATTGGTAGGTTTCTTCATCTTTTATGCCCATCCTACACTGGCGGCTGAGCCACGGCTTAAGCCTCGAGTGGCTTAAGCTTTCAATTGTTATATCGCACTTTCATATTAGTAAAATATTTTTTTTTTTCGTAAAGAATATAATTTTTTAACCTAATCTCGATAGTACAAGAGGCATTCTTCGTGAGATCGAAAACGATCTGACGTGATATCTCCGATCTTGATGAAAATTAGCATAAAGTTAGTGTTTGGCATATACATGAACGTGGTAAAATGATTTTTCATAAATCCGCTTATTTTCAAAATGGCGGCCATTTGAAAATTTGGCAAAGAAAAAAAAGCTTGTTTTTTGAAATCTCATAACTTCTCGGGGTTTTAATCGATTTTGATGAAATTTGGTTGGTGATCGGAAAAAAACCTAAAGTTTTTGAAAAAATGATAAAAAAAAAAAATTCCCATTATGTATGCCAAAAAAAAGGAATTTTTTTTTCAGCCAAAATTTGACTCCCGGGCACCCTTTTTATTTTTTTTGAAATATTTTTAATGAAAAGTAAATTTAATTAAGAAAATTTTAAGACCTTCCAAATGATGGTATGTCTTTTAGTTTCTGAGATATAATTTTTTGAAGTTGAGGTTACCGAGAATGGAGCTCGCGCGCGCTGCTGTTGCCACGAGCACCATACTCGGTTTCGTGTTTTGTTTATATTTATTTCTTCTTTATTATTCAACCGATAGGGGGCCTTTACTAAAATAGGTGATGATAAACAAAACCTTGCGTTTAACCTTGAGTACTAAAACGTTTCAGTTTTGAACGTTTGAATTTTAAGTTTAACAGTGAATTTTTCAGTTTTTGAAATGAGTTCGCAAGCTCGTAAAAAAAGTTGTATGCGCTGTAGTAACCCTTTTAACATGAAGAATCATAAAAAATAAGGCGTTACTCTTCGATTGGTTAAAAATGGTGTGAATAATATTTTAGTTTGTAATACTTGTAGAATATATCTCACGAACGGCCAGCGTGGTGTTTCTTTAAGTGTTTCAAGTTTGACGAACTTACCAAACCCTGACGACAATAGCGAAAATTTAGAAATGCAAACGACTCAGTATGATTTAGAAAACGAAAATGAAGTTGCTGAACCAGTCACGGATGATGAGCTTTTTGAAAAAGAAATGGTGTCTGAATCTTTAATTTTAGAAATAAATAAGCTTCTTGAGCTTTTAAAACTTACTCCAATTTGCGCAAATGATCGTAAAACAAGAAAAAATCAACTGTCTAAAGTGCGTGAAATTCAAAATGCATTAAACGAAAAATTGAAAGAAATTTTTGAATTTCAAACTGATGATCCACAAGATTTACAATCACTTGTTAATGAAATCGAATTTAAAATTAGTCAAACAAATAAATCATCAGAAAAAATTAAATATTTGACTATGGCACCAATTACTTGGAGTCCTTCTGAGTTAAAATCTCGCTTCTCAGTAAGCTATCACATGGCGGTAAAAGCAAAAAAATTACATGAAGAAAAGGGCATTGGTACCACTTCAAATCCGAGACCCGGTAAAAAGCTCGACACTGCTACTGATAATTTGATAAAGCAATTTTATTATAATGATGACTACAGCCGTGTGATGCCTGGTCAGAAAGATTATGTGTCGGTAAAAAAAGATGGAGTTCGAGTGCACTTGCAGAAGCGTTTATTATTAGGAAATTTGAAATAACTGTGTTATGCTTTTAAACAAAATAACTCTGATATTAAAATAAGTTTTTCTAAATTTGCTGAACTTCGACCATCGGAATGTATTTTAGCTGGAGGCAAAGGCACTCATTCTGTTTGCGTTTGCAAAATTCACCAAAATGTGAAACTTATGATTGCTGGAGCTCAGTTCAAAGAATTAAACGATGATGAAATCTCTTTTTTACAAGATTATAAATCAATTCTTCCAAAAATTGTATGCAATCCTGCCACTCTTTCTTGTTACTTAAATGAGTGTTCAAATTGCCCCGGAGTAACTTGCATAAAAAATGTTTTAAGGGAGTTATTTGATAAAAATTTAATTGACACTGTGACCTACAAAAAGTGGACGTCAACAGACCGTTCTAATTTAGAAACGCAAATAGATAGTATTGATGAATTTATTAAAAAATTTTGTGTTGAATTATTAAAACTTTTACTACAACAAAGCCAATACTTGGGTGAACTTAAAGAGAATTTGGAACCAGGAGAATTCTAAGTACTTGGTGATTTTGCGGAAAACTTTACATTTGTTATTCAAGATGCAATCCAAAGTTATCATTGGAATAATGCTCAAGCAACGCTTCATCCTAAAGTGGTTTATTATCAAAAAGATGACAAGTTACTTCACGAATCATACGTCGTGATTTCTGATTGCTTGCAACATGATGCTATCACTGTAAATTTATTTATAAAAAAGTTTATTGAACAGCTCAAGTTAAAACATACACTCATTAACAAAATTAAATATCTTAGTGATGGAGCGGGTTCACAGTATAAGAACAAATCAAATTTCATTAATCTTACTCATCATTATAAAGACTTCAAAATTAAAGCTGAGTGGCATTTTTTGCAACTTCACATGGCAAAAGTCCATGTGACAGAATCGGTGGTACAGTTAAGAGATCAGCTACCAAAGCTAGCCTACAACGTCCTGTTGGTGATCAGTTAACTACTCCGTTATCTCTTTACTAATGGGCCAAAGAAGCACTACCTAATATGACTTTTACCTATAGTACTGAAGCCGAGTATGAAAATCACACAAAATATTTGAAACCACGTTTTGACAAAGCCAAACCTTTGCCTGGATCAAGAAGTTTCCACTGCTTTATTCCTATGAATGAAACGAGAATTTCTTGTAAATCTGTTTCAATCTCAGATCAATCTCAAGAATTTGAAATTCAGAAAAAAAAAAAAAAGGTGACCCCTCGATTGAAAACAAAAGCTTTTAATGGAAAACGTGGGTGAAAATCCGCCGCGTCTCAAAAAACCGCAGCAGGCAACAGAAAAAAACAATCAAGACGCACTCAACCCTAATTTTATTTAACATGTGAAGCCATTTTTGTATTATAAATGTTGATGGAAGCCTGACGAATGAACTCTGTAAACAAAATTTGACATAAATTATAAAAAACTTACTTTAGCAACAGATTTTTCATTTCGCTTTGTATAAAAGCTGCAGAAACTAAAAATGTTCAAAATACTGTAAATTTGAACATTTTAATTAACAAAGTCGTATATTTAAACAATTTTAAAACACAAAAATTAATATTTTTTGAGATACAATGGTTAAACTCTATGCCGGAAAGGCTTTAGTAGTATGGTGCTCTTGGCAGCAGCAGCGCGCGCGAGCTCCATTCTCGGTAACCTCAACTTCAAAAAATTATATCTCAGAAACTAAAAGACATACCATCATTTGGAAGGTCTTAAAATTTTCTTAATTAAATTTACTTTTAATTAAAATTATTTCAAAAAAAATATAAAGGGTGCCAGGGGGTCAAATTTTGGCTGAAAAAAAATTCCTTTTTTTTGGCATACATAATGGGAATTTTTTTTAATCATTTTTTCAGAAACTTTAGGTTTTTTTCCGATTACCCACCAAATTTCATCAAAATCGATTAAAACCCCGAGAAGTTATGAGATTTCAAAAAACAAGCTTTTTTTTCTTTGCCAAATTTTTAAATGGCCGCCATTTTGAAAGTAAGCGGATTTATGAAAAATCATTTTACTACGTTCATGTATATACCAAACACTAACTTTATGCTAATTTTCATCAAGATCGGAGATGTCACGTCAGATCGCTTTCGATCTCACGAAGAACGCCTCACAACTGTTTGGGAAAAAGTTATAACAATTTAAAGCTTAAGCCACTCGAGGCTTAAGCCGCGGCTCAGCCGCCAGTGTAGGATGAGAAACTTTCGTTAAGCTTAGTGATCAGCCTTATTAGATCTCAGATTGCACCCTGATTTTTTTAGATTCTTTCGACAGTATTTAGTGACTGCTCAAGTCAATCAAGTTTTTTAATGTAAAACTACAAGCCAAATGACTTTATATTTAAAATTAAACGAAAACAGTAGGTGATTATTTGTTAAATTCAAAATTTTTGAGTAATTGACTCCCCGAATCATTTAGGTCCGTTTGAAAAAAAATTGAATGTTGTGATTAACAAATAATTATTTATTGATTATGATTTTATTGTAAAATTAGTAATTTTCTACAGGTTATAGCTTTCAATCACTTATTTAAAGATTGTCTCTGTTAATAAATTTTTCAATGTTATAAAAATCATTATTTTCAGCGATTGAATATTTTCTCGAAAATTAATTAAAAAAAAAAAGAAATTCCTTGAATGTCTTGAAAAAAGTAGTCTTGACCGTAACATAGAGAGTTAAACAAACTATTATATGGCTTGGGTTGTAGCTATTGCACTTGCTCTCTAAGGGGGGGGGGGGGGGGGGGTTCCAGGAGTGTAGATTTCGGGTGTAAGTGCGAGACCCCGAAGAATGTGATGCGCATGCGTGAGAGAATGCTAGTGGGACAGGCTTGCTACCGCTGGAGCAGGGCCCAGCAGAACTCGTGCAGCCGCCACGCTATAGTTAGAGCCTTTTTTGATTGAATAAATTTGTTAGAGCTTTTCATTTAATTCATTTTACTTTTCTTATTTATGATACCCTTCCCAAACTATTGTAATTATATCGTAAATTTTAAATTTTAAATTTTATGCAAATTTATTTCAGATACATAACATAAAAACATAAAACTCAAGTTGTAATGTGACAATTTCTTTAGATACATATTCTATTAACTCTTTACTGTAGCTTAAAACTTTTAACATTATTTCATCGCACAAACTTTTAAGATTATTTCGTTTTTCCTAATTTACTAGGAGATGGTTTGTCCTTTGAGACCTGGGTTTTCATGAAAGTTTGCACGCAGCTTTTATTCTTCATAAAAACAAATCTTTCAGTGTTCTTTTTCCAGAATGGGTCTTTTTTCACATACTTCCCACATAGCCCTGTGTTAAGAATTAGGCTATTTCCAATTAAAAGCAGCTTTTGGCCTCATTTTAAAAAAATTCATACTTGGACCGTATTTAACTTAGAAATATCTAGAACCAAGCATTTTTTCGTTTTTCTAAGTACTTTGAAAAAAAAAAATTATTAAAAAAATTTTTTGAATGATTTTCTCCACGAAAAATTAAGGTTTCTGAAGCCAATTAGTTGATTTGGGTTATAATATACATGGATACAATTGTAAAGGTCTTTTTTCCCGATACGGCTCCCCTGGAGGTTTTTTTCCATAATTATAAATTAGTTTGTAAGTCATTTTTGTACCTGATAAAAATCAGGCCAATTTATGGCCAAAGGAGCAGACGCCAGGGCAGAAGAGCGAGAGTGTCGGGCCCGATGGAGCAGAGAAACAAAGACACGATGCGTGCCGGCCGCCGAATTGTCGTCGCGGCACGTGAGCGAGTTAGTCTTGCCCGAGCAGCAGCAGCTGACGAATATCCTTCGTCTAGATTCACGTGGGTCAGCGTGCTGCCGAGCAAGCTACTTGCGCCACTACTTTTATTTGTTAAACAATTGTTGCGTTTGTGATTGTTGCTGTGCACACCAGCTGATTGACATAAGTGTCTTTGGTTTTCTGCTGGGCCAAGACCCCGTCTGCATTGGACACGACAGCATCGAAACGAGTGGCTTACCTATACGCACTTTGTCATGGCAGCGAGGAGACATTTTGGTGTAAACACAAATTTACAGGTGGCGCTGCGACATGAAGCTGAGCGATGGACACAAGGTGAGGGTGAGCTGGTTGTTAACTCTGTGACGTGCATACGGGCGATATTGGACAGGTTAATACCGCGCCTAACCCCCACGGCAGAGTTGGATTTGATTTTTCGAACTCTAAACCCTGATATTGGTAGAGTGTTACGTCGGAGTGCGGTAATAGACCTGAATTCATTGATTGAGCAGACACAGATGGCCGAAAGCTCAATGATGGTCCACTGATACTATAAGTCTCCCCCATTGCCGAGTGAGTCAGTAATGCCAGAGCTGGCTTTTGATCGAACGATTGGACCTTTTAAGGAAAACCAGTCAAGTCAGCCCGAGATACCAGCCAGTGCCGCTTCCACGAGCGACTTAGAGCACACGTCGGGGCAAGGGACCGATACTGAGGAGAATCACAATTCGTCAGCTTCTGATAGCGAAAATGAGGATGAATTATCCTGTGGTACTTACAAATCAAGTTACGATGAACGAAACTGTTCGCAAAGTAACTCGGGAAATGGCAAGGGGGGCGAGAACTAAAAGGTCTATTGCGCCCCAGCATCGACAAATGGACCTCGGTTGTGGGGAGAGAGGTGGTAAACATCCCAGCTCAGATAAACGAGCGAACCGAGGTAGCCAGGGTCGAGATACTCAAGATCGGTGCGTAAACTCAAATTGGATGGTCTGACTTGAGATTAAAGGAACATGAGTTCCTGATGCACGAGGTGGAGAGAAAATCAACAGAAGCCTGGTCATCCAAAGAGATCGGTGAAGAGCATCCTGTTTTGGTGATGCTACCCGCAACGGATGAAGATCGAGCATGATCGCCTGTGCGTGCATGTATGTAAATTAATTATGGTATGGATGGAATGCTGTGAATCTGAATGTGTGTTGAAATGTTGTTAATGTAGTGTGGATTTAGCTTAGATTTTATATATACTTTGATTTTTCTATTCTCGTTGAGCAAAGTTTTGTAAATGCAGAAGTATTCCTTCTGATGATCCTTTCCCAAATATTTTTACTATCCTTTAAATTTATCCTGGATGCACTAAAATTGAGTGCATGGATGGAATTATTGGATGAATGTTCAAATCGAGCATTAAGCTTGGAGGTCAAATGCAGCGCATAGTGTCGTCTGCAGATAAAGCCTGTAAGATCCGCATGCATCCGAAACGATGCAGAGAAAGCGAAATTTCTCTGACACTTAGTAAGATGGTGAGGACAAAACTGTCGTTGAGGTCCTAACAAAAATTCCATCAGTACTAACAAGGAGAGGTTACAACCTCCGGAGAACCAAACTCTACCAAACTTTGGGAATTGTTTTCTTGTACCATAAGATGTAGGAAAATATTAATAGTTCTATTCAATGGGCCTTTTTAGTCTGTTCGCTGGCTATGTGCACTTTTAAAAAAACACCACTTTTAGCGTAATATCTAAAAATACACATATTTAGTATTTAGCTCACTCGAAGCCCACTCCATGGGTCATGACCAAATTTTGGCTCATGATTTCTTTTACTTTAACACTCTTGAAAAAACTATTAAGAAAGACTAATTAATATTTTTAATTGTTTTCTCCGCTATGAGCACTTTATAAAAATAACACTTTTTATACCTTTTTGATGTTATTTTTTGATGTTATAAATCAACTTTTTGGAACATTTTTATGCTTATCTAATTTCTTTTAATAAAATAAACTGCAAATAACACTGCCTTGAGCACATTCCCATTAAAAACTTGATCACATCACAATGAAACTTTTCCAAACAGCACTGTCAATATACTACACACTTATATCCATAACTGTACAAGCAGATAAAAATCATTGTACACCTCAACACTTTGACACGCACAAATCAAAATTTAAACTTCCTTGAATGAAGACCGGGTTATATTTTCAACTTTCTTGACCCACAGACTCACTAATGATTATTAGCTTTTGTACATAACTTTTAATATTTATGATACATGTTTGTAGACTAGCTTGCCGGACTCTTGATCATTAAAAATTATTTAAAGTTTTGAAATTAAATAACTAAAAACACTTATTTTAAACAAAAAACACTTGATCATTTAGCACATTTTTTAACACTTATTACATATTTACCCAACTACCACACTATTTTTGTTGATCTGATTCTAGTTGATATGGTTCTTTAATCACATTGACATCGGAATCTTCACATAAAAACTTCCATGATGACACTCTTACTCTAGCCAGTTAATAAGAGAAATTTTAATTTTGTCCAATCCTTACTGCAAACACTTTTTTATTCTTGACACCACATACTTTGAATGAACTGAGAAAAAAATTTTTTTTTTTTTTTCACAAAGCAACAATACTTTCTTTTTTAATGAAAAAAACATGCATATTTTTAATAAAAATAAAAATATACTTATCTGACAGGCTGAATGACCCAAGTTAGTAAAATAAATGGCAATGAGTTTTTTTTCCACTTTTATGATAACTTTGCTTGTCTCGCTTTATGCTTTATCTGTTGTCAGCTCAGCTGGTTCCAAAACACAAGTGTCAAGTGCGTTCTGCAACTTTGTAGCTGCGGTTTAAGGTCCAGTCTGTAACTTGTAAATAGTATCTGTTTCAAGATGTACGCATTTTAGACTGGACCTCAAACCACCACTTGACACTTGTGTTTTAGAACCAGCTGAGCTGACAACAGATAAAGCAAAGTTATCATAAAAGTGGAAAAAAAATTCATTGCGATTTATTTTACTAACTTGGGTCATTCAGCCTGTCAGATAAGTATATTTTTTATTTTTATTAAAAATACGCATGTTTTTTTTATTAAAAAAAAAGTATTGTTGATTTGTGAAAAAAAAAAATTTTTTTTTTCAGTTCATTCAGAGTATGTGGTGTCAAGAATAAAAAAGTGTTTGCAGTAAGGATTGGACAAAATTAAAATTTCTCCTATTAACTGGCTAGAGTAAGAGTGTCATCATGGAAGTTTTTATGTGAAGATACCGATGTCAATGTGATTAAAGAACCACATCAACTAGAATCAGATCAACAAAAATAGTAAGGTAGTTGGGTAAATATGTAATAAGTGTTAAAAAATGTGCTAAATGATCAAGTGTTTTTTGTTTAAAATAAGTGTTTTTAGTTATTTAATTTCAAAACTTTAAATAATTTTTATTAATCAAGAATCTGGCAAGCCAGTCTACAAACATATATCATAAATATTAAAAGTTATGTACAAAAGCTAATAATCTTTAGTGAGTCTGTGGGTCAAGAAAGTTGAAAATATAACCCGGTCTTCATTCAAGGAAGTTTAAATTTTGATTTGTGTGTGTCAAAGTGTTGAGGTGTACGATGATTTTTATCTGCTTGTACAGTTATGGATATAAGTGTGTAGTATATTGATAGCGCTGTTTGGAAAAGTTTTATTGTGATGCGATCAAGTTTTTAATGGGAATGTGCTCAAGGCAGTGTTATTTGCAGTTTATTTTATTAAAAGAAATTAGATAAGTATAAAAATATTCCAACAAGTTGATTTATAACATCAAAAAATAACATCAAAAAGGTATAAAAAGTGTTATTTTTATAAAGTGCTCATAGTGGAGAAAACAATTAAAAATATAAATAAGGCTTTCTTAATAGTTCTTTCAAGAGTGTTAAAGTAAAAGAAATCATGAGCCAAAACCCTGTTGAATGTCCACACGTTTGAGTCACACGTGTGGCACACGTAAAATTATTTTCAAGTAGATTATTATAAAAGGGAATAAAATATGGATATAGTGAATTATTCAATGATTTTATAGACTCTTATGTCATAAATAATCAAAAAATTGGTTTTTTCAAAACTGCCAAGCTTTAGAACTTGGAGCTTGTAAGACCTGGAGGTCTGAAATTTGGCAGAGGGTCTGGGTTCGGATAACAATACATGAATCCATAGTCACTTATCGACCTGGACCTCCAGGTCGCCGATGACGGGGGTACCTGATGGAGTCATCTCCGAGAGTTTGGGCTAAATTCTTCGGAGATGACTTTGAGGAAAATTCTAGAGTATTTATCGAGGCAATTTGAACCTAAGTACCAAGGTCACCGATGATGGGGGTACCGGGGGTACCTGGGGGTCATAATAAGGTGATAATAACAGTAAATTATATATTTTTCAATTAAATTTATTAATGATTTTTATGTGTTCTGGCTGATGATAAAATTATATGTAAGAAATTTTAATTAGAAGAATAAGATATACAAGCGCGCATAGGAAAAAACAATAAGAGTGACCTCAAAATGCACTTTTCGAATATTTTAAAAACTTGTTCACCAATCAGCTCACGAATAAAAATCTTACGCAACATGGCGATAGCTCTCTTTTATAAAGGGATATCTAAGTTAGCATGAATCAATTGATGAAAATTTATATCTTTTTTTTTGTCATTTAAAAATCAGGTTAAAATGTTAAATTAATTTTTTTTTATATGTATGATTATTGATTTACCTAGGACTTAGCTAGTATGAAATTATTAAGAATGTGAAATCATTTGTTCAGATATATTTTTTAAGAATATAAATGATTTATTTATGGAGGTTGGTTTTTTTGAATATGTTGACAAAAAGGAGATACATTTAAATTTACCGAATCTACGCAATGAAATCTAAAAAAAAAAACTTTTCAAAAAGTACTTTAACGGCGATAAGTTTTTTTAAACGAAGTCCATAAATAAAAAAGTATACGCTGAATATGCTAATATTTTTTTTTGAAAATGAACTAATGAAAGAAGTGAAATCAAAAATTTATTACGGACGACTTTGACTAAAATTACTTATTATTTAAGGATAACTTTCTCTAATCCAAGAACATATTATGTTGAATCACTGTAAATATACGTAAAATTAACAATTTTTCAAATCAAGTAATTTTCAATATCGATAACCACCATTCGAAATTGACGGAGCTGCTTTAACTTTAACTAAGTTTTTCAAGCCGAAAAAGTAAATTCATAAAAAAGCTATCACCATTTTGTAAATTTAAATTTCAAAAAGTTAGTTACTGCGTATTTAAAGACTTAAAAATCTTTCAAAAAAAATAAAAAGCTCTAAAACTTTAAAATAATTTTATAATAGAAAAAAAAAATTAGACTGAGTTTAATTAATGTTATTGTGTATGAGCATACATGTGTGTCATAAACATTTATGCTTTTTACTTTGACCGAAGTTGTTCCTCGAAAACAGCTTCGTCAATTTCGAATGGTGGTTATCGATATTGAAAATTACTTGATTTGAAAAATTGTTAATTTTACGTATATTTACAGTGATTCAACATAATATGTTCTTGGATTAGAGAAAGTTATTCTTAAATAATAAGTAATTTTAGTCAAAGTCGTCCGTAATAAATTTTTGATTTCACTTCTTTCATTATAGTTATTTTACACCGTAAAATAAGTCTAAAACGTACTTTTATTTTCGCTCCTACCCCGTCCTTTTTTCGACCCTCCTGCTATCCGATTACCCGTTTCAACCCTTTCTTGACCTTCAAATATGTATATGCTTTTTTGGGCTCCAATCAACTTAAAGGTGCTTTATGAGTGTTGTTTTTTGAACAAATGACAGCAAGTTCAGTCATAAACAGTGTTGCCGCGTTCTAACCTCAAAGCCTGGCACCTTGGTCGTTTTCATTTTTGAGTAAGTTTTTTGACGATCCAATAGATGGCGACTGCAAAACAGACCAAACATTGGAAAACAGACCAAATAATGGAAAATATTTCTGCAAAACAGACCATATATCGACGCTCGAGTTCTAGAAGCTGACAACTCAAAATTTTTTTTAATAACATGACAATTCAAATTTTTTTTTAAAAACATGACATCTCAGAGATTTCCTTTAGAAACATGACATCTCAGAGATTCCCTTTAGAAACATGACACCTCAGAGATTGTATTTAAAAAGTGACAATCAGTCGGGAAATTTCTTTTTCAAAAAATTTTTTTAGTCGGGATAATGAACGAATATTCTTGAAATTAATTATCAAATTAACTGTATACCATAGACCTTAAACCCCAAAAACTCTGGGCTCCGAAATTCAACTAATTCATAAAAAAATAAACTAAAAATCCCCCAAGCTTCAAACCCACAAAACGCTAGGCGTCAGAGTTTAATTTTTTGAATAAAAAAAAAAAATAATAAATTCAGTAATCCCCCAAATTTTAAACCCACAAAACGCTGGGCGTCCGAGTTCAATTTTTAAATAAAAAAATTTAAATAAACTAATAATCCCCTAAGCTTCAAAGTCACAAAACGCTGGGCATCCGAGTTCAATTTTTTGAATAAAAAAATATAAATAAATTCTGTAATCTCCCAAGCTTCGAACCCACAAAACGCTGGGCGTCCAAGTTTAATTTTTTTAATAAAAATAAATAAATAAATTCAGTAATCCCCCAAATTTTAAGCCCACAAAACGCTGAGCGTCCGAGTTCAATTTTTAAATAAAAAAATTTAAATAAACTAATAATCCCCTAAGCTTCAAACCCACAAAACGCTGGGCGTCCGAGTTCAATTTTTAAATAAACTAATAATCCCCTAAGCTTCAAACCCACAAAAGGCTGGACGTCCGACTTTAATTTTTAAATAAACTAATAATCTCTTAAGCTTCAAACCCACAAAACGCTGGGCGTCCGAGTTCAATTTTTAAATAAACTAATGATCTCCTAAGCTTCAAACCCATAAAACGCTAGGCATCCGAGTTTAATTTTTTGTATAAAAAAATATAAATATACTGATCAACCCCCAAGCTTTAAACCCACAAAACGCTGCGCGTCCGTACTCAATTTTTTGAATAAAAAAATATAAATAAATTCTGTAATCTCTCAAGTTCGAACCCACAAAACGCTGGGCGACCGAGTTTAATTTTTTGAATAAAAAAATATAAATAAATTCAGCCATCTCCCAAGTTTTTAACCCACAAAACCCTGGGCGCACGAGTTCATTGAAAAAACTGATTGGCTACCCCCTAAACTCTAAGCCTCCAAAGCCTTGGGGGGCAGAGTTCAACGAAAAAGCTGATTGGCTACCCCCCTAGCTCAATGCTCGCAAAACCCTTGGCGCTCGAGTTCTACGAAAAAACTGATTGGCTACTACCTAACGTCTAAGCCTCCAAAACCCAGGGCACCCAAGTTTAACGAAAAAGCTGATTGGCTATCTCCCAAGCTCTAAGCTCTCAAAACTCTGGGCGCCGGAGTTTAACACAGAAGCCAATCAGCATTTTTGTTGAACTCGGCTGCCCAGGGTTTTGGGGGTTCAAAGCTAAGGAGGCGTTCATTAATGATTTCACGTTTTTTGGTAGAGTTTTATAACACTGTACTATTAGCAGAATATACCATAAAAGCGTGACATTAGTAATTGATGGCCCCTTATGGCATAGCCGATTAGTTTTTTAATTGAAATCGTCGGCCCAGGGTTTTGGGGGCTTCTAGATTTCGGGGTAGCCAATCAGTTTTTTTGTTGAACTCGGGCGCTCAGGATTTTGGGGGCTTAGAGCTTGGGAGGTAGCCAATCAGTTTTTTCATTGAACTCAGCCACCCAGGGTTTTGGGGGCTTAGAGTTTGGGGGAAAGCTGATCAGTTTTTTTGTTGAACTCGGATGCCCAGCGTTTTGTGGGTTTGAAGCTTAAGAGATTATTAGTTTATTTAAAAATTGAACTTGAACGCCCAGCGTTTTGTGCTTTAATTTTACAGGCATCACTCTGTGATCACTCTGGGATCCGTTTTAACATCCCGTAGTTGTTTTTTCGGTCAACTCACTTACTGCGCATGCGCAGAGACTTTTATGCTCCATTGAAAATACATGGGAAACCATAGTTTTAAGAAGTTTTTTGCATTAAAAAAATTGGGGTGACACGGTTCTGGTATTTGAATATGTTTTAGAGGCATCAAAAGCGCATCTTTTACACCTATTTTAGTGAGTGGCAATCGTGGGCCACCCCCCACTATTGACCATTGAAAGTAGCAACAACAAAAAATGTTTTTTTCAATATTTTATTGTGAGCGTCCAAATGACTCGTTTGAAATGATTAAGGTCTCATTTTTCGTCTTGAGTTGTAGCTTACTGAAAAATTTTTTTAAATATGATTAAATTTATTCTTATCGTCTTTATGTATAACATAACCTCAAAACTTCCTAGAAGTTCACATATCTACTTTTGATAGACTTTCGGTTGGTCAAAAAAAAAAAAAAAATTGCAAAACTAATTTTTAATTTTTTCAGTTTTTACAATAAATATACTAATGGAACTGCCATTGATTAAATATAATTGTACTAGGGGGCGGGGGGGGGGGGGTACTTCCCTGCTCGCTTCGCTCGCCAACCCCCCAGAACTCTATGCCTGAATTTACACTTGTACCTACACTTATACACATATCCTTGTGACTACCTTTGTACCTACTGTGATACATACCATTGTTTCTACTCTTATAGCTTTTGACTACGCCTGCACCTTATTTTATGCCTACCTCTGTTCATCTCACTCCAAACCCTTGTAACTACCCTTGTTCTTACCGTTGCACTTACTGCTTTTTATAAATAAGCTTTTCCCCAGGAATATGTTCATGTTTATGTATCTGTTTCTATCATGGTGATAACTGTAGTTTGAATTTTTTTCATGCCTTACTTCTAACTCTAAGACTACTTCGTATTTATCTTTGATCATACTTTCATTTCTATCCTTAGTAAAACATCTGTTTCCATGCTTTTACCGACTTATTTTCGTCTTTTTATTTGTAAACCTTCCCTGCTTCATAACCTTGCTACTATCCACGTTTCTTGAGCTTTTTTCTAACTCTTTACTACGCCTGTTGACTTTTTCTTCTTCCAACATATGTTCATGATCTTGTGCTTACTACCTTTTTTTTATTTTTCTGAGCGGCCGCCGGTGTCGGTAAGACAGGACTCCACCGCGCGCTGGCTTGACTACTTTCCACCGCTGCTTCAGCGGTGGATTCATCGAAGATTCAGCGGTGGAACCACCGCGAGTGGTCCACGATGCCCCCATCGCTAATCCAGCGCTGCGTACACCAGATTTTTTTTTTCCGTGCACTTAACAGCGAGTTTAACCAATAACCCTCCCTCTTTTCACCCATCTCATAGCGAGTCCAACCAATAACCCTCCCTCTGTTAACCCATCTAATAGAGAGTTAAACCAATAGTTAGTTTTCTGTGTATCGTGTACCAATGCCACCTCGCTAGTCAACTGGTGTACCGTGTACCATGCACGCTCTGCCATGATGGAAACTGAAATAAATATAGCGTGTACCGTGAACGCTGTGAAGGAATAGAAATTGAAATAAATGCGGCGTGTTCCGTGTACGGAGCGTCTTGTACCGTGTACCGTGTACGCTGTGACGTACAAGAAATTTAAATACAAACGACATGTACCGTGTGCGGTGCAACGTGTACCGTGTACCATGTACGCTGTTAACGTGATGGAAACTGAAAAAAATACTGCGTGTACCTTGTGCGTTGCACCGTGTACCGTGTACCATTTACGCAGTGACGTAGAAGAACATTAAATAAAATGACGTGTACTGTGTACGGTGCACCGTGTACCGTATACTATGTACGCATTGACTTAAAGGAAATTTACATAAGTACTGCGTGTAGCGTGTACGGTGCGCCGTATACCGTGTACTCTGTGGCGTAAAAGAAATATAAATAACAACGACGTGTACCCTGTTCCTGTACAGTGCACCGTGTACCGTGTACGCATTGACGTAAAGCAAATTTACTCAAGTACGGTGTGTACCATGTACCATGTACGCAGTGAAGTAAAAGAAATTTAAATAAAAACGACGTGTTCCGTGTACCGTGTACGCAGTGACGTAAAATAAATTTAAATAAAAAGACGTGTATAGTATACGGTGCACTGCGTACCATGTACGCAGTCACGTAAAAGAAATTTAAATAAAAACGACGTGTACCGTGTACCGTGCACCAAGTGACACTGCCAAGATCAATGTAGCGTGTACAGTGTACCTTGTACAGTACACCAAGTCACCCAGCCAAGATCAATGCGACGTGTACCGTGTGCGGTGTACAGTGCACCGAATCGCACTGCCAAGATCAATGCGCCATGTACCGTGTACCGTGCACCGAGTCTCTTTACCAAGAACAATGCGACGTGTAACGTCTACCGTCTACCGGGCACCAAGTGACACTGCCAAGATCAATGTGACGTGTACCGTGTACCGTGCACCAAGTCACACTGCCAAGATCAATGCGACGTGTACCGTGTATCATGCACCAAGTCACACTGCCAAGATCGATGTGACGTGTACCGTGTACCGTGCACCAAGTCATATTGCCAAGATCAATGCGACGTGTACAGTGTACCTTGTACCGTGCACCGAATCTCTTTACCAAGAATAATTCGACGTGAAACGTGTACCGTGTACCGTGCTCCATCGCTACGATCAATGCGACGTATACCGTGTACAGTGTACCAAGGCTCTGATAAAAGAGCAGCGTGTACACTGGGAGAAAGTTGAGCGTCTGCTGTCCCAAAAGTAGGGGAACGCTGCTCCCGACCGCCATGGGTAATATTCTGCCCAGATACGAGAGAAACACAACGAAAACAAGTTATCGAGTCTGCCGTAAGAGGCGCTACACCCAAGATTGAGAAAAATATTTCTCGTGGTGGGTAATATATTGCCCACGCGTGAAATATTTCTCCCGTATAGCATACAGAATACTTCCGTACGAATGGGGGCGCTGTTTCTCAACTTTTTCCCAGTGTACCGTGTACACAAAAGCTCTCTGCGTGTACCGTGCATAAAAAAGCTTATGCGAAATATGATCTCGTGTACCGCGTCCCGTCTACCGTGCACCGTGCTTGGTACACGGCACTGGTACCTAGTCACTTCGTTATATATACCCTTTACCTTTGCTCTACGTTTAGAGTTCATACTCATTGAAATTTTTGTGGTTATTGATTCATTGGTTTTGTTTCAGTTTGTATACTTATAATTATTATTTTCATGATTTTAATCGGATAATTTCGAATACTTGATTACATAATTTTTTTTTTTTATCAAATCTATTCTCTAGATGTTTTAATTGAATTGTAATATAAAAATTAAAAATAAAAATTTAAATTTTAAATTTTGTTCTTCTACCAATCACATCACGAATAAAATGCTGTTATTCTTTTTGGGTTCTCTCTTTTATCTTAGGATATTAGTTAATTTTTTTAATGTTTCGTAGTTACTTTTTAAATTTCTATAGTTACATAGCTGATAACTTGTATCAAAAGTTGGCGGTGTGGGTAAAAACTGATAACATCTATCAAAAATGGGGGGCGTGAGTAAAAAAAACGGGCTTGGGGGGGGGGGTGATTGGAAAAGGATGTGATGTATAAGCACGGAAAAAAAAGCAAACGCACTGGAAATTTAAGGCCAAATTCACGGGAAAAAAGACATTTGCACATAAAAATAAGTGAGAGGAAAGAAAATAAATGCACGGGAAAAAATACTTGAGCGGAAGTTAAATGTATTAAACCGGGAAAAAAATATATTGAACGGGAGTAGAATTAACATGGCACAGGAAAAAAATGTATTAAACGGCAATAAAATCAAGCAAAAATTTGTTTTATTGAACATCATACAACTGTAATTGAAATTAACGATATTTTTTATAAAAGATTAATACATTAGAAAAGCTTTTTTTTATTTTGTAAATCAGGTTGTAGGTCGCATCTGTTATGCACTAATCTCATGAATTTCCTGGCCAATGCTAACAATCTAAGCGTTGATGAAATTATTTTCAAATCCTGTTCTTCTCAATCAAAAGATTCTGCAAAAATGTGGAAATCAACTACGTATTGTACATCTTCATCATCCGGAACTTGAGTGCGCTCATTGCACCAAGCTCTAGGATCTGTGGCCAATACGGAAGGAGTACCTTTATCACCTCAGATTGTTCTAAGAAATGCAACAAGTTTTTCTTTTGCAGGTTCTATCATCTGATTTTTATGAATGAGATTTAGTAGTGCATTTGGCTTTGTAATACCATCTGCATATTTATCTTTTACAAAAGTCTTAAATTCTGATGATAAGCCTCGTGTAGAATCAATATTTATATGTTCATGCTCTTCTTCTGTTTCGTACATGGACACGCAAGTATCCGAAGAATGATATAGTAGGTACAAGCACGCTGGACACTCAGACACTCTATAAATTTCCTTTGCGCACCGATATTCAACTCGTTTTCCTTCTGCCACCATTTTCGTTGAAGATATTTTCCAAACTTCTTTTAATTTTACAGCACTTTCTGCCTCTGTTGCTGTATTTGTGACGTAAAAGCGACACTCGTGTTGGTCACCTGCATATTTTTTTAGTCTGCTGGATCACTTCAGATGAATTTTCTTCTTCAGATGAGTCCTCAGAAGTTTCAAAATACGTTCACTCACCAGTCATCTTTTGGCTCTTTGCTTTACTCGTCGACTGAGGCGACACTGTAAGTTGAACTGAGCTCAATAATAAAATGTATGGAGAGATGCTTAGTGAAAGAGCACGTGGTCTTTTGTTTCTAGGCTTGATAGGTAAACACGTTTTAATTAAACCGTGCAAAAGTATTTATATTTCCGTGCAAAAGTATTTGTTTTCCCGTGCAAATGTATTTATTTTCCCATGCAAAAGTATTAATTTTCCTGTGCGACCAACATCCCGTGCAAATGATTTTATTTCCCATGCATTATATTACTTCCCATTAGAAAATTATAGGAAAAATTAAAACACATAGAAATAAGCATATTTCGGTACACTTTTACGGTTGGTTAAGCACTTTTTTGGAGGGCATGGGGAGAGCGTGGGAGAAGAGTAGGGGAGGGTATTCCCCTGCTCGCTCAGCTCACCAACCCCCCCCCCCTCAGATTTTTTTGCTAGTGCTTACTTTTGTAGTTATCCTTGTATTTACTCTTGAGCATATCTTTGTTTTTATGTTTGTTTAACTCGTGTACATACTCTCGTAACTCTATGACTATCACTGTACCTACTCACGTGCATACAATTACTCATATCCTTGTACTTAGCCAGTAGTACAAAACCCTTTTCGGAAAATTTTTAGCTTTTTTTTGCGAATTTCGTCAAGAAATTGGCGTTGAAACTAATGCACTGATTTTTATAAAACTTTGAATGGGAGAATGAAAGAACAGATATGTATAAATTCTGGTAGTATAGCTATTGTTCTTATACTTGTGCCTACCTTATACTTGTTCATACTGTTGAACCTTCTATAGATGCACTGGTTTTTTTCCTTGTAACTTCCCTTTTTTCTACTCAATTTTCTACTGATTCATTTTTTATTGTTCTTATATTTTGTTGTACTACTGTGCTTACTTTGTTCTTAACTTTTTTTCTACTTAAAGTTCTAATCCTGAACCTACCAACGTGCTTAATTTTGTGTCTACTCCTGCACATACCCTTGTACCTACTTTCTTCCCCGCCCTTGTGTTTATCTGTGTACCTAGTACCAAAAATGGGGGGAGTGGGTAAAAAAAGGGCGTGGGGGGGTCATGATTGGAAAATTATAGGAAAAATTAAATACATAGAAATAAGCATATTTCGGTACACTTTTACGGTTAGTTAAGCCCTTTTTCGAGGAGCTTGTGGGGAGCGTGGGGAAGGCGTGGGGGTGGGGGGGGGGCGTGGGAGAGGAAAAACCACTATATAATATAGTAAGATATTTGAAAGCCCAAAAAGCCCTAAAATATGTTTATTTAAACTCTTATTTTGATAAATTTAGAGGTAAAAAATGCTCTCTTGCTCGAGGTGCTGTTACTTTAAGTGACCCTGATTACGTGAGTTTTCTGAAGATATATATATATGTATATCCCTAAATTTTTTGCCTCCGGTTCAAAAAAATTTACAGCAAAATAATTTTTCTATCGGGAACATCAAACTAAACTGCGATACCTAGAGCAAATTGTTTGGTTGTTCTAGGTCTGGAGCACCGGTTACGAAGAGTGTTCCAGGAGAACTAGACCTGGTGCTCCCAAGGTCGACCCTAGGCCCCCGACTCGTTGTTCTAGATCCCGAGTACCGTTCACATGTAAAAGTTCCAGGAGAAGTCAGCCGGGCGCTCCGGAAGTCGACCCGGGGCCACTTACTCGTTGTTCTAGGTCCCGAGCAACGGTTACGAAGAAAAGTTCCAAGAAAAGTCAACCGGGTGCTCCGGAGGTCGACCCAAAAGTTTTTTGTGAGCATTTTTGAGAAAGCTTCAATTGTGTAATTTGATTATTTATTTATTCATCATTTCATTAAATATTCAGTACAGAAAAAGAAAAATTATTGTCAATTTCTTCGAAACCAAGGTTGCGAGGATTCTGAAATTTAAGTATGTTTTTAAGACATAAAAAATACAACTTCTCATGTCAATATTATAAGGGGGAAATAGGGGCCACCTACTTTTTTAAATCACTAAATGTCGATAACATAAATTTTTTTTTTTTCAAAAATCACAACTAGAGCTCAAATTATCCGATCAGAACCAACTTTGTTGCAAAACGTTTGTTTTTCTAGTAGTTTTTATAAAAATTAGTTTTAGTATGATTTTTCATACTTTTATCATATCAAAAGTAAATAAAACCATGAAATTTTTCAAAAAACGTAGTTTTTTTGACTTGAAGTTTTTACTATGTCTATAAAATGTTGAAAAATATATATTTTTGGAAAGGTCGTAAAAAAATACAATGATTAATGTCAATACAATAGTCTTTTTTAGCATATAAATGACACATAAACCACTTTAATGTAAATAAACGTAAATCCTCGACATAAAACACCTCGAAACTCGAAAATTTAGCATGGAAATCCCCTATTATTTGTATCTTAAAAGAAGCGTTTTTTTCTCCCCTTTAAATGAATACGGATTTTTATGCACTTTATTTAAGTATTTTTGTATAAAAAATAAAAAAAACACGAAAAAAAATTTTAAGTTTCAAAATTTAATTCAAAATATATAAATATATACATTTATCATTCGTTAGAACAATATTTACAAATAACTATAATGTTGACAATAACAATTTTTCAAATATCTTCACCCGCACTATAATCTTCACTTGAATCTACGTTAGAGGCGTTATAAACATAGTTTCTATAATTAACGTTTTTTCCTGGTTTTATTCCTGTGTACCTTGAATAGCTAAGGTACCATACGGCTGCTGCGATGTGGGCGCAGCATCTTGCGAGCAATTGTGCGAGCTCCAATTTTGCACTGGCAATACCAGCCACTAATTTTTTCTTCAGGTAAATATTTAATCCATAAGTTGTAACATTTCGAGGATGTATGCCTAGATTGCATTTTGAGTCTTAGTAAATGTTTACCCTCTCTATGAACGAATAATTCGTATATAACATCTTCTTTAAGATGCTCTTGGGTATAAGATTGGGCCTGCTTAAGCTTTAAAATAAATTATTATTATTTATTTACATATTCATGTAGTTTACTTTATATCTCAAATGAAACTCATTTTTTAACGCTTGGAAGTACCTGATACACTCCGAAAGTTAGAGCTTTCAACTCTTACAGATTTAACTGTGGAAAGTCGATAATCTATTCTTCCGTCACTTGCTCCCAACAAGCACTTTTAGTAGCTAAATTTTTTGTTTTTACAAAATCTTGTAAAGAGTTTATTTTCACTAGTTTCTGCAGCATTCGATCAGCTTTCCCAGAATCAGCTGATGTATCTGATACTCTAGCTGGTCGGAATGCGTTGCACAAAGCACAAACTATTCTTACATAGTCGTTAATAAATGGCATGTTATTCTTAGACACAGTGTTTTTTAAAAATTTCCAATTTTTAATCAAACCATTCACTGCCTCAATAACCCACCTAATGAGCAATAATTTAAATTAAACATTTGAAATTAAAATCTTATTTAATTTAGATTGACGTCTTATATAATTTTAGCCCTTAAGGTGTAGTCATAACCAGCTTCTAGTGCGCAACACTAGTCAACATTTTACAGAAAAAAAAAATCAAAAATCAAAAAAGGGCTCTTTAGCGCCTTTGACACTACTTTTTGGAAGGGCGCTAAACAGCCCTTTTTTTCATTTTCGGTTTTGTTTTTTCTGTAAAACGCTGACTAGTTTTTCGCTTTTCCATCTGTGGTTGCGAATTCACCTTAAAGCAAATTTTTTTTTTTTATTTCTATAAGAATAAGCATATGCGTGCACAATTCGCGTTAAGATTTTTCGATCCATGAAAACAGCTATTGATAATTAAGTGTCATTTATTTACCGAACTGATGTAACGACGCGCGACTCATTTGACTCAGAATGTTGAAGTTGATTCTTAGATAAAAAATGTGACATCTTGGAATCTATTCCATATAGTCTTCAAAAAATCTAAACAATCACGAAAGCCACGGTCAACTATGATAATGTCGTTTTCATCTAACCAGTTTTTTAAATCGTCAATATTCTTTTTCTGAAAAAGATATATTTTTTTTTTTTTTCAAACGAGATTTTTTTACATGTATATTTGCTTTTAGTGACAGCATATGCTCCAATATATTTGAGTCGTTATTCTTAGCATTAGCATAATACGGCCCAAAAACGTCGAGAATGTAACCAGTTGTACTAACAAGTACCATAGGTTTTAACAGAGGTCGGTGCTTGTGCATAGAGAAAGTCAATCTTTGAAATTCATAATTTTGACTTTTTTCTATGAAAATGTAAGTAGCGTTGGCAACAATCAGTGCCTCGTTATCAGTTTGAAATAGCTTTTGAGCGAAACGCCAAGTATGGTTTTCAACAAAGTTTTCATGAGAAATGTGGGCGACTCCTTAGAATGATATAAATTATATGCATCGAGTTTTTATTTAGAAATTAAAAAATAGTTGAATGAATACCTAAGTGTTTGGGTACAAATTCTTTCAACATTTTTTCACGAGCGATTGAAATGTACCTTCCCACAGTTAAATCATCAACATCGAATAAACTAGCTATAACTTCATTTGACATTTCAGTTCTCAGTTTAATTATTAACATTGCTAAACAATTTTCGAAAGATCTGTGTAGAGTTTTAGTATCATCTTTACAAAATAATAACAATTGTGGGAAGTTTGCTGCAGTTATTCCCATTAAACTTTGATACTTTTTGTCATTGATTGTGTGAGTTTTTTGAAAGTTTAATGCTGTAGTTCATATAATAATAATCGCGTGATAAAATTAGAATGAAAACCAAACTATAAATAGTATTTATAAAACTGGATTCAAAAAAATAAAATAAATCGTGATCTCATAGAGTTGAAATTGTTGAACTCCCATTGTTGAAAAATATATAAATAAATGAAAAAAAAAATCAAATCAATTTTAATTGAACTTAGAGATTCTTATCATTCTTAATCTAAGGTGCTGCATTGCTAACATCGGTTCACTAAAACTTAAATATAAATGTAAAAAGATTGATTATTACCAGTATTATTAATTAAAGCTTGACTTTTTAATAACTCTTTGCTCATTTTTTCTATAAGCTTTATTAATTCTTCTCCAGTCATATAAGTCTCTGTGAAACTGCACTGAAACCTTAGAGACTTATCACATAAAGTATGTTTTCTGCAACATTTTGTGCCATATATAATTATCACATGTCTTTCTATCAACACTTGAATTATTTTTAAGTAAGGTACAACTGATATAGTATCTTCTTTCGTACAAATAATACATCTATGTAAGGTGTTTGTATAAAATACTAAGTGGAAGTTCTTAAAAAATAATAAAAGAGAAATTAAAAAAGTGTGATACTAACTTTTTTATGGATTTAGTGCATCTCTTAAAGTTAAGCTTTATTTTTTATAATTCAGATTCCAAAACTAATATTTCGTCTTTCGAACAACTAGCTCTTGAATCTTTTTCATTCGAAATTAAAGTATCATCAAAAGAAGATAATTCAAATAAATTATCAGCTTCAAAATTATCTTGACTTAAACAGTTTACCTCTTTAATGTTAATGTGGAACCATCACTAGTGCAGTTGTTCAGTTCTGCAGTTTTCGATAACTGTTTTTCTAAAGCGTAAGAACACTTACGGCATAATTTTGTATTATTATAGACTCGTGAATTATTTATATTCCTAATCTGAAGATTACACGATGAACACCGCACAGAATTTCGAGGCATTATTAGCTACAATAACTTTAAAAATCAAGTAAAGTCCTAATAATTTACTTTAATATCCTCTTACCAATTTAAAGTAATATTTAGTGGTTACATTGTAAAACTATTGTTATATTTATAAATAACAATAAACATCTTTTTAAATATATGATTACTATATAAAAAAAGGCAATGTTTGTTTATAACCATGATTTATTAATGAAATCCGTGCCACTAAATGACAGTTATAAGGGTTAAATAAAAGTTTTACGTAAAAATATTATGTCAAGCATAAAGGAATACACCGAATTTTTGATATGCAGTGGACTGGAAAGAATTGGTCATTTTAATAACTTAAATAATCAATTTTATGAGTCGATATCGGAACTCGTGAACGCCCTCTTAATTGTAAAAAGAGCTAATAATCAAGAAAATCAGAATCATCATCTTGCTGACATAAGTGGTAGCTATCAAAAATAAAACAATACTGATAATTACTATAGAGTTACGCGGTTGATTTTACTAGATTTTACTATCATTCTCAGCTGGTTATGTCAAAAAAAGGTGTAAGAAAATTCTGAAAATGTTTTACAAAGCATATCTGAAGAGTTCCGCAGAATTGCATTCATCGGAATACGAAAAAAAAATTTTGAATGATTTAATATTTTTACAATTAGAGCTGTCTAAATTGACAAAATTATACACGTACATTAGTGATAAAGAAATAGACGCTCTTCCAAATGTAAATATTGTTTGATTTATTGTAATAAAAAATTAATTTTAAAATGTAAACTTATTCATGCAGTCTGCCCGCGGCCTTGCGTGGCAACGGACGTATTTTCAGGCGCTCTGCGTGTGTCACGAGTATACCGCATAGTGTTTGTTTACATTCTCTGTGAGGCCTTTGGCCAAGCGCTTGAGTGAATTGCCAGCTACTTGTTGCAATTTTCGCTTGTTCGAGCGAAAATTGCTTGCTTATTAGTTGGAGTTTTTGTTGTGCCTAACCACACAAATATCCAAAATGGCCGTCTTCCCGGCTGATTTTTTCGTTCCCGTAGAATCTTTCAGTGACCCAGAAGAAGTGCGACCAAAAAATGACCAAGCGATTGTTTTGCCGATAGACAAGGAAGTTCTGAATATGCATTACATCTTAGAGATAGATAAGTACGTTCAAGATGAAGACAGCTTTCGGTTTATATCTAGAATCTCAGGCGATCGTCTCTGCGTCGTATTCGACAAAGCGTCGATAGCCGCCATGTTGGTGGAACAAGTCGGCAGCATAACTGATTTCAAACGCCGGGCACGGAGTATCTAATTCGGCTCTAAAGAAGTTTCTGACAGCTACTTGTAAAATAAGAACGTCATCTAGTGTGTCTGAATTAAAAGCCAGAGTTATACCCGGCGCCGATAATTTTAAGGACGCATTTAATTTCAGAAGGGCGGTTTGGATACACCCTGAAGACGTCTGTAAGCTGCCAAAAGGACCAATCAAATTCGCGACCTCGGAGATAACCTACAACGTGTTTTTCGATGTTGAGAGCCCAAAATGTTTTTTGTGTTCCGATATAGGCCATTTTAGATACAACTGCCCTAAAAATGTCGAAAGTAAAAATAAAAACACAGAAGGACAAATACCTCAAGGGCTAGACGAAGAGAATAATCAGTCAGGAAAGGTTATACAAGAAAACGAAAAGATTAACTCTGCAAAATCAGATCAAGTAACAGGAATGAACCAAGCCCCACTTGCGGGCCAAAATGAAATGCCCGGTAGTCCAATTAGTCAACTGACTGACAACACGCTCTCACTTACACCGACGGAGCTTACACTCAACACCAACGCCCAATCAATTACCAATACCTTCGAGAATGAAAATTCAGCAGGGGACAAAAGTCGTTATAAGAGAGCCCTGTCTATCGCATCGAGCGAGAAGTCCTACGCCGAATGTATCCAGTCAGACACCGAATTTATTAGGCCTAAAACGCCTCCAAGTCAGAAGAAAGCTGAGATTGTGATTTCTAACCCCGATAAGAAAGTGCAAACGAACAATGACAAGAGCACCGAAGAACTGACGTTCGAAGTCATATCTCTCTTGGAGCATGCCAGATATCATATAGAAGCTACTAGTAAATCTCACTTGATGAATTTTGACAAATTGGTCAACCTCCTTGTTCAATCTTACGGGAGTAAACCCCCTGAGAGAAGAACGTTAGCTCGCTCGTTTACCAACAAAACATTTGAACTAGTTGAACTTCTGAATGTTATCCACGGGCAAGTAACCGGCAAGGGCTTTAAAGGCAGAATCACAAAACTCAAAAAAGCACTCGAAGACGACAATTATCACTCATCTCAATCCGATTCTTCTATAGCAGAATCGGACAATAATGATGATAAATAAATAATTAAAATAATAAAAAGACACATTTTAATCAACCTTGTGCAGGTCTTTTGTTTTCTAAATTATTTATATTTGTTTTTGGTACACCCTGAGGTTGGATTCAATATTATGACGAGCAATGAGGAAGATCAAGCACGGAATAACTCCATTGAGACTGGCAATTTTAAAATAATGTTCTGGAATTTCAGGAGTTTCCAAGCACGAAGACTCGAACTTGAAGAAATTATACTTGACTATGATATTATTTGCGGAGTAGAAACGTGGCTAGATATCAATACAACAGTCTCCTT
This sequence comes from Encarsia formosa, assembly GCA_038277355.1. Taxonomy (NCBI): domain Eukaryota; kingdom Metazoa; phylum Arthropoda; class Insecta; order Hymenoptera; family Aphelinidae; genus Encarsia; species Encarsia formosa. Next base: position 48,234,832 of record CM076185.1, on the reverse strand, counting down.
GTCTGGATACAAAATACATAGGATTGATCGGCAAAACGGCGGCGGCGGTGGCATCATTTTTATAATTAGGAATGACATTGACTTCGAGGTACTCAACATCCCATCTTCCCACCAAGGTATTGAACTAGGAGGTATTAAGATTGCATCAGCAAGAGAAAATTTCAATCTGGTTGTCTGCTACAAACCGCCACAAGTACACCCCACCCTTGAAAAATGGGAGGAAATTATGAGTAATCCATTAATTTGTCAGGAAAGATGCCTACTGAATGGAGACTTTAATTCTCATCATCTGGCTTGGAATGGAGATCATAACGACGATGACGGCAAGACACTGTGGAAGGCTCTAGACTCACACAAGCTGTTAGTTCATAATGTTGACTCATACACATGCGTAGACGCAACCACAGGTAAGAAATCCAACTTGGATCTTGTTATTTCATCTGTAGACCTCGCTGGATCAGTCAAGTATGAAATCTTTGACGAACCACTTAGTTCGGATCACTTTTCAATCTCTATACATATTAATACTGAACGGCACCAATATGAGCGAAAGTACTTTAAATTTCACTCGAAAAGGACAGATTGGAATCGATACCAAGAAATCTTAGAAGAAAAATACTCCGAGTTCTTTGATACTACGTATATGAATGCTTCGGCTGTTGAGAAATATGAAATTTGGTACAACAAAGTGACTAGTGCGATCATAGCATCATCACCCAAGAAAAGGAACGTGCCTGCTTCGAGATATCTCAACCCAGTTCCTTGGTGGGACTCGGAATGTTATAAACTCAAAAGACTCCGCAAGGCAGCCTATAAGAAATGGGAATACACTAAGCTTCCATCCGATCATCAACTATATCTGAAAGCCGACAAAACCCTGCGCAAAACATTTAAGAAGAAGAAAAAACTATGTTACCGGAAGTTTGCCGAGACGATTAATTTTCGAGAAAATCCTTCTTACGTTTGGAGTAAGACAACAATTTTCAAAAATAAATGGGTGAAAACACAACCATCAAATATCAGTAAGAAAAACTTCAAAAATCAAGCCGAGTTGGTGCTAGACAGAATTGCTCCTCACCACACTCCAGATATTTCTATCAATCCGGCTCAAGATTTCCACGGCAGAGAGGACCCTTTCTTCGATCAACCCTTCGGATTTGTTGAACTCAACGCAGCGATTGAATCAAGGAACCAGCACTCGGGATGTGGCATCGATGGATTTGACTACTTTCCCTCATGCGAACGCCGATTAAGTATCGATTGGAGCTTCTAGACATTTACAACGAGATGTACATAAGTAAACAATATCCTGAAAGTTGGCAAGAATCTCATGTGCACTTTATTAGCAAACCAGATGGTTCTGGGCTCCGGCCTATTGCCATGACATCGTGCCTATGCAAGATTTTTGAGATCATGGTCAAGGACAGAATGCAATGGTACTGTGAACACAACCAAATCCTTCCTACGGTCCAGTCAGGTTTTAGGAAAGACAGATCATGCAACGACAACTTGTCCAATTTAACATTATACATAGAGGAAGGCCTGATAGAGGACAAAGACACGCTTGCCGCCTTTCTGGATATCCAAGGAGCGTATGATAATGTAGTTCCGTCGAAACTGATAAATGAGCTGAAGGAAGTTGGAGTTTCGGATCCAATACTTAGTTTTGTGCAACACCTTACGAGAGTACGTCGCATTTACTCTGAATATAATTCAAAACCTCGGTACGCTTATAAAGGGCTTCCTTCAGGCGGTCCTTTTAGTTCTTTGCTCTACTTGGTCTACTCAAGAAAATTAGCCAGGGGAATTCCCAAGTTTATTAGAGTCTCAAAGTTCGCTTACGACATTGGCCTATACACTCACTAGTTGCCGTTCAGTAAAACAAAAAATCTTCTGGAGAAAGCCATCGAAACCATTCGTGTTAACCTTCAAGAACTAGGTCTCGCTTTGAATCTCCGGAAAACAAGACTGAACCACTTCAACAAAAAAGGCATCGCTCCCGGTGAAACTTCGATATAAATTGACGGCTACGAGGTAATTTCAGTTGACTCAGCACGTTTCCTAGGTATTACGTTTGATCACCAGCTATCCTTTAATCAGCATGTTAAAAATGTCTCAGTCAAGTGTCAAAAGGCTCACAGAATCATAAAGTATATTTGTGGTACCTGGTGGGGAGCTGACCCTGAAACGCTCTTGATCCTATACAAGAGTTATGTGCGATCCACTCTTGACTTCGGCTTGTTTATATATTACCCGAAAAATAGCAATCTGGCAGCAACTCTCGAGAAAATTCAGTTCGCAGCCTTACGGACAGTTATGGGGTATCGTCTGTCCACTCCCAAGAATGTTATTCTTGAGGAGACAAAACTATGTTCCATCAAAGATCGGGCTATACAACTAGGCTGTAATTACATCACGAAGACTCTTGCTAACCAAAGCAATCCGACTAGTACTGTTATTACCAAGTACCGCGATAAGTATAAAAACTTTAGACGTATGCAGAGACTAATCGGGCAGTGCATCAACCAAGTCGTACCAATAGTTAAGAACATTCTTCACACTGGAACAATGGGGGAAGTTTACAAATCCAGCTTTAAAGACCTCTACTGCAAGCCAATAGTCGACTTCTCCCTGGGCAGGACTTTGAATGGAGTCAAGTGCCCAGATCTAATTAATTTAGTCCTGGACCTATTCTCACCCGACGAGATGTTTATCAAATAGTTCACGGATGGCAGTTACATGAAAGAGGCCGTATCAACCGGGTCCGCCTGCGTCAGTTATAATGCTCCATACGCCTTCACCAAGAGCCTGAATAAATACTCTTCCATATTCACCGCTGAAGCCACAGCAATCAATATCGCTCTTGACCAGATAATTCATATGAAGAGACTCAGCCATATAATTTTCTCAGATTCCCAAAGTGTACTAAGAGCCTTGCAAAGTGTCAAGTCCTCAGTTAGTCATCCTTTTATAATGCAAGCTAAATGTAAAATCCAGGAAATTATTTCCAGAAGCGAAGCTGAAATACCATTGCAGTTCATTTGGATACCAGCTCACAGAGGAATCCTTGGGAATGAGAAAGCAGACAAGTTGGAAAAATTGGCTACAAGAATAACCGCTGGAGATATGACCGTCCCATACGCCGACTTCAAGAGAGTTTGGAAAGAGAAAGCTCAAGTTAATACAAGACAGATAAACCGCCAAGAAGCAACATTCAAGGGAGCCCATTACTTCCTTAACTATTCTTCGGAGACCAAACAACCATGGTTTAAGGGTCGGACTTTACCTAGGAAAACAGTAGTCACGATGAACCGCATTAGAGCGAATCACTACAGCTCTGCAGCCTCTATGGCCAGAAAGAACATAGTTCTATCTGCAGGATGTGGATGTGGTCACGATTTTCAAGATATAGACCACCTTCTTTGGGCCTGTCCTCTTTTTGAGGTTCAACGCAGGAAAATGGACCAGGCTTTAACAAAACTCAAGTTCCAGCTACGAGATACGGTGTCTGTATTGAAAACTTTGAACTGTGAAATGATTGCCGTCATTATGAAATTCTTGTCAGAATGTAATTTAAATTTGTGAATATTGGAGATTTATGTGATGAGATATATTTAAAAAAATTTTTTGTAATTTTCAGGCCGTATGGACTTCTTTGAAGTCTGGGTACGCCTTCATAATAAAAAAAAAAAAAAAAAAAAACTTATTCATGTTTTATTTTGAAAATATTTTATAATTGAAATATTTTTATTTACTTTTTGTTTAAATTTATATTTTCGTTAAACATGAACTTAAATACTAAAAAAAATATATTTTAAATGACTTTCAAATTTTTTTTCGTGCTTTTTTTATTTTTTATACAAAAATACTTAAATAATGTGCATAAAAATAGGTATCTATTTAAAGGGGAGAAAAAAACGCTTCTTTTAAGATACAAATAATAGGGGGTTTCTGTGCTAAATTTTCGAGTTTCGAGGTGTTTTATGTCAAGGTTTAACGTTTTTTTACATTAAAGTGGTTTATATGTCATATAGTACTAATATATGTGCTAAAAAAGACTATTGTATTGACATTAATCATTATATTTTTTTACGACTTTTCCAAGTTATATATTTTTCAACATTTTGTAGACATGGTAAAAACGCCAAGTCAAAAAAACTACGTTTTTTGGGAAATTTCATGGTTTTTTTTACTTTTGATATGATAAAAGTAGAGAAAAATCATACTAAAGCTAATTTTCATAAAAACTAATAGAAAAAACAAACGTTTTGCAACAAAGTTGGTTCTGATCGGATAATTTGAGCTCTAGTTGTAATTTTTGAAAAAAAAAAATTTAAGTTATCGACATTTAGTGATTTAAAAAAGTAGGTGGCCCCTATTTCCCCCTTATAATATTGATTTTATAATATTAATGAAAGAAGTGACATCAAAAAATTTATTACGGACGACTTGAGGCCGAATTACTTATTATTTAAAAATAATTTTCTCTACTAAAAGATGATCATATTATGTTGAATCACCTTCAATATACGTAAAGTGAACAATTTTTTAATTATAGCACATACATACGGGAAAACACATGCAAATTGCACACAACTCAAACACAATATGTTGTTAAGAAACTCACTGAGCATTCAAAATATAATTTAAAAAATACAGGTATCAATGCTTTTTTTCGAGATAATTTATTTCGAAGAATATTAAATTTTTACAGGTCAAGTATAGCTATACATTGTGATTTAGTTGATTTCTAACTCAATTACAACATATTTTAATTTTTAATTTTAAAAAGTGTTTGAGTTGTGTGCAATTTGCATGTGTTTTCCCGTATGTATGTGCTATAATTGAAAAATTGTTCACTTTGGACAAACTAAATCCACTTTGAAAATAATGAAGCAAATGCTCATCCGTACTTTAAAAATCCATGCCAAATAGAATTCATAATTTCTGGTCTACTGGATATACCTAGACCCAAAACTATCTATTTCTTTTGTACTTCTTAATTATCCAATTTTAAAATGTAAAATCACTTTGGCCGCATAACTTAAGCTTGCATACAGAAAACAAAAAAGATATAAATTTTTAATAATTGATTCATGTTGACTTAAATATACTTATCATTAACACCCTGAGTTAATGTAACAGTTACAATCAAAATTAAAATTCATTGTCAGACATCAAGTTTATTTTAGAAAAAAGGTGGGATTACAAAACTTTCAGACATCAAGTTTATTTTTGAAAAAGGGTGGGATTACAAAACTTTAACAGTCCAAGTGTATTGGCTCAGAGCATATAAATTTCTACGATGATTAAAATTAAGCGATAATGCGTATGACAATGACATCATGTGCTGCAATTGCACCTTTTGCAATTCGCAAATTGGGTGGATTATAAAAGAGTAATTTGCAAGTTCAACCTGACACACACACACAAACACACTCATTCAGAAAAAACTTCATTTTTAATATTGCCAATATGCACCTCCAGCCATCAGGTCCCCAACACAACCACAGCACAATTATTATCAACTCACAGGGCACAACACAATAGTTGAAAAATCTTTGATGATGATGATCATAGAAAGACTGTAGAGATTATTTATTTCATACTCTTTTACTGAAATCAAATAAATTAATAATTATAAATTCGACCACTTATTTAATATATAATGAAAATAAGGGTCTTCAGTACTGTTTTTTCCATGACTATCAATTATTTATAAAAAAATTATGCTCATAACACATTACAAGATGCTCTGCTGAGCAGCTCCGCAGTCAGCTGTAGTCAGCTGTAGGGAGCTGCTAATTGATACAGCGCCACCAATCGCCTCATCGCTACAGGCCCAGGCATACATGCCCCCGTCTGCGGCTGAAGGTAAGCAGTAAGAGTGAGACAGCAAAAATAGACACGCCCACCGCATACGTCACGTCCGGTTAAGTCTACAGAGAGCGCAGGCAGAGAGACCGGATGCTCGAAACTGAAATCGAATTCCCCTGACTACCGTGAGCCAAAGGAAAATCAGCGTTTTGAAAAATGAAACGTTCATAACTTTCCAATGCGGGCTTTGTTCGGGATAAATTTTTTTTTTAAATTACTCAGGGTATCATCAGCTACGCGCGGGATGTATAATATAAATGAAATAATCATCCTAAAATAGTTTTTCTTTGAAGCGTCCTAACCTAAGACCAAAAATCAAAGTATATAAAGCCCTGCAGGCTTTCATGGCAGTCGGTTTGAAAAAAAAAAAAACCTAATCACCGTTAAAGCCCGATTGGGCTTTAGGATTTAATAGCATCTTTTTCAAACTTAGTCTACGGGGATTTTTGAGGTTGCTCATTACGACACTGCCCTTTATTTTTTGTTTTGGTCTATTTAAGGGCTACTTACTTGAGGTAAAAATTCATTTTTAATATAGCATTTTTTTGAAACTTCGTATATGGAAGTTTTTGGGGTTGCTAATTTCAAATTCGACGTTTGTTTTTTAAAGTGACCTACGTAAAGGGCTACTTACTTATAGTAAAAATATATTTCTAATAGCATCTTTTTCAAACTTTGTCTGCGGGGGTTTTTAAAGTTGCTGATTACTTTTTAGGCACGACCGGCCCCGAAGGGGTCGGGAGCGCCTTATAAGTTCGGGAGAGCAAAAAGTGTTACCTTCTTAAAATCGAACCTAGATTACGAAAAAATGGTTTTTAATGTGTTTTGAGGCCGTTTTGGGTGTTATTTCGCATGTCCCACTTTCGGTATTTTACGCATTTACGAAAAAGTACAAAATTGTACAAAGGTTTTCTCGAAATTGGTCGAACCGATTTTCACCGGGTGAACAGCAAAAGGTTCGTTTTCGCGTCCCATAATGATGGTCCCAATTCCAGCATGATCGGATCACACTGGAACGAATAACGCATACAAAAACGATTTACAATGTTCATTTGACGCTAATTTTAACGCAACTACAAAATTGTACAAAGGTTTTCTCGAAATTGGTCGAACCGATTTTCACCGGGTGGACGGCAAAAGGTTCGTTTTCGCGTCCCATAATGATGGTCCCAATTCCAGCACGATCGGATCACACTGGAACGAATAACGCATACAAAAACTATTTACAATGTTCATTTAACGCTAATTTTAACACAACTACAAAATCGTACAAAGGTTTTCTCGAAATTGGTAGAACCGATTTTCACCGGGTGAACGGGAAAAGGTTCGTTTTCGCGTCCCATAATGATGGTCTCAATTCCAGCATGATCGGATCACACTGGAACGAATAACGCATACAAAAACGTTTTACAATGTTCATTTAACGCTAATTTTAACGCAACTACAAAATTGTACAACGGTTTTCTCGAAATTGGTCGAACCGATTTTCACCGGGTAAACGGGAAAAGGTTCGTTTTTGCGTCCCATAATGATGGTCCCAATTCCAGCATGATCGGATCACACTGGAACCAATAACGCATACAAAAACGATTTACAATGTTCATTTAACGCTAATTTTAACGCAACTACAAAATTGTACAAAGTTTTTTTTCCAAGCTAATGAACCCAACCTGACTAAGTCTATGGGAAAATTTGCGTTTTGAATTACATAATTATGATTCTATTTCCAGTATATTGGGTTATACTGGAACAATTGGTACGTATCAAAACAATTTGAGTAAAAAGTTATAAACTCCTATGTAATAAAAAATTAGTTATTTAACCGTGAAAATCATACCCTACAAATTTGTCAAATAAATAAAAATCACTGAAAATCATTCTTCATTAATAGTGTACAGTTCAAACGTAATGATTTTATAAACTTCGTTGAAATTTAGCCAGTTTGAAAATTTAAATACTAATTTTCAATAATGAAAATCATTCCTGAGTTGCATCAAGAGTAGTTGTTTCATTTCAATTTGTATTACATAAATTATTTTTGAAATTTATTCGTTAAATTTAAAAATAATATTTCAAAAATGATTTTCAGTTTACAATAATTAAAACCTTAATGTAAGTTAGGAAATAAAAAAAAACAAAAAAATTATAATAATTCTAAAAAATCTTCATGATGCCCCCATGTACTTGATGAATGACTTCATACCATTATCTTCAAAGATATTTTCCAATCAGCTAATGGAATAGTTTTGAATGATTGTGATCTCCAGAACTGTCTTTACCAATAATAATATTGATATGAGTTAGTACAAGCCCTGTAAAAACACAGCAGTAATTATTTTTTGAAATTTTAAGCTTTTTTCATTTTTTATTAATTAATTTTTAAAATTATACTGCAGAGTTGAAGGTTAAAAAAAAAAAATTTTTTTAATGATTTTCAGCTTAAAGTGATTAAAATCTTATTATAAATTAGGAAATAAAAATAATCTTGCAGATTTTCAGGATTTCTCCTGTATCCGATGAATGACTTCATACTATTTTCTTTGAAGATTTTTTCCAATCAGCCAAAGTAGTAGTTTTGAAAGCTCATGATCTCCACAACTGTTCGCAACCAAAATAATAATAGTCTCCAACTCTTCCTTTTTGAATCCATACAAATCCTGTGAAAGTATCATAATAATTTGTTTTTTATTTATTAAATGATTTGAGTTGCTACATCACAAACAATTTTTATTTGTATAAAACTTTTAGATATCAACTAAAATTTATTATTTATTAAAAAAATTTCACATATATCTAATGTATTGATAAATTAATAAACACTTACAATAACGGTTAGCATCAAGGGACTGGACAGATTTTTTCTGAAAAGATGATGAACTTCTTCTTCTGCAATAGTTTATGAAGCCATATTAGATTAATTATTTGAGGTATATAAGCTAAAGGTATTGAGCTGTCCGAATGATGACACAAAAAATTTGATCCATTGTCACTAATATGAGTTCCAGAGTTGAAGTTTCTTGAAATTTTTTTTTTATTTTTTATTAATTTTTCCACAAATTATTTGTAGCAAATTTTCTTTAAAAAAAAGAGGTGTCCAATAAAATTAGTCATATTGCTCAAAATCAGACTTTTTATTCTATTCTATTCTTCTTAAACTCATCTCAAGTTACTTCCAATAATAAACTATTAGCTTTACTATAATGCAGGGTTAAAGCGTATACCACCATGCATTAAAGTGAAAACTTCCCACTTGAGCTGATGAAAAAGGCGTATCCAGCAATTTCTTGAACTTCACTCTTCAGTCTTCATTCTTAATTATATATCTTTACTCTTCATTCTTGATTTTTGATACTCGCTCTTCAATTTTTATGTCCATAACAAACAAGTATTTAAAAATATCAATTATAACTTTAAAATTTTTTTCTTTTTTAACACTTGTAAATAAACAGTGAACCAAGAACCGATAATTTTTACTTCTTCTTAGACTCATCTAAAGTTACTTTCCAATAACAATTTATTAACTTCCCACTGGAGCTGATGAAAAAGGCGTATGCAGCTATTCTTTATTTCTTGATCTTCACTCTTCAGTTTTCATTCTTGATTATTTATCTTCAGTCTTCATTCTTGATTTTTATACTTGCTCTTTAATCTTTATGTCCATGAAAAACAAGTAATAAATAAAAATAATTTTTTTTTAATTCAAAACAAGTAAATAAGTAAATTGTGTTGTGTGGATATATATGTTTATTGTAACTTAAAATATTTTCCATTTTTAACACATATATGTAGATGAACACTGAACCGATAACACAAAAATCTTTGCATCTTAACTAGACACTTCAATTAATATCTTGATTGAACTCTTCAAAACTATACCTTACTTCATAACACTTCAATGGTATACCTTGATTGATGTTTCAAAATCAGCTGTTCTCTTTTTTGTTTACTTTTTAATTTCTGATTTCCAATTTGTTTCTTCATGTACACTCTTTAATTCTTGATTCTTCATCTTCAATCTTGATTTTTGTCTTCAATCTTCAATCTTCAATCTTCATTTTTTATCTTTAAACTAATCATTCACATCAACATCCCGCAATAACTTCACAAAATACGAATTTTTCTTTTGGTTGCAAGCTGCAGTATTATCACTAACTTGCTTTGTTTGAGTCATTATAACTCGCAACGGCTGTATGGTTAAGTAAAAGTAATGCAATAAAACTTTTGCGTACGTTTCACACTATAAAGTAGAAATTTAAAACTCTACAGAAACTGCAAATAATACTAAAATAATTCTATGTCAACAACAACAACAACATCGTTCGATTTAAGGATCGATATCTCGCAGTTGAACTTGAAGGTCGAGAGTCTACAACTGACACGCCCTCTACGCAGCAAAAATAGAACTCTTATTCAAATTTTTTTTCACTCTTATTGTTTTTTCAACATAATTGATAAAGTAAAGTTATTCTACACTAATTTATTGATTACTTAAATATATTTATTTTTTTTAAAATAAATTATGCAGCTATAAACTTACAGGTTTCGATACGACTATGTATAAAAAAAATTTAATAAAATTTATGTTATGAAATCATATTGGAGTGTAATAATCTTTTTAAGTATAGAATCATTATTAATTATTTTTAAATATCAGCAAACACGAAATGAATTTGAGTGTAAAAATGAAACTAATAAATACTAAAACTATACCGTCGAGCGCGAAGCGCGAGTGTCGGCCGGTCGTGCCTTTCATGCATCGCGCGGAGCGGTAGCGGAGCATGGCGATGCATACCTTGCATCGCGCGGAGCGGTAGCGGAGCGTAGCGATGCAAGGGCGGAGGTATTTTTGCCCAAATATTTTTTAAAGTATCGGACTCTGCGCAGCAAGGCAGTCCGATACTTTAAAAAATATTTGGGCAAAAATACCGGAGCAGGCAAGCCGCCTGGCCTCTTGAGCGAAGCGAAAGGGGCAGGGGGCGCGCTAGTTTAATTTATTTTTTAATTTAGTCTACTTAAATGGCTACTTATTTCAGATAAAAATTTATTTCTAATAGCATTTTTTTTAAATGAACAGGGTTTTTAGGGTTAATATATTTTGGTAAGAACTATTTTTTATAAATATTTTATTTTCGTTGTTTGGAATCCTGTGAATCTCTCCATACAAAAAAAAAAAAAAAGTATCGAGGAATCAGTACAAAACAGCCCTTAAAAATCACAAAAACGCGTTTTTTGAGTTTTTTTAAATTTTTAAGCGGCTGTATCTTGGAAGTGGAAGGTCCCACAGAGTCCTGTAAGGTCGCAAAATTTTGGCCTTTTTATGAAGAATTTTTTTCAATTTTTAGATATACCAAAAATATTTACCTAAATGAAGCTACATTATCGTGAAGATATGACAAAAACGAGTAAAAATAACATTTGATCAAGGTATTCTGTACATAGGAAAACGAGTTTGAAAGTTTTTTATTATGTTTTTTACTGAAATTGCTTGCCTCAAAAAAAATTTTGACGCAAACCGTATGTCGTTATCTTGTTTTAAACTAAAGTTGTGATTTTTCAAAGAAAGCTTTAAAATACCACTAAAACAGGTCTTTTTTCGAATTTCAAAACGTCGCCGCACGCAGTAAAAATATGATAGCGACCTCTAGTTTGCGGATAAAGTCTTGTTTTAAATGGTACTTTAACGTCAAAAAGTTTCAGAAAGATCCATCAACCTCAAGCGGACGGTTTTTTAAAAAAGTATTAATTTGAAAAGTATTAATTTATATATATAAACAAATTCTGAAAGATGTAGAGAGGGAAGAGAAAAACTAAAATTAAATACACCTCTTTACAAATACTATAATATTAAAATTAATAAAAATTAAAAAAAAATTATATTTATCTTAACTGATACAAAAATGAAAAATAATGAAATTATAGAAGTTCCAAATTTTACATGTATTGCTAAATTTCAAAGAAATACCACACAAGTGGTGGAGTAGCTATTTACAGAAATAATGTATAAATTCAATTGTATATCTAATTTTTATATTGTTCAAATTTCTAGTTTTCAAACTAAAATTTTCAATTAAAAAATAATTATGCTTCGCTTCTAACAGGCGTCCAAGACACTTTTTTTTGCGATAAAAAATTTTCATTAAATTTTGTTTTAACGGATTTCACTATCCAAAGTTTCTCTATTCGTATAATTTCAACGAGTCAACATTTTAGTAAATAAAGACATCTTTATTAAAACTACAATATAGCTTCTTGTCTCTAAATCACTATTGCGAAGATGCTGCAACCAGTGCAGTATTCAATCGTTCAAGTTTTCTAAATTTTGTCAAATTTTTTATACATCCAACACAGTCTGGTTATATTCTGAATGAATAAAGTAAATGACTGAAACTGCATGAAAAATGTGATTTTATTCATGAATTATTGCGAAATTAGTAGGTACCTGCGTCTTTGACTGCGTACTAAAAAATAATGGTTGCTTTTTAGTTGTTAAACCATTGAAATATTTTTTTCAGTAAAATTCTAAAACTATAATTGATTTTAAAACCTATACAAATGAATCCTTCACTTGTTTTTTAAAGCTATAATTATATGCAAAAAATTTTGAGATTAGATTTTGAGAAAACAGAAAGAAAGCTCATAATTTTCCCGACTTTTTTTTTTTAACGTTTCTTTTACCACCATCTTAAGAATGTAATGTGTTTAAAACGAATACAATTCATAGTAGACAATTAATTATGTTTCTATAAATAATTTACCTTTATTCAATGATTTATTGTTCAACAAAATTAAGGAATAGTTTTTATATACTATAAAAATATAATATGAAAAAAATGATCATAAATCTTTACTTTTGTTCTTGCTTTAAAAAAAGTAAATAATAAAATTAATGTTGACAGTAAAGAACAAACACAATTACAAAAAAACAAAAAAATTTTCGTTTGCTAACTTAACATCAAGATTCAGAACTAAAAAAAACCTTACGTAGAAAAATTAAATAAATGATTCGCTTTTATCTTTTGTACTTTTATGAAAAAATATTTTTACGAATGCTAGTTTAGTAGTACCAAAAACAATTGCTATATAATAATGAATATTAATTTTATTTATTAAACAAATATGTTTAGAAAAATAAAAAATAACTATTGAAATTTTTTTATAAAATTGAACATTTTAACGTAATTTTTTAAAAATCTTAATTTATTTCAAATTATCAGGTCGGAGCTAACCTTATAACAGCTTTATTGAAAAATTGTTGGAACGTATTTACAAGTGAAACTGTTATAATGATAAAAGTTCTTACTAGACATTTAATACTTTATTTTAAAACTTTTACTTACAACCAACAAGAATAAAAAATAGGAGAAAATCCAGAGTTTTTTTGTTTCTCATTTTTATCTTTTGAGTATTGGGTTTCAATTACGTAAATGAGAATACATGTTATAAGTTTTTAATTTCTTTTTTACTTTTCTCAAGCATTTTCGTTATTTCTTATCAACTGAAGTGCTATTTTTCTAGCATGTTTTTAATATATTATGATTAAAAGCGAAAAAGCTTATTTTTATTTCTTTGTTTAATAGCATTGTTTTTGAATTTTAACGTTTTATTCAAATAAGTTTAAAAAATACTGCACCTCAACGAAATCAAAGATATTGTTTTTTAAAAGCTCGCTATACTATGAGTTTCGTAATAACTGAAAATTGGAAACTGATGTAAAACCAAAGCAGTGAAATATCAGCAAAGTGTGTACCCTGTTTGCGCTCGCGCATATTGTTAACACACCCTATCTTCTGAAGATTTCAATATTTCATCTTACTTTCCTTAATTTAAAGTTATCTTTTAAAATTGCATTATACCAATGAAAAAGGTTCTTGGGATAAAGATAAATTTTTACTACTGATGTTGAAAATTATTTTGATCTTGAGAAGAATTATAAAAATGCAATTTTTAACCATTGGCACACTTTTTATTTTGATTTCAATTACCTCAAAAATTTGCTTATCTTGCAAAAATACAAATAAAAAAAAAAAAAAAATTGTTTGACAGTATAAACGAAAATCTCTCGTGGAGATAAAATATTTACATTTAAATTAACGTATAAGAGGTAGCTAATAGAGTGCGCATAAAAAGATTTTATAGCTATAAAACAATAATTTTCAAGATACATCTAAAGTATTTTTATTGTTTCTTACAACTTCTCGAACCATAGATTTAAACAAACGAGATTCAGCTAACAATATGATCTTCTGTTTTTTTATCTTTGTAACAAGCTTTTTTTGGTAAAAGAAAATTAAAAAAAAAATTTAGGACTGTGCTAACAATAACATAATATTATTACCCCACCCCTAAAATCCAGATGGAAGTCTGACTGAAATTACAGCTGGGTATCCAGCTCAATTTCGGTTCCAATTTGACGGCTGGATTTCCTGCTGGATGCAAAAAAAAAAAAAAATTTTTTTGTTAATATTGCTTAAAATCAAGTCATTTTTCAATGATTTAAAAAAAATCAAACTTATTTTTTTTCGAAATTTTCCAGCTGTACAAATTCTCAATTGAGAATCAACTCAAAGTAACAATTAATTCTCAATTGACTCTCAATAGAGTTTTAAATACAAAATTTACATTTATAATGTATTCTTTTGACAACAAACTATGTCATCAATAAAAGAGGTTTTTTGATCCTAATTTTCAAAGATTAAATAAAAGGTTAAAAAATATAAAATTATCGTACATGAAGTAGGAGGAAAAAGGATTTTTAGTGTACTAGTGACGCATCTGAAAATTTTTTTTTTTGCTTATCTTTGATAATAAGATAACCGCCTCTACACCTAGCAACTAATCTACACCCTCGAGTTTTGACACGGTCTGATGCACCAAAAAACTCACGCAGACAACTTCTCCAGGAACTTTCATATAAATTCGATGTTTTTAGTTAAAAAGTTATGATAGATATAGTCTCGACGTCGTCCCAGTCAATCCTGGTTCACCAGGTGGAAAAAATTCATTGCAGACGACTTCTCCAGGAACTTTCATGTAAAGTCAATGTTTTTAGTTAAAAAATTATAGCAGGCAACGTCTCGACGTCGTCCCGATTGATCCTGGTGCACCAGGTTGAAAAAATTCACTACAGACTTCTCCAGGAACTTTGATGTAATTTTTTTTTAAATCATGAAAGCATTGATGATATAGTTGAAATCGAGAGCTTTTCAATCATATTATATATTTTTGCGTCCCTACCATCCCTTGGATTCACCAAAGGCTCTGACGCCAAACTTCTGTGTCGTTGCGTTGCACAAAGAGCATGTATTTCGACACATCAGTAAAGCGTCAGCGAAACGTGGTGGAAAAAACGCAGACGATAAGCCAGCAGCACGTGAACGCTACTGGCCATCAGTGAGCTTGGCAAATCGGTCAACCCCATTCAGGGAATTGACTGACGAAACTATCGGGTAGGGTTTTTCACTCGGAAATTTTTTGTCGAATTTCTCAGGTGCTGAAGTGAATTCGGCTTCCTTTTGGTAAAAAATGAAGCCACAAATTTTTTCAGATTTTTTCAAGGTCGTTTAGAGGTCGCTAAATCGCAGTAAAGGTCAAAACTGAAGATTTTTTCGAAAAAAAATTTTTTAAATACATTTCGACGATTCCGACCATTGTAACTATGGGAAAAAATTGTTTCGGGATCGAGTTAGTTGAAAAAAATTTTAAAGTTAAAAAAAAATTAATTACAATCCTTGTTTAGGGGGTGAAAAGTGTGAAAAATGAGGTTTTAGCTCTAAACTCACGTAAAAAAAATATACATGAAATTCTAAGTGACTCAGTGGATTGATTTTGATGCAAATTTACTGAAAAATTTTAATTGGTATTTTTTAAAGTAATTCAGAAATCATAGAAGCCGTCAAAAGTCCGAAAATCGTCTTTCTACGCGAAAAAAAATTTATTTCAACTATGTACCAACTATTTAGAAAATTGCAGCTATTTTAATAAATAATTTTCGGTAATCAGGTTGGTTAAAAAATTATAAAACTATAAAAAAAAATCAATCGCAACCCTGGTTTTGAAGGTGAAAAGAGTAAAAATTATGGTTTTTAATCGGCATAGCAAATTAATTCAGATTGTAACTAAATATTGTGGAAAATTAGTTTGATTTAATTTAATTTAAAGGTAAGTAAATGTACAAGAAATAAATTGGTTTGAATTCATTTTTAATTAAGTGACAGATGAACAAATAGATAAACTCTTTACATAAAACTTTAACTAACCAGAAGAGCGCGAATCAAACGATGAGTTCGAACATTCCGATTAATTTTAGTCTATTAACGAAAACAAGGTGAAAATTAATAAAATTCACGGAATACCTCAATTTGCAGAGGTAATAAATAATATTCAATTTGAAATGGAAATTGACACTGGGTCATATGTAACAGCTATGTCGAAAAAAGATAAGAATAAATATTTTCCAATCGAAAAATTAAGCAAAAGTGATCTTAAATTAACGTGTTACGGAGGATTACTACTGAATACTATCGGAATTTTAAAAGTGAAAGTAAATTTCTTAGAAAGCGAGAAAAACTTAGATTTGTACATTATAGCTGGCTCAGGACCTTTATTGTTAGGTCAGCAATGGCTGAAAGCTTTTAATTTATGGCCGTTAAAGTTAATGAAAAATGAACGTGAAAGTAATGTTTTAAAAATGAAGAGCGAAACTATAAAACATGACATGTTAAAAAAATTTCCGGTCTTATTCTCAGACATGTAAAGGTTTATAAAGGTGGAAAAGTACATTTGGTTTTTAAAGATAATGTAAAACCGATACAACTAAAGCCACATCATGCGCCTTTCACGCTTATTCCAAAAATTTCAAACGAAATTCAAAGATTCATGAAATTGGGAAATTTAGAACCGGTAGAGAATGGGCAACACCCATTATTCCGGTATGAAAGAAAAACGGAGAAGTGCGTATTTGCGGTAATTTTAAACTAACAGTAAACCCGCAATTAGTAATTAAAAGGCATCCAGTACCTCTTAAAGAAAAAATTTTTAACACGTTAAGAATCGGAAGTGAATGCTCGCAAATAGACCTAAAACACGCACTTATGCAATTTGAATTAGATGACGAATCTAAAAACGCGCTAACAATTATTACACATGAAGGTTTATATCGATACACAAAGCTGGGCGAAGGAATAGCATCAAGTCCGGGAGAAGGTCAGGATATTCTCGAAGAAATTTTAAAAGGTATAAAACATACGGAAATTTACATTGATAATATTTATATTAACGGTCGAACGGACCAAGAACATATTGAGATTTTTACAGAGATTTTTGCGAGATAAAGCAGATCTACGCGTAAATTTAGATGAACGTGATTTTTTTAAAGCATTGAAATTTTAGGGTTTGTTATAAACGAGAACAGGTTAAACCCAAGTTCATCTAAGATAAAAGCAATTAAAGAAGCACCATCGCCAAAAAACCATAAAGAATTAGAAGCTTTTTTTAGGCTTAGTATATTTTTACGAAAAATTTTTAAAAGACAGGACAGAACACGTTTGCCCGCTGTACGCGTTACTTAAAGAGAAAAAATGGGTACCGTCAGATCGGTGTGAAAAAGAATTTAACTGGATGAAAAGTCAAATAACGTCCGAAAATGTGTTAGCATTATTTGATCCAGACATACAGCTAGTTTTAGCATGCGACGCGAATGACGTAGGCATGTCAGCAATTTTATCTCACAGGTACGATGACAGTACGGAAAGGCCAATAGCCTTCGCTTCAAAAATAATTCCGAAAAGCAAAATACATCGCGCTATAATTGACAAAGAAGCAGGAGCAATTATTTTCGGTTTTAAAAAATTTTACCAGTACATTATTGAAAACAGATCATGAACTGTCAAAGTTTATTTTTGGTAGTAAAAATATTTCAACAATGTTACACAGTATATATAACAAAGATGAGCGTATTTTTCATCAGGGTACACATACACGATCGAAGTTGTAAGATCAAAAGCAAACAGGAATGCGACGCGTTATTACGTCTCTCGATAGACGACAAAACATCTGTATTTCCTTCGGAGTACAGTAATTTAAATTATATTCAAAACGGTTGGTACATAATAGATTTTAATCAAGTAGCCAAGGAAACGTTAAAAGATTTAAAGCTTAAACAAATAATTGCATTTATAAAAAAAGATTGGCCGAAAATCAATAAATTAACGGAAACAGAAAGAGCATTTCACGCAAAATGCAATTAATTAGACATAGAAGTATACTGTATTACATGGTGTCATAGATTAGTGATACCTGAAACACTTAGAGAACAAATGCTACGGGACTTACATATATCTCACTTGGGTATAGTTAAAATGAAACGAGTAGCCCGAAACTACTTTTGGTGGCCGGGAATAGATTCAGATATAGAAGCATTAGATAATACATGTAAAATTTGCTTAGAAGCGCGACCGGATCCGAGAAAAGTACAGCTTTCACCGTGGCAATGGCCAAGTACACCTTGGACACGAATACATATAGATTTTTTAGGACCTTTTCACGGGAGTATGTTTTTAGCTATAGTAGATGCTCATTCGAAATGGCCAGAAATCATTAATATGAAGAAAGACACGACAGTGAAAAAACTGATTAAAGTAATAGATTCAATTTTTAGTAGATTCGGTTTGCCGAAAATTGTCGTTTGTGACAACGCTCCACAGCTAAAAAGCGAAGAATTTCGACAATATTTGAAAAGTCTTAGAATAAAGCATATTTTTTCAGCACCATATTTTCAAGTTACAAACAGAGCTGCAGAAAATTTTGTAAGAACCGTGAAAGGCAAAGTTGACAAAATGATACGAGACGGGCACAGCTTCGATTTTGCGTTAAATAGATTTTTATTTGACTACAGAACCACTGAACATACAACAACGGGAAAAACACCATAATTTTAAATGTTTAAACATGAACTTAGAACTTGTTTTGAATTATTAAAACCAGATGTAAAAACAAAAGTTGAATTGCAAAAGTTCAACCAAAAAAGATTTAGATCAGGGGATAGAAAGATAGAATTCAAAGTAGAAGACACAGTTTAGCTAAAGATTTTCGAAATTTTACCGATAAAAAAGCAGAAGCTAAAATTTTAGAAAGAATATCACCAATAGTTGACAATATTCAATTCAAAGATGGTTATATTACTAAAAGACACGTAAACCAAATTATAAAGACGCAAATAAAGTCAAATCTAAAAAGGTGAGAATTAGGCGAGAGCGAGTCTATTTCCAAAAATCAAGCAAACAAAAAATCTGTAACAGGCGAGCGTAAACAAAAAGACGCAGCGAATTAAAAAATTGTGAAAAATTGCGAGCGTAATAAAATTGTAAAAAAGAGTATGATGAATGACGAGAGAGAGTACATGGAGCAAGCGCAAGATAATAAGAAAAGTGCAGTAAAACAAAAAAGAGTGTGTCTTGTCGCACCAATCGCGTACGCTTCGTTGCGTACGCTTCGTTCATCATGTACGCCACTATCATTGCATACGCTACATTTATCGCGCACGCTACGTTGATCGCGTACGCTACGGCCTTCGCGTAGGCTAAGAAGAAGGAACACACGCTTGCGACAAAATGTATTTTGTGCTATATTTATCGCGTACGCTACGAATGAGGAACATCGAGTACGCGACAAAAATGTAGCGTATGCTATAATTATCACGTACACGACAAGTGCAGCGTACGCTACGCCTCATGCACTCACTGCCAAAAAATGCGTTACATTTATCACGTACAGTACGACCATTAGGTACACGGAAAGAAAAAAGAGGGGATAAACCCATACAATGAGTCACGGAAAAATCCCATGCAGAGCGCCCGAGTCAATCCTATCGCCACGACAGGATTATCCCGTCGCGCTCATGGGATTTGACTAGTGTGACGCAACAAAATGACTCACGTTCGTTAAGGTTCAGTAGGTCATGCGATTAGTAAATTATTTATAAAATTTTAATGAAATACTCAATACATACAAAATAATTGTTAAAAATTTATACTTTATTGTTAAAAAAAATTTAGTAAACCTTTAAACTAATCACACAATGAACAACGGTCTACGTGGACGCATTACATATATATATGACCAGCTGACAGCAGCCGCGTAGTCAAATGTCTAATCCCATGAGCGCGACGGGAAAATCCCGTCGTGGCAATGGGATTGACTCGGGCGCTCTGCATGGGTTTTTCCGTGGCTCATTGTATGGGTTTATGACCCTTTGACCCAAAGTATTGAATTAGGAGTCTCATTCTGTCAATTACTTCTCGGGCCCCTGTTGACTTGGTGGGGAAGATCCAGGTATACTTTGAGAAGGTAATAGAACGACGGGGCAATCCAAGCCCGGTCCTATCGCGAGTTGATCGACCGACTCATGATGGTACTAGATAAACTGAAAAAACTGCCAACTGCTCACGAGTTTCTGGAGTACCTGGTGCACCGCTGAACCATTACTCCAGCACCTGGTCGAGTAGAATCGATGATCAGGTATCATGAGCTCCGCACTGAGAAGCAAGTCCAGCACTTCTTGGGATTAGTGGGAACATTCAGAAAGTTGATCAGACACTTCGCGATGACAGCCAAACCCCACAGCGGCATGTTAAGGAAGTTCTCTGGCGTCGAGCAGAGAAAACCATTCACGGCCTTAAAGCAAGCCCTCATAGAGGCACCGGTTCTACAGTTATTCAGAAAAGGTATGAAGACCGAGCTGCACACCGATGCGTCAAAAGACGGAAACGGGGCTACTACATGAGCCGAAAAACCACATTGGCCGAAGAAAAATATAGTAGCTACGAGTTGGAAGTTTTGGCTATCGTCCGAGCGTTGCAGAATTTTTGGTGTTACCTGCTAGGAGTGTAATTCACCATCTACACCGACTTCAAGGCGTTCGAGAGGACCATGGAGAACGTGGCGCTCGCGCCTCGAATCAGCAGGTGGGTGTTAACCTTAGAGGAGTATAATCTGAAGGTCAAACATCGAGACGCTGGGAGGATGAAGCACGTGTAACCTCAATACGGGTGATCAGAGACTCAGTCGTAGATAACATCCGCCGTGCCCAGAAGGAAGATCCCGAGCAGAAAGCAGTCCATGCCTTGCTGAGGAAAGAACCGGACGAAAATTTCGGACTGAAGAACGGGATCACCTACAAGGTCGGCGTGGATAAGGACCGATTGGTCATTCCCCAGAGCCTCAGGCCCGAGCTAGTCTGGCAAGCCCACGAGACGGGAGATTTCTCGATGCAAAAGACTCTGGATCTACAGGCAAGATTTTGATTTTTGATTTAAGTTTATTATACCAAGCAGAGGGTTGCACCCTGTCCTGCTCGTTCAGATTTTACATTGGTGTACATTGGATGTGATTTATATATGAATTAAATAAAAGAGTTTGCATAAAGTTTTGACATAAGAAAGGTACAGTAAAGGTGATTTAATTTTCATTCTTGCACTGTGTAATTTCCAGTAGAAGGTATGCGCTGACGAGCTGTTTAACAGTGCACTAATGGAGGGGTGTTAGAGTCGGGCTAAAGGAGGATGGAGTACAGGTGTTAAGAGGCGGGAGAGGTGAGGGGGGATGATGGTAAGGTTTTCCGCATTTGCTCTCTGGACCCAGTCTGCACAGTCGATCACAAAAAGGGCGGTTTTGAGGGAGGTTTTGTAGGTTTGGAGCGAGTTGCTATTGTAGAAAATGGACCGGTGTTTGTTGATAGTGCATGAGGTTTGAATGGTGAAGGAGAAGTTGTATATGGATGTGCGAGGTGTGGAGTAGATTAGGGGTGGTCTAGGCCGTCGGTTTGAGCGTCTGATGAACTCCTCGCCAGGGTCCAGCCTGTAGTTTGCGTACAGGTGTGATGGTGTTTGGGAGGCTATAATGGAGTAGGCAAGGGAGGTATTTAGGTACTCGCGACGGGAGGCTGCAGAGAGCCAGTTGATGGAGAGGCGGTAGGGGGTAACATGCGCGGCGCGGGGGATGGATCCAAAAGCAAAACGAGTACAGGCATTGTGAAGGGTGTGGAGCTTTAGGTCTTGCTTTTGGGTGAGATGGGTTAAAAAGGGTGCGGAGAAGTCGAAAAGAGGGAGGATGAGTGAGTTTGCGAGAAGAATGCGTGTGGGGCAGGATAGTGCTTTGCGGAAGTGGCGGAGGGAATAGAGGGAGTAATTTACGCGCTTGGAAGTTTCATTTATCTGGCGGTTCCAATTTAGGGAGGAGGAGATGTGCGTACCGAGTAATTTTATGGATTTGGAGTAGGGAATGGTGTGACCATTTATGATAAGGGGGGGGAGGGAATTGAAGTCGATTTTCGATAGGTGGTGTTCACTGGCGATGATGATGAGGGTGGACTTGCTGGGGTTGAGGTGAAGGTGATTTGCTGCAGCCCAGGCGGCAACAGACTGGGCGTCGGAGAAAATGAGGGAGAGAAAATGAAGAAGTTGGGAAAAAGGGGCACGTATGTAGAGGGTGGAGTCGTCGGCATAAAATACATGAAGGGAGTAGAGTATGAAGAGGCAGAGGTCATTTATAAAGAGGATGAAGAGGAGAGGGCCAAGGACGCTGCCTTGGGGTACGCCAGAGGTTGCTGGGAGCCATGGAGCGTGAAGACCGTCTTGCGACCGGACGGCTTGGGTTCTACCCGTAAGGTACGAGTAGAACCAGCGCACCACGGTGTCCGAGCAACCTAGTTGACGTAGCTTGGAAAGGAGGATACGATGGGGGATGGTATCGAATGCTTTGGTAAAGTCGAATGAGATTAGGATGGTGACTTCGCCATGTTCTATGGCAGAACGTGCATCTTCGAGGATACTGAGGAGGGCGGTTTGGGCGGAGTGGTGTTTTTTGTAGGCGTACTGGGAGGGGTCAAGGAGGTTGTGACGGGTTACAAAGGTGGTGAGTTGTGATGCGATGATTCTTTCTAGGAGTTTCGATAATTGCGGGAGTAGGGCTATGGGGCGTGTATCAGAGGGGGTGCGAGGGTGAGGGGTTTTGGCTAGGGGGATGATGGACGATTTTTTCCATGAGGTAGGGAAGTGACCGAGTGAGAGGGATGTATTTATGATGTTTGTAATGGCTGGAAGAAGGGAGGGAAGGGCCAGCTTGAGCATTGAGGAGGTGATGTGGTCAGGACCCATTCCCTTTGGATTGTGCTGGCTGAACGTTTGCCAAACTATGGTTTCGTTCACCTGTGTGAATTCAAAAAGGGGGAGAGGGGGGATAGGTAGCGGGATGGAAAGGATGTCTAAGAGGTCGCGTGGTGAAAGGGGGGGGGCGATGATTGTGATACTGCAGCGTTGTGTGTGTTGAGTGTGGGGCTGTCGAAGATTGTAAGGGGAGAGGGTCGGCTGGGCTCGAGTACTCCGGTTTTGCGGATGGCGCGCCACTTCGCGGCATGATCGCTCTTTCCGTCTTCCACAATGGTCTTGATGTGGTCATTTTCCAACCTATCAAGGTCAGTTATGACCTGGTTCCGGAGAGCTTTATATTCGGACAGGAGGCGGGCAGAGCGGGATCTTGTGGCTCGTCTGTAGAGGTTGTCGCGACGGCTCATCTTATCTAGTATGGCGGGTGTGATGTAGGGTTTGACCAGGGGTTTTCTTTTAATAGTTTTCTGGGGCGCGAGGGAGTCAAAAACTTCGAGAGTGATGTCGGTGATTTTTGAGATGTTGAGGTCAAGTAAATCAGGGTTTGCGGGGGGGGGGGTGGGTTGTACGAGCAATTCGCGAGGCGTGGGGGTGGGGGAAAGATGGTTGAAAGTTTTGCAATCAGTAGGTTATGAAGTGTGGGTGGGTCTATGGATTTTAGTTTACGGACAGTTATTGTTTCAGCGATGGGAGGTGGGGGGTTGATGTTGAGTTTGACTGAAATGAGATCGTGGCCAGGAGTGAAGGGGGTTGTTGATTGGGAGAAGGATTTAATCTTGTCTAACGTGCGAGTGATGAACAGGTCGAGGCATGTATGATGGGTAGAACCATCATGCCATAGTGAATGATGGGTTGGCTTGTTGCTGACTAGGGTGAGGCAGTGTTCAGTGATTAGGTTGAGTAGGGAATGAGATGAGAAGGAGGGGGTGGACATGTCAACGTTGAAATCGCCAGTTAGAACGACGTTTTCATATTGTGGGAGAATAGGGGTGAGCGTGGAAAAAAAGTGAGAGGGGAGGGCGGTGTTGGGTGGACGGTAAACGACGGAAAGGAGTAATTTGGTGTGTTTAAGGTCGATATCTAGGGTCATGAATTCAGGGTGTGCCTGGTATGTTGGAGGTGTAGGTGATACGGAGACGATTGAGGGTGAGAAGTGGTTGCGGATGTAAATGGCAACGCCACCTCCTGGCTTTCCAACACGGTCGTGGTGGAGCAAAGTGTAGCCAGGTAGGTCGTACATATGGGTAGGGGTATTAGGCGGGATGAAGGTTTCAGTTAATGCTATTATGTCATAGTTTTCGATGGAGTTTTTGTGTCGTAATTCATGAAAGTGAGTTGAGAGGCGGTTGATATTGATGTGAGCAATGTAAAAAGTGCGTGTAGTGGGAGGGGGAGGGGCGGGGGAGGCGGGGGGAGGGGGTGGAGAAACTTCATGGGTGAGGGTTAGCTGAGATGTGCGGGCGATATTGGCGGGGGGGGGTGCATGGCGAATTGCTTGTATTTCAGGTTGAAGGTTGAGTGACAGGGTTGTCATGGTTGTTGCTGTCGTTGTTGGCTAGGGGGGGTTGGAGCGGGGGAATCTCGGTATCCAAATCGAGAAGTGAGGTGTTGGGAGATTGGTTAGGTGCAAGTGATTGTTTAAAAAGGTCGAGATCTTGTTCGGTGAAAATCTCGAAGGGCTTGCCATTTTGGGTTTTTCGCAGCAGGAGTTTATTTGTGTGGGTGACAACACCAGGGAGTTTGAAGTGTTTGGTGATCTCGCGGGCTCTTTTGGCGAGGGCGTGGAGGGAGGGTTTGCAGAAAGAATTCATGTAGATTGGGCGGGCGGTACCGTACCCGAAAATCTGGACATCAGTGACGTCGCGAAGTTTGGATTTGTTCATAATGACGAAATCACGGGCTTCAGGGCTGGCAAATTTTACCATGATGGAGTGGGGGTTAATTGTGGGCCGGGCAGGATTTTCTAGGGATTGGGGTGGTTTAAAAATCCAGGGGCGGGCATTGAGGATATGTTGAATTGCGGTGGGGCGATCGATATAGTTGAGGATTGCAGTGGCAGCTTTTAGGGGTTCGATGGGTGGAGCTGTGGGGATGCCGCTGATACGGATTTCGCAAGGGTCGGATTCCAGGAAGTGGTGCTTGAGGGTCGCAACTTCCGCCCTGAGGTCAGCGACTTCGGATGCGGTGTTTGCGACGGTGGACTCAAGTGAAGCTAACTTTTGGAGGGGGGGCGAAGAGGGATACGAGGTCTTTCATAGGTTGAGGGTTGTTGGGATTATCCATGAAAGCTTTGACGTTTGAGGCGAAGTTGGTGTCATGAGAAGGACTTTGGTTTTGAGGACGGGGGACGGTGGGACGACGGGTTTGGGGTTGGTGCTCTGGCGAGGATTCAGGAAGACGCTTACGAGGGTTTGAAGGGGTAGGTCGGGGGAATATGACGTTGGAAAGAAGGGGGGGTATGGGGGTGGGGCCGGGGTGATGGGGGGTAAGAGAAGAGGAGTTGTTTTGGTGGGTGCTGGAGGGTGGACGGGAGGAGCTTTGGCGCTGTGCAGAGGGCTGAGAATGTTGGTTGTATGCGGCCTGGTTGGGGTCAAAGTCGAGGTTATGAGTGTCGCAGTTTAAACAAAGGAATGGTATGTTATCAGGAAAGGATAAGGGAATACAGGTTGAATGGGAGAGGGAGTAGCAGTTAGTGCACTGTCTAGTGGGCTTACCACGCTGAACAATACGAGAGCAGGACGGGCAGATGGTGGAGTGGCCGACGAGCATTTTGGCCCCTAATCGGTGATGACCAGTTGGCAGCTGTGTTGGCGTGGTGGCCGGGTAGATGTGTGCAGGGGCGCCTGTGCTGGAATACCTTGGCGGGCGCTGTAGCGGTGAGGTGGCTGGGCTGGTTGCGGTGCGCAGCCGCGTGGTGGTAAGAAATTTTTAGCGGGCGGGTGGGCTGGCAACTGCGGAGCGATGAAGGTCCAAGGTGGCAGGCGTAGGTGCAGCTGTAGGTGCTATTGTTGTGGTGCGCAGCCGCACGGCGGTGTGAAGTTTTTGGCGGGCGGCAGGCTGGCAACTGTGGAGCGGCAAAGGTGCTGAGCGGCAGGCGGTGCCAACTGCGTGGGCACGAAAACCGTATGATTCCACCGGCGACTACTTAACCTCAAAACTTCCAGGCCAGATTTTCCGAGACCTCCAGCTCAATAATTACGGAGCGTGGCGAAAATTCCTGTGAAGCGCAAGAGCCAGAAAGGTCGCCGGAAAATCTGAAACAAAAAAACTCGCACGTGGCGGATGTGTGGAGGTGAGAAGAATGCTAAAGGTGAAGAGCGATGTATGAACGTTGCGCACTTACCAGTTGCGAGCAGACGACCTGGGACTATTGGATGAGGAAAACTGGACAACACGTCGACCAGGTTGTTCGCAACCGTCTGCGGTGCATCCTGAGGACATAGAAGAGTAGTAAGCAAGAGGGCCTCCTGCTACTCTCAAAGTCATTCCCGTAAATTCAAGTTCATTCATAATTGTCGCGTAAGTGTGTTCTTCATTATTAGCATATGGGATGAACGTAACTTACTCTAGATTTGTTGCGTACGCGATGTTCCTCCTTCGTAGCCTACGTGAAAGCCGTAGCGTACGCGATAAACGTAGCGCATGTTTTGGTAGTGAATGCATAAGGTGTAGCGTACGCTACACTTGTCGTGTACGCAATAATTATAGCATACGTTACATTTTTGTCGCGTACTCGTATGTTCCTCATTCGAAGCATACTCAATGAATATAGCACACACTACATAAAATCGCAAACGAGTTATCCTCCTTCTTAGCCTGGAAGGGTACGGCCACGGCACCAGCGTGCCATGTCATTGCAGAAAACGTGTCTTCGCGGGGGATTAAACAATTCGAGCGGGGAAAAATTAAAGTGGGGTCATCGTGTCTCCCATTCCCTAGTGCTACCTTTAGGGCAGACGCGAACGTCAAAATTTGATTGGTCTCGAGGACCAGTTTCCTATAAAAAGCGCTGCCCGAGCTCTCAGAGGGCACTTTTTTGGTACTCTTCTAAAAATTAACTTCAAATACTTAAAATATTATTTCCGGTCGCGTCTCGCGCATTTTTCATCTTTTACGAGGATTTTTCCGCGAGCGATATTTCAACGAGAATATTTCACGTGCTATGTAGTGATTCAACTTATGGTTTATCCGGTCGAAGTGCTTTTAATTTGGGTTGTTTATCCGGTGGAGGAATTATAAATAACTATCAACCATATCGTTGACATTGCTATCATTATTTATCCGATCGTCGTGTTTGATACAGCTATATATATCTGATAATAGTGAAAATAACCGTGCTGCCACGTAAGTTACAAAAAATTTAAAATTGATAGTAAATCATCAAATACTTTGGAGTAACTTTAATATAATGTTTAAGTACCCATCCTTCAAATGTTGGAAGTTAAGTTGAAATATTAAGAGATTACTCTCAAGAAGTTGGAATAAAGACTCAATGGTGAGAGCTTACTTTGAAATTTTGAAAATCACCCTCATAAGATGAGAGTGAAAAAGAAAAGACTTAACGATCAGAATTTACTCTCAAATTTTGAGAGTCACCCTCAAAAGTTGATAGTACAGTCTAATATTTGAGGGTGTGCTCTGAAATTTTGAGAGTCACCCTCAAAAATGAGAGTACAGTCTCAAATTTGAGAGTGAACTCTCAAAAGTTGATAGCAAAGACTCAACTTTGAGACTAAACTCTCGAAATTCTAGAGTTTACTCTCAAATTTGGTACTCTACTCTGAATATTGAGTCTTTTTCTCTCAAAATTGGGAGTTTACGCCCAAATTTTCAGGGTTTTTTCGTACGGGTCAACTCACATTTATTTATTTTTAGCTTAATTTAATTTTATATTTTGACTCACAGAACACACTTTTTAACATGTTTGAATTACCACACACGATATAAAAACTCCTTGATGATTTCCAGTAGTACTTAACAATTTTTGTTTTTAAACATGAAAACTTCCAAGTAATAAATATTCCAAGATCAAATAAAAAACGATCCATTTTTTCTTTATTACATTAGATTTTTTTTATAGGTTTGATGATTTAAACGACCTTTATTCAATACCCAAAACAAAGCAAAATTTTTTCGCAAAGTTATCATTGTTTTTTTGAGTTACAATAGATTCAAGCAAAGATAAATTAATATTTATCTGATGTTTTTCTCAAAGATTCATGAATAATGACTTAAATAATTGACTTCATTTTTCTTTCAACTTTCTGTTAATGTAGCTGATTTCGCATGGTATATATAACCTGGCTGCTAACTGCACTCGGATAACCGCATCCACCATGTAAGTATTTAAGGCGCTCTACAGTAAATGCTCGCTGAAATTGTGCACAATTACACATTATTGTGTTTGTCTTCCAATCAAAATTTTATCAAATTCGGCTTTTGATTTAAATAATTTTATGTAAATACTAACTTTTTTAAAATAAATTATGTAAAAACTATATTTTTTTCATTTGTATTCGTAAAAGAATGAAAAAACAGATTCATTATGATAAAAAAAAAAAATTAGAACCCTCGGCAGAAAGGAAACTTCTAACTAGTAAAATTGGATGGAATATAGAAGTGTCATCGTAAGAAAAACAAAGTCGTGGCGTTTTTCGTAAAAACCGTTTTTGTAGTTTAATATTCTTCGAAGAAAATTTCATAATTATAGGAAATATTTATTGAATTGTTAAGAACCATACCTGATCATACGTTAGCAGCTAACAAAGTTGAATCGAATTATTCTAATTTGGCATTGTGTTGGGAAGCGAACAATAATTTCACTCAATTTGAATTTCTCTTGGCCATCGCTCTCTCTCTCTCTCTCTTTCTTTTTCAAGACCATTCTCAGCTCTTTCTTTACCTCATCAATACACCAGTCAACTCTTGTTTACGTTTTGAATAAATATTATCAAATCAATAAGAAGTTTTGACTTAATTGATTTTTCTCACACTTATTAATTTCATTGCACAGAAATTAAAGATCTTGGAATTTCTCAGTTTATAACCTATGATATTTCCTCATTTAATTTCGTTCTTCAAAATATGATTTTTTTTTGTTGACTAATTCAACTTATTGTAATTGAAATTTTTTTAAAAGGAGTTGTAACGGGGTATTTCTAAGAAAAGAGCCTGCCTTAAATAATCAAGAGAGTTTCCTGGGCCCTCCCGTTACAAGGAAATTCTTTCTAAAAATAATTCGGGGAAACACTCCTTAATCTGGGGTCAGGGTTTCCACGGAGAGAAAACCTCCGGGAATGGTTGGTGAGCTAGAGAGAGAAGAAATAAATTATTACAAAAATTTTAGGTTAATTTCATTTATTCTTGTCTACCAAGAAATCATTGTCTACATTTACAAACAAAATTTAATTTGAGAACAAAGGAATATAATTGAAGATATTGTCTACGAAATGGCGGGATGCCACGTAAAGGAAAATCGCATTTATTTATTGTTTAAGTGTACGCGAATAAATTTTTATTTATAAAAACCGCAATCAAAAAGAACAACAAAAAAAAACATGCTTTTCCAACTTTCCATTAAATGATATATGTTTGAGATTTACCGCCTTTTATTGCCACGTGATTGGTCATGCGAGCGACCCACGCCAGAGCTGTCCAGAGTGACCAGTTTCCGCCCTCGCCAGTCTTGCTGCGACCGTGATGCCGCGACCACGCATCACGGGACTCAGCGCCGTCGTCGTAGATCGACCGCTTATCTACGACGATTCCACCTAGTTTCCCAGAGGTAGAGTGCCACCCGGTCAAAACGGCGTGACCACTCTCCTCTATTGTAAACCTTAGATACCGATAAATAAATTCACCAAAAGTTAAAGTTTTTAAATGCCAGTGTTACTTATTTGAAGCCCAGTGATTTCCTGCCTTCTCCTCGTCCCTTTTCGCTCGCGTTAATTTTCTATATTTCTCAAACATTTGGCATCCCTTGTGGGGAAAAGTTCCCCGGAAAAAGCGCGTCGCGAGTGAAAATAGAAGAGAAGTGCATCGACGCCGCCAGTTTCATAACCGCAAACGGCAAAGACGCCTCGCCGGAGAGCCACGTGAAGCTTCGCGGCCATATTGGAAAAGGGAAGGAGTCTCGCCTACAGCACGAGCCACGGAGCAATAAAGACGCCCAACGGCCCGACCAAAAACTAAGACGACGGTGGATCGGAAGGCGACTCGGCAACACCGCTTGCCATCAGCTGAAGACCATCGGCCTGCTACATCCCTGCCGCACTGCAGCCCCTCTGCAGTGGGAGAGAGAGAGAAGGCACCTCGACCAGCTGACTCCGCTAATACGGTGGGTCCGCTCCAAGTCGCAAACTTGTGTTGCGCAATTTAATAATTTCAATTTTTTCTTGTATTTGTTTAGCCTTGGAACTGTGTGGGTAAAGTTAGCTGCATTGTTCTCCATTCTATTTTGCCTTTTTCTTAAATTTATTTATTTTTATCCTTCCAAAACAAATAGTCAGTTGACCCAATTCCTCAATAATTGAGTACAGCTGTTACTATTTTGGTAAACAATTGATTATTTTAGGGTCAAGTGACCAATAAAATTAGGAATAATTTTTTCAATGTTTACTTTGTTAATATTGAGCTCACCTGAAAACTTAATTTCATTTTATTTTGTTCCACCTTATCTGACATTATTGAATTTGCAGGTGAAACTACCTGTTAAACTGAGGTCCACGCTTACTGTCCAACCACATCTGAGCAACCTTTGGCACCTGTGGGAGCAAGCGAAGGGACTTTCTTCACCAACTGGTAGTCCTCGAGCCCTCGTACAGCTGCAGCAGCACTCCCAGAGTTCTTCGATAGCCTTGGGTTTAAATGTACTGTTTCTTATGGTTGTTAGAGTCAGCGTTGGAATCAATTTTTTGCCAATCTCCTTAGTATAGTATAATCAAATTATTTCTAGTAGCCAATCTCTTGTTGATTTTTTTTCAAGTTTATATTTTAAAAAATTCTAATTGAATTTTTTTCATTTTTAGGTATTTGTCAAGATTAATAATCAAATACCATAAACCACCTACTCAATCATAGTTTGTTCTCTTGAATAACCTGGTTTGTCAGTCATCGACCAAGGATATCCAGCTTGTTTGGATGGTTTCAAGCTTTTTTATTTAAAAAGTTTAGCCTGGCAGTCAGGTGACTGCACACTACTAACCTATTGACAACCCTTCTTTACCTACTTTAGTTGCTCAGTTTTCTATTTTTTATTTACACTTTGTCACTCAATCTTTCATTCCTTTTCTGTCCCTAGTTAATTAGTTTTCCTTCATTTTAGATTGTATTTCAATTTAAAATTATTTCTTCCTGAACGATTCATAAGTTTGAGTTTTTCTTTTTATTCCTTTATTTAAGGAATAATTACCTCATCTTAATTGTATTTCAATTAAAGATTGTTCCACCAATAATATTCATATGTTTGAATATTTTTTTAGTTTCTTTTATTTAAAGAATAATTGCCTCATCTTAATTGTATTTCAATTAAAGATTGTTCCACCACTGATATTCATAAGTCTGAATATTTTTCAGCATTCTTTTATTTAAAGAATAATTGCCTCATATTAATTGTATTTCAATTAAAGATTGTCCTACCACTGATATTCATAAGTTTGAATATTTTTTCCATTCTTTTGTTTAAAGAATAATTGCCTCATCTTAAATTGTATTTCAGTTTAAATTCTATTCCACCAATAATATTCATATGTTTGAATATTTTTTCAGTTTCCTTTATTTAAAGAATAATTGCCTCATTTTAAATTGTATTTCAGTTTAAATTCTATTCCACCAATAATATTCATGTGTTTAAATATTTTTTCAGTTTCTTTTATTTAAAGAATAATTGCCTCATCTTAATTGTATTTCAATTAAAGATTGTTTCACCAGTGACATTCATAAGTTTGAATATTTTTCCATTCTTTCATTTAAAGAATAATTGTGTTTCAATTTACATTTTCACCACTCATGTTTTTTTGCCTTGTCCAAATCGCCTCAAGTTTAGAAAACAAATTTAAATTGTGTTTCAATTTAAATCTTCCCAAGCCAAAAGATAGTTTTAACTTTTACCTATTGATTTATTATTTCAAATACCGCCCTACCTTGCAAAATGAAAAAACCAAATTCATTTGCGCGAATCCTTAGCAGGCAAGCTATAATCCGAAATCGAATCGTCACTCATTTCGAAATATTTAAGCAAAAAGGAACCTTGATGATTCACGAGTTAGCAGAGAAGCGCATCCTGCGTCTCGAACAACTCTGGCAAGAGTTTATCCAAAATGATAAAAGTTTAAGAAACTGCCGGGATGTAGACCGTGGCCACGACTACTTCGTCAAAGACATGTTCTACCATACGCAGGACACCTTTGATGACGTGTGGTGTGACTACATCCAATTTCTTAAAATTAAGCCACCTGTGACTCCCTTAGTCCAGTTTTTGATATCACCCATTGAGAACGAGCCACCTGAACCGCTTGAGTTTCAGGACCTGGCTAATTATTTTAAAATTCAGCTACCTGCGACACCTCAAGTCCAGGCCTCGGCTACTCATGTCGAAGTCCAGCCTCCTGATCTAATCCATGTTCAGACTCCGGCACCAATCTACGAATTCAAGTCCTTGATTAAGGCACAGCCACCTGAACCACCTCAAGTTCGGGCTCCGGCGATCCCCTTCAAAATGGAATCACCTGAGACATCTCAAGTCCAGGGTCCAACGAACCTCTCCAAGAGCAAGCCACCTGCGGCTGTCCTGGCTCAGGCAACGGCTAGCGCTTTCGAAAAACAGCCACCTGAACTACTTAGAGTTCAGGCTTCGGCTGCACCCTTCAAAATTCAGCCCCCTGCGACACACTTAGTCCAGGCTTCAGTTATACACTCCAAAATTCAGACACCGGCAACGTGTCTTAAAGCTCAGCCACCTGCGACAATTAAATTAATTAAAGTCCAGACGCTGGCTACCATGACAAAAGTACAGCCATCTGAACTAATCCAGCTTCAGGCACCGGCTGTACTCTCAAAAATAAAGCCACCTGAACCACTCCATGTTCAGGCCCCAATCACGATCTCAAGCGTTCAGCCACTTGAAGTAACTCAACTTCAGACCCTGGCTGTATCATTATTTAACTGTTGGGTTTTCGACCCAGGAATTTTCCTTGGACAGAGCATCAGGCTCTTACCAAAATTGCCCAGTAAGCCTCTACGTTTGATCGTACGCTTACTAACCACCCTAGACTTACAATTATTTTTATATATTACTTAATATTATTTTTATTTTTATTATGTTCACAGATATTATTAATCGACTACAGTCGATTAAGGCGGGCGGAATGTTTGAGATTTACCGCCTTTTATTGCCACGTGATTGGTCATGCGAGCGACCCACGCCAGAGCTGTCCAGAGTGACCAGTTTCCGCCCTCGCCAGTCTTGCTGCGACCGTGATGCCGCGACCACGCATCACGGGACTCAGCGCCGTCGTCGTAGATCGACCGCTTATCTACGACGATTCCACCTAGTTTCCCAGAGGTAGAGTGCCACCCGGTCAAAACGGCGTGACCACTCTCCTCTATTGTAAACCTTAGATACCGATAAATAAATTCACCAAAAGTTAAAGTTTTTAAATGCCAGTGTTACTTATTTGAAGCCCAGTGATTTCCTGCCTTCTCCTCGTCCCTTTTCGCTCGCGTTAATTTTCTATATTTCTCAAACAATCTAGAAAACCTTACTTTTACCCATAATTCCTATTTCCAAAATGGCCACTTCAATTACTCTCTTTTTTTTTTTATTTGCTTTCCAACTCTCAGTGTGCAGTGGATTAACCCAGGTTTTTTTTATAATCTGGTATCAACCTAGCTGTAAATAAATAAAAAAAAATGTCTACAACTCAAAAAGAAAAAAAAAGAAAAACTTAAAACAAGTCTACGAAAGGAGAACTTAGAAATTTAAGATCACACTTTCAAAAAACATTACCTCACACTGTGGCTACTGAGAACAGAGTGACGCTCCCCGCGTCTCTCTGACTCGACTTCCTTCTTCACCATCCCCTCCAAACACTCTCCGCCAATCAACACAAATTAATCTAATTAAGCCTCATTCACACTCGAGGAACAGTCATATGTCCACCAATCAGACACATTCACGCCACAACACCCAATCACGCTCCCGTCTACAATCTTCTTTATTGCGGGACATGACCTGATGACAGTCACCCTTGACATTCAAACCCCCCAAGTTTTGACGAATGACTTTACTTTCAGGGACTTCAAATCTGTTGATGCTAGAGCTTTGAATCAATTTTTGCTAGGGTGTGATTGGTCAGTATTCACGGATGAAACGCAGTCGCTTAGTGAGAGGGTGGGTTGCTTGTACTCTAACCTCAACGCTGCTCTTGATATTTTTGCTCCTCTGAAAACCCTCAAACAAAGAAAGAATCATCATCCGTGGTTTACTGCATACCACCGTGACCTATTGACTGAAAGAGACAGACTCTACAGACGTTACCGACGCTCGAGACTCGATATTGAACTACTTTTATACAGGCAAGCGCGTGATTTTGCACATGAGAGGATTGAGTCTGCGAGACTCGACTTCTATTGGCAAAGGCTTAAGAACATCACTGATCCTCAACAGCTCTGGAAGGAACTAAGGCATCTTGGTATCTCTTCCAAAGCAGACTCCAATCTGGGTAGCTTCTCGGTGGAGGATCTCAATGCTCACTTTGCCTCTGTCTCTTTTGATAATATGGCACCAGATCTCTCTCTTTTTCTGAATAACTTGAAAAAAGAGACAGATCATGGTGGCTTTGCGTTTGTGGATGTGACGGTGGACGAGATAGCACGCGTTATGTGCCAGTCGACATCCCAGGCGGTGGGCATTGACTCCCTACCGCAGAGCTTTATTCAGTCAGCCTTTCCTTCCATTGGTCCTTTCATCTGCAATATTTTTAATACTTCCCTATCCACATCGACCTTTCCTGAGCAGTGGAAGAAGTCAATAGTGATCCCTCTCAATAAGACACCCTCTCCGTCTTGTCTAAATGATTTTCGTCCTATCTCCCTGCTCAGTTTTATGTCGAAGATCCTTGAGAGACTGGTCCATGACCAGATTACTGCCTTTGTTGAATCGCAGGGTTTGATGGACGATTATCAGGCGGGCTTCAGAGCAGGGCATAGCACACAGACAGCATTATTGAAACTCACGGAAGACATTCGGGTGGGTATGGACAGAAGACAAATGACCGCGCTGTTGCTTTTTGATTTTAGTAAAGCCTTCGATTCGGTCTCGCACGTAACGTTGCTCAGGAAGCTACAGTCCTTGGGTTTTTCGCATGGGGTTTTGAGATGGGTTGCCTCTTATCTGGTTGGCCGCTCGCAAGCAGTAAGGGCAGAGGACGGCAGTTTTACTTCTTTCCGCCCCCTTAATAAGGGCGTGCCCCAGGGCTCCGTGTTGGGTCCTCTGCTCTTCCTTCTGTTTGTTGTTGACATAGCTTTAGGCCTTGGCCCTGGTGTCTTTCATGTGATTTATGCGGATGACCTGCAGATTTACGTGCGGGGCCGACTTGAGGACATTAATGCCACTCTTGGAAGACTGAGCCGGGGTGCTGAACACATTGCTGACTGGGCTGCCACTAATCAGCTGGTGTTGAATGCTGGTAAGACCAAGGCAATGATTTTTGGGACCCCGTTCTATGTCAATGCCTTTAACGATTTGGGTATTCGAGACCTGCGGTTTGGTGGCTGCTCAGTCCCGTTTGTCCCCTCTGC
Organism: Encarsia formosa; assembly: GCA_038277355.1. Classification (NCBI taxonomy): domain Eukaryota; kingdom Metazoa; phylum Arthropoda; class Insecta; order Hymenoptera; family Aphelinidae; genus Encarsia; species Encarsia formosa. The sequence goes on along the minus strand of CM076185.1, from coordinate 48,198,998 downwards.
GCGTAGTTTGGGGGTGGTGCTGGACTCTAAGCTGAACTGGAAAGACCATGTTCGGTATGTTTGTCGTAGAGCCAACTCTCTTTTGTACCGTCTTAACCATTTCAGACGCAGCACCACCTCTGAACTGCGTAAACACCTCGTGCAGACCTTGCTTTTTCCTATTATTGACTATTGTTCACTGGTGTACTGTAATATCTCGGGTGGGCAGGATCTCATACTACAGCGTTTGCTCAATCGTGGGATCAGGTACATCTTTGGGATTAGAAAGAGTGATCACGTTACACCCTACCGACGTGAGCTTGGCTGGCTTCGAGTAGCGGGCCGCAGGGATTATTTTGCTGCCTGCTTGCTCTATAGAATCCTTCTCACAGGTACTCCCTCCTATTTGGCGAATTTGTTTGTTGAGAAGCTCAGCTCACGTCCCTTGAGAATGGCGAACCCGCATGCACTTGATTCGTTGATTGTCCCCTTTGCTCGTACGGACTGTCTGAAACGATCTTTTCATATACTGGCTACTTACTCATGGAACACACTACCCCCTCATATACGCCAATCATCATCCCTGTCCAGTTTCAAACATCTCGTCAAAACACATATTTTTACTGCTGAGGGAGAAGACTGAGTCTGGTACGCCGTTGTTAAATTGTGTACCTGTTGCACATTCATCTAACTGTTACTAATGCTATTATTATTATTATGATTATTGTTTATTACTGTTATTGTTATTTTATATTATCTATCTATATTTACATACCTTTTATATACCTTTATTTTATTTATTTTATTTTATTTTATTTTATTTTGTAATTTTAATTTTATGTATAACTTTTTCACCTTGTGTATTTTGTACAACATAATGTACAATTAATAAAATCATCAAAATCAAAATCAAAAAAATCTTCCGGTGGCGATCGCCACGCCACCTATAGTACGCGCGAAAATCCGAAATAAAGAATAAAAATAATGCACACGAGGCACTCACCGCGTTAACCTATTCCTCGCGCACATACTCTCTCTCTCGCTCTCCCCCATACTGTCACTCACGCCCGTGTCTACTGTGGTGAGCGTGCGCGCACGCGCTTGGCGACGCAGTTGCACGCGCCGCGCACCTCCTCCGTCGCCGAAAACTCCCCGACGGAGAATCGGAACCCGTGTGTGGTGTATGTGTGTGTACGTGCGCGCCCTGGGCCGGGAGAGCCTTCCCGGGTGGTGAACATGTGTGTGTGTGTGTGTATGTGTCGTGCGCGCACGGAAAAAAAAGTTACCAGATAAACCCGTGTTAAAGTGGAACGGAATAGACCCGTCGCCAGCGCGCTGGTACATCCGATACTTAGGCGATTCGACCCCAGCGTCTCGACAGAATGAACCCGTGCGCAGTAGGAGAGGGACAATCCTACGCAGAGGCAGGTTGAACCTGCCTCCCGCGTAGGATTTGCACTTAATCCGCATAATATTTTGGAGCAAACTCAGGATGCGTACTATAATATATATATGTATATAAAGCGTTAATGTATATGTGCGTGCCAAAACTCATTCGCATCATGCAGAGATTGTTGCACACGCACGTGCATGATTTAATTTAAGTTGTAGATTTCTATAGTGTATAAAAATCATGAAGGAATAGTTTTTGGAAAAATTAAGAATATTATAAGTAATGATGGTGGAGTTTTATTTCAATTAAAAGAATTCAAAACTTTTTTTTTTAGCAGTCACTATCAGGCGTATCGCGTAACATCTGATATTGATGAAGATGATGTCTTCCTTGATGTAAATAAAATGCCTAAATTACCTCCTTGTTTGTACATAAAAAAATTTGAGGAAGAATATATAGCGACACGGTATAAGCTGACTTAAATAACAAAAGCTGTTTTTGCTGTAAAAGTTATAAATATTAAAGTAAGTAGTGTATAATAAAAAACTGGTTTTAAAATAATTACTCTTTTTTTTTTCAATCCAATCACTCGTTTTATTTTTAACTTGCAGAAGTTTAAAATATTTATTTTAATCCGCTATATTTTGATAAGTTGAATACTATATCATAAAATAACACAAAAAAAAAATTTGCACTCTAAAAATTCGGTTATCAAAAACTTTTTGTATGAAAGTACAAATACAATTCAGTACACAGTTTTTATGGTATTTGTTTCAAATTTAATCTGAGAAATTACCATTTCTTTAAACGAAATAAATACTTTGATAATATATGCATTTCCAGGCTCTGCAACAAAATTTTTCTACTGCAACTTGTTTACGTTATTCGTAATACTCATCATTAATAAAACAAACAATTATAACGATTTCATATGCATGACGCATATATATTTCCATACATATATAGTACGCATCCTGAGTTTACTCCAAAACATTATGCCGCTTAAGTGCAAATCCTACGCTAAACTACAGGTACTAAAGGTTCAACCTGCCTCTGCGTAGGATTGTCCCTCTCCTACTGCGCACGGGTTCTTTCTGTCGAGATACTGGGGTCGAAGCGCCTAAGTATCGGATGTACCGGCGCGCTGGCGACGGGTTTATTCCGTCCTGCTGTGCACGGCTTTGACGTGTTTCTTTTCACGGGTTCATCTGGTAACTTTTTTTTCCGTGCGCGCCGTGTGCTCGTGTTGCTACAGCAGCGTTCAGCCGACGGCGACCGTCGCCACGTGGTCGGCTTCTGCTGTGCGAGAAAGCGGCATGGTTATCACCTGGGAAAGTAAACAAACAAATTAATTATTTCACGGTTTCCCAGGTGACCTGACACTGCCAGGTAAGAAAAATAATTTACGAGGGATTCACTCCCTCGCAGAGTCTAAATAAAAAGTTATACGCTAAATTGTCACGGTCGGTGAAAACATCCGTCCACACGATCGATATTGATTATCCGTGTGGACGTGGGCCAGCAGCTGGCGGACCATTCCGGAACAGACCGACCGTTAGAGGTCGGACCGGGTAGAACGGGACTGAACCGCGCAGGTCGTGTGTAGAACGTTAGCACGGACGCTCGATTTTCTTTCAACGTCAGAGAGAAAAAGTACTGTAATCGCGAGTCGCGTTGAGGTTTTCGTTAAACACGACATCGCGAGGAATGAGTGCTGTAAAAGAGTGTGTGCTGTTTTCGTAGACCACCCGTCTTCGCTTGGAGATCTCCACCCGCGCCTGTAAAGGTTTGTGTAACCGCGTTCGAGTGCAGATAGAGTGAAGGAGTGTGTCGCGTTAAGGGAGAGAACTTGTCGATTTTTCTCTCCCTATCTGGATTTATTTCCGAAAGGTTCTATGCGTGAATTCTTGTCAGAACTCATCGTAGAAACTTGCGAGCCGGCGCGCGTAGTCGCCCGGCAGATTGTTTTGTTTACATTCGACTCTCTTTGTTCGGCCACTCTCGCGATCGGCCGAACTTTAGATTTTAAATTCTAGGATCGCGACAATTAATTTTTGTATTATTATTTTTATTATTCTTGTTGTTAATAAATTGTGAATTAAAATTAATTGTTGTTCTAGAGTCGTCATTAAGAACCGAGTCTTTTCCTCCGTTCGGCTTTTCCTCATTTAGGGAATTTATTAATTCCGGGAAATTTGTTTTGTCTTGATTTTAGCTTGGGGAATAGCCCTGCCCACTGCCAGCATTCAACAGCTAGTCCGCGTACGCGTCTCCCCAAGCATGTCTACTTAATTATTTGCAGGTACTGGCAACGGCTGCAGGAGTACTCAGGAGCGAGTACTCAGGAGTTTTATACTTGTACAGTTGCTGGTCCGACAACGCGGATCATCGTTGTTTTTCCCCGGACGAGCACTGTTACAAAATATAATAATCTTTTTTTAAAAATGAATTAATGAAAGAAGTGAAATCAAAAAATTTATTACGGACGACTTGAGGCCGAATTACTTATTATTTAAAAATAATTTTTCTTCTAAAAGATGATCATATTATGTTGAATCACCTTCAATATACGTAAAGTTAACAATTTTTCAATTATAGCACATACATGGGAAAACACATGCAAATTGCACACAACTCAAACACTTTTTAAAATTAAAAATTAAAATATGTTGTTAAGAAACACACTGAGCATTCAAAATATAATTTAAAAAATACAGGTATCAATGATTTTTTTCGAGATAATTTAGTTCAAAGAATATTAAATTTTTACAGGTCAAGTATAGCCATACATTGTGATTTAGTTGATTTCTAACTTAATTACAACATATTTTAATTTCAAAAAGTGTTTGAATTGTGTGCAATTTGCATGTGTTTTCCCATGTATGTGCTATAATTGAAAAATTGTTAACTTTACGTATATTGAAGGTGATTCAACATAATATGATCATCTTTTAGAAGAAAATTATTTTTAAATAATAAGTAATTCGGCCTCAAGTCATCCGTAATAAATTTTTTGATTTCACTTCTTTCATTACTTCATTTTCAAAAAAAGATTATTATATTTAGCGTATAACTTTTTACTTAGACAACTTTTAAAAAAACAAATCGCCGTAAATATTACTTTTTTAAAAGTATTTTTTAAAGATCATACTTAGCGTATAATTTTTATAAGTATATAAAGCCCTGCAGGCTTTCACGGCAGTCGGTTTAAAAAAAACCAAATCGCCGTTAAAGCCTGCTTTAGGATACTGTAATTTATAAATAAAATTGTTATTGTTTTTAAATATTGTATTCTCTCTCTTCTGAAATAACCCTCCCCTACCATATTACTCCGGCATAAAAAAAAATAAATTAATAGACCGGTCAATCCGGAACACATTGAGCAAATGTTTGAGTGTGTGTGTCCTCTTACGCACACAAACGTTTGCTCCGCGCCAAACTGCTTAGAGAGGAGGCTATTACCAGTAGCGCCCTGCAGTGCTGTTCATTTTTATAGGTCCCTATAAGAAGGAGAGCACGAGAGACAAAGAAAGAGAGAAAGAGAAACGAGAGACCTGACAAAGCCCAAACTCGAGGTAGATGGCGTGTGCGCCGTAAGCAAAGTCTGTGTATCACACATACAAAACACTTAACTTGGACTACTTCGAAAATCTATATACAGTCTTTCTGCAAAATTTTTTCTTACGCTGCACACGCCATCTACCTCAAGTTTGGACTCAGTCAGGCAGAAGATTATAGATTATCTAGGCAGTCTGGCGTGGCCTCATCTCCACCAACCAATCACAGTGCAGCATTTCCCCTACTCCTCAATAAACAATTACTCCAAAGTGGGCGGGGCTTAATTAAACAAATAATATACCTATATAGTATACGGTGTAGTTTACTTATATGTATTGCATGTGTATTAGTATATCTAATAATACATATTCTTTGTCTTATTATACCTGTATACATTGAGAGTCTGACTGTACTAAGTAATTTTCCGTTACTTCAAGAAAAGTGAAAGTAGCCAGGTGAGGGGTTGATAATCATTTTTGTTTACCCCCCGAAAAGGTGGTCGACCAATAACAAGAAGGTAAGTACGGGGAGTGGTTTATAATAAATTTGTATGTTACCCCCTACCACAAGGCTTGAAGGAATAGAGTAAGGCTTAAAAGAAAGGGAATGTCTGTTTAGGTCCCCTCTCTCACGCTTGAAGCGACAATCACTTGACCTCCTGGATTAATTACCTTAAAGTTGCGTTCGAATGCAGTGAAAGTATATGAGCCTGCTTAAAGTTATAATCTGGATCCACTGAAAGAGAAGAGCTAATGAACTCGATTGACCGCTGAGGTGAACCCTACGGTTTGAAGTATCGTAATCTCCTTACCCATAATATACACAATTTAGAAAAGCTGATCTGATTTTTGACTTAAGGGGATAGTATGGTCAAACGAGCGAAAAAAATGCTTTTTTTGACGATTTTTAAAATGAAATCAAGCTAACCAAGTTTATTGTAAAATATATTACTTTATTGAGTAACATTTAAGGGGCAGTGAAAGTAGATAATTTTTTATTCCTTGTTTATTAATTTTTTCAATAACTTATTTATCAATATAAAAAAAAATAAAAAATAAAATCGGTACCAGCAAAGTTTCTTGCGCTTGATCAACATAATATGAATCAATCTGCAAAATTTTGAAATCGAAGTTTTAATTATTTTCGGCTTACCATTGTCAGTCATTTTTACAAAACACTGTTTTTCAAGCAAAATTTCGATAAAATACGGCTGACAAGGTTTTTCCAAATGTAATCAAAATTTTGATTTGAAATTTGGCAGAAAGTTACATTACTTGTATATCTAGTGCAAGTATCTCTTCATTTTCAATAATATTGTTTACTGTTTAAGTTTGAGATCAATATTTAAGTTATTTTAGTTCTTCTTTAACACAATATCTTTGATCTGATTTTGATAGTTCTTATATATTATTATTTTTTTAAAAAACCAAATAATATTATTGAAAATGAAGAGATACTTACACTAGATATACAAGTAATGGAGCTTTCTGCCAAATTTCAAATCAAAATTTTGATTACATTTGGGAAAACCTTGTCAGCCGTATTTTATCGAAATTTTGCTTGACTTGTCATTTTCACAAAACAGTGTTTTGTGAAAATGACAAGTGTAAATAAACATTAAAAATTATCATTTTGTGTATAATAACTGCTCAGTCGGTAAGGCAGGAATATTATCTACCGATTGAATAGACGTCGCAACTATAGTCTATAATTCGAATCCGAAGAATTCAAATAATATATTTAATTAAAATAAGCTTACTTTAGATTTATACTGAATTGTTAACGAAAGGTAAAAACATTTTAAAAAGTATACTTTATACATAGCAATTATTACAAAAATAACGTTTTCTTTTCAAAGATTAATTGTGTTGAAAAATTTGTAAAATTTTAAAGCTTATGGTGATTTTCTGTAAGATTTTCTTCAATTTAAAATTAAATTAGTTAAATTATTATTAATTTAGTGTTTTTGTTCAAATTTACCTGTAATACTGAAAAAAAATATCAGATTAAGGCATTAAATTATGTAAAATCATGAAAAATCGGTAATTTTACAATGATTAAAAAAATGAGTTATTTGCTTGTGGTTTGAACAATTTTGCGCCAATCAACTTGAAAATTTTTTTCGTTGATTTTGAATACTAAAAAGAAAAGAAAAAAAATTTACAATATTTTCGGATGTTTTTAACTGGTTGAAATATACTACGCAAGTTTTTAAAAAAGCGAAAATTAGCTGTTTTTTGAAAAATGAACTTTTTAATAAAAATGGAGGTAAAAGTTAATTTTTTTATTGAATTAAAGTTAAGTAAAACTTTTTCTTTCCAGTTTTTATGTAGTTTAAGTGAAAAAAAAAGTTTCAGGCATTTATAAAAATACTTAAGTGTTTGCAGTCGTATAAAAGCACAAAAATTTAAAGACTGAAGTATGAAATTTGGGGGTGCTCTATAATTTTGATCACTACTATATATATACACCAATTTTTAAACGTTCCAAAACTTTACAAAGTTTAATATTAACTATTTGTGAAGTGAGGAGGAGCTTGTGAAAAAAGTTAGAAACATTTTAAATTTTTACAACTTGACCTTGGCTCTTATGAGAAAATTAATAATCTTGCAATTACTTAATTTATAGCTCACAGATTTGAATGCAGCTTTGCACAAATATAAAAAAAAAATGAGACTTTGGTTATTCTTTTTTTCAAAACATTCATAAAGGGTAACCCGACAAAATCTACGAATCAAAATCTACGAGGACACAATCTACGAATCAAAATCTACGTGTACAAAATTTACACGTACAAAATCTATTAAATAAGCTTAATTTCTTATAATTTAATAGTTATTCAGTCTTAATTTAATTTCTAATGAAACACTAACGGGTTATTTTTTAAAACAATGCGCGCCGTGGGGCCCGAAGGGCCCCTGCAGAGGTGCGCCATAAAATTTAGTTCCAACCAAAATCTACATTGAATAAATTTCTTTCTGTTAAAAGGGAATGTATAATAATATATATTACCTTAAATTCTTATTATTCAATAGTTATTCAGTCACAATCAACATGATGATGATGATGATGGATTCAAATTTAAGTTTGTTTACGTTTAGTGTTGACGTAAAATTTGGAACGTAACATTTGTTTGATGATCGTTTGAAAAGAGTAGTGTTAACCTTTAAAAAAAATTAATGTGATTGAATATCTGGAAAATATCGCAGCTTTAGTTGTATTGTAGTTTATTATATTTATTATATTTAGACTAAAAATTGTATTTATCAAGTAAAAATGTAAAAAAGTATTATGTAATTAATTAACTATATTTAGAGAACGACTAAATATTGTATTTATCACGTAATTTATCATGTAATTAACTAACTATATATTATTTTGTTTATTATTTATTTATTCATAATAGAAAGAAGTAATATGTTGACTAAACTATAAAGCATTTGTTATGAATACATATGTATTTACTTTATTTTAAAAATTTTTCGTATTTTTTAATTTATTTCATTTCGATCGTAGATTTTGTCTTCGTAGATTGAGGGATTCGTAGATTTTGTCGCGATATTTTGTCTTCGTAGATTATGTACAGGATTCTTCATAAAGTACCTATATCAATAATCACAAACAATTTTATTATTTAATTTTACAAACTTTTTCCTTAACTCTCGTCGTTCATTTTTGGTTCAAATCTGACCTAGAGGTCTAAAATTTTGTAAGGACCTCAGGATTAGATGACAATACAAATTCATGTTCAGTTTTTGATCCGGACAACTAGGTTACCGATGATGGGATACCTGGGAATCATCTTCGAGATATCGAGTTCATTTTTTTATGATGAACTTATAGATTTCAATAACTGGTTTTGATGATCTTTTTGACCTGGACAACCAGGACGCCGATGTCAGGGATACCTGGGGATAATCTTCGAGAAATTGGGTCAAATTTTAAAAAAAATGATGTTAGGCATTCTTGACCAAATTTTAGATGTCGTTCTTGACCTGGACACCTTCTCAACAGGTCTCTTCAAGGGCGTTATTTCCCTTATAGTAGGTCTGGATGCATCCAGACCCGGGAAATTCCGGGTCTAGAAATCCAGACCCAGGCACGTTCAACCAACCTTTGATCAGTTATCCCTCAAGCCTGAAACCCCCCAAACCCTGGGCGCCGAGTTACATAAATAAACTGATCAGCTATCCCCCAAGCTGTAAACCCCCAAATGCCCTGGGCGCCCGAGTTCAATAAAAAAACTGATTAGCTATCCCCCAAGCTGTAAACCCCCAAATACCCTGGGCGTCTAGTTCAACATAAAAACTTATCAGCTATCCCCCAAGCTCTAAGCCCCCAAAGCCCTGGGTGCCGTGTTCGATAAATGATCGATCAGACATTCCCCGAGCTCTAAGCCTCCAAAACTGTGGGCGCGCGAGTTTGATAAAAAATCGGTCAGCTACCCCTCAAGCGTTAAACCCCCCAAATCCTGGGCACCGAGTTCGATAAACTTGGAATGACCGACGATCATTTTTCTCGAGCCAAAGACGTCGTAGGAGATTTGAATAAACAAAAGCAAGATATATAGAATTTAAAACGTTTTTTTAAAAATTAAAAAACTTAAAAAATTAATAATTCAATTCCGAATAATTGAAAATTTTAATTTTACTTACCAGAAAAGCATGTATCATGTGTGCATACATTCCATAAAATTCATTTAAGTTAAGCTGAAAAATTTTGAAACATACCATTTATATGCGTCTTGGTGCAGCGCACGTCAAACCAGTACATTGCGGTGCATTGCACGGCAAATCAGTGCAGTGCAGTGCATTGCGGTGTAGTGCACGGTGAATCAGTGCAGTGCAGTGCATTGCGGTGCATTGCACGGTGAATCAGAGCAGCGCAGTGCACGGCGAATCAGTGCATTACGGTGCAATGCATGGCGAATCAGTCTAGTGCATTGCGGTGCAGTGCACGGTGAATCAGTGCAGTGCATTGCGCTACAGTGCACGGCAAATCAGTTCAGTGCAGTGCATTGCGGTGCAGTGCACGGCGAATTAGTGCAGAGCAGTGCATTTCGGTACAGTACACGGTTAATTAGTGCAGTGCAGTGCACGGCTAGTCAGTTCAGTTCATTCCATTGCAGTGCAGTGCACGTTTCATCAGTTCAGTGCATTGCATTGCGGTGCAGTGCACGTTTCATGAGTTCAGTGCATTGCATTGCGGTGCAGTACACAGCGAATCAAAACACCAAAGTGCACGACAAGTTTGTGCAATATAGTACACCTTAATCTGAATACTGTGCGTTGCAGTGCGGTAAATGATGAAATAGTCCAAAACAGTGCACCTCAATTCGTAAGACTTTGCATTATCACGGTTCTCCCTGAACTAGTGAACTTTCATCGCGATGTTTAGTTTATTACATGACCAAATGATGAAATGCCGTGCAGAACATGCCCAAACCTGGCATACAGTGCGGGGCAGTGCATGACTATTAATGTCATTCAAGCAAAATGGTGCGAGGGTTGGACTTGCTGGTGTAGCGCATGACAATCGCTGCACTGCAAAGTAAATCAAATTAATGGAACTTTTGAAAAATGATACATTGCAACGCCAAAACAGTTTTATGCACTGCTAATAAATATATTCCTATTTCAATAAACGTAACGATGCAAAATAAATGTATTTAATTTAGTACGAGGTGATGTTAAGCTAAATTGAATGATATTTTACAAAAAATAAAATAAAATAAACATAGCAAGTGTCTTATTCACATAAGTATGATTTTTTGGTATAGTTAGATTGAGCGAAATCAATTTTTTTTCCAGTTTTTTTTTTGTTTTTCTAATGTTGAATATTGCAGCTTACTTAGTAAATACGTGGCAGGTTGTTTTTGTTTTTTAATTGTTATTTCTTATAATAGAAATCTTTGCAAATTTTCTAAGTGGCTTCGTCGTGCAGAATTAGTTCTTCTTCTATTGCACAACTTATAGAAGAAACTGTACAATTGTTTGGGATGGTAACGAATAATTTATTTTGAACTTCGATATGTAGTCGCAGAAAAATGCATAATTTAATAAAAATAATTTCAGAAATTTTTTTAACTGCATGACTCTTCATAACGCGTTCGATTTTTTCTTCAAAGGGTTGGTTCATTACGTTTCTAATTGAATAATTCAAGATTTCCTGGAATATTTTACCCATGTTCGAATAAATTTGTCATTTTCAAATTATACACTCTCATTTTGGTATTTTTATATTTATATCAATTGTATACATCCCTCTATAATTTTGATGTTATTTTTTATTCTTTTTTCAACTTTTAACATGTTTGACCCGACGATTGCCTTGAATTAATTTTAAAAATTGTGTTCGCTGCCGTGCCACTATGAAGGCACTATAATTTTTCAAATTATCCATAGCTGCTGGTAAGTATTCTTGAAAAATCGTAGCTCGATCATTAATCGATTGTTTGTTGTTATGCTTAGTTTTTTTGTAATTTCCTAGGTTATATTTAAATTCGATGAACAAGGGAAATAGCTGGTTCTGATCACATTTCGGAGATGATTTTTCTAGGAAGTTGTTACTTCAACGGCGTCAGGAAGGGTAACTGATGATCGCAAATTAAATTGTTTTTTTTTTTTTTAGGTAAAAACAGTTGTATTTGTTTCAACATAATATAAATATGTCAAGCTGATTTTTTGCTTTTTTTCAGAGTTATGAAGAATCCTGCAAACCTCAAAATATTTATATAATGTTTATTTCATGTAAATAAATAAATTACACAGAAGGAATTTTTTGCAAAATTATTTTGAATACCAAGTACACTGTGGTTTATTGCTGTCAAAGAATTCTTCAAATTTTACTACATTTTGTTGTTGTGATGTTCAAGTTACTAATGGTTGTTAGTGAAAAATTTATCAATAATAATTAATGTGTGTTGTGGCTGCTGAAACTGAAGCAGCTAATCAATATTAAAATGGCAAATCTTTTTTGTCATTGATGGTAAAATGTCGTAAGTAAGCAGATAATGCAATGTTGTATTTTTGATTTTTTAGACTACACAATTTACTTAAATTAGAAAAGTTAAAAGTTATTTCTAGTATTATTATGATTTTTATTGTATACATCAAATATAAAATATGAACTCTTTACATGTACATTTTATACTTCAATTTTTAATTGTATGACCTTGGTGGGAGATAGCTAGATAAAATGGAAAGAGAATGAGATTTGCTGTGATTGTTAAGATCGATTAGTAATAGAAATTAAGTGAATTACTATAAAATTCTTTATTGTTTAACTCATACTTTATAATTTAATTTTTAAACATCAATAATGATTACTTTCTTAAAAGCTACTGCATAAGATTTTTTGTATATAATTTCACTTATTGTTAGTAAGTAAATAGTTGTTGAAATTTTTTTTTTTGTTATTATTCTATTTTTTTTATTTTTATATTAAAAATGATTAAACTACAGTGAACTTGGTATTCAAAATAATTTTGCAAAAAACTTCTTCTGTGTGATTTATTTATTTACATGAAATGAACATTTTATCAATATTTTGAGGTTTGCAGGATTCTTCATAACTCTGAAAAAAAAGCAAAAAATCAGCTTCACATATTTATATTATGTTAAAACAAATACAACTATTTTTACCATAAAAAAAAAAAAATTTAATTTATGCCACCTTTAAACTTCCAGGACCATTTTGAAACAATTTTTCTTTGAATAAAGTTAAAAAAAACGGAGTCTCCTTTATACAGTCAAGTAGTCAACACATTACCACACTTAACTAAACTTAAATTAAAATTTAAGGTTGTATCACGAGCAATACTATTAAGACCTTAACATGGGTTTTCTTGATAACTGTTCTTGTTCCTTGTTCCTGCTCCTGTGCTAATCGCGCGCATATGAACGCATGGCCTTTTGCCCTACCACCTACCCACCCTGACTCCGTTAGAGTAACAACTTCCTGGACAAATCATTTCCAAGGTGTGAAAGCCACTGGAAACACCAGGTAGCGAACTCCACACTGTTGAAGTGACAACTTCCTCGAAAAATTATCACCGAGGAGCAATAGCCACTGACAGTACCAGGTACCTACCCTAAAGCTATTGAAGTGAATCTCCTGGAGAAATCATCTCCAAGGTGTAAAAACCACTAGGAGCACCAGCTCCCAAATTTGATGCATTTAGAGTGACTACTTCATGGAGAAATAATCTTTGAGGTCAAAATGCCACTTGGTACCTCAGACACCTGATTCAGGCCCAGGAAGAATAACAACCTGGAGTCATCATCTCCACAGGATAATTCTGCTCAAGTTTTTACCGTGACACCTGTTGTCCGAGTTTACCTGATGAATCTCATTCATTACGAGCTCATATATTTCAGCGCTGTGCTTGTATTTCTTCTTTTTTATTTTACTTTGTATTTACCCTGTAATTTTTCTAAATTTGTACTTAAATTAAAATTTTCAATTGATAAGCGCTTCTGATAAGCATATTTCTTACAAATTAAAAAAAATTTTTAAATCTTTCTTAATAGGTGTCAAAAATTGACTTTAAAATTTGATAACATTGATTATTCAAAAAGATTTCCCGAAGACTGATAAAAATTTTATTTACGAAAACATTTGAATAAAATGGTTTAGTTTTCGAAACGATGAGTTTTTTATATTAACTCGGTTCTCGTAATGCACGAAACTTACAGGGCGATAAATATAAATAAGAGAAATTAATAAAGCCACTCTAGACATAAAAAAATAAAAACGTATTGGAAATTACAACAAATAATTTAATAGAGCCTGTGAGTCCTCTATAAATAAAAATTTTATTTTTAAATCGATGACTTCTGAAAAGAATCTTGTTAAGTGCATCCTAGCATAGAAGTCCTTCACCAGTTATTATAAAAATTATAGTAAAAATATTATTTTTAGCTGGAAATTACGGGTCCTTTTCATTTCTACGGGTATTATTTATTTTCACTACCCATCAGATCCTAATCAACATGCCCGCCTAACTCTTGAAATAATGAATAACATGCAAATTTTTAATTACCAGAAGAAGAGCCAAGCGAGCGTTCGTCGTTGGGCCATTTTATTTTTATTCCATCCTTTTTTCAAATTCCTTAGTCTTTCTTCAGCTGAGTATTATTGATATTTTACTGTGACATAACTGCATGGCTTAAAGGATTTTAAAGTATCCATTGTTTTACCGTAAGTTCCGAACCATTTTGAGAATGACAAGTTCACTAGTTATCATGGGAAAAGTTAATTTTGAATGAAACTTACGGGTGCCCTCCATTTCTACAGGCTTTTTTCCTTCTCCCTACCCATTAGATCTTAGTTAACATGCCCCCATCAATCTTAAACTATTTGGGACAGAACTTATTGGTCCAAAAGTTTGATTGAAGGCTCTAGGAACCCACATCCCTGTAAGATCCGGACTACATCAACCATTGTTAATTGCTGGATCAAAAAAATGCTAATACCTGGTTGCAGCTGTTCAGAGGACCATATGCCATTCTGTACCTTCAGTCTTTCGTTTAAGATTTTGAACAAAACTTATTGGTCTAACAGTTAACTTAAACGTTATGTAAACCCGCATACCCGTAAGATTCTGACAACATTGACTGTTCCGAATTGTTGAACATATTCGGCAACTTTGGCTTTTTCTTGGAATAAAAAATAAGTCACCGGGTCGCTTTAGCAGGCAAAAAATTTAATCTCTACATGTCTAAAAAATTTCGTTAAAGCAATCACGTGAATCTTATGCAAAATCAAAGCGTGAGCCCACAACGCCATTCCGGCTGACAAATCAAAAAAAGCTGAGTCATGGTTGAAGCTTTCCTGGGGGGCTGGATGAATAAGTCCACCTCCAATAGTTTGGTTAAGTTTCGTAAAAGAAATTATGGGTCTATCACTTTCCTTGAAAGATATCTGTAAACTTGTGTACCCGTAAGATCTGACCTTTAATTAGTTCCTCTAATTTTCTTATGAATTTATCAAATTTATCCTTTTGACGAATTGTAAAAAATAATTCTTGCGCTTAATTGTCATACCAACCAGGATATTTATGCATATCCTAAGAATTTCGTCGAAGCTATCACGTCAATCTAAATATTCTCGTCAACGCTGCAACGACTGACGAATCAAAAAAGGCTAAGTCATGGATGCAGCTTTCCAAGGGGCCGGCTGATTTAAAGTTCCTTGAAAAGTTTTATTAAGATTTAAGACAGAACTTATGAGTCCAACAGTTTGATTTAAAGCTCTAGAAACCCACATACCTGTAAGAACCAAAACACAACAATTTCCATGACTCGGCATTTGTCAGAATTTGTCAGATAATTACTAGTTGTCGGACTACGTAATGTTTATTATGTAAGACTCACAAGGATGCTTCGATGAAACCCTCCACGCATTTAGAATTCATGGCTCATTTTATCGGTGCATTTTTTACTGAATTGTTCAGACGTGAAAAATGGAATTATAGTTGAACAATTAGCAATGATTAATGTCGTCTGGATCTTATGGGTATGTGAATCTACAGAAGCCTTAAAAAACTAAAGGATCTACAAGTTCTTTTTATACACTCAACCTTTATAGTTAAAGGGAACATTCAAGTACTCTGCTCCCGTAGGAAGATGCAAGCATGACTCTACATTGAATGATTTGTCAGCTGTTTACTACTTGTGGGCTTAAGTGATGAATGTTGTGTAAGATTTACGAGGTTTCTTCGATAAAACCCTTCAAACAATTATAATTGTCATTTTTTATGACTCATTTGACCGCTAGATTTTTATTTTCATTTATCTGACGGAAAAGAACGGAACTAAAGTTCATTAATTAACAACAATTGATGTTGTCCGGATCATACGGGTATGCGAGTTTACAGATGCCTTAAGAAGACAGGAGGACCTCTAAGTTCTTTTCTTACTCTCAACTAAACTATTTAAGGTACACTCAAGCATCGAGCTCCCTGGGAAGCGACTACCATGACTTTAAAGTAAAGGATTAGTCAGCTGTTTATTATTTGTGGGCTAACGTAATAGATGTTGTGTAAAATTCACGAGGTTTCTTCGATGAATCCTTCTCACATATATATTTGTCATTAGCTATGGATCATTTTATAGCAGAAATTATTGTTTTATCGCATCCATTGATTTTTTTATTTAACAGAAGGTGAATGAAAGAAATATTGTTAAACAATCAGCAACATTTGCTGCAGTCTGGATCTTACAAGTAGGAAAGTTTACAGAAGCCTCAAGAAAACTAAAGGACCCGTAAGTTCTTCCCTTACTCGTAACCAAACTATTCCATGTTCACTTCGGCATGAGCCCCCTTGGAATATGCAACCACGAATCTGCCTTCGGTGACTTCTTCAACAGTTGTTGCACTGTGGCCAAACATTATTGAGTTGCATTATATTCACGAAATTAGTTCAATGAAAATCTTCAGTAATCAAAAATTGCCATTATCTTAACATTGTTTCATCGCATCAAATGATTTTTTTATCTAACAGAAAGTGAATGATGGAAATATTGTTAAACAATCAACAAGAAATAATATATTCTGGATCTTATGGGTATGCGAGTAGAAAAAGGTCTTGAAAAAACTAAGGGACCTGTAAGTTCTTTCCTAACTCTCAATCAAACTATTAAGGATACACTCAAGTGTTGAGCCCCCTGGGAAGAGGCAACCACGAAGCCTCCTTTAGTGGCTTCTTTAACAGTTGTTGCACTGTGGCCTAAAATTCTTGACTTGCGCCATATTCACGGGATTAGTTTCACGTAAATCTTAAGAAATGCATGATTGTCATTATCTTTATCTTACTACATCGCATTGATTTAATTTTGCATTTATCGGGAGGTGAATAATGGAATTGCTGTTAAACAATAAGCAAGAATTAATCGATTCTGGATCTTATGGGTATACAAGTTGAAAAAGGTCTTGAAAAAACTAAAGGACCCATTAGTTCTTTCCTTACTCTCAATTAAACTATTGAGGATACACTTAAGTGTTCTGTCCTCTGGGAAGAGGCAACCATATATTAAAAAACTTACATTGTATCAGAAATTTACACTATAATCCTCTCTTTCTTAAAATTAAATACAATCCTACTAAATCAATAAAAAAAATAATGGAAAAGAGAGACTTTAAAAATGCTAGTTATGAGTTGATAAATCAATCATTAAAAGATGTTGATTGGTCAACTATTATAAATGAAGAAAATATTGAGTCCTCATTGGAAATCTATGAAAAAATTAATGCTGAAATTTACAATCATGTTCCTACAAAGAAAGATTTTCATTCAGATTCATCATATCCAGTTTGGTACTCTAAATAATTAATTAATTTAACGATAAATAAAAAGAAGACACACAAGATTTGGCTCAAATTTGGATTGGATGAAGATAGGATTGAATTCAACAGGCTGAGGGCAAACTGCATACGTCAATCAAGATTGGATGAAGAAAAATATTTGAAAAATGTTAAGACTTCAACCAAGAAAAATTTGAAATATTTTTGGAATTATATAAATGGTCTAAACAAATCAAATGATATCCCGGGTAATGTATTTTTGGATAATATTAACTCAACTGATCCGGTAACGAGTGCTAATTTATTTGCTAAACATTTTCAGAGTGTTCATTCTGGTAATAATGATAATGCTAATGAAATTTATGATGTGGGCACGAATGTTAATAATTTACATTACTTTAATATATCAGAAGATGATGTAATTACTGCTGTGAAAAATTTGAAAGAAACTATGACAATTACGAGTGATGTCCTGTCAAATTATTTTTTGAAAAATACTGCTGGTTTTTTAACAAGACCATTATGTTCACTTTTCAATGTATCTTTGAAGAATGGTGTTATGCCTGCTAGGTGGAAAGTTTCCCATGTGACTCCCATCTTTAAATCAGGTAATAGGCATGATGTTAGAAATTACAGACCTATAACAATCTTGGGTTCTATTGCCAAATTATTTGACTCAATAGTGGCTGATAAGTTATCGAGTTTGTTTGTTAGATATATTATAAGTGAACAACATGGTTTCGTGAAAGGTAAATCTACACTGACAAATTTATTGTTATTCTCTAACGATATCAGTGAGACTTTTGCTTGTTCAGCGTAGTTGGACTCTATTTATTTGACTTTTCAAAAGGCAGAGTGGATTTTAACCTATTGATTGCCAAACTTAGAAGTATCGGTATTGATGGTAAATTGTTAGGTTGGTTTGATTCGTATTTACATGATAGATATCAAATTGTGAAAATGAAAGGTTACTTGTCAAATCCTTATCTAGTAACCTCAGGAGTGCCGCAAGGCTCTCACCTGGAGCCAATATTATTCTTGATATTTATTAATGATATAAATGAGGGGTTAACACATGCTAAAAATGTTGATTTTTGCGGATGATGTAAAAGTTTATTTAAAAATTAATTGTGTAACTGAGTGTTCTAAACTTCAGTTTGATTTAGATAGGATATATGACTGGTCGGTGAGAAATAAACTTAGTTTAAATCTGGATAAATGTAAAATTATCTCTTTTTGTCCTTCATATGATGTTATTCAATATAATTATAAAATTGGAAATCACCATCTGGAAAGAGTTGAAAACATAACTGATTTAGGTGTAATATTTGATTCTAAACTGAGATTTGACGTTGTCACAGGGCTCGAATTAAGGAATTTAATTCCTCGGAGGATCGTGATTGAACACGAGAACCCGCGGCGATCGTCGTCCGCACTCCTCCGGCCTGATGACAAAATGCACTTTCTGTGCACACGACAATCCGTCGATTTTTCTTCAATACCTGAAAAGAGGGGGGAAGACGCGTACGCGAACTAATGTTTTTATTACGCGGCGCGGCTGCTCTCCTTCGTCGGTAGTGGCGTGAGTTTACGTGGACCGATCGCAGGAACACGGGTTAATTAAATTAATGATAAAATGTAAATTTTAATAATTTTAATTAACAAGAAAAATAAATGAATCAAAAATTTACATAATATTCCAAATTAATTCTATCTGATTGTTTACAAACAATCCAACCCGAATGACTCGAAATCTTAAGTCGACGAAAATTGATTCTACAAAAATAAAGTTCGTCGTCTGTGTTGTGGTCGCTATCAACACACCGACACACACACACTCACTCGCGCTCGTCTGCTTGCTGCAGCGCGCCAAAAGAACAAAGGCTTGGACTAACTCCGATACAAAAATCTAAGTACTTCCTGTACTTCGCACACACTCTGACTCTAACCATCACACAAGCAAACATACAATGTCTAACCGCTACGCGGACTTACTTTTCTAGCAGGTGCACCTTCGCTTGATGTAACAATAATTATAATAATTACAACTAGCCCGAATGGCTTCACACAAGACGACAATGCCTTCCAAGGCCGCACGCTGACTTTCCGTGAGATGTTCGCCTTCCCCGCTCCGATCCAATGACAACTGGATCACAGGAAAATCTACACAACTTCTCACTGATAACTTTATCTAACACACTTCAATAAAGTTATCTAACAACACCAAAAAGTAAATTCTATATTTGCTCTCGGATACACGTGTGATCGCGCCCAGCGCTAAACTTAGAGTAATGCTGATCGGTAGATCTCGTCATCACCTGACTTACCGATCCGCATCTGCGTTCCATAACAGTTAGCGCCGAATTCGAATTTAATCAACGCGGTAGCTGTTACAGTCCCCTCCCAGAGGTGACGTATCCGGGATTCGTTACCTCGACAATCCCAAGAACGCAGCTTATTTAAGTAGGGATTACATCAATTCCCATATCGTCACAGGGCCCAGATTAAAACAATCCCCATAACACCCGATCGCACGCTACCTGACACTTGCGAGTGTCAGGATTTTCGGACGCATCCCTCGGTGGTTGAATTTCCTCTTCCGACGGTTCTTGCTCCAGTCTTGCGATCCAAGTTTCCAGCCAGATATTGTAATTACCGACTGTCTGGTTAATCAAGTCGTTGGGCTTACAATCGTCAAGCCCGTCATCCACGACTCCTAACCTTAAAAATTTTCTAGGTTTTTCTTGACTTAAAACCTCATTCAATCTCCAGCCGTCCAGCTCTCTGACCAGATAGCTTATGGCTGCATCAGTCAGATTCTTGTCGGCCTGACCGATTAACCTTTACTTCGTTAATTCGGTCATAACCACAGCTGTATCTTTAAATTTCTTAATAACCCACAATTGAATTTTCCAGATACCTGCTGCCATCTTATGTTTACTAGCTTGCTCAGTATTTATCTGACCAACTGGACAAGCTTGGGTGCCATCTCCGAGTGATGGCTCGGCCGCAACTTTGGCGGAGTAGAATTTATGACTTTCTACTCCGCCGGTTGTTCGTTTTCCGGCCGTTCAGGACAACTAAACCTTATATGTCCTCTTTTCCCGCATTCCCAGCACTTAACTGGAGAACCTTTGCCAGGACTTCCCTTACTTCCATCACTCTTACTCGATCCTGGAGATGAGCTTCTAGCCTCTTCGTCATCCGTCGACTTACGTCTTGCTTTGGTCCTTCTGGCCTTGTATGAACCTTGGTGCCTTGGATCCGTAGGCTTTCCAAACGACATACAATTAGTCTCGAGTTTGTTAAGCACAGTCTCGAGACGGCTAATAACCGAAGTCTCGGCAGACCTGCCTTCCACAGCCGTTGCGGCTATATTAACTTTCGGTATTCTATTAGCTCTATCATCTCTATAAGCCAGATTAGGCCATACTGACGTAGACGGTGATGGAGGTGGCTTATACACCAATTCCATATTGGTAATTCTTTCGATCTCGACCGCTTGGCTCAATAAGCCTTTAATTGACTTAACCTCTTCACGCCTGATCTGCCTGCGTAATCGAGGTAACATGTTCGTTAACATGAAGTCAATTTGTTCTCTCTCAGTCGGTATCGGTCTAATTTTTAGCAAATAAGACTGCAAGCATGTCAAGTAGGTTCGCACCGGCTCGTTTTCACCTTGAGTCCGGGTTGTTGCTTCCATCCTTGCGGTCTGCTGGTAGTCTCCAAATCCGTACCACTCACGGGCTTCTTGACAAAAGTTCTCCCATGAGTTGATCGTGTCTCGCACGTTACGGAACCACGTAGCTGCTACACCGGTTAGCATCATTGATAATGCATCCAGCAATTGAGAACCGGTCAAACCAGCGAGTTTATTGTATTCCTCTATCTGCAATAAAAATTGTTCCATACTAGATTCACTATCGCCGTTGAATCTAATATTCCATCTTCGAACAATTATGCCAACGTCGATTGGCTTCATCGGGTTGCCTTGAGCCTGGATTGACTCCTGAGTGGCTAAATCGGCCGTCTGCTCATGGCTTCTCAACTGTTCGAGTTCGGCTTGCAAGGCCTTAATTTGTTGTTCCAGTTTTTGTACCCTGTCCAGTCTCGCGACTATAGGGCTGGAACTATCTCTCGCGTCTCGCACTGATGTCTCACCGAAGTTGACTCTAGCGTGCGGTAATTGACCGTCAGTCGACATACTGCAGTCATTTAGCGAGTTTTGCATTTCCGGTCTGATTGTCGAGGAAACCGGGCCCCCCGGTCCTCGGTTCCGATCTGGCTGGCGATACCTATCAGCCTCCATTGCTGCCAATCTTGCCTCGGTATCCTCATTTGACCTTTTCAACGCCTTAAGCTCTTCTGCCACCGCTATTATGGCTTTGAGCACCTCGGCGTTAATGTCGTCCTCCCGGTCCGGTTGTCCATGCTCAGACAAATTCCCCTGTTCCGGGTTTCGATCATGCTCCCGAATGCCCGGGTATTCCTCCTGGAGTCTTGAAGCTGCCTCTCGGACCATTTCTTCGTCCATGAGGACAGCAAAGGGGTGTGTGCCGTTTGTGGTGTAGTTTGGATCTATTATTGTCGATCCAGACTTCTCCCACATTGTTGTCGCTATGAAGGTGGCTCTTAGACTTTCTCGCTTAACTTTCATCTCGTCCGGATCCTCGGACTCGGTTGCGATAAAGTCTTCTGCTGAATAATCACCTAACAGCCATTTCAGCAACCTACCACTTTTCTCGATCAGCGTACCTTCAGGCTTGAGCTCAAGCTCATTCAAAGCCTTCACGACATCTGCCCCTTCGGCCATGATCCACGAAAAGACCAAGTCTTCCTTTGTAAGTTCCTGCATCATAACTGCGTCCGATGTCACCTAGCTTACAAAGAAAACAGTACCCTAACCCACGTGACAGTTTCAACACACTCTAATTTATTAATATTTTACACAAAATATATATCTCGCAATCCTGAAATAGATAACAAAATTTCAATTATATTTCTGAGTTATGCAAGAAAACAAAAAAAACAAAATCGATTCACTGATCTCAACTGCAATAATCCGAAATGACCAAAAAGTCCACCAACCACGCTTGGTTTTAACGAAAACTCCCGATTGGCTAAAAACGAATCACCCGTTGAAGCCACGACAGAATCAAAATAACTAAAAAAATCAATCGTTTTAACCCGTGTCAAAACCCAATTTTTCAACTCAGAAATATAAATCACAGTTGTTAACGAACGTTAGTCGATAACAGCCTGTATGCAAAATAATATTTCACAATAATCATACAATAAATTAATATTATTCAGCGCTCTACTCTCGCTACTGTCACGTATAGGTTCTGCTTGGTGGAGTACTTGCTCTAACCAAAAAAAACAAAAAAAAACGAGTCAAAATCGAAAAACGCAGCTCGAAATATCCGCGTCGGAGTTAAATTACTAGGCTATGCCTAAACAAACACCTTACCGTATGACAACACGGTTTAATCAAAACAACTCCGATGTGAATTCAACTTCGAGTTGCAAAACTCTCAAACCCGAGAAAAGAAAAAAAAAAAAAAATAAATTAACGATTTTAACTAAAATCCAGCAAGCACTCGCACTCCACCGAGCAATTAACAGGAAAAAAAAAATTCCTCGACTTGCTACTCTGCCTTTGTCTTTATCCTAAGATTAACTCTGCCGACCGACCTTGAACCCCCGCCGGTCAGCGCACACCTGCGATCACTCACACTAACCAATAACCTTTGTTTTGGTTACCTAACTACCTACACGTTGTTGGGCGCCAATTGTCACAGGGCTCGAATTAAGGAATTTAATTCCTCGGAGGATCGTGATTGAACACGAGAACCCGCGGCGATCGTCGTCCGCACTCCTCCGGCCTGATGACAAAATGCACTTTCTGTGCACACGACAATCCGTCGATTTTTCTTCAATACCTGAAAAGAGGGGGGAAGACGCGTACGCGAACTAATGTTTTTATTACGCGGCGCGGCTGCTCTCCTTCGTCGGTAGTGGCGTGAGTTTACGTGGACCGATCGCAGGAACACGGGTTAATTAAATTAATGATAAAATGTAAATTTTAATAATTTTAATTAACAAGAAAAATAAATGAATCAAAAATTTACATAATATTCCAAATTAATTCTATCTGATTGTTTACAAACAATCCAACCCGAATGACTCGAAATCTTAAGTCGACGAAAATTGATTCTACAAAAATAAAGTTCGTCCTCTGTGTTGTGGTCGCTATCAACACACCGACACACACACACTCACTCGTGCTCGTCTGCTTGCTGCAGCGCGCCAAAAGAACAAAGGCTTGGACTAACTCCGATACAAAAATCTAAGTACTTCCTGTACTTCGCACACACTCTGACTCTAACCATCACACAAGCAAACATACAATGTCTAACCGCTACGCGGACTTACTTTTCTAGCAGGTGCACCTTCGCTTGATGTAACAATAATTATAATAATTACAACTAGCCCGAATGGCTTCACACAAGACGACAATGCCTTCCAAGGCCGCACGCTGACTTTCCGTGAGATGTTCGCCTTCCCCGCTCCGATCCAATGACAACTGGATCACAGGAAAATCTACACAACTTCTCACTGATAACTTTTTCTAACACACTCCAATAAAGTTATCTAACAACACAAAAAAGTAAATTCTATATTTGCTCTCGGATACACGTGTGATCGCGCCCAGCGCTAAACTTAGAGTAATGCTGATCGGTAGATCTCGTCATCACCTGACTTACCGATCCGCATCTACGTTCCATAACAGTTAGCGCCGAATTCGAATTTAATCGACGCGGTAGCTGTTACAACGTACACTTAGAAAGTGTATTTGTTACGTGACGATTAAATAAAATCCGCAATCGTGCATTCTCGCGCGAGTGTGCGTGCATGTGGATGAGGGGTCCGGTCAGCACTTCGGATTTCAGCTGCAGCTGAATGCTGCTCCTGCACTTTTGATGGGAAAAAATCAAGGTGGCGGGGGAAGCATTTAGATGCAGCGAGGAGGAAGAGCGCCGGACGTCGAGTCAGTATGAATAGATTTGTAATAAAGCGCGCAGCGCGACTAATTCTGTAAACCAAAACCGCATTAGAGTAAATAACCATTTTTTTGTGAATAAAGAATAATCAAGGGACCTAGTGACCTCGACCTAAATAGAAAGTAATACCAGTGTATCGTTAACTTGTAAAATCAAAGAACCCATTAAAGCCGTGTCAAACAAAGAAAGGTTGTTCGAGAAAATTATTGAAATCCTAGTGACCTGCATCCGGCACCGAATCCAGCAACCTTCCAGTGTAAGGTAAGAATTAGATTAATTAAGGTTAGATTAATGAAAATCGCGTTCCTGTCGTCACACAAGGGGTGCCGTTCACCCCCGGTTTTCCCCACGACTCCTACCCGGGTCTGCAAAATTAGGAGCCGGTTATATGTCCACAGGGACATATAACAAAATTGGTAGCAGAAAGCGTAGTTAGGCCCCCCGCGGAGCGCGTATTAAACTTAGAGTATAAAAAAAAAAATTTAGTTTAGTTCTTGAATTTTTACCAAGACAAGTCGCTCGCCCGATGGTCTTGTAGTTTAAGATTTTAGTAATTTTAAGTTGGAAAGAAGTTAGGTTTAAGCTCGTGCATAAAACCTTATTCGGAGTGAATTCTTTTTATATTATTTACGATTACTAATATTAATTGACGTTTTCAACATTTTAAGGAAATAATCAATTCTAATGGGACCGTGCGTGATTTTTATATCAGGCCGAATCAGAATAATTTTAGTTCGACGAAAGAATAAAAAAAAAATTAAAATAACCGAAATCATCCTACGACACGAAAAGTCTATAGTTACATCCAGTGACGGAAAAAGTGTAGCTCGTGCCGCTGCACATCGTTTAAGCTTAAGTAAAATTTTATTCACGTTATAAAAGTTCAAGAAAAATTTTTAAAATTATAATCTTTCTTTTGATAATTTAAACCCCCTTGTTTGGGACCTTATACAGTATAATTGAAAAAAAAAAGGACGAAAATCGTAGGTGGTAAGAAAACCTAATAATTAGAACAATAGTGACTAAGACTTTTGCTCCTCCTTTTCTATTGTATTTATTTGTTTTTTGTGTTAATTAAAATTACGGAGGAGAGAAATACGTAACCCATAAATAAGTTCGATTTATAAGTAACACCAGGAAAAAAAAAGAAAATTTTTTTTTAGAGTAATTAGAGTTAGAACTTTGAATTTTTATTTTAGTCTAATAACTTTTCCCTCGTGCCAGGACAGTGCGTAGGCTACAGTCCTGTAGTTTAAGTTTAGTATTTAAGCAGTTTAGCAATTAGAATTATAAATTGTGCGCGGACAAAAAAATTAAAAAATACACGAAACTCCAGAACTCGAAAAAGCTCGAGTTACCATCCGGTGGCGAGACTATCGTTATCGGGTGACTGCACGGCTGTCTGTATAAAGAAATACTTAGTCGCGTTATTTTATGCACACTATTATAACTTACGGAGTTTAAATTTTACACTAGAAATAAATTTAATTGTAACAAAAAATAATAATAATAATAAATAGAAAATAAAAAAAAAAAAAAAAAAATTTTTAAAAGTGAAGACTCAAATTTTCCAAATTACAATTTTTGAATATTATTTTAAATATTACTCTTGAGGTCCAAACCCTATTTTTCCAAGGGTATAAATTTTCAGTGTTTAAATTCGATTTTAATTTTTAAACTGGAAATTTTCGGAATTGCCAATTTCAATTATTTCCATTTTCACTTTTCAGATTTGGTAATTTTCTCAATTTATTTTTAAGCTCAATCAAAGTTGTTGACTTTAATGTTAGAACAGGTTCTTATTCTCAAGAAATTACCTTGCATAAATTTTAATTTACACAAAAAAAAATTTTTTGTTGCTCATTTAAATTTTAAAGAATTCAATTTTTCCAATTTTATCTCTCTTTCAACGTTAATTTTTCAAAAAACAAAAAAATAATAGAACTTCAATTACTACAGTAAAAGTTTAGTGTTAGAAATAAAAGCCTTTTCAAATTTTAATTGTTTCGAGCTTTTAATTTTAATTTTAGATCTTCAAAATTTAAAAATTTTTGCAATTTTTTTTTAGAAACTTTTCCCTCAGTTATTTCAAATTTTCGATTCTACAGAGAAATAAAATATATTGCAAGGCGGAGACATTAAATTGAGGAGACCCAAGTGACCGAGAGAAGAAGTACGCACAAGTAATCGCCGTTTCACTTCATTCTCCCGTTCGTATTCCCGCTACCGTGCAGTCCCCCACCGTGGAGTCGCAGTAGCACTAAGCCGTTTCTTCTTTGTGCCGCTGTCCGCCTATCGGCGTTTCACTCCATTCTCTCCTTCCGAGCGCCGGGCTGACCGGAGAGACGCCCGACCTATAACCGAAATTTGGACGCTACGATAAATTTAATAGGGTTGGCAACCACTACTTTAAAAGTAAAATTTTTTAGTAGTAATAGCATTAGTAATATTGATAGGAGGTAGTGCTTCATTAATTTGATAGGTTCAATAATTAATAAAAAAAATAACTATAATTAATTTAATTTAATAATGATTGATAATATAATGAATATAATTATAACGTATAATTAATAATAAATAATTTCAGAATAATTAATTTGGTAGGTTTGATAAAATATCGTGAATATTACCGAGTACAAAAAAAAGTAATAAGAGAGAAGAAGCCGCGCGCCTATCGCCGTTACACTCCATTCTCCCGTTCGTAGTCCCCCACCAACTGCCAGCTGACCGACAAGCGGCCTGACTACTTCTCGGCGGCCGACCCTATACGCGGTTCAACTACTTCTCGGTGTCGGACCAAATACTGAGTCCGACCACTTCCCACCCTTGTGTGACGTCTGACTAATTCTTGACCTATTTTACTCGCTACACTTCTGGTGACTGGCCATCCATTGACCTATTTCACTCGCCTGTTTTTTCTGTCTGACCACGTTGACCTACTCTACTCGCCTGCTTTCACAGTCAAGTAAATAAAAAAAAAAAGAGGGTCGTCATTCCCCTATCACCGGGTGGGTTCCCTGACTGACTCGTGCCCAACCGAGAGTTCCGACCGAGGGGCGTTGTAAGTGACCCCGTCTGGGGAATTGAATGCAAGCCGGCGCAGTGCGCCTCTACAGCCGGGAAGGGCTAGCCCTTGGGTTTCGGATCTTCCTGCGCAATCGATTCGAATTAGGAATCACGGCAAAGATAGACCCAGACCGAATCTCGAACACCCACACCAGTAGTTATTCCGTACCCCTATTCCTTGGACAGTGGAGTGGCAGCTAGGCTGGTGTCTTTTGGGACCCCACAAGATGACCGGCGGGACAAATGCCAACGGGCAGGGCCAGCAGGACCTGACCCGAACCATGGGTACAACATTGCTGGCATTGACTAACAGTCTCTGCCTGCAAAATGCCATCGCGGGTCTGAGTACCTACGATGGCAGCAATATACCCCTAAAGGACTTTATCCAGGATGTCCGGAATGGAGCAGCCTGCGTCTCAGACGAACAGAAGGAGGGGTATAAGCGGGCTGTTTTAAGCAAATTGAGGGGTGCAGCGAAAGACTGCGCTTGGGGGCAAGACTTTGCCGACGTGGAGGAAATATGCAGCCACCTAAAAAAACGCTTTGCCCCCGGTAAGGGCTTCGCCTATTACAACAATAAGCTCCACACCCTGCCAGCCTCAAGGACCCTCCGGGCCACTGGTGAACCAACCAGGCCCCCCGCAGGCGGCACAGACCATGCAAAACCAAACCAAGGGAGTACCATCCACCTTGCGGTCTGCCCGTACGCTGCGGAGCTTGCAATAGACCCCGACCCGGGCACCCACATCCAAAGATATCTCCCGCAGGAGCAAAGACATCTGGTGCTCATGCTGGACACGGGGTCCGCCATCAACTTGATCAAGCTTCAGGTGCTTCACCCGGATGCCCAGGTAGAAACAGCTGCGACCATCCCCTTGGTGGGAATCGCAGCCCAGGAAGTAATGACCTTAGGGATCACCTGGATACCCATAGGCGACCAACCTACTCTTTTCCATGTCGTGCCAAACCAATTCCCCATTCGGTATGACGGAATACTGGATCGAGTATTCTTAAAGCAGAATGAGGCCGTAATATCTTATTATAAGAATAAAATAATGATAGGTAGTGACGTTATGAACCCCCTACCCTTCCTAGACTCCGAGGGTTATGAAATGGTTGACCAAGAGCGGGGTTTAGGACCGCGAGACCCCATGCCAGAGGGAATTCACAAGGTTGAGTTGGCCGAACCCTCCCCTGTAAGTATGGGGTCGGCTGAGTCCCCGGCTGAGGAGGAAGGACCTAAGGAAACCCAGCTGGAGGCCCCTTTGAATCCCAAAGAAGGGAGTACCACGTGGACACTTAAGAAACGATGCCGCCAAGTTATCAGCGTTAACTTGATCAACACCCATACGGGGGTAGGATACCTCCCGGCCCTTAGCAGAACCCCAGGAGTGTTCATCGGAATTGCACTCGTCATCAGTGAAAACGGGAGTTGCAAGGTTTTGGCAGTGAATACAACCAAGGAAGATGTGACCATTGAGGTTCACCCCCATGAATTAATTCCCTGCCAGAACGACTCACCCCCGTACGATCCCGATTCAGAGACCGAGCCTGAGGGCGAAAAAATAACAGATGAGGGAGAGAGAGTGAGGTGCGTGTTAGAGCTGCTCGACACGAAGCAATTAAGCTCCGAGGAGAGAGACCAAGTGTGGCGTGTCGTGGAAGAATATCACGACGTTTTCTTACTACCCGGGGACAAATTGTCTGCACCGTTCTAGTGGAACACGAGATACCTACCGAAGACAACATCCCTGTGCATACTAAACAATACCGCCACCCACCCATTCACCGGGAGGTGATGCGGGAGGACATCGAGAAAAAGCTCCATGATGACATCATAGAACCCTCAACCTCTCCGTACCAGTCTCCTGTGTGGATTTTGCCCAAGAAAAGGGGCAGCCAAGGGCGTCCAAGATGGCGTATGGTGGTGGACTTCAGAGCTCGCAATTCCAAGACAATTGGGGACGCATACCCGCTCCCGTGCATCGCGGACATCCTGGACCAATTAGGCGACTCAGTATACTTTTCTACCTTTGACCTAGCCAGTGGGATTCATCAGATCCCCATGAAACCCAGTGACAGACCTAAGACGGCGTTCTCCACAATAACGGGACACTGGCAATTTAAGAAGATGCCTATGGGACTCAAAAACGCGCCCGCGACCTTCCAACGACTAATGGATCGCATCCTGCTGGGCCTGCA
This sequence comes from Encarsia formosa, assembly GCA_038277355.1. Classification (NCBI taxonomy): domain Eukaryota; kingdom Metazoa; phylum Arthropoda; class Insecta; order Hymenoptera; family Aphelinidae; genus Encarsia; species Encarsia formosa. The sequence goes on along the minus strand of CM076185.1, from coordinate 48,169,430 downwards.
AAATGTGGAGATGTTGGTGTATCTAGATGATATCATCATATACGCCAGTAGCCTTAGCGAGCATCTGCGAAAGGTGAGACTGTTGTTGACCGATTAAGGCATGCTAAACTGGTGTTACAACCCGACAAAGTACTCTTCCTCCGACGAGAAGTAGGATTCCTGGGACACATTGTGCCCGAGAAGGGGTGTGAACCAAACCCTGACAAAATCATGTCCATGAAAAATTTTCCCAGACCTCACAATGTAACCGGTATCCGGTCGTTCACGGCTTTGGCCGGATACTATCGGAGGTTCATAAAAGACTTTAGCAAAATAGCGAAGCCCCTGTATAACCTCACGAAGAAAGATTCGAAGTTCGTCTGGACCGATGCCCAAGAGCAAATCTTGAATCTACTAAAGCAAAAACTTTGCGAGGCTCCTATTTTGCAGTTTCCCGATTTTAATAAAAAATTTACCCTAACAACCGATGCTTGCGACTATGCTGTGGGAGCCGTACCGTATTTCGAACACAAATTTAATTTAAGTTTTACTCGGATACAGCAATCTCATCCTCTTCCATAACATCCTCATAGATATTCAAATTATTATTATTATTTATATCTCCAGATTGTAACTTTTCTAAGATAAGAGGGCCCAACCGCTCATGTTTGGCAATACACGATTCTTCAAAACCAAATTTTTTATCCAAATAGCTTGCTCGTAATGCATTTGCCACAGTCTCCTCTGAAATTTTATCCCATGCGTTCGTTCACAACTGACGCTTCCTCAACGTTCGTTCACAACTGACGCTTGACAACCAACGCCTTTACAGTTTGAATTTTCAAAAGAGGGCTTATTTTTGGGGCGGCCTTATTTTTGGGGGAGGCCTTATTTTAATGGGCTCTTGGAAAATTTTGAGCGGCCTTATTTTTGGAGCGGTCTTATTATAGGAGAAACACGGTACTTAGCCAGGAGAAAGATGGCTTCGACCATCCTGTCGCCTATTTGTCACGAAGCTTGACGGGACCGGAACTTAACTATACCACCACCGAAAAAGAATGCGTCGCGGTGTTGTACGCCTTTCGCGAATTCCGAACTGATTTGCTGGGGAGGCGATTCTTGCTCGTGAGTGATCACGAACCCTTGAGCTGGATGCATAACCAAAAAGACCCAGGCAAAAGGATGCTGCGATGGATGCTGAAGTTTACAGACTATGAGTACGACTTCAAGTACAAGCCAGGAAAACTTAACATCAATGCCGACGCCCTTTCGCGAAACCCGGCAGATCGGCCAATACCAGAAGTTGAGATCAATACCACCCTGCCCACGATCAAGGTCCTGGTCCTGGAAGATAAGAATCAGAGAGACCAAGATAAGGCTCAGCGAATCGCAAGGCCTGTTCGAAACCCTTCGGGACGAATGGTTGGCAATTCACGCCCTAGTACCTCGGGAACAGGCCCAAGACAACCAACCCTAAATAAAGCAAAGGGGGTCACGAAAACGACCTCTTTGACCCCTACTCCGTTGCGCCGGGAGCGGGCGAAATCGGTGAACGAGGGAATAAAGCCTCGTCGAGGTCGGCCGGTAGGATCTAAAACAAACAAGAACCCGCCCCCGCTGGACCATAGTACTATAGCCCAACGTACGAGATCCAGACAATCATTAGAACTCCCACCAAAGAGGGGCAGTTCCTTACCCCCAGCCCCGGGGCTGATTCCACTACCCTCACGCGTGAAAGGAAAAAAGAACGAAGCCGAACCTGGAGATCGTGACGACGCTTTCGATCCGAAAGAAGACGAAGAGACTCAGGGCGCTCTGACGGTGGACCCCATGAGTGACTGGGACACGTCGGACTCAAGACCCCCCGTGGTTGATCTGAAGGATAGTGGACTGCGAGATGAGACAACCGACGAAGTTTCTTCAGAGAAAGATGATCATCCAGAAAATCGAGAAACCGACCCCGATGTCGCTGCCACGGAAGTTAGCGAAGTGACGCCGAGCGAGACAGAGACTGTGGGGGACGAGAGCGGGGAAATTTTCGAGGATCCATCACACTCCATTAACCTGCAGGACTTGCAAGAGAGCAGCAATAAACTAAACCAAAGCTTATTGGACCACTACGAGCGTACCAACAATTGGTATGGATTACCGAACCTCGAGAAAGATAAGTGGCCCACACATTTTTCAGACGGTGATGGAGATGTGAGAACCCCCGTACAGGGAAACAAGGATCGGGAAGTGAACCGGTGCATCTCGGCCGCATCGGCCCCTGACACTGACGACGAGGCAGATGAAAGTGCTAGGGAAGAGGAACGGAGAGATGAGTCTTCCGGGAAATGGCCGGTGAAGACCGGAGTTTCAGTTAACCCGGGATATAAGCCTGACACCCCCAAGGGGAGTAGCACCCCCCAATCTGGGGCGTCAAGGGTGAGATGGTCCAAGATACCCGAACTGGAAACTGTACAGGAAGCGGCCCCGGCCTCCCCCGTGAACCTCGAATTTAGTAAGCCAGCCCAGGAGGACCTACCCTTTTTCCTCCCCGAAATAACTTGGGCACAAGCTGATCCGCCAGACCATAGTAAATGCTGGATCCCGATAACCCGAAAACCCCAAGAGAAGATGACCCGTTCGACCGTGTGAGGAAGCAGCCTAACTGGCCGCTAGGTAAAATCGTGCGAAGCAGGAACTGTTTGACCTATAAACGAAGCAACCTTGTTCACTTCCTCTCAAAAGATTGTGTTCCGGCGGGACCTGTCAGTCGGCTGATCGTGGACTTTGATGCAATCGACCCGAACGCACTCAGGCGAAAGTGACCCCGGAGGGGACAGATTATGATCACCCCTTACAAGAACCACAACATCCTGTCATTGATTGTGAAAAATCATTATTATGACCCATTGTACATCGGCACGGTGAGAAGGTGCTTAGAGAATCTAAGAAGCGTACTGTCCAAACGTAACCTCCGCGGGTTCAGAATTGCCCGGAAAGGCGACCTGGCTAGCCAACTGGAGCCAGGACTATTGGAAGAGCTCTTACGAGACGTGTTCGGAAAAAGTCCGTTTGATATCACCCTCTGCTTTGGTACAGTAGTTATGCCCGAAGTCACCCAGCGCCCGGGGATCATCAAGCAGCTGCACGATAGCCTTTCCGGGAGGCACAAGGGAATAAACCAGACCTACCAGAAAGTACGGGAGAGATATTACTGGAAGGGCATGCGAAACGATGTGCTCGACTATATCCGGCGATGCAGTACTTGCCGGGAAATGAAGATAAACCGATGCAAGACCAGAGAGGCGCTGATACTTACTGATACGCCCATCGAGGCCTTCGACAAAGTGACCATAGACACCGACGGCAAATTACGGACGACCTCCTCGGGAAACCAACATGTGGTCACGATGCAATGTAACCTTACAAAGTACATTGTTGCGATTCCTATCCCCGATCTACGCGCCACCACCATCGCTGACACGTTGGTGAGGCATCTTATATGCCAATTTGGAGCTCCACGAGCGCTCTTGTCTGATCGAGGTAAAAGCTTCCTTTCGGCCCTGGTCGATGAACTCTTGAGGTTATTCAATGTACATCGTCTTACTACCTCGGGGTATGGACCTCAGACGAACGGAAGCCTGGAAAGAAGCCATGCGCCACTCATGGATTTTATCCGGTGTTATTCGGAGAAGTATAATGACTGGGATCGTCTTGTGGCCTTCGCGGCGTTCACGTACAATACCAGTGTCCACTCCGCCACGAATTTCACGCCTTTTGAACTAGTGTATGGCCGGGTGGCCAGATTCCCCATCAGGATACCAAACGAAGAAAAATTGCGGACCTATAACCTCTACCTACGCGACCTAATAGTCTGGTTGGACGAAATGAGACTAACCGCGGAAAGAGAGATAGCCGAGAAAATTAAGACCAGGGGCCGATACGACCGAAAAAGAAAAAAGTTCTGCGGCAAGCCGGGTGGGTACGCCTGGGTGCTAGTCGAACCCCGCATCTCGAAGTTTGATAGCTACTATAAAAAGCCACTGAAAATTGTTGAGGTCGTGGGAAAGAACAACGTGATTCTCGAATTGCCCAATGGGAAAAAAATTCGAAATCATGTGGATAAACTCATAGGCATCCCATCCGGTTCTGAAGGATCCGACCTAAATAATTAACAGGTTCTTGTATGATTACAGATGCTAAACTATCTAACGTTTATGATGTGGGGGATTCATTTAGTTATGGGGGAGGCGACCTACAATATAACTCAATTCCAAAACAACCCAGGGTTATATTATGAAAAGGTGGGAGTGGTACATCTTCGAAGAGTAGATTGGAAGGTGATAATAGCAGTAGAGAGTGGGCAACTACTTGAAAATCACGACGTGGGCGACCGAATAGCTGCTCTTTCTCTAAGATGCCATAATCATGTGAACGATCCCCCTTGCGAAGAATTGGTTGACCTAGACTCATTGACCAATACCTATCGAACCCTCCAAGGATTGGACCAAGAAATCACAGACCAAATAAACGACCTAACTACCGAAGAAACGACCGAAGGAGAAAACCCATCGACCAAACGCCTCAGGCGACTAGCTCCATTTGGCATCATTGGATCCCTTGGCGAAAGCTTATTTGGACTAGCTACGGCGGACGACGTGGAGAAAGCTCACCGAAAAATCAACCGGATGCAACAAGACCAGAAACAACTGATCAGTCTACAAAAGGAACAGGTCCACGTCGTAACCGGAGCCCTATCGGAACTCCATAACGAGACCCTAATGCAAAAGCAAAAAATTGACAGAATGGAGGCCGCCCTAACCAAGCTGCAAACATCCCCAGTGCTCAAGGATCTGTACGTGCAGGGTCAAAACCTGGGTCGCCAGCTTAATCAATTAATGGAATTACGAACCAAACTCTTACAAATAATCACCCTGGGTCGGAAAGGCGACCTTGTCCGTGGACTAATATCAAACAAGTTCCTAACCCAGATCCGACATGAGATAGGACAAACTACTAAGAACCTTGTCCTGCCCATCCCGGAGAAACGCTGGTACCTCGATGAAGTGGCCAAGATTTCGAAGGTAGAGATAGTGCACAACCGAAACCGACTACTAGTGTATGTGCATATACCTCTAGTAGAACACACGGCCTACGAACTACATCGAATGCACTCCTTAGGGGCACCACAATCCCTTGGTACTGAAATCAATGGAACCGCATACATCGAACCCTCTCACGAATATTTGGGAGTGAGTGAAGACCAGCTCCAATACTTTAAATTCAACCAAATCGACTTTGAAGAGTGCCTGGACCTAGTTTACGGGTATCTGTGCAACACCAAATTGGGAATCTGGAAAAATTCCCATGCCCCAAACTGTGAGATAACGCTGTACCTACAACCCTCGGCAGCGGCGCTCAAGCTGTGCGATTTGCGGTTCCACCCGCAAGTCCTGGACCAATGGCGCTATCTGAAAGCGACAGGGTCCTGGCTTTTCTCCATAGCAAAGGAGAAGCAAATACGAATTCTTTGTCCCAATAACACAACTATAATCTCGGTGAAAGGCCTAGGAATTTTGCAACTAGCCCATGAATGTGTAGGAAAAACAGATAAAATTACCCTGCCAAACCCCGAGATTCACCAACAAAAGGGAGAGTTTTTCTACCATCTGGAGATCCATTTAACCCTTTCGCAACTATACCCCGAATTATCCAAAGGAGTTCAAAACCTCCCGCAAGCCGATTGGAACAATGAAGGGATTAAAAACGACGGGTGGCAAACCCGGCGTGGGTTACCCTTGCGAGAACTATAGGACAAGCTCAAACGTTTGGAGCAACGACAAGGCGATAAGATAGTAACTACCGGACTGAGCCTGAGTGGGTTTATTATGGTAACGACCGTGATGATCGGGTTAGTCGTGTATATCCGGGTAGTAAGGCCACGGACTACGGCACTCACCGAGAACTCAACCGAGCCCCAAAGCACGAGTAACGAAGCCCCAAATGCAGCGGGGGACCGAGAACCCCACGATTTTCTGTCCACTCCTCCAAGGAAAACTACGACGCAAGATCCTTGGATCGATTCCTAATCTCTAGACCCCCCCACCTATCACCCATCATCTGAATGACGACCAACGGTTAACCGAGACCCAAATTAACTAATAAATATAATTACAGCATCACCAAGTCAACAAAAAAAAAAAAAAAAAAAAAAAAAAATGGATCACCAAGTGTTGAAAGAAAGCCCCGGCCAAGACCCCTGCATGATCCGAGTGAAACACCCTCGAGATGTGGAATTATGGGAGGTCATTCGAGGACTGCGCCGTTATGGGCTCATTATAGGCGGGCATTTAGAAACCAACACGTCCAATGGAAACATCAGTCGGATAACCTTCCGAAATGTAAGCGACGCGGATCGAGTTCGACGAAACCACAAAGAATACGAAAAGAATAAGGCCCGAAAGCCGCCCAAGACTGCACCCTCACCACCGAAGGAGCCTTCAAGACCCATCAGATCAGTAATCGTCAAACCGCCACCAAAACCCAAAAGGGAGGAAAGTCGAAAGAAGCAAAAAACTCCACCAGGAAACCTAGAGGAAAGACAACCGAAAAAGATATCTACCGAGACGCCACGCCTATGGAGCGAACAGGCCCCTGATCCGGAGCTACTTAAAGCACCCGCGGACCCACGGGAAAGAGTGGATCACCATCGCCTCTTTTGTATTCTCCCCGAGGAAATACCCATCGAGTACCGAGATGAGCTCTTCTTCAAGGAGTTCGCCCAATTCGGACCTTTGGAATATTACCAGACTGTGCGCAAAAAGCAAAATCAGCTGGTATGGGGCTATGTGCGCTACCTCGACCCACTAGATGCGGAGCGCGCCCTACAACAAAGCCAAAAACCCTACCGTGCAAAATATGCAGCGTTTCACCGTAAATCGAGTGAAAACACGGAGGTTATTCAACATAGCTGTGGGCGATGGATTGGAGCCAGCACGTATCAACATCACGACCGAATTTGTGAAAGACAAGCCAACTACCTTAACCAACTAAGGCAAGGACTGACCCAGCCACCACCGATCATCAATCAGTCCCCGAACCTAATGGACCTTGACTTCTGGGAGGAAACAAGACAACCTTCAAATACCACGTTAGAATTAGCACCGAGCCAAATGCATGTGTTGGCGGAACACATCGTCAAGCTTTGGGACCAGCGTCACCACCAAGTGTCGCCAACAACAAAGAAGACACCGGCGGAGAGAGAGGCCCCGAGCACAGATATAAGAAACCCGCCCACGACCAGAAATTCAGAAGGCAAACCGACAGACCTAATCCCAACACCAAAGGAGCAAACCGACCCAAACGCGCAGAACACCGAAGGAAGATGCAGATGGAAACACTTGTGTAATTAGAGACTGTAAGACCCAAGATAGAGTAACTAAAAAGGCGTGCTGGTGCGCGATAAAAGTGTGTATGAATGCATGTGGCCGCGAAAACGGAATGTTTGTGTGAGTAACTGTCTAGAAGGCAGAAGTTATAATGACCCTAAGTCAATAATGTTCAATCTTAAAATATATATATATATATAACCTAAATTGTAAAAAAAAAAAATAATAATAATAATAATAATAATAATAACAATAATAATAATAATAATAATAATAATAATAATATATAACAATAATAATATTAAGGAAAGAATATGTATATGCATGATATGTATGTATGTATGTATGAATGTATGTATGTGTGTGTGCACATATATACATGTATAAACGATAAAAAAAAAATAAAAAAAAAAAGTAAATTTGATAAAATGTGCGTAGATAAGCGGTCGATATAGGGGTTAGAGAAGAAAAAGCGGCGAGTCGGAATGCATGTGTCACGGCACTAGACCCTTCCGTTTTCTATTAACCATCCCTGATATAATTGAAACCACTATCCACCTCGTGACCTACCTCCTCTCAAACTCCTACCCATAACCAGCCCCTCCCCAAGCGGAAAGCTTAATTCATCTAGAGTAATCAATTCATAACGCCTTCTTGCAGCAAACATGGCCTCCTCAAGACTTAGAGAGCAACTCGAACCCAGCGAACCACGAAGACCGTTAAAGGATCTACACGGGCACAGATTTGTGTTACGAGCCCTGAGAACGGAAATGGTGGGGGAAAATGAGGTTGGAATGGTCATCAATCGGCCCTTCGACGTCCGAGAACTCGTAAAATACCTGAAAGGGGTCAACCCTACTTTACTGGAGGAGCACGAAAATGAGGATGACCAAGAAGACCCCCTCACTTTTGTAAAGTTCAGATTCCGAACGCCTGAGCTAAAACAGCAGGGCATCACCCTGATAAAAAATTTGGAAAACGACCAACGATTGGTAGACAAGGGAATTCAATTGCTAGATGTGCGTGTACCCGTAGCCCGAAGCCATCAAAGAGTCTACCACGACCTAAAAACTTACGGACCCCTCTTGTGGCTGCGCTTTTGGAAAATGCCCACCCCAGAACGAGACGCACACCTAGACTCCCTGTATTTGGCTTTTGCCAAATATAGGCATCCCATGAGTGCGTTAATAGCAAGGGAACAGTTAGAAAAGGAATACGGAGCAAGACTAGGGAAACCTCGTCAATGGAAGTGTGACTTACACGAACTCCGGGAACCTTTCCCAATAATCCATTGTAGACATTGCAATATATAAGTGTCTCGGTTAGATATTAAGGACCACCGAAAATTCCACATCCAAGAACAAATATAGGACGAAAAGGAACCAGACAAAGAGAGAAAAAACAATGATGCGGCCACTCTCCGATTGGAAAGGGACTTGCAGCGGCTGAGCTTGAAAGACGAGAACACCTCCAAAGAGGACCCACCGTGCAAGAAGAGGAAGGAGGCAGACCAAAAACCTCGCGTTTTCAGACCTTGGGAAAAAAAAAAAAAAAAAAAAAACTCCTTACCAAACCTAAACCCAAAAACTCCTTACCAAACTGATACCTACTTGCAGTCCTATACCTACATTCACCAGGGATGGTGAACTGTTTATGAAAGGGGGGGCTGTTACGTGACAATTAAATAAAATCCGCAATCGTGCTTTCTCGCGCGAGTGTGCGTGCATGTGAATGAGGGGTCCGGTCAGCATTTCAGATTTCAGCTGCAGCTGAATGCTGCTCCTGCACTTTTGATGGGAAAAAATCAAGGTGGCGGGGGAAGCATTTAGATGCAGCGAGGGGGAAGAGCGCCGGACGTCGAGTCAGTATGAATAGATTTTCAATAAAGCGCGCAGCACAACTAATTCTGTAAACCAAAACCGCATTAGAGTAAATAATCATTTTATTGTGAATAAAGAATAATGAAGGGACCTAGTGACCTCGACTTAAATAGAAAGTAATACCAGTGTATCGTTAACTTGTAAAATAAAAGAACCCATTAAAGCCGTGTCAAACAAAGAAAGGTTGTTCGAGAAAATTATTGAAATCCTAGAGACCTGCATCCGGCACCGAATCCAGCAACCTTCCAGTGTATGGTAAGAATTAGATTAATTAAGGTTAGATTAATGAAAATCGCGTTCCTGTCGTCACACAAGGGGTGCCGTTCACCCCCGGTTTTCCCCGCGCCTCCTACCCGGGTCTGCAAAATTAGGAGCCGGTTATATGTCCACGGGGACATATAACAGTATTGTCGAGATCTTATAAAACACTTGGTTTTATAAGAAGATCTACTTCAAAATTTAAAAACCCTGCCACAGTTTTGTATCTTTACAAAGTGCTGGTTATGCCCATTTTGAATTATTGTTTACAAATATGGACTCCTTATCAAGGAGTTCATATAAGTAAGTTAGAACAATCCAACATAGGCTTTTGAGATATTTAGCTTTTAAGAAGGGTAATCCTATGCATCCGTTTGATCACGAGTATGCTAATGTTGCTATTGACTTTGGTCTAGCTTCTGTTAAATTTTATCATGATTATCAGGATGTATTGCTGGTTTGGAAGACACTTAATGATGATTCAGATTATATTGAGATTAAAAAACTCTTTCCAGCTAGATTGATAAATTATCAGATTAGAAAACCCAGACTTTTGGTTGAGAATAACTCCAGATTGAACTACGAATTCTATTCGCCAATTAATAGAATGAGGAGAAATTATAACTCTTTGCCGGATGAAATCTAATCAGAACTGAATCTAATCTTCTAGGCTCTGATTGACGTATTTGAAAGAAATTCGTCTCCAAGTTTAGCTTGGTCATGTATTTATATTTGAGTCTATGAAAATTTCCGGAAACTATGGAATCTTCCACGTCAATGTGTTGTGAGAACATTAAAAGAAAATGTTTCGGATTTTTGAGAAGTTCAAAGATCCAAGTCATTTCACAATATCGTAAAGTCATCTCTTAGTTTTCTTAATGGAAACTGGGCTTGATATTAGGACTTTATTTATGTTTTATTGTACAATTAAAAAAGTTATGTGAATTTTATAAGTACCGTACTCTTATTTTGAGGATATATCAAGGTATACTATCAGGCTTTTGAGGAGCTGCGAGACTGAATCTAATCTTCTTGGCTCTGATCGACATATTTGAAAGAAATTCGTCTCCAAGTTTAGCTTGGTCATGTATTTATATTTGAGTCTATGAAAATTTCCGGAAACTATGGAATCTTCCACGTCAATGTGTTGAGGGAACATTAAAAGAAAATGTTTCGGATTTTTGAGAAGTTAAAAAATTCAAGTCATTTCACAATATCGTAAAGCCATCTCTTAGTTTTCTTAATGGAAACTGGGCTTGATATTAGGACTTTATTGATATTTTGTTATACAATTAAAAAATTTATGTGAATTTTATAAGTACCGTACTCTTATTTTGAGGATATATCAAGGTATACTATCAGGCTTTTGAGGAGCTGCGAGACTGAATCTAATCTTCTTGGCTCTTATTGACGTTTTTAAAAGAAATTTGTCTCCAAGTTTAGCTTGGTCTTGTATTTATATTTGAGTCTATGAAAATTTCCGGAAACTATGGAATCTTTCACTTCAATGTGTTGAGGGAACATTAAAAGAAAATGTTTCGGATTTTTGAGAAGTTAAAAAATTCAAGTCATTTCACAATATCGTAAAGCCATCTCTTAGTTTTCTTAATGGAAACTGGGCTTGATATTAGGACTTTATTGATATTTTGTTATACAATTAAAAAATTTATGTGAATTTTATAAGTACCGTACTCTAATTTTGAGGATATATCAAGGTATACTATCAGGCTGTTGAGGAGCTGCGAGACTGAATCTAATCTTCTTGGCTCTTATTGACGTTTTTAAAAGAAATTTGTCTCCAAGTTTAGCTAGGTCATGTATTTATATTTGAGTCTATGAAAATTTCCGGAAACTATGGAATCTTCCACGTCAATGTGTTGAGGGAACATTAAAAGAAAATGTTTCGGATTTTTGAGAAGTCAAAAGATTCAAGTCATTTCACAATATCGTTAAGTCATCTCTTAGTTTTCTGAATGGCAAACTGGACTCTTTATTCAAACTTTGTTTATATTTTATTATACAATTGAAAAGTCTGTATATTCTATACATACTTATACTATCTTAGACTTTTAAGGATTCTAACAATTTTCTCTTATGTTTTCATATGTTATGAATGCTTTTTACAGATTTCTGCTTTCAAATTTGTGTAAGTAATAACCGATAGTATTACCGATCGATAAACTGGTATTGCAATTATTAACTGATTTTCTTTTCTTATGGCAGACTACAATCAACTCAAGTTAATGCTTCACATATTTTTAAAATTTTACATTTACATCAGATAATAATTTTTTGATTTTTTTAAATTTCATGCAAAATGTCCTGTTCACCTTTTTTTATCAACAATTGAGAATCTAGATCACTATTCGCAGACTTATTCATTTTTCATTCTCAAAATGGAAAGTATCTGAAATAATTATCTGCACCGCAATAAACTTTTAAGTTTTCATTCTGTTATCATCACCGACTTTGGAGGACTTGAAATTAGATAATTAAACCCTTTTATGTCATGATCGCTTTTTACAGATATTTGATTTTTAATTTATATATGGAACGCTAACAGCAATACCGCTCCATTGTACTTTCCTTATCTTCAGGTTTTGTTTAATTTCTAATCTAATTTTTTTTTTTATTTTAATTTCTTGGATATCAAGTACGTAGAACTTATCGGTGTCGTACCTGTGGTTTGAGGATATATACTAATATTATCGTGGACTTTTAAGGAGTCTTAAAATTTTCTCTTATGTTTTGATATGTTACGCTTTTTACAGATTTCTGCTGTTAGATTAGAAATCAAACAAAACCTGTAGAGAAAGAAAGTACAATCAAGCGGTATTGACGTCTGTGTTCCGTACATAAATTAAAATTCAAATATCCGTTAAAAACCATCACGACACAAAAGAGTTAAACTATCAATTTTCAAGTCCTCAAAAGTCAGCAATGATGGCTGGATGGATCCTTAAAAATGTATTGCGGTGCAAAAAAACATTTCAGAGATTTAATTCCATTCTAAGAATGAAAAACAAAAGAATCTGCAAGTAGTTATCTCGACTCTCAATTGTTGATTAAAGTAGTTGAGCTGGACATTTCATCTAAAATTTTCAAAAATTGAAAGTTTACTATCTGATGTGAATGAAAAAGATTTAGTAAGATGTTAGGCATTGACTTGAGTTGAATGTAGTTGGCTATAAGGAAAAAACATCAGTTGTACTTGCAATACCATTTTATCGATCGGTAGTACTGGCAGTAATTACTTACACAATATAAAAATCAAAAATCTGCAAAAAGCGTTTACAACATATAGAAACATAAAAGAAAATTTACAGACTCCTTAAATATGGTTGATAAAAAAAGGTGAACAGCACATTTTGCATGAAATTTTCAAAAATTGAAAGTTTATTATCTGATGTGAATGTAAAATTTTAAAAATATGTGAGGTATTAACTTGCGTTGATTATAGTCGGCTACAAGGAAAAAAGCAGTTGATAATTGTAATACCATTTTATCGATCGGTAATACTATCGTTAATTACTTAAAACAAATTTAAAAGCAGAAATCTGTAAAAAGCGTTCATAACATAAAAAAACATAAGAGAAAATTGTTAGAATCCTTAAAAGTCTAAGATAGTATAAGTATATATCCTCAAAACATAGGTACGGCCCCGATAACTTCCACGTCCTTGATATGCAAGAAATAAAAATAAAAAAATAAATTTTAGATTAGAAATTTAACAAAACCCGAAGATAAGGAAAGTACAATAGAGCGGTATTGCCGCGTGCGTTCCATATATAAATTAAAAATCAAATATCTGTAAAAAACGATCATGACATAAAAGAGTTTAATTATCTAATTTCAAGTCCTCGAAAGTCGGCGATGATAACAGAATGGAACCTCAAAAGTTTATTGCGGTGCAGATAAATATTTCAGATACTTTCCATTTTTAGAATGACAAAGGAATAAGTCTGCAAGTAGTGATCTAGATTCTTAATTGTTGATAAAAAAAGGTGAACAGGACATTTTGCATGAAATTTTTAAAAATCGAAAGTTTATTATCTGATGTGAATGTAAAATTTTAAAAATATGTGAGGTATTAACTTGCGTTGATTGTAGTCGGCTACAAGGAAAAAATCAGTTGATAATTGCAATACCATTTCATCGATCGGTAATACTATCGTTAATTACTTACACAAATTTAAAAGCAGAAATCTGTAAAAAGCGTTCATAACATAAAAAAACATAAGAGAAAATTATTAAACTCCTTAAAAGTCTAAGATAGTATAAGTATACATCCTCAAAACACAGGTACGGCACCGATAAGTTCCACGTACTTGATATCCATGAAATAAAAATAAAAAAATAAATTTTAGATTAGAAATCAAACAAAACCTATAGAGAAAGAAAGTACAATCAAGCGGTATTGACGTCTGTGTTCCGTACATAAATTAAAATTCAAATATCCGTGAAAAACCATCACGATACAAAAGAGTTAAACTATCAATTTTCAAGTCCTCAAAAGTCAGCAATGATGGCTGGATGGATCCTTAAAAATGTATAGCGGTGCAAATAAACATTTCAGAGATTTAATTCCATTCTAAGAATGAAAAACAAATGAATCTGCAAGTAGTTATCTTGACTCTCAATTGTTGATTAAAGTAGCTGAGCTGGACATTTCATCTAAAATTTTCCAAAATTGAAAGTTAACTATCTGATGTGAATGAAAAAGATTAAGAAAGATGTTAGGCATTGACTTGGGTTGAATGTAGTTGGCTATAAGGAAAAAACATCAGTAGTACTTGCAATACCATTTTATCGATCGGTAATACTATCGGTAATTACTTTCACAAATTTAACAGCGGAAATCTGTAAAAAGCGTAACATATCAAAACATAAGAGAAAATTGTAAGACTCCTTAAAAGTCCACGATAATATTAGTATATATCCTCAAACCACAGGTACGACACCGATAAGTTCTACTTACTTGATATCCAAGAAATTAAAATAAAAAAAAATTTAGATTAGAAATAAATCAAAACCTGAAGATAAGGAAAGTACAATGGAGCGGTATTGCTGTTAGCGTTCCATATATAAATTAAAAATCAAATATCTGTAAAAAGCGATCATGACATAAAAGAGTTTAATTATCTAATTTCAAGTCCTCCAAAGTCGGTGATGATAACAGAATGAAAACTTAAAAGTTTATTGCGGTGCAGATAATTATTTCAGATACTTTCCATTTTGAGAATGAAAAATGAATAAGTCTGCAAGTAGTGATCTAGATTCTCAATTGTTGATAAAAAAAGGTGAACAGGACATTTTGCATGAAATTTAAAAAAATCAAAAAATTATTATCTGATGTGAATGTAAAATTTTAAAAATATGTGAGGCATTAACTTGAGTTGATTGTAGTCTGCCATAAGAAAAGAAAATCAGTTAATAATTGCAATACCAGTTTATCGATCGGTAATACTATCGGTTATTACTCACACAAATTTGAAAGCAGAAATCTGTAAAAAGCATTCATAACATATGAAAACATAAGAGAAAATTGTTAGAATCCCTAAAAGTCTAAGATAGTATAAGTATGTATAGAATATACAGACTTTTCAATTGTATAATAAAATATAAACAAAGTTTGAATAAAGAGTCCAGTTTGCCATTCAGAAAACTAAGAGATGACTTTACGATATTGTGAAATGACTTGAATTTTTTAACTTCTCAAAAATCCGAAACATTTTCTTTTAATGTTCCCTCAACACATTGACGTGGAAGATTCCATAGTTTCCGGAAATTTTCATAGACTCAAATATAGATACAAGACCAAGCTAAACTTGGAGACAAATTTCTTTTAAAAACGTCAATAAGAGCCAAGAAGATTAGATTCAGTCTCGCAGCTCCTCAAAAGCCTGATAGTATACCTTGATATATCCTCAAAATAAGAGTACGGTACTTATAAAATTCACATAACTTTTTTAATTGTATAATAAAACATAAATAAAGTCCTAATATCAAGCCCAGTTTCCATTAAGAAAACTAAGAGATGACTTTACGATATTGTGAAATGACTTGAATTTTTGAACTTCTCAAAAATCCGAAACATTTTCTTTTAATGTTCCCTCAACACATTGACGTGGAAGATTCCATAGTTTCCGGAAATTTTCATAGACTCAAATATAAATACATGACCAAGCTAAACTTGGAGACGAATTTCTTTCAAATACGTCGATCAGAGCCAAGAAGATTAGATTCAGTCTTGCAGCTCCTCAAAAGCCTGATAGTATACCTTGATATATCCTCAAAAATAGAGTACGGTACTTATAAAATTCACATAAATTTTTTGATTGTATAACAAAATATCAATAAAGTCCTAATATCAAGCCCAGTTTCCATTAAGAAAACTAAGAGATGGCTTTACGATATTGTGAAATGACTTGAATTTTTGAACTTCTCAAAAATCCGAAACATTTTCTTTTAATGTTCCCTCAACACATTGACGTGGAAGATTCCATAGTTTCCGGAAATTTTCATAGACTCAAATATAAATACATGACCAAGCTAAACTTGGAGACGAATTTCTTTCAAATACGTCAATCAGAGCCAAGAAGATTAGATTCAGTCTCGCAGCTCCTCAAAAGCCTGATAGTATACCTTGATATATCCTCAAAATAAGAGTACGGTACTTATAAAATTCACATAACTTTTTTAATTGTATAATAAAACATAAATAAAGTCCTAATATCAAGCCCAGTTTCCATTAAGAAAACTAAGAGATGACTTTACGATATTGTGAAATGACTTGGATCTTTGAACTTCTCCAAAATCCGAAACATTTTCTTTTAATGTTCCCTCAACACATTGACGTGGAAGATTCCATAGTTTCCGGAAATTTTCATAGACTCAAATATAAATACATGACCTAGCTAAACTTGGAGACAAATTTCTTTTAAAAACGTCAATAAGAGCCAAAAAGATTAGATTCAGTCTCGCAGCTCCTCAACAGCCTGATAGTATACCTTGATATATCCTCAAAAATAGAGTACGGTACTTATAAAATTCACATAAATTTTTTGATTGTATAACAAAATATCAATAAAGTCCTAATATCAAGCCCAGTTTCCATTAAGAAAACTAAGAGATGGCTTTACGATATTGTGAAATGACTTGAATTTTTTAACTTCTCAAAAATCCGAAACATTTTCTTTTAATGTTCCCTCAACACATTGACGTGGAAGATTCCATAGTTTCCGGAAATTTTCATAGACTCAAATATAGATACAAGACCAAGCTAAACTTGGAGACAAATTTCTTTTAAAAACGTCAATAAGAGCCAAGAAGATTAGATTCAGTCTCGCAGCTCCTAAAAAGCCTGATAGTATACCTTGATATATCCTCAAAATAAGAGTACGGTACTTATAAAATTCACATAACTTTTTTAATTGTATAATAAAACATAAATAAAGTCCTAATATCAAGCCCAGTTTCCATTAAGAAAACTAAGAGATGGCTTTACGATATTGTGAAATGACTTGAATTTTTTAACTTCTCAAAAATCCGAAACATTTTCTTTTCATGTTCCCTCAACACATTGACGTGGAAGATTCCATAGTTTCCGGAAATTTTCATAGACTCAAATATAAATACATGACCAAGCTAAACTTGGAGACGAATTTCTTTCAAATACGTCAATCAGAGCCAAGAAGATTAGATTCAGTCTCGCAGCTCCTCAAAAGCCTGATAGTATACCTTGATATATCCTCAAAATAAGAGTACGGTACTTATAAAATTCACATAACTTTTTTAATTGTATAATAAAACATAAATAAAGTCCTAATATCAAGCCCAGTTTCCATTAAGAAAACTAAGAGATGACTTTACGATATTGTGAAATGACTTGGATCTTTGAACTTCTCCAAAATCCGAAACATTTTCTTTTAATGTTCCCTCAACACATTGACGTGGAAGATTCCATAGTTTCCGGAAATTTTCATAGACTCAAATATAAATACATGACCTAGCTAAACTTGGAGACAAATTTCTTTTAAAAACGTCAATAAGAGCCAAAAAGATTAGATTCAGTCTCGCAGCTCCTCAACAGCCTGATAGTATACCTTGATATATCCTCAAAAATAGAGTACGGTACTTATAAAATTCACATAAATTTTTTGATTGTATAACAAAATATCAATAAAGTCCTAATATCAAGCCCAGTTTCCATTAAGAAAACTAAGAGATGGCTTTACGATATTGTGAAATGACTTGAATTTTTTAACTTCTCAAAAATCCGAAACATTTTCTTTTAATGTTCCCTCAACACATTGACGTGGAAGATTCCATAGTTTCCGGAAATTTTCATAGACTCAAATATAGATACAAGACCAAGCTAAACTTGGAGACAAATTTCTTTTAAAAACGTCAATAAGAGCCAAGAAGATTAGATTCAGTCTCGCAGCTCCTAAAAAGCCTGATAGTATACCTTGATATATCCTCAAAATAAGAGTACGGTACTTATAAAATTCACATAACTTTTTTAATTGTATAATAAAACATAAATAAAGTCCTAATATCAAGCCCAGTTTCCATTAAGAAAACTAAGAGATGACTTTACGATATTGTGAAATGACTTGAATTTTTGAACTTCTCAAAAATCCGAAACATTTTCTTTTAATGTTCCCTCAACACATTGACGTGGAAGATTCCATAGTTTCCGGAAATTTTCATAGACTCAAATATAAATACATGACCAATCTAAACTTGGAGACGAATTTCTTTCAAATACGTCGATCAGAGCCAAGAAGATTAGATTCAGTCTCGCAGCTCCTCAAAAGCCTGATAGTATACCTTGATATATCCTCAAAATAAGAGTACGGTACTTATAAAATTCACATAACTTTTTTAATTGTATAATAAAACATAAATAAAGTCCTAATATCAAGCCCAGTTTCCATTAAGAAAACTAAGAGATGGCTTTACGATATTGTGAAATGACTTGAATTTTTTAACTTCTCAAAAATCCGAAACATTTTCTTTTAATGTTCCCTCAACACATTGACGTGGAAGATTCCATAGTTTCCGGAAATTTTCATAGACTCAAATATAAATACATGACCAAGCTAAACTTGGAGACGAATTTCTTTCAAATACGTCAATCAGAGCCAAGAAGATTAGATTCAGTCTCGCAGCTCCTCAAAAGCCTGATAGTATACCTTGATATATCCTCAAAATAAGAGTACGGTACTTATAAAATTCACATAACTTTTTTAATTGTATAATAAAACATAAATAAAGTCCTAATATCAAGCCCAGTTTCCATTAAGAAAACTAAGAGATGACTTTACGATATTGTGAAATGACTTGGATCTTTGAACTTCTCCAAAATCCGAAACATTTTCTTTTAATGTTCCCTCAACACATTGACGTGGAAGATTCCATAGTTTCCGGAAATTTTCATAGACTCAAATATAAATACATGACCTAGCTAAACTTGGAGACAAATTTCTTTTAAAAACGTCAATAAGAGCCAAAAAGATTAGATTCAGTCTCGCAGCTCCTCAACAGCCTGATAGTATACCTTGATATATCCTCAAAAATAGAGTACGGTACTTATAAAATTCACATAAATTTTTTGATTGTATAACAAAATATCAATAAAGTCCTAATATCAAGCCCAGTTTCCATTAAGAAAACTAAGAGATGGCTTTACGATATTGTGAAATGACTTGAATTTTTTAACTTCTCAAAAATCCGAAACATTTTCTTTTAATGTTCCCTCAACACATTGACGTGGAAGATTCCATAGTTTCCGGAAATTTTCATAGACTCAAATATAGATACAAGACCAAGCTAAACTTGGAGACAAATTTCTTTTAAAAACGTCAATAAGAGCCAAGAAGATTAGATTCAGTCTCGCAGCTCCTAAAAAGCCTGATAGTATACCTTGATATATCCTCAAAATAAGAGTACGGTACTTATAAAATTCACATAACTTTTTTAATTGTATAATAAAACATAAATAAAGTCCTAATATCAAGCCCAGTTTCCATTAAGAAAACTAAGAGATGACTT
Organism: Encarsia formosa; assembly: GCA_038277355.1. Lineage (NCBI taxonomy): Eukaryota > Metazoa > Arthropoda > Insecta > Hymenoptera > Aphelinidae > Encarsia > Encarsia formosa. Next base: position 48,149,878 of record CM076185.1, on the reverse strand, counting down.
TACGATATTGTGAAATGACTTGAATTTTTGAACTTCTCAAAAATCCGAAACATTTTCTTTTAATGTTCCCTCAACACATTGACGTGGAAGATTCCATAGTTTCCGGAAATTTTCATAGACTCAAATATAAATACATGACCAATCTAAACTTGGAGACGAATTTCTTTCAAATACGTCGATCAGAGCCAAGAAGATTAGATTCAGTCTCGCAGCTCCTCAAAAGCCTGATAGTATACCTTGATATATCCTCAAAATAAGAGTACGGTACTTATAAAATTCACATAACTTTTTTAATTGTATAATAAAACATAAATAAAGTCCTAATATCAAGCCCAGTTTCCATTAAGAAAACTAAGAGATGACTTTACGATATTGTGAAATGACTTGTATTTTTGAACTTCTTAAAAATCCGAAACATTTGCTTATAATGTTCCCTTAACACATTGACGTGGAAGATTCCATAGTTTCCGGAAATTTTCGTAGACTCAAATATAAATACATGACCAAGCTAAACTTGGAGACGAATTTCTTTCAAATACGTCAATCAGAGCCAAGAAGATTAGATTCAGTCTCGCAGCTCCTCAAAAGCCTGATAGTATACCTTGATATATCCTAAAAATAAGAGTACGGTACTTATAAAATTCACATAACTTTTTTAATTGTATAATAAAACATAAATAAAGTCCTAATATCAAGCCCAGTTTCCATTAAGAAAACTAAGAGATGACTTTACGATATTGTGAAATGACTTGGATCTTTGAACTTCTCAAAAATCCGAAACATTTTCTTATAATGTTCCCTTAACACATTGACGTGGAAGATTCCATAGTTTCCGGAAATTTTCATAGACTCAAATATAAATACATGACCAAGCTAAACTTGGAGACGAATTTCTTTCAAATACGTCAATCAGAGCCTAGAAGATTAGATTCAGTTCTGCAGCTCCTCAAAAGCCTGATAGTATACCTTGATATATCCTCACACGGAAAAAATTTAATCAATGCAGGATCGTAAGATTGGCGACGGGGCATCGCGAGTGGCCAGCGATGCCCCATCGCGGAGTTTGCCATGCTCGCATCGTAAACTCTGCGATGGCTCGTAGTTCGGATGCCGGCGGTATCTGCTCTAATATTTTTTTTAAATAATTTTTATTGGAAATATACTTACATAAATAATAGAAATATACATACTTGTTTGCCATCTTTTTATGAATATGTAATTATATTAAATATAATATCCAACTGTTATAAAATTAAGAATATTAACATCATATATTTATAATAGAGCCGCGTGAGCGAGCAGCCGCACGGCTGTTGGTAGAGCAGATACCGCCGGCCATCGAACCACGAGCCAATGCAGAGTTTACGATGCGAGCATGGCAAACTCTGCGATAGAGCATCGCTGGCCGCTCGCGATGCCCCATCGCCAATTTTACGATCCTGCATTGATTTAATTTTTTTCGTGCAAAAATCGAGTTCGGTAATTATCTCATACAAAAACTTTCCAATTGTTTAATAAAACATAAACAAAGTTTGAATAAAGAGTCCAGTTTGCCATTCAGAATACGTGAAGCAGACATTACGATATTGTAAAACGACTTGAATCTTTTAGCTACTCAAAAATACGAGAATCTTTATTATTTGCCCTCAATAAATTGATGTGGAATATTCCATAGATTCCGGAAATTTTTATTGACTCAAATATAAATACATGTCCAAGGTAAGCTTGGAGACAAATTTCTTTTAAAAACGTCAATAAGAGCCAAGAAGATTAGAGTCAGTTTCACAGCTCCTGAAAAGCCTTATAGTATACCTTGATATAACCTCAAAAATAGAGTACGGTACTTATAAAATTCACATAAATTTTTTAATTATATAATAAAACATAAATAAAGTCCTTATATCAAGCCCAGTTTCCATTAAGAAAACTAAGAGATGACTTTACGATATTGTGAAATGACTTGAATCTTTTGACTTCTCAAAAATCCGAAACATTTTCTTTTAATGTTCCCACAACACATTGACGTGGAAGATTCCATAGTTTCCGGAAATTTTCATAGACTCAAATATAAATACATGACCTAGCTAAACTTGGAGACAAATTTCTTTTAAAAACGTCAATAAGAGCCAAAAAGATTAGATTCAGTTTCGCAGCTCCTCAAAAGCCTGATAGTATAACTTGATATATCCTCAAAAATCGAGTTCGGTAATTATCGAATACACAAACTTTTCAATTGTATAATAAAAAATTAACAAAGTTTGAATCGAGAGTCCAGTTTGTCATTCAAAATACGTGAAGAAGACATTACGATATTGTAAAACGACTTGGATCTTTGAACTTCTCAAAAATCCGAAATATTTTCTTTTAATGTTCCCTCAATAAATTGATGTGGAATATTCCATAGATTCCGGAAATTTTTATTGACTCAAATTTAAATACATGTCCAAGGTAAGCTTGGAGACAAATTTCTTTTAAAAACGTCAATAAGAGCCAAGAAGATTAGATTCAGTTTTACAGCTCCTCAAAAGCCTGATAGTATACCTTGATATATCCTCAAAAAAAGAGTATGGTACTTATAAAATTCACATAAATTTTTTAATTGTATGATAAAACATAAATAAATTCCTAATATCAAGCCCAGTTTTCCATTAAAAAGAACTAAGAGTTGACTTTACGCTATTGTGAAATGACTTGAATCTTTTGACTTCTCAAAAATCCGAAACGTTTTCTTATAATGTTCCCTTAAAACATTGACGTGTAAGATTCCACAGTTTCCGGAAGTTTTCATAGACTCAAATATAAATACATGACCAAGCTAAACTTGAAGACAAATTTCTTTTAAAAACGTCAATAAGAGCGAAGAAGATTAGATTCAGTCTCGCAGCTCCTCAAAAGCCTGATAGTATACCTTGATATATCCTCAAAAATAGAGTACGGTACTTATAAAATTCACATAAATTTTTTAATTGTATAATAAATCATAAATAAAGTCCTAATATCAAGCCCAGTTTGCCATTAAGAAAACTAAGAGATGACTTTACGATTTTGTGAAATGACTTGAAACTTTTAACTTTTCAAAAATCTAAAACATTTTTTTTAATACTCCCTCAACTAATTTACGTGGAAGCTTCCATAGTTTCCAGAAATTTTCATAGACTCAAATATAAAACTTGACAAGGCTAAACTTGGAGTCAATTTTCTTTTAAAATCGTCAATTAGAGCCAAAAAGATTATATTCAGTTTTGCAGCTCCTCAAAAGCCAGATTGAATAGCTTGATATATCCTCAAAAATTAAGTGCGATCCTTATATAATTTAATTCAAGTTTTTCATTAAGTTATAGGACATAAAGAGATTTCAAATATACAGTCCAGTTTGCCATCAAGTATACTTAGAGAAGACATTACGATAGTGTAAAACGACTTGAATCTTTTAGCTACTCAAAAATACGAGAATCTTTTTTATTTGCCCTCAAAAAAATGATGTGGAATATTCCATAGATTTCGGAAATTTTTATTGACTCAAATATAAATACATGTCCAAACTAAGCTTTGAGTCAAAATTCTATTGAAAACGTCAATCATAGCCACGAAGATTATATTCAGTTTTGCAGCTCCTGATAAGCCTGATAGTATACCTTGATATATCCTCAAAAATAAAGTACGGTTCTTATAAAATTCACATAAATTTTTTAATTATATAATAAAACATGAATAAAGTCCTAATATCAAGCCCAGTTTCCATTAAGAAAACTAAGAGATGACTTTACGATATTGTAAAATGACTTGAATTTTTTAACTTCTCAAAAATTCGAAACATTTGCTTATAATGTTCCCTTAACACATTGACGTGGAAGATTCCATAGTTTCCGGAAATTTTCATAGACTCAAATATAAATACACGACCTAGCTAAATTTGGAGACAAATTTCTTTTAAAAACGTCAATAAGAGCCAAAAAGATTAGATTCAGTTTCGCAGCTCCTCAAAAGCCTGATAGTATACCTTGATATATCCTCAAAAATCGAGTTCGGTAATTATCGAATACACAAACTTTTCAATTGTATAATAAAAAATTAACAAAGTTTGAATCGAGAGTCCAGTTTGCCATTCAAAATACGTGAAGAAGACATTACGATATTGTAAAACGACTTGGATCTTTGAACTTCTCAAAAATCCGAAATATTTTCTTTTAATGTTCCCTCAATAAATTGATGTGGAATATTCCATAGATTCCGGAAATTTTTATTGACTCAAATATAAATACATGTCCAAGGTAAGCTTGGAGACAAATTTCTTTTAAAAACGTCAATAAGAGCCAAGAAGATTAGATTCAGTTTTACAGCTCCTCAAAAGCCTGATAGTATACCTTGATATATCCTCAAAAAAAGAGTATGGTACTTATAAAATTCACATAAATTTTTTAATTGTATGATAAAACATAAATAAATTCCTAATATCAAGCCCAGTTTTCCATTAAAAAGAACTAAGAGTTGACTTTACGCTATTGTGAAATGACTTGAATCTTTTGACTTCTCAAAAATCCGAAACGTTTTCTTATAATGTTCCCTTAAAACATTGACGTGTAAGATTCCACAGTTTCCGGAAGTTTTCATAGACTCAAATATAAATACATGACCAAGCTAAACTTGAAGACAAATTTCTTTTAAAAACGTCAATAAGAGCGAAGAAGATTAGATTCAGTCTCGCAGCTCCTCAAAAGCCTGATAGTATACCTTGATATATCCTCAAAAATAGAGTACGGTACTTATAAAATTCACATAAATTTTTTAATTGTATAATAAATCATAAATAAAGTCCTAATATCAAGCCCAGTTTGCCATTAAGAAAACTAAGAGATGACTTTACGATTTTGTGAAATGACTTGAAACTTTTAACTTTTCAAAAATCTGAAACATTTTTTTTAATACTCCCTCAACTAATTTACGTGGAAGCTTCCATAGTTTCCAGAAATTTTCATAGACTCAAATATAAAACTTGTCAAGGCTAAACTTGGAGTCAATTTTCTTTTAAAATCGTCAATTAGAGCCAAAAAGATTATATTCAGTTTTGCAGCTCCTCAAAAGCCAGATTGAATAGCTTGATATATCCTCAAAAATTAAGTGCGATCCTTATATAATTTAATTCAAGTTTTTCATTAAGTTATAGGACATAAAGAGATTTCAAATATACAGTCCAGTTTGCCATCAAGTATACTTAGAGAAGACATTACGATAGTGTAAAACGACTTGAATCTTTTAGCTACTCAAAAATACGAGAATCTTTTTTATTTGCCCTCAAAAAAATGATGTGGAATATTCCATAGATTTCGGAAATTTTTATTGACTCAAATATAAATACATGTCCAAGCTAAGCTTTGAGTCAAAATTCTATTGAAAACGTCAATCATAGCCACGAAGATTATATTCAGTTTTGCAGCTCCTGATAAGCCTGATAGTATACCTTGATATATCCTCAAAAATAAAGTACGGTTCTTATAAAATTCACATAAATTTTTTAATTATATAATAAAACATGAATAAAGTCCTAATATCAAGCCCAGTTTCCATTAAGAAAACTAAGAGATGACTTTACGATATTGTGAAATGACTTGAATTTTTTAACTTCTCAAAAATCCGAAACATTTGCTTATAATGTTCCCTTAACACATTGACGTGGAAGATTCCATAGTTTCCGGAAATTTTCATAGACTCAAATATAAATACACGACCTAGCTAAACTTGGAGACAAATTTCTTTTAAAAACGTCAATAAGAGCCAAAAAGATTAGATTCAGTTTCGCAGCTCCTCAAAAGCCTGATAGTATACCTTGATATATCCTCAAAAATCGAGTTCGGTAATTATCGAATACACAAACTTTTCAATTGTATAATAAAAAATTAACAAAGTTTGAATCGAGAGTCCAGTTTGCCATTCAAAATACGTGAAGAAGACATTACGATATTGTAAAACGACTTGGATCTTTGAACTTCTCAAAAATCCGAAATATTTTCTTTTAATGTTCCCTCAATAAATTGATGTGGAATATTCCATAGATTCCGGCAATTTTTATTGACTCAAATATAAATACATGTCCAAGGTAAGCTTGGAGACAAATTTCTTTTAAAAACGTCAATAAGAGCCAAGAAGATTAGATTCAGTTTTACAGCTCCTCAAAAGCCTGATAGTATACCTTGATATATCCTCAAAAAAAGAGTATGGTACTTATAAAATTCACATAAATTTTTTAATTGTATGATAAAACATAAATAAATTCCTAATATCAAGCCCAGTTTTCCATTAAAAAGAACTAAGAGTTGACTTTACGCTATTGTGAAATGACTTGAATCTTTTGACTTCTCAAAAATCCGAAACGTTTTCTTATAATGTTCCCTTAAAACATTGACGTGTAAGATTCCACAGTTTCCGGAAGTTTTCATAGACTCAAATATAAATACATGACCAAGCTAAACTTGAAGACAAATTTCTTTTAAAAACGTCAATTAGAGCCAAGAAGATTAGATTCAGTCTCGCAGCTCCTCAAAAGCCTGATAGTATACCTTGATATATCCTCAAAAATAGAGTACGGTACTTATAAAATTCACATAAATTTTTTAATTTTATAATAAATCATAAATAAAGTCCTAATATCAAGCCCAGTTTGCCATTAAGAAAACTAAGAGATGACTTTACGATTTTGTGAAATGACTTGAAACTTTTAACTTTTCAAAAATCTGAAACATTTTTTTTAATACTCCCTCAACTAATTTACGTGGAAGCTTCCATAGTTTCCAGAAATTTTCATAGACTCAAATATAAAACTTGACAAGGCTAAACTTGGAGTCAATTTTCTTTTAAAATCGTCAATTAGAGCCAAAAAGATTATATTCAGTTTTGCAGCTCCTCAAAAGCCAGATTAAATAGCTTGATATATCCTCAAAAATTAAGTGCGATCCTTATATAATTTAATTCAAGTTTTTCATTAAGTTATAGGACATAAAGAGATTTCAAATATACAGTCCAGTTTGCCATCAAGTATACTTAGAGAAGACATTACGATAGTGTAAAACGACTTGAATCTTTTAGCTACTCAAAAATACGAGAATCTTTTTTATTTGCCCTCAAAAAAATGATGTGGAATATTCCATAGATTTCGGAAATTTTTATTGACTCAAATATAAATACATGTCCAAGCTAAGCTTTGAGTCAAAATTCTATTGAAAACGTCAATCATAGCCACGAAGATTATATTCAGTTTTGCAGCTCCTGATAAGCCTGATAGTATACCTTGATATATCCTCAAAAATAAAGTACGGTTCTTATAAAATTCACATAAATTTTTTAATTATATAATAAAACATGAATAAAGTCCTAATATCAAGCCCAGTTTCCATTAAGAAAACTAAGAGATGACTTTACGATATTGTGAAATGACTTGAATTTTTTAACTTCTCAAAAATCCGAAACATTTGCTTATAATGTTCCCTTAACACATTGACGTGGAAGATTCCATAGTTTCCGGAAATTTTCATAGACTCAAATATAAATACATGACCTAGCTAAACTTGGAGACAAATTTCTTTTAAAAACGTCAATAAGAGCCAAAAAGATTAGATTCAGTTTCGCAGCTCCTCAAAAGCCTGATAGTATACCTTGATATATCCTCAAAAATCGAGTTCGGTAATTATCGAATACACAAACTTTTCAATTGTATAATAAAAAATTAACAAAGTTTGAATCGAGAGTCCAGTTTTCCATTCAAAATACGTGAAGAAGACATTACGATATTGTAAAACGACTTGGATCTTTGAACTTCTCAAAAATCCGAAATATTTTCTTTTAATTTTCCCTCAATAAATTGATGTGGAATATTCCAAAGATTCCGGAAATTTTTATTGACTCAAATATAAATACATGTCCAAGGTAAGCTTGGAGACAAATTTCTTTTAAAAACGTCAATAAGAGCCAAGAAGATTAGATTCAGTTTTACAGCTCCTCAAAAGCCTGATAGTATACCTTGATATATCCTCAAAAATAGAGTTCGGTAATTATCGAATACACAAACTTTTCAATTGTATAATAAAACATAAGCAAAGTTTGAATCAAGAGTCCAGTTTGCCATTCAGAATACGTGAAGAAGACATTACGATATTGTAAAAGCGACTTGGATCTTTGAACTTATTGCGTTATATTTTTTAAAGAAGCGTAAAATTCTTAAAATTATTCTGCACCTTATTTATAAAAGTAAAACGTGTGTACCTTGCCCTTCTAGTACACACGAATGTATGGCTTCACTAAAAATAATTACGAATATATTGTTGTATCACTTTTGTGATACATTAATCAAAAAAAAAATAAATAAATGTGAAAGTGTCTCAACAAAGGAAGGAAAGTTATCCCTCTCCTGTATACACAAATTATAATTTAAAGCAACAAAGTCACATTAACACAATTACGTTATCAAAAATCTGATATCAGATTTTTGTTCAGAAATAAAATCATGAACTTAGTAACAATAGATAATGTTCATGCTTAGTTTAATCTTTAAATTAAATTCGACAGGTTGAGTTATATTAATTAATAGAGAATTTCTATGACCAATTTAAATAATCAACTTCTAAAAAAATAATAAGTATTTACTGAATAGAGTGAGTCAGGTAATCAATTAACATTCATCAAACAAGCTATAAAATTATGAATTAAGAGAATTTATTTTTGTATCGTATCCAATATTCTACAATGTTAAAGTAAAAATAAATTCGGTCAAATTCTTAGTGAATAAAGATATCGTATTTAAATGAAACACACCCGTCCCACACACCAAATACAATTCTTTAAATTGTTTCCTCACTTCTCATGTGAAAACCATTTAACCCAGAATTCGCAGTAATCAAGTAATTTAGTATTATTCTTGCTTAATCAATTATTTTAAATTACTTTGCTATAAAAATTTAATAATTAATAGATAATTATCAGCAAAATAAAATTCATACTTTCATAAAGTTACAATAAAAGAAAACTTCTAAATTTCTAAGAAATTTTACACGTAGAAAAAAAAATAATATATACATATTTATTTTATCAAAATACAACTTCACCTCTGGAACTGACAGACTTCTTGATCTCTAAAAGTCGCGTCCGCGTGAGTTTGATAAAAAAAAAATTTATATTTTTGTTTTTTGTTTTTTTTTTTTTTTTTTTTGAGAACTAACCGTAATTTTATTTGTTATTAGTAATTCAAAATAGAAATAGTTACCATTAAATTAAATAGAAATGTAAACCAAAAATTCCCGTTACACTAATTTTAATATTTAACTTTACTATCTCAACTGGACACTAGTAGCGTTAAACAAATTACAGAAAAGCGTCGTGAAAAACTCAGCACGAGAAACGATTTTTTACTCAGTCAAACTTGACTAAAAAAAATGAAAGAGCGTTACTCATGAAATACAAAAAAAGAAATGTTCGTTCGGCTGGAGCAGGAATCAGAGTGTCCACGGCTCCTCACTCGTTCGGCGATACGCACACGTTCGCTCGGCGGCGAGCTCGGCGGCTCGATCGCTCGGCTGCAGCGATTCTCCCCACTTTCGGCTCTTCTTTCTCGTGCCGTGCTTCTTCTCGCTGCACTGCACGTCTCGCTTGACGCTTGATTTTTATTCATACATTTTCAGCAACAAAAAAAATTTTTTAAATATTTTAAACGTTACATAATGTTCCCGATTTGTCACTAAATATTAATTAAAAAAAAAAATTTTAACTTAATTTTAATTACACATCTCACACGTCATTCAATGTTCATGTTTTCAAATGGAGCTATAAGCTCGGTCGCTTCACTAATGTCGGATTCTTCCTGTTCTTGAGCAACTATCCCAATTGAGACTTCTGAACAGTCTCCGGCGAACAGCCACTTGGTCTCTCTTTTTTCGTGAGGCCAGAGAAGTGTGGCTGGTTTCAGGACCGGTCTTCGATGATTCTCTACCTTTTTCAGCTGCCTATCGATGGCTTTGATTTTCTCTGCACATTCACGAGCCTGTTGGTGGTGGGCGGCAAGCCAGCCCTCCAAAAACTCCTTTTCAACATTGAGGGCTCGTTGCAACTTCCTCGCGTTGCGCCTCTGACGATTCCTTTTGTTGCGATGACGACGTTGACTCGGCGACATTTTCAGTTGATATAAAAGGTCTAAAACAGCTCATATGATAAGTGCCTTTTAAATTCTTTCGCCCAGCTACGTCAGAAAGTACAAAGGTACAACTGTTTCGTGCCTCAACGAGTGTATATGGACCATGATATAATGGCAATAATTTAGATGTTACAGAGTCAACTGCCCTTGAGACATTATGTGATTTCAGCAACACTCTATCACCCACCTTATATGTTACGGGAGGGTGCAGCATGTGCTGAAACACGACTCTTTTTGCCCCTTCCCTAGTCATTTTTTCATTTGCCAGTTTAATTTTTTCATCAAGAGTTTTGTGTGGTTTATCACTTACATAATTACCCCATAACCCTTGCGGTGGTTTATCAAATTGTAATTCTAGAGGTTTAAAACCCGTTGCGTGATGTATTGTCTCATTATAAATCTTTTCGATCAGGGGAATAAATTTCGCCCAACCCTTATGGTTTTCTGAAGTCAAAACACGCAACATTCGTCCTAATTCCCTGTTGGTTCTGTCGACGATGTTCGAGCAAGGATGCCTCACTGATGAAAACATAAGCCGGATACCAAGACAATCCAAAAATTTTTTCCATTGATCGGAAGTAAATTGAGTTCCCCGATCAGATTGAATAATTTTTGGCTTACCCACCTTTGGTATATAATCTGTCGTAATCCGATTTATTACCGCGCGTGTAGTTGCTCTTTTCAACGGATAGAATTTAATGTATTTTGAAAATACGTCGAGCATCGATAAGATGTACGACACTCCCGCACGTGAAGTGGGTAAAGGTCCGTAAAAATCAATCGAGACTAATTCACGGGGTCCCTTCCGTACAATACTATATGTCGTACCATGATTAGGTTGTGTATAAACTTTATTTTTTTGACATATCTCACATGATCGTGTCAAAGTTCTTGCGATTTTTACCGCTTTTCGACAATAAAACAATTCAAAAAATAAATTTATCAATTTAAAATATCCGACATGAACGTATATTTCGTGTAAATTTTTCAAAATCAAACTAGTTAGCCATATCGGTAAAAATATTTTATTTCCGTATTTTTTACTAACATGATATAGAATATCGTCAGTGATTTTAACGTTTGGTATGTTCTTTCCGGTTTTCAATAATTTAATTATCTTTGAAATTTTCCCGTCACCAGCCTGAGTCACCTTAATATTTTTCAAAGCTTTATTAATTTTAGGATCTGGTTTAGTTAAAAAAATTGGGGCAATAAGAGCATCCTCACCCTTATCGTCATTATTCCAACATATTCGCGATAATGTATCAGCAATTGCATTTTTCTTACCCGGAATATGTTTGATTTTAGGCGAGTAATCCGCGATGCTGATTTTCCAGCGCGTCATTCTTTTATTTAAAAATTTGCAAGTAAATAAATACTCAAGAGCCTGATTATCCGAATAAATTGTCAAGTCTGAGCCAATTAGGAACGTACGAAATTTATCTAACGCCCATACAATTGCTAAAAGTTCGTGCTCTGAAGTACAATAGTTAATTTCACTGTCTCGAAGAACCCGACTTGCTAAACAAATTATTCTTTCGTTGCCCTCTTCATCAAATTGTGTCAGGACTGCTCCTAGAGCTTTGTCTGACGCATCAGTATTCAAATAAAAGGCAATTTTCGAACTGGATGATAAAGAAAGGCGTTCTCGACAAACAATTTTTTCAATGCAATAAATGCATGTTCATGTATAGGTGTCCACACATATTTTACACCTTTCTTTAATAACTCCATCAGTGGAACTGATTCATGAGCCAATTGGTTAGTATATTTAGAACAAAAATTCATAAGACCTAGAAAACCTTTTAGCTGAGGGCCTTTTTTTGTTTGAGGGTAATCCCAAATCCCATTCACTTTAGTTTTGTCAATCCTTATTCCCTCAGGAGTCAGAATGTGTCCTAAAAATTTAATTTCTTTGCAAAAGAATTTAACCTTATCAAATTTTATTGTCACACCTTCGTCAGCTAACAATAAAAAAAGTTTTCTCAAATGTTCTAAATGTTCTTATTCGTCTTTCGACATAATTGTCCAGTCATCCACAAAATCAATCACTTTCTCATCCATAGCCTCTAAAATAGGACGTGAAGCCCTTACAAGCGCACCAGTACTAACGCTCGTACCAAACGGAATAACACAAAAGTGATAAACTCTACCCCTATACATAAAACCAGTATATTTTCTACTTTCCTTAGCCAAAGGTACCTGCCAAAATGATGCAGTTAAATCGACTGAAGACAACACCCCTCCTTCAACAAAACGTTTAAAAACAACGTCGATCGACTCTGGACCTTCGTGATCTTCTTGCAATCTTTTATTTAACTCCCGTGCATCAAGACAAATGCGAACAGTACCGTCTTTCTTAACAACAATTACAAGAGGATTAATATATGGAGTATAAGAAGGTTCAATTATACCCAAATCAAGCATTCGTTTTATTTCTCTATCAACAGCATCTCTGTGTTGAAAAGGAATAGGGTATGGCTTTGTAAAAAATGTACTATTATCTAAAACCGTGAATTTATACTCAAAATTCTTAAAACGACCCGGTTTGTCGTCAAACACGTCGCGAAATTCAAAAATTAATTTTCGTAAACTTTCCTTAGTTTTAGCCGTCACGTCTTGTATTGAGATCAATTTATTATCTTTTTCTAGATCAGTTATATTAATCAAATAATTATTATTGGCAGCTGCCTTGACTACTTTATTGTTAATCAAATTAGCATTAATTTTATTTTTACAAAAAATTCTTTCTCCCGTAATTCCGATCGTTAAAGAGTCATCATACGTTGTCACAGGGCTCGAATTAAGGAATTTAATTCCTCGGAGGATCGTGATTGAACACGAGAACCCGCGGCGATCGTCGTCCGCACTCCTCCGGCCTGATGACAAAATGCACTTTCTGTGCACACGACAATCCGTCGATTTTTCTTCAATACCTGAAAAGAGGGGGGAAGACGCGTACGCGAACTAATGTTTTTATTACGCGGCGCGGCTGCTCTCCTTCGTCGGTAGTGGCGTGAGTTTACGTGGACCGATCGCAGGAACATGGGTTAATTAAATTAATGATAAAATGTAAAAATTTTAAAAATTTTAATTAACAAGAAAAATAAATGAATCAAAAATTTACATAATATTTCAAATTAGTTCTGACTGTTTACAAACAATCCAACCCGAATGACTCTAAATCTTAAGTCGACGAAAATTGATTCTACAAAAATAAAGTTCGTCGTCTGTGTTGTGGTCGCTATCAACACACCGACACACACACACACACTCGCGCACGTCTGCTTGCTGCAGCGCGCCAAAAGAACAAAGGCTTGGACTAACTCCGATACAAAAATCTAAGTACTTCCTGTACTTCGCACACACTCTGACTCTAACCATCACACAAGCAAACATACAATGTTTAACCGCTACGCGGACTTACTTCTCTAGCAGGTGCACCTTCGCTTGATGTAACAATAATTATAATAATTACAACTAGCCCGAATGGCTTCACACAAGACGACAATGCCTTCCAAGGCTGCACGCTGACTTTCCGTGAGAGGTTTGCCTTCCCCGCTCCGATCCAATGGCAACTGGATCACAGGAAAATCTATACAACTTCTCACTGATAACTTTATCTAACACAACCTCAATAAAGTTATCTAACAACACAAAAAAGTAAATAAGTACATTCGCTCTCTGACACACGTGTGATCGCGCCAAGCACCGAGATTAGAGTAATGCTGATCGGTAGATCTCGTCATCACCTGACTTACCGATCCGCATCTGCGTTCCATAACAGTTAGCGCCGAATTCGAATTTAATCGACGCGGTAGCTGTTACAGTCCCCTCCCAGAGGTGACGTATCCGGGATTCGTTACCTCGACAATCCCAAGAACGCAGCTTATTTAAGTAGGGATTACATCAATTCCCATATCGTCACAGGGCCTAGATTAAAACAATCCCCATAACACCCGATCGCACGCTACCTGACACTTGCGAGTGTCAGGATTTTCGGACGCATCCCTCGGTGGTTGAATTTCCTCTTCTGACGGTTCTTGCTCCAGTCTTGCGATCCAAGTTTCCAGCCAGATATTGTAATTACTGACTGTCTGGTTAATCAAGTCGTTGGGCTTACAATCGCCAAGCCCGTCATCCACGACTCCTAACCTTAAAAAATTTCTAGGTTTTTCTTGACTTAAAACCTCATGCAATATCCAGCCGTCCAGCTCTCTGACCAGATAGCTTATGGCTGCATCAGTCAGATTCTTCCTCAGCAAACACTTGTCAGCCTGACCGATCAACCTTGACTTCGTTAATTCGGTCATAACCATAGCTGTATCTTTAAATTTCTTAATAACCCACAATTGAATTTTCCAGATACCTGCTGCCATCTTATGTTTACTAGCTTGCTCAGTATTTATCTGACCAACCGGACAAGCTTGGGTGCCATCTCCGAGTGATGGCTCGGCCGCAACTTTGGCGGAGTAGAATTTACGACTTTCTACTCCGCCGGTTGTTCGTTTTCCGGCCGTTCAGGACAACTAAACCTTATATGCCCTCTTTTCCCGCATTCCCAGCACTTAACTGAAGAACCTTTGCCAGGACTTCCCTTACTTCCATCACTCTTACTCGATCCTGGAGATGAGCTTCTAGCCTCTTCGTCATCCGTCGACTTACGTCTTGCTTTGGTCCTTCTGGCCTTGTATGAACCTTGGTGCCTTGGATCCGTAGGCTTTCCAAACGACATACAATTAGTCTCGAGTTTGTTAAGCACAGTCTCGAGACGGCTAATAACCGAAGTCTCGGCAGACCTGCCTTCCACAGCCGTTGCGGCTATGTTAACTTTCGGTATTCTATTAGCTCGATCATCTCTATAAGCCAGATTAGGCCATACTGATGTAGACGGTGATGGAGGTGGCTTATACACCAATTCCATATTGGTAATTCTTTCGATCTCGACCGCTTGGCTCAATAAGCCTTTAATTGACTTAACCTCTTCACGCCTGATCTGCCTGCGTAATCGAGGTAACATGTTCGTTAACATGAAGTCAATTTGTTCTCTCTCGGTCGGTATCGGTCTAATTTTTAGCAAATAAGACTGCAAGCATGTCAAGTAGGTTCGCACCGGCTCGTTTTCACCTTGAGTCCGGGTTGTTGCTTCCATCCTTGCGGTCTGCTGGTAGTCTCCAACTCCGTACCACTCACGGGCTTCTTGACAAAAGTCCTCCCATGAGTTGATCGTGTCTCGCACGTTACGGAACCACGTAGCTGCTACACCGGTTAGCATCATTGGTAATGCATCCAGCAATTGAGAACCGGTCAAACCAGCGAGTTTATTGTATTCCTCTATCTGCAATAAAAATTGTTCCATACTAGATTCACTATCGCCGTTGAATCTAATATTCCATCTTCGAACAATTATGCCAACGTCGATTGGCTTCATCGGGTTGCCTTGAGCCTGGATTGACTCCTGAGTGGCTAAATCAGCCGTCTGCCCATGGCTTCTTAATTGTTCGAGCTCGGCTTGCAAGGCCTTAATCTGTTGTTCCAGCTTTTGTTCTCTGTCTTGCCTCACAACTAGAGGACTGGAACTATTCCTCGCTTCCCGCACTGTCGTCTCGCAAAAATTGACCCTAGTGTGCGGTATATGACCGTCAGTCGAAATACTGCAGTCGTTCAACGAGTTCTGCATTTCTGGTCTGATCGTCGAGGAAACCGGGCCCCCCGGTCCTTGGTTCCGATCTGGCTGGCGGTACCTATCAGCCTCCATGGCTGCCAATCTTGCCTGGGTGTCCTCATTTGACCTTTTCAACGCCTTAAGCTCTTCTGCCACCGCTGTTATGGCTTTGAGCACCTCGGCGTTAATGTCGTCCTCCCGGTCCGGTTGTCCATGCTCAGACAAATTCCCCCGTTCCGGGTTTCGATCATGCTCCTGAATGCCCGAGTATTCCTCCTGGAGTCTTGAAGCTGCCTCTCGGACTATTTCTTCGTCCATGAGGACAGCAAAGGGGTGTGTGCCGTTTGTGGTGTAGTTTGGATCTATTATTGTCGATCCAGACTTCTCCCACATTGTTGTCGCTATGAAGGTGGCTCTTCGACTTTCTCGCTTAACTTTCATCTCGTCCGGATCCTCGGACTCGGTTGCGATAAAGTCTTCTGCTGAATAATCACCTAACAGCCATTTCAGCAACCTACCACTTTTCTCGATCAGCGTACCTTCAGGCTTGAGCTCAAGCTCATTCAGAGCCTCTGACACGACATCTGCCCCTTCGGCCATGATCCACGACAAGACCAAGTCTTCCTTTGTAAGTTCCTGCATCATAACTGCGTCCGATGTCACCTAGCTTACAAAGAAAACAGTACCCTAACCCACGTGACAGTTTCAACACACTCTAATTTATTAATATTTTACACAAAATATATATCTCGCAATCCTGAAATAGATAACAAAATTTCAATTATATTTCTGAGTTATGTAAGAAAACAAAAAAAAAACAAAACCGATCCACTGATCTCAACAGCAATAATCCGAAATGACCAAAAGTCCACCAACCACGCTTGGTTTTAATAAAAACTCCCGATTGGCTAAAAAAAAACGAATTACCCGTTGAAGCCAATATAGAATCAACTACAAGTGTCAAAACCCGATTTTTCAACTCAGAAATATAAATCACAGTTGTTAACGAACGTTAGTCGATAACAGCCTGTATGCAAAATAATATTTCACAATAATCATACAATAAATTAATATTATTCAGCGCTCTACTCTCGCTACTGTCACGTATAGGTTCTGCTTGGTGGAGTACTTGCTCTAAAAAAAACCAAAAAAAAAACAAGTCAAAATCGAAAAAACGCAGCTCGAAATATCCGCGTCGGAGTTAAATTACTAGGCTATGCCTAAACAAACACCTTACCGTATGACAACACGGTTTAATCAAAACAACTCCGATGTGAATTCAACTTCGAGTTGCAACACTCTCAAACCCGAGAGAAGAAAAAAAAAAATAAATTAACGATTTTAACTAAAATCCAGCAAGCACTCGCACTCCACCGAGCAATTAACAAGAAAAAAAAATTCCTCGACTTGCTACTCTGCCTTTGTCTTTATCCTAAGATTAACTCTGCCGACCGACCTTGAACCCCCGCCGGTCAGCGCACACCTGCGATCACTCACACTAACCAATAACCTTTGTTTTGGTTACCTAACTACCTACACGTTGTTGGGCGCCAATTGTCACAGGGCTCGAATTAAGGAATTTAATTCCTCGGAGGATCGTGATTGAACACGAGAACCCGCGGCGATCGTCGTCCGCACTCCCCCTGGGCTGATGACAAAATGCACTTTCTGTGCACACGACAATCCGTCGATTTTTCTTCAATACCTGAAAAGAGGGGGGAAGACGCGTACGCGAACTAATGTTTTTATTACGCGGCGCGGCTGCTCTCCTTCGTCGGTAGTGGCGTGAGTTTACGTGGACCGATCGCAGGAACACGGGTTAATTAAATTAATGATAAAATGTAAATTTTAATAATTTTAATTAACAAGAAAAATAAATGAATCAAAAATTTACATAATATTTCAAATTAGTTCTGACTGTTTACAAACAATCCAACCCGAATGACTCTAAATCTTAAGTCGACGAAAATTGATTCTACAAAAATAAAGTTCGTCGTCTGTGTTGTGGTCGCTATCAACACACCGACACACACACACACACTCGCGCACGTCTGCTTGCTGCAGCGCGCCAAAAGAACAAAGGCTTGGACTAACTCCGATACAAAAATCTAAGTACTTCCTGTACTTCGCACACACTCTGACTCTAACCATCACACAAGCAAACATACAATGTTTAACCGCTACGCGGACTTACTTCTCTAGCAGGTGCACCTTCGCTTGATGTAACAATAATTATAATAATTACAACTAGCCCGAATGGCTTCACACAAGACGACAATGCCTTCCAAGGCTGCACGCTGACTTTCCGTGAGAGGTTTGCCTTCCCCGCTCCGATCCAATGGCAACTGGATCACAGGAAAATCTATACAACTTCTCACTGATAACTTTATCTAACACAACCTCAATAAAGTTATCTAACAACACAAAAAAGTAAATAAGTACATTCGCTCTCTGACACACGTGTGATCGCGCCAAGCACCGAGATTAGAGTAATGCTGATCGGTAGATCTCGTCATCACCTGACTTACCGATCCGCATCTGCGTTCCATAACAGTTAGCGCCGAATTCGAATTTAATCGACGCGGTAGCTGTTACAACGTATTCACACTTATTTTAAACTTTTTAAGCGCATCAATGCCTAAAATAAAATCTCTCACCAAACTTGGTACAACCATCACGCTGATATCAAGCTTAGCCCGACCAATTTCGCACTCAGTCAAAAATTGCGTTTTCAAACGTATTGATTTATCTCCCGAGAAACCAATTGCCTTTAGGCCTACTACCGGGAATTTAGGACACGATTTGAAAATATTACTATGTTTAACAAAAACATCATTTGCAATACACGTGATTTTACTTCCCGTATCGATTGAAGCTCGAAAAGTAGTACCTTCAATCACAACATCAATCTCCGGACAATTGACAATTTCATTAATCGGTATTAATGAATCATCCTCGTTCATTAAATCATCCCGAGGACAATCGAAGATTGAGCTTATAAAAATATCATCACCCTGTGACTGATTAAAACCAAACTTTTGTTTATGAACTTCGATCAGATTTTCCTGAGTATCATGCGTAATTGCAGACTGTGTGGAAATCTCATCATTTCGAAGCTCCTGTTCTCGATCAGTGTCACAGTGTGTTACCTCAATTTTAGAATCGACAGCGTGTTTATTACACGTTGCACTCAGATTAGGTAATCCACCTGCGCAATCCGAGAGATCTGGTGCAACGACCTTTAGTTTTCCGAAATAATTTCATTTTCCGGTGACTCTACCACGACTTCCTCAATATCGACATGATTTACACCGATTCGACTTGAATTAGCGTTTTGTGAGAATTTATTAGAATTATTTCGAAAAGAGTTACCTCGCGGCGTAAAATTACCCGAAGCATTCGTGTTATTACTGTTATTATTACGCGAGTGATTCAAAACTGTTACTTTTGAAAAATCAAAACGCGTATTAGAGTTTTCCGAATTTAATGAACCCATAGAATCAAGACTATCTAAGAGCTCAATTAATTTAATGATTGTGCGAATACCGCTCGTAGCTACTGACGTTTGTACCTGAACGTCAAAATGTTTAGCAAAATACTGCACGACATGTGGCTCTGGTATCCGATATGTCAAAAATCTCACATCATTATTTAATCGTATCACATATTCACTACGTGATAAATTATTCTCGGCCTCATATCTTCCACGTTCAAGTTTTTCGCGCACCGTATTTTGAACCGTTTCACTCCAAAAACGATTGATGAATTTTTGCTTGAAATCAAAAAAATCTTTGAGATTAGACTCGACATGCTCATACCAATCACGCGCAATATTGCTCAACGACTGAGTTAAAACAATTTTGCAATCAGCATGAGAAATATTGTAAACGTTCAAGTAATTTTCAAAATTCATGAGGAACCTCGTAGGCCTTTCACCAGCTGATGCGCTGAAACACGGCAGCTCCATCTTCACCTTCATACTGCCTGCATGTACCTGGCCTAACGACAAATTCGACATGTACTTATTCAAATCCTCTTGATTGCCCTTGACCTGCTGCACTAACTCAAGGTTAGAATTAATAATTTTCCGTAGCGAGTCGCCATGACACTGCACCTGACTTTCAACCGTCCTCAGACGTCGTCCATGTTCATTCACATTTGCACTCATACTTTGATTCTCACGTGAAAGGTAAACAATGTCCTCGGTATTTTGCACTATGTCGCTCGCAACCTCAGTCATTCTCTCATTCACACCGGTATATAAATTAAAAGTAGTTTTTGATAACTCATCAACTCTATGAACCTCTCCGTCTAACTTATTTACACGTTCATCATTTATTTTCTGACGAGAACGTAACTCTTTCAAAATAAATGCCATCTCCTCGAGTTTCGAGATCCATTCCGTACCGAGACCTTCGTCCCTATTAACCGTTTGCGCTTCTTTCACGGAAATGTCCAAATCAAGCAAAGTTTTGTCGATTAATTCATCACTATTTTGTGAAGAATTCGCTGAACTACCAGCATCGACAATAATCTGCGGTACTTTATCTACTCCCCGATTCTCGTTTGCATTTACACTCGACTTTTTAGTCGCACCCGACTTAACTGTCAAAACAATATTATCTTGCCCGAAAGCGTCCGGTAATTCTTTAGTGAACTGCTGAATTGCGTCCGCTTCGCTCAAATTATTTACACTCGAGTGTTTAAGTCCCGCGTTAAGAAATAGTCGTGTATTCTGATTAAAATCCGAAACGGACGTGGTACGATGTAATTTACTCGCGCCCTGTCCCCCCAACACGTCAGAACTTTGCGCTACTTCAATCCGACGTAAGCGCTCTGATTGTCGCGTGGGCAGTACCGCCTGATTCTGTTCTCCCTTCTTTCCCTTCTTTTCTTTCTGGCCACCTCGAGTCATCTTCAATTTCAATTAATCAATCAAAAATAAAAATAGACTTCACCCGAGTTGCGATAGTCGAATAACGAAATCAAAATTCAATAAAAAAAAAAATCTCAATTTTATTCACAAAGAATTTGAATCAAAAAAAAAAAAAAAACAAAAAAAATAAGAATTGCATAAACCTCGAAAGACTCGTGCAACCCAATCCCCGGTTAACCAATCATTCAGTCAACAGAGATTCTATCGTTTGAAATCGAGATAAATTCTCTTGAAACAAATTTTATTCTCATGTACACACACGCATTCGCACAACAAGAACCTGACCCTGACTCTCACACTCAGTATTGTATAAGTGTTCACGAATTCCAGCTGACCGAAACGTAACGACTAGAAAAACACATTCCAATCTCTGGAAATTTCCGTTGCGTGCGTGGTTTGTCCCGACGTGACAATTTATGTATTCTACAAAATTTTATTATTTTATTCACCAAATATTAATAAAATGTTGTTTTAATTCACGCCGTGTTTCACTTGAGTTTAATCAAGGTGTCGAAGTAATTTTCCTTCCTTAGAAAATAAAATCTATTAATGATGTAAGCTATTGAATTCAAATTAAAACACGCGTAAATACACAATCTCAAAAATCCCGTGTCACTTTCGATATTATCAAAATTATGTTATAATTTACTTTCTCAATCAGACGTAAAGCATAATTCTTTCTTGCCTTAGGAATTTCATGTCCTAAACCGAGGGTACCATAAATATATTGCGTTATATTTTTTAAAGAAGCGTAAAATTCTGAAAATTATTCTGCACACTATTTATAAAAGTAAAACGTGTGTACCTTGCCCTTCTAGTACACACGAATATATGGCTTCACTAAAAATAACTACGCATATATTGTTGTATCACTTTTGTGATATATTAATCAAAAAAAAAATAAATAAATGTGAAAGTGTCTCAGCAAAGGAAGGAAAGTTATCCCTCTCCTGTATACACAAATTATAATTTAAAGCAACCAAGTCACATTAACACAATTACGTTATCAAAAATCTGATATCAGATTTTTGTTCAGAAATAAAATCATGAACTTTGCGAGGGAG
This sequence comes from Encarsia formosa, assembly GCA_038277355.1. Classification (NCBI taxonomy): domain Eukaryota; kingdom Metazoa; phylum Arthropoda; class Insecta; order Hymenoptera; family Aphelinidae; genus Encarsia; species Encarsia formosa. The sequence continues at coordinate 48,128,039 of CM076185.1, read as the reverse complement.
TGAATCCCTCGTAAATTGTTTTTTTTTCTTACCTGGCAGTGTCACGTCACCTGGGAAAAACAGTGAAATAATTAAATTGTTTGTTTACTTTCCCAGGTGATAACCATGCCACTTTCTCGCGCAGCAGAAGCCGACCACGTGGCGACGATCGCCGTCGGCTGGACGCTGCTGTTGCAGCAGCACGAGCACCCGGCGCGCGCACAACACATACACACACACACATGTTCACCACCCGGGAAGGCTCTCCCGGCCCAGGGCTCGCACGTACATACACATACACTATACACGGGTTTGATTTCTCCGTCGGGGAGTTTTCGGCGACGGAGGAGGTGCGCGGCGCGTGTCGGCAGACGATGCAACTGCGTCGCCAAGCGCGTGCGCGCACGCTCACCACAGTAGACACGGGCGTGAGTGAGATTTATTTTTTTTTGGTATTATGTACGTTGCGCGAACAATGTGTGCGTATGGGGGAGAGCGAGAGAGAGAGTATGTGCGCGAGGAATAGATTAACGCAGTGAGTGCCTCGTGTGCATTAAGTTTATTCTTTATTTTGGGTTTTCGCGCGTATTATAGGTGGCGTGGCGATCGCCACCGGAAGATTGTAGACGGTAGCGTGATTGGGTGTTGTGGCGTGAATGGGTCTGATTGGTGGACGAATGACTGTTCCTCGAGTATGAATGAGGCTTAATGAGATTAATTTGTGTTGATTGGCGGAGAGTGTTTGGAGGGGATGGTGAGGAAGGAAGTCGAGTCAGAGAGACGCGGGGAGCGTCACTCTGTTCTCAGTAGCCGTAGAGTGAGGTAGTGTTTGAGAGTGTGATTTTTTTTCAGTTTCTTTGAGTAGACTTTTTCTTAAGTTCCCTTTTCCTAATTTTCTTTAGTTGAGTTGTAGACATTTTTTTTTTTTTATTATTTACAGCTAGGTACAAGAAGAACTCGAAGACTTGGGTTATTTCCTTCTTGCAATACCGAGAGTTGAAACCCCAGAGAGTAGCCATTTTGGGGCAATCAGAGAAATTTGGTCGAAATTTTTGTAACGTAAGGTTTTTGTTTTATTTTATTGGAAACTTTATATGGCATGGTTTTTCCGGAAATTTTGTACATTGCACGATGGATGAGAATTCTGTTCGGCTAGTATTAAAAGTTTATTAAATTCGATAGAGTTTTTTTTGTCTTGGCGCGGCGTCATTACCCGCCATTTTGTAGACTATTTTATAGTTCGTTCATTTCCTTTGTTCTTAAATCAAATTTTATTTTTTTTTTGTAATTGTAGACTTGATTTTTAGTAGACAAGAATAAAATCAAAATTTAACCTAAAATTTTTGTAATAATTTATTTTCTCTCTCTCTAGCTCACCAACCGTTCCCGGAGGTTTTCTCTCCGTGGAAACCCTGACCCCAGATTAAGGAGTTTTCCCCTAGAGTTTTTGTAAGAGATTTTTCTTGTAACGGGAGGGCCCGGGAAACTCCGTTAATTATTTAAGGGAGGCCCTTTTCATTAGAAATACCCCGTTACAAATGGCGCCCGAACATAATTTTTTTTGTTAATTTTTTTTAAAAAAAATTAATCCACGGAGAGTTGGTGAGAGGAGAGGAAATATTTTATTTTTTTTTGGTTATTGCAATTTTTGTATTTTTTTTTAGTTTTGACTAGAGGTGTTTTTGTTTTTTTTTTCGAGAACAAAGGGTCTACGAAATTTTTGGTAGACAGGCTAGGGACTTAGAATATTTCGGAAGGGTTGAACTTAGAAAAATTTTTCGGCGAGAGAACTTAGAATTTTTTTTTTCTTTCAGGAAAGTTGGACTTAGTAGAATTTTTCATAGGTGGAACATTGAAAAATTTCGAAAAGTTGGACTTAGAAAATTTTTCGGTGATAGAAATTAGAATTTTTTTTTCTTTCAGGAAAGTTGGACTTAGTAGAATTTTTCATAGGTGGAACATTGAAAAATTTCGAAAAGTTGGACTTAGTAAATTTTTCGGTGATAGAAATTAGAATTTTTTTTCTTTCGCGGAAGTTGGACTTAGTAGAATTTTTCATAGGTGGAACATTGAAAAATTTCGAAAAGTTGGACTTAGTAAATTTTTCGGTGATAGAAATTAGAATTTTTTTTCTTTCGCGGAAGTTGGACTTAGTAGAATTTTTCATAGGTGGAACATTGAAAAATTTCGAAAAGTTGGACTTAGTAATTTTCGGTGATAGAAATTAGAGATTTTTTTTTTTTTTCCTTTCGCAGCAGTTGGACTTAGTAGAATTTTCCACGGTGGTACATAGGAAAATTTCGAAAGGTTGAACTTTGAACGGATGAGTGTGGATTTATGGAAATTAACAATTGGTGAAGGATATTTGGGGATATTTGGGAATATTTGTGGCAATAAAATAATTTAATTGTTGGCTAGTGTCCAACTAATATTAAAATTTAATTGTTGGCTAGTGTCCAACTGAAATATTTATTTTATTTTTTTGGATTTTACCAGGTTTTAGGAAGATTTATTTGTAGTACAAAAGAGAAGAGCTTATAAAATAAAAATAACAGCTACTGAGAAACAGGTTCAAGAACATTGTAGACAGGAAATTTTTTTTTTGTTGTGAATTAAGAAAATTAGAGTCAGTGAAAATTTTCTTTCAGGTTCAAGAACATTGTAGACAGGAAATTTTTTTTTTTGTTGTGAATTAAGAAAATTAGAGTCAGTGAAAATTTTCTTTCAGGTTCAAGAACATTGTAGACAGAAATTTTTTTTTTGTGAATAAAGAAAATTAGAGTCAGTGAAAATTTTTTTTTCAGGTTCAAGAACATTGTAGACAGAAATTTTTTTTTTGTGAATAAAGAAAAATAGAGTCAGTGAAAATTTTTTTTTTTTTCAGGTTCAAGAACATTGTAGACAGAAATTTTTTTTTTGTGAATAAAGAAAAATAGAGTCAGTGAAAATTTTTTTTTTTTTCAGGTTCAAGAACATTGTAGACAGAAATTTTTTTTTTGTGAATAAAGAAAATTAGAGTCAGTGAAAATTTTTTTTTCAGGTTCAAGAACATTGTAGACAGAAAAATTTTTTTTGTATAAATAAAATTAGAGTCAGTGAAAATTTTCTTTCAGGTTCAAGACTATAGTAGACAGTGAAATTTTTTTTTTCTTTTCAGGTTCAAGATTAAGTAGACATAAAAATTTTTTTTTGGTTGTTTCTCAGATTTAAGATTAATTGTAGACAGTGAAAGGTAAGAAAGAAAGAAAAATGTATGTAGTGAGGACACAGGAACAGTCAGTAGTAAATGAGACACCTAACAATGAAGAACAAGAATCAAAGACAAGTTATTCAAATCCAGAGAACGATAGCGCAAACAAGAAAATAAGTGAAACGGGTTTGAGAAAAACCATAACTCAACCACCTCTGGAAATGGAAAACTTGTTTATGTCTTCTTCACATGGTGTCTACTCGGCACGGGAAAACGAACAATTAAACTTAGGTTTGAGAAAACAAGAAGTAGACACAAGTAGACACATGGAAAGGTTGATGGACCGAAGAAAAGAAGAGAGTAAATTGATTGGTGGATATGGTAATGAGTCAGAGAAAAACTATGAGAGTGGAGATTCAAGTGATGGTAAGATAGAGCAACGAAGAAAACGGCTAGTAAAGAGAAGTACTAGAAATGGGAAAATGGAAAGTAGACAGGAAGAGATGAAAAGATTCGGAAAAGGAAAGAAACTGTACAACGAAAGAAGACAACACAGACAAGGTACAAGTAGTGGTAGTGAAACAGACGACGATGAGATAACTAGACGGCGTGAGAATAAGAAGGTTCATAACAATGAAAAGAATGAGTCGTCTCATCATCGTGGACAACGTTATAGATCCTCCTCTAGGGAGAACCACTACAAATCGAAACCAGGTCATAAGAGATATAAATCTACATCACGGGAAAGACGTCACGTCAATGTTAAATCTCGGGAACTCGATCACAGTTCTCTAGATAGAAGAGATCGAAGATCGAGGTCCAAAGAACTACATCATGGACATTCACATGGTAGTAAACTACGAACTTCCATAACTCGACACAATCGTCACGGATCCCCGTCTCGTAAGAGAAGGGATTCATCGTCACGAGAAAGGAGTCATAGAAGAGTCAACAGTAGACTACGAGGCCATCGACACCGATCGTCTTCTTCATCGGAGGAACGTGGTCGTGGGTCGTGGATCCGAGGCCATAGATGGGATAGAGAACATAGTAGACGTAGACGAAATTATCGTAGTAGATCCGGTTCGAGAGAGTATAGACATGTCTCAAGACGAAATCGCAGTATTTCATCATCAGACAGCCGATCACCAGTAAGACATCGTAGTCACGGGTATACACAGTCTGGCAATATCAATTGTGTGAGAATATTAAAGGACTGGAATTTAAAATTCTCAGGGGATGAGGCGAAAGAAAACCCAGAACAGTTCCTAAACAAACTAGACAGGTGTAGACGGAATAGCAACATGTCGGACACTCAAATAATAAACGCAGTAGCGAGTGTAATGGAAGATCGTGCGTTAAGGTGGTACGATACGGCGATTTTGAAGATTAAAACGTGGCATGAGTTTAAAAAGTCGTTCCAGAGGAACTTTATTGGCCAATACTCACAGTATGAGGTTATGGATGAAATAAGGAATAGGACTCAAGGCAAAGGAGAAACGATCTCAAATTACATCACTTGTCTGGGCGTCCTATTTAAATACTTAAAACGTCCTCTGGAAGAAGACGAACAGATAGAGATAATAAGAAGAGGGTTGCAACCTGAATACAAATGGTACTTGGACAACAAAAGGGTAGACACGGTAGACGATTTGGAACACTACGGAAGAAAATATGAAAGACAGAGAGAGGATTGTGACAGATTTGTAGGACCACCAACCAAAGACAAATGCAGGATACCTATAGCGGCATTTACGAGCACAAAAAGCAAAGTGGCTGCAGTAAATGAAGTGGCGATGGTTAGTGGCGAAGGAAAGAATGCGAAAAAGAAAGATAAGAAGAGAAAAAGCATAGACAGTCCGACTCAAAGTCAGAAGAATGAAGTAGCAGGTATTCAGGTACAAAATAACCAGTTAAGTAACAACCAACAAAACGGAAATAGACAACAACAAATGAGGCCACCACAACTAGGACCTCAAATACAGACACAACAAAAATCACAACATATAAATCAACAACCCCAGCAAGCTAGACAACAATTAGAACGAGAAAATAGACAAACTCAACAACAACAATCACGACAACAACAAACTCAAAGTGAAGGTAGATCAATGGGCAACTGTCGTAGTTGTGGTAGACCTGGTCATCGGATTTGGGAATGCCCAGATCTATGCTGCTATAAATGCAGACAGACTGGACATTTTGCAAATAGTTGCCCATTGAATGCCCAAGAAACAAGTTGTCAAGTTTGTGGAGCAAAGGGTGTTACAGTGAGAAACTGTGCGAATTGTTCAAAATTGTTAGCCTTGCTGGGAAACGCCAAGGCGGGAGCGTAGGGTGGCCCAACACTCCCAAACAACAAACAAGGGCCACAATGACAGTAGACAACAATGATGAAGTAGACAGAGAGAAGGAGGTGGAACAACAGGTAGAGGAGATGATAGAGGAAGATTGGACGGATGAGGAACAAAGTGAGGAGGTGAAGGAGTATAAGGAAACAGAAAGTGAGAGTGGAGAGAGTGAAAAATGGGATGTGTGGAAAGTGGTAAATGATTTTAAGACCAGGAAAACAGGAGCAATTCCTAAAAATAAAAGTGGGGTACATTTGAGGGAGGAACAAATAACACCAACGCAGAAAGAGAATAATCATGATAATAAAGTAACAGAAGCAAGAGTAGCCGAAAGTGAAAGGACCTGTGAAAATGCCAAAGAAAATGTAGACAAGGGTGTAGACATGAGTATTGGCAGTAGAGTAACGAGGTCAGGAGTAACTACAAGTGAAAAGTTTTGTGAAAATCCTACAGAAATCGTTTACAAGGAGGTAAACGAAAGTATTAGCGACAAAGTAGACAAGACAAAAGTAACTACAGGTGAAAAAGCTGGTGAAATTAGTGGTGAAATCGGCGTTGAGTGTAGACAAAAGGATGGAGGGGAAAATGTGGAAACGGGGAAGGAAGGTGATTTAGAGGTTAATGAGGAAGAGATAGGACAATTGATTGAAAGGTTGGCAAGTGGGGATAATATAAGCGATGAGCAACTAACACAGATAAATGTTGCAATGCAGAAATTTGTGGAACAAATCGACTGGTCTCCGAATCGAAGGTTTTACAAAGCCCCTACTGAAAGTGTGAGTGAACAAGCTGAAGGTTTTCAGACTAGTTCACGTCAAGGGGGGGGTGGAACTGTGCGAAGCCCAGTTGAGGAAGTAGACGATGAAGTAAGTGGTTTAGTGAGAGATAACAGGTTTTTCTTCAAGGTCTTGTTGAATGGGAAACCATTCCAAGCCTTACACGACACTGGTGCCACGGTGTCTATTGTGGGGGAGTCGGTAGCTGAGCATTTTCGAGAGAAACTAAAACCTTGCGCTACAAGTCTCAAACAAGTGGGTAATGACTATCTCACAGTATTAGGCCAGTTAGATCTGATGATGAATATAGATGGCCGAGTCGAGAAGATTTCGCCCAGAGCGGTGAAAGGCATCTCTAACGACATAATACTGGGGCAAGACTTCATCCAAGCGTTTGAGATTTGTTGCGACTATGCGGATGGCTCGTGGAAAAGTGGTTCAAGTGGCATACGGCACCAGTTCACGAGGGCTGATGGAGAGTACGGTGTAACCTTAATGGCAGAATGTGCAGTGGTGAAGGAAACACCAGGAGAGGAAGGACTGATAGAAGACCTAGCCAAGGAAACTTTGCCTCAGAAAGGCGATGGAGATAGCAGGTTTTGCATCGACTGCAGAGATGTTAATAAGGTATCTCGCAAGGACGCGTATGCCTTACCCAGTGTAGACACGGTGTTAGACAATTTGCGGAAAGCCAGGTATATATGTAAGATAGACTTAAGACAGGCGTACTTCCAAATTCCCATAGATCCTGCGAGTCGCAGGTATATTTGTGTTTTCTTTTTTCTTTCAGGTATGTGTAGACTAACCTTGTGTCGTCTGGGTATTATTTTCTTTTATTTTATTTTTAGGTTAGGGATATCAGGTCGACGTAAAGTCCGTAAAGTAGTAGACTGTGTTGTCCTGTGTAGTCCGGGGAAGGTAAGAATCAAAATGAATTGTAGACTTATTCTTATTTTGTTGGTTGTAAAACTTGTTCACAGGATGGCGGAAGCAGTCAGCTCACCGGACGACTGGCCAGAGGAGCTCTCCAACATGTTCGCGGAGGACAACTACCACGACATGTTGGACGAGCTCGTGGCCGAAGAGTGTTTGGCCTCCTTACCGGCGGAGATGCGCCAGGCCCCCGAGGGTGAAGAAACCCCAAAACCAACGGTGATTGCCCCGCCAGGTGACCTACCAGTGGACCTCGGCCCCCTCTCCTTGGACGAGAGCAGGGAGGCTTCGTCGTTTAACGAAGCCCTCCATGGGGTGGAGGTTCTACTTCTACAGGAGGAGGATCAAGGACCATGGCAGGTCGTAGACGAGGTGGTCGCTGAAACGGGTGGGGGTTTCGACCCGTTAGCCGAGAGCCGCGCTGCCGAGGAAGAGCTCGTGGCTTACGAGCGGAGGAACGCGGGCCGGGTTTTGCCAGAAGGGGGTGAAACCATGGAGTTCGTGGAAGAGGCACCCCCGTCCAGCGGGCCCAACGATTCGCTCATTCCTTGGGACGAGATCCCGCACCAGGCCACTGTCTCACCGACGGTGACCAACGGAGTCCAGATGGTCTACGCGGGCCTCAATATCTACCCGGCAGGTTACGAGGACGACCTGAGGGAGGAGGCCCAACGAGAGGCGGAAGAGACGGCGCCACGAAGGAAGAAGAAGAAGAAGAAGAAGAACAACCCCCGGCGACACCTCACACTAGATGATTACGTCTCGGGGGGGTCCTACCCTTCTCCCCGCCACTCTCCACCTCGCGCTCCTTCCCCAGCGACCCTACCTACCGTAGACGAGACCCCGACGACCACGACGATGACGGACGAACAGCCCCGGGTTCCCGTGGGGCAGGGGGCCGTCAAGCGTACCGTTCAAGGTTCGAGTCCGGTCGCTCCCGCGACCTCCGTGCTAGTTTCGACTGCTCCAGAGACCGCGGAGGTGACTAGGACTCCTACTCGGATGGACGTCGACGACCCAACCCCCAACGGGTGCCTACCTGTTTTTAATCGAGGCCTTCCAGCCAAGCTCGAGGGTCGATTGTTCGGGGGTCTGGCTATCGTGGCCACCGACCCCCACATAGACCCACCCCCCAATTGTTGTTTCGGGTGCTGGTCCCTGAGTCATGAGACTCGCCGCTGCCCCCGTTACCTGGTGAGGCCCTTCTGCGATAACTGCGGTCGCAGGGGTGTTCGGGTGGAGGAGTGCCCTCGCTGTAGTTCGGCGTACCGATTACGCCTGCGTAATCGGGAACGCAGCGAAGCGAGGGCAGTCCTCCCCGTCGATCAGTTTGCGGCCATGTCCCGAGCTAAAAGAAGGACTCGGTGGGACACGCCGGACTCTGCGACCGGGGTTGTTTCGGGGGGGGCCATACCGGGTTCGGGGCCAGCGGTTGGCAAAACGATTTCGGGAAAACGCGCCCGGGACGGCAACGGGGACGAGCTTGTGAAGGTCGTCGAAGTTCCGGTCGCTTCTTCTCCGGCCGGCCTTGTCGACGCTTCGGTCTGGCATCGCCTGGAACCGATGAATCCGGTTGAGCCCAGAGTATTGAGCGCCATGGAGATATTGCTCATGGCTCAACGGCTCCCGGACGATGTCAGGCCCGAGATTATTCGTCAGGTCTGGCGGGAGAACGAGCGACTGAAGCGTCGGCGACTCGGATAAAATTTTTTTTGTAGACTTATATTAATTTTTTTATTTTTTTTTTATTTTTTTTTCTTTATTTTTTTTTGGTGTGTTGTTATTTTTTTTTTTTTTGTAGACAATTTGTAGACTGACGGACTGTAGACGGGTAGACCATTGTGAGGAAATTTAGGTAGACTGAGCAGTGAGTATACCACCAATCTTGTTCTTTGTGGTTTCCAGAGGTGACTGGACATTGCCAGGTGTTTTGTAAGGCGAAACATAACGGATATGTTTCGGCTTGGCAGGGGGGAGTTGCGAGGGAGTGAATCCCTCGTAAATTGTTTTTTTTTCTTACCTGGCAGTGTCACGTCACCTGGGAAAAACAGTGAAATAATTAAATTGTTTGTTTACTTTCCCAGGTGATAACCATGCCACTTTCTCGCGCAGCAGAAGCCGACCACGTGGCGACGATCGCCGTCGGCTGGACGCTGCTGTTGCAGCAGCACGAGCACCCGGCGCGCGCACAACACATACACACACACACATGTTCACCACCCGGGAAGGCTCTCCCGGCCCAGGGCTCGCACGTACATACACATACACTATACACGGGTTTGATTTCTCCGTCGGGGAGTTTTCGGCGACGGAGGAGGTGCGCGGCGCGTGTCGGCAGACGATGCAACTGCGTCGCCAAGCGCGTGCGCGCACGCTCACCACAGTAGACACGGGCGTGAGTGAGATTTATTTTTTTTTGGTATTATGTACGTTGCGCGAACAATGTGTGCGTATGGGGGAGAGCGAGAGAGAGAGTATGTGCGCGAGGAATAGATTAACGCAGTGAGTGCCTCGTGTGCATTAAGTTTATTCTTTATTTTGGGTTTTCGCGCGTATTATAGGTGGCGTGGCGATCGCCACCGGAAGATTGTAGACGGTAGCGTGATTGGGTGTTGTGGCGTGAATGGGTCTGATTGGTGGACGAATGACTGTTCCTCGAGTATGAATGAGGCTTAATGAGATTAATTTGTGTTGATTGGCGGAGAGTGTTTGGAGGGGATGGTGAGGAAGGAAGTCGAGTCAGAGAGACGCGGGGAGCGTCACTCTGTTCTCAGTAGCCGTAGAGTGAGGTAGTGTTTGAGAGTGTGATTTTTTTTCAGTTTCTTTGAGTAGACTTTTTCTTAAGTTCCCTTTTCCTAATTTTCTTTAGTTGAGTTGTAGACATTTTTTTTTTTTTATTATTTACAGCTAGGTACAAGAAGAACTCGAAGACTTGGGTTATTTCCTTCTTGCAATACCGAGAGTTGAAACCCCAGAGAGTAGCCATTTTGGGGCAATCAGAGAAATTTGGTCGAAATTTTTGTAACGTAAGGTTTTTGTTTTATTTTATTGGAAACTTTATATGGCATGGTTTTTCCGGAAATTTTGTACATTGCACGATGGATGAGAATTCTGTTCGGCTAGTATTAAAAGTTTATTAAATTCGATAGAGTTTTTTTTGTCTTGGCGCGGCGTCATTACCCGCCATTTTGTAGACTATTTTATAGTTCGTTCATTTCCTTTGTTCTTAAATCAAATTTTATTTTTTTTTTTGTAATTGTAGACTTGATTTTTAGTAGACAAGAATAAAATCAAAATTTAACCTAAAATTTTTGTAATAATTTATTTTCTCTCTCTCTAGCTCACCAACCGTTCCCGGAGGTTTTCTCTCCGTGGAAACCCTGACCCCAGATTAAGGAGTTTTCCCCTAGAGTTTTTGTAAGAGATTTTTCTTGTAACGGGAGGGCCCGGGAAACTCCGTTAATTATTTAAGGGAGCCCCTTTTCATTAGAAATACCCCGTTACAACTTAGTAACAATGGATAATGTTCATGCTTAGTTTAATCTTTAAATTAAATTCGACAGGTTGAGTAATATTAATTAATAGAGAATTTCTATGACCAATTTAAATAATCAACTTCTAAAAAAATAATAAGTATTTACTGAATAGAGTGAGTCAGGTAATCAATTAACATTCATCAAACAAGCTATAAAATTATGAATTAAGAGAATTTATTTCTGTATCGTATCCAATATTCTACAATATTAAAGTAAAAATAAATTCGGTCAAATTCTTAGTGAATAAAGATATCGTATTTAAATGAAACACACCCGTCCCACACACCAAATACAATTCTTTAAATTGTTTCCTCACTTCTCATGTGAAAACCATTTAACCCAGAATTCGCAGTAATCAAGTAATTTAGTATTATTCTTGCTAAATCAATTATTTTAAATTACTTTGCTATAAAAATTTGATAATTAATAGATAATTGTCAGCAAAATAAAATTCATACTTTCATAAAGTTACAATAAAAGAAAACTTCTAAATTTCTAAGAAATTTTACACGTAGAAAAAAAAATAATATATATATATTTATTTTATCAAAATACAACTTCACCTCTGGAACTGACAGATTTCTTGATCTCTAAAAGTCACGTCCGCGTGAGTTTGATAAAAAAAAAATTTATATTTTTGTTTTTTTTTTTTTTTTTTTTTTTTTTTTTGAGAACTAACCGTAATTTTATTTGTTATTAGTAATTCAAAATAGAAATAGTTACCATTAAATTAAATAGAAATGTAAACCAAAAATTCCCGTTACACTAATTTTAATATTTAACTTTACTATCTCAACTGGACACTAGTAGCGTTAATCAAATTACAGAAAAGCGTCGTGAAAAACTCAGCACGAGAAACGATTTTTTACTCAGTCAAACTTGACTAAAAAAAATGAAAGAGCGTTACTCATGAAATACAAAAAAAGAAATGTTCGTTCGGCTAGAGCAGGAATCAGAGTGTCCACGGCTCCTCACTCGTTCGGCGATACGCACACGTTCGCTCGGCGGCGAGCTCGGCGGCTCGATCGCTCGGCCGCAGCGATTCTCCCCACTTTCGGCTCTTCTTTCTCGTGCCGTGCTTCTTCTCGCTGCACTGCGCGTCTCGCTTGACGCTCGATTTTTATTCATACATTTTCAGCAACAAAAAAATTTTTTTTTATATTTTAAACGTTACAAACTTCTCAAAAATCCGAAACATTTTCTTTTAATGTTCCCTCAACACATTGACGTGGAAGATTCCATAGTTTCCGGAAATTTTCATAGACTCAAATATAAATACATGATCAACCTAAACTTGGAGGCGAATTTCTTTCAAAAACGTCAATAAGAGCCAAGAAGATTAGATTCAGTTCCGCAGCTCCTCAAAAGCCTGATAGTATACCTTGATATATCCTCAAAAATAAAGTTCGTTATTTATCGAATACACAAACTTTTCAATTGTATAATAAAACATAAGCAAAGTTTGAATCAAGAGTCCAGTTTGCCATTCAGAATACGTGAAGAAGACATTACGATACTGTAAAACGACTTGAATCTTTTAACTTCTCAAAAATCCGAAACATTTTCTTATAATGTTCCCTTAACACATTGACGTGGAAGATTCCATAGTTTCCGGAAATTTTCATAGACTCAAATATAAATACATGACTAAGCTAAACTTGGAGACGAATTTCTTTTTTAAAACGTCAATAAGAGCCAAGAAGATTAGATTCAGTCTCGCAGCTCCTCAAAAGCCTGATAGTATACCTTGGTATATCCTCAAAAATCGAGTTCAGTAATTATAAAATTCACATAAATTTTTTAATTGTATAATAAAACATAAATAAAGTCCTAATATCAAGCCCAGTTTGCCATTAAGAAAACTAAGAGATGAGTCTACGATATTGTGAACTGACTTGAATCTTTTAACTTCTCAAAAATCCGAAACATTTTCTTATAATACTCCCTCAACTAATTTACCTCGAAGCTTCTATAGTTTCCGGAAATTTTCATAGACTTAAATATAAAAACTTGACTCAGCTAAACTTGGAGTCAATTTTCTTTTAAAAACGTCTTTCAAGTCACAACGGTTCATGTTTGTATTCGGTTGTACTTTTGAGGAGTATTGTTCCTTATTTTTGGATTAAAACTTGAACTTGAGGATGCTCCTCAAAACTTCACTCGCATGCCTTCAAACTTTTGAGGAGCATCCTCAAAAGTGCATAAAATCCTCAAAAGTATCATCGTGTCATGAACCAGCTCTTCAAAAGTTCAATTATATATATATATATATACATGTGTGTGTGCGTGTGCGTGCGCGCGCGCGCGCGAGTGTGTGTGTGTGTGCGCGTGTGTGTGTGTGTGTGTTTTAATTTATGAATAAATAAGAATTAAATAAACATAAAAAAAAAACAAAAAAAAAAATAAAATCTCAAATCAATAATGTCATGAGACTATTTATGCTTGCATATTTTTCCAATATGAGAAAATTGGAAGTATTTGGTCACTATGCAATGACCAAAATTATGTTTGCAAAAATTTGAATCCACTAAAGAAAATGGACTAATGTCTCTTTTGACAATGAGATTAAAATTTTTATTAGCTTCCACTGGGAAAAATGGAAACTAATTTATAAATGAATATTTATTTAAACAAAATTTAGGACTTAATATAGCCAAATAAAACTGAATCTAATTTAATATACTCCACCGTAAGTGGGGTACATAGATTATTAGAGAAATAGTCTTTATATTCAAAATTTGTCTATTATTTAATCCACTGGATAAATAAGTTTACTTTAAATTAAATTATTAATATTATTTAATTAATGTTATTATTACTAATTAAAATTATTTTATATTGGTGTTTGAAATGAGTTTAAAAAAAAAAAAAAGGAAATATATTCTTTTACTCTAATCTATTGAATAGCAGGGGAGGGGGGGGGGGAGTTTACTGAAAGGAAGAGTCCTCAAAGAGGAACGCGCTAAAAAAATTAAACTTTACTAAAAAATTATTATAAAATAACTTTTAGATAGTACAACTCGTATATTTAATGAAACCAATATTTTTTGAAATCTTTTTATTTTATTTTATTCCCTTTTATGCAATTTATGCAACTCCCGCGATGAGGTGATCGAAACGGTCTAAGTTGGCAAGACTGAAAAAATACATAATTTGATCAGCTTATTACGGAATGTGTGAAAAGTCTTTTGTTCGAATAGTTAACTATTGACTGATACAAGTTTAAGACTTTAAAGTAAGTATTTTTTACAATTTCACACCACTCTCAATCCAACTGTACATTTGTGTAACGTACGTCACGTAAAAGTTTAGAAATGAAAATAATTTATTACCAGAATTTTTTTAAAACTTCGGAACGAGATAAAAGTAACCTCAAATAAGTGCTTAAGATGATCACATAGTTTACCCTACGAAAAAAAAATAGTTTTTCCTTTTATTTTCAAACTTTTAATGTGTAACGTACGTCACGAAAAAGTGAGCCGATCAATCACACAAGTCAATCAGGTTTTTAATGAAGATTTGGTCTAAAAGTGAAAGTATTAGATATTGAAATTTGATTTTTAATGTTTTGATGTTTTTTTTTCTTTTTTTGGTGTTAATTGCAACAATACAAAATAATACAATTTCGGTGAAATTTTTCGCGTGCTTCCTGAACCAAGTACAAAGAAAGAAGGAAATAAAATTTTGTACACTTTTTTGTCATAATTTTTTATTTAAATTTAGTACAGATTGCTTTTAAATTTTAATTCCTTAAATTTAAAGACGAAAAAGCAATGGAAAGTATTATATTGTAAAACGTTAATTTCGTGTAAGTTTTATTACAGTTTAAAGTGATTTGTTCATTTTATTTGTCAAGCTAGTAGATAATTGATGAATAAATAAATTTTTGATCTCAAATATTACTTTCATTGATCATTATGAATTGAATCATTAGTAAGACTTTCCCAATCAATCAAGTTGAAAAAAAGTGTGTATAAATATCTGACTTAATTTAGGTTAAATAATCGTTTCTTTTCTAATATATAGATCTTTTCAGAATTTCACAGCTAAAAATTACCTCACTTATAGTTTTTTTCATCTTTATATTGGAATTAATCTTTCTTGCAGCGCCGGTGCTACAACGAAACGTAATATATCGGATACACGATGTCTATATACAGGGTGATCGAAAAAGGTTGGATATAGCAAATAACTCGAAAAATATGCATTTTTTGTATAGCATATGCATTGGGAAAATTTCTTGAAAAAAAATTTTCTACCAAATGGGTCCCATAAATTTGGGCCCAGGGCTCTTCGGGAACCCCTATTGAAAATTTTTTTCAGGAAACTTTCCCAATGCTTTACAAAAAGGGCGTATTTTTCGGGATAATAGCGATTTAGAAAATTGGGACTTACCAGAACTCTCCAGGGCCCCCAGTAAGGCCCAAGAATTTTTCCAAAAATACTAAAAACCTTAAAATTTTCCGCCCTTTCAGAACTTGGGGTCAAAAATAGGGGTTCCCGTTTAAAAAAACAAAGTTTGTGTTCATAGGGCCCAAAGTAAGGCCCCAGTTCAAGAAACTTTCCCGGTGCATATGCAATACAAAAAATGCATATTTTTCGAGTTATTTGCTATATCTAACCTTTTTCGATCACCCTGAAAATCTGGTGCATCATGTGGGTCAATTTTTTGAAGTTTAGCTGAATCATCAAAAATAGGTTTCATTCCAGACAGCAGCTTTGCAGGAGTGAAAAAAGAAATGTCCAACATATTTGCTAGCCCTATGAACTTGATTTCCGCAACAGCTGCTTCTTTGTCGAAAGATTTATCGGGTGGATTTAAAACATTTAAATGTTTCTGTGATTCTAAATGATTCTTCATAGTAGAATTTTTCGCTTCAATACCCGACAGAAGTTCAATATCTGACATGTTATACAGAAGGCTCTGCTGCCAACAATAGTAAAATCTCCTCGAAATTCTTCATATTTATCTTTAGCGTTATTCTGAGATTGAATATTATAACTGTGCTCCGATGAGAGTGCATAATTTATATCATTTCTTGGTTCAGCAGCAGATTCATTCCTATGATCATTAAAATCTGCATCATTGTTTGTAATTGTTTCTTCGTAATCAATGATACATTCATCAGTAGTAGTTGCGTGTAATTTTTCTACTGGTTTGAGGTGTATAACTTTTTCAACAGAATCGCATGGTTCCTTTACTGGGATGTGGTTTGTTTCTGTTTCCATAAAGTCGATTCTTATATCACAAAGGTTTTTTACATTATTAAATGCTATTGTCTTACCGGTATCAAAACCATTTTTTTTCATTTTGTGCTTAATTTGAAACATCTACAATCATATTCATTTCTGGATTGATGAATGAAGGCTGATTATGTATAATAGCAGTATCTTTTTTCATGCTTGACATGTTACGTTTATGAATGTTTCCTCGTAAGTGCGTTTTGAAATTACCTTCGTTTCCTACGAAAGAAAATCCACATTCGCACGTTAAAGTTTGTTTCTGCTTTTGGCTTGCATCTATTTTGACGATTGTCTGTACTGTTGTTGTTTCGAATTTTGTTTTGAAAGACATGTTACTTTGAGTGACTTGATTATTTACGGGCGCTGCATTATTCGAAACAGAAGGAATGTTTTTCTTGCATTTCTTTATGTGCACTATTAATTCAGAGTATGAACTATTTTCCAGGATGAGCCCACATTGACACTTTTTTTGTTTTTTACGGACAAACGATGAAAATTTCTTCTTCACTTTCATTTTTTAAATCTAACAGCATCACGCGAAATCAAAAAGGTTACAAGGAAAATATTTTCGTTCAATACCTGCGAAATTTTCTTAAAATTTTTACTGACAACAAATTTTAAAAAATAATCAACGCAGGATATTATTCTTTCTACTGCTTACTACTAAAGTAAATACCTGAAGTAGTAGAGCAAAGCCGATCCTAACACCTTTTCCGCTAGGTGGCGTTAGAGTCGGCTCTGCAATTGTTTACAAAATTGTTTATTGAAAAATTATTTATCCACTAGATGGCGCTACTGTCGGCTCTGAAATTGTTTACAAAATTGTTTATAAAATTGTTTATTTAACAAATTATTTATTTTGAATGGGATGACCCTTGGCCCTTTCAAAGTACTGGAGGGTCTAAAAAAATATTATGAATTTACCAATTGTTTATAAAATTGTTTATTTTAACAAATTATTTATTTTGAAAGGGATGGCCCTTGACCCTTTCGAAGGACTGGTGTAAATTGTTTAATTAATGAAAAAAATTTTATTAATTTAACAATTTTTTATTTAACAAATTATTTATTTTGAAAGGGATAGCCGTTGACCCTTCCAAAGGCCTGGTAGATTTTCTACCTGATATTGAATGAAAAAAATTGTTTATTCAAAAATATTATTAATTAAACACAGGAGAGACTGCAAAGTCTTACGCAGGTGAAGATATGAATTTCTACGATGCGCGTAAATAAATCTTGACTGTTTAATTGTTGGATTTTTAAATTTTTCAATTGCTCAAGTTTGTTTTTAAAATTAATATTTATAAAAAATAATTTTGTTTTTTCATAGAAATAAAAATTGATATGTGATTATTTTTTTAACATGAATATTAATTATAATCACACTGAATAATATTTTTCGTATTCTTAAAGAACGATTTTATTTTTTCTTCGTATGATAAATTTAGCATCGACTTTAAGAATTATCAAAAAACAAAACATCCTATCGCACAACGAAAGAATTACTTCACGTGATTTTCAGAGGAAGTTTTGAGTTAGATATCAGGATATAATAATACCCGTACCATGGAAGCTGCGTATGTGAGCGTGAGTGTGCTAGTGCGAGCGCGCCACAATTCAAGTGCAGTTTTAAGATCGCGCTTACACCATACGCATGTACGAGTTTTTATTTTTCGGGTGGTTCGATAAATTGATCAAAAAATTAGCATAATTGCAGTACTCTTGTACCATGGAAGCTGATGCTTGAGCGCGAGTGCAAGAGTGTCTAAATTCAAGTGCGAGTGCGCCACAATTCAAGTGCAGTTTCAAGATCGCGCACCCACTATACGTATGTATGAGTTTTTTTTTTTTTTCGGTGACTATAAATTGGATGAAAAAAATTAGCATAATTGCAGTCCTCCTCAAGATCTCACGGGTGGATTGGTAATAGCTGGATCTTCAATCAGTGTTCAACAACAATTGTTATAAATTTTTATGTCCAGTGTAACAAGTGAGTAATTTATAATTTTCTAAAATTCAATAAAATTAACCTTTTAATTGTTTCAATTGATGTGATCTCAATAATTAATTTATGAATAAATAATTGCTAAAGAATAAAAATATTTTTAACAAAATAATATTTCAAAAAAATTCTATTTATCAACTTTGATAGTTATTCATGTTAAATTAACATTTGAATTTTTTTTAAATTTTGTAGTTGAATATTATTTATCTACACACATACACTTTTATTTATAAATTTAAAATTGTTCATAAACAATAAATTATTTATTTAAAAATTTTTTTAAACAATTTTTTTTAATAAATAATAGTTGAAAAATAGAGATATTTTCAACAAAACTATATTTAAATAATTTTTTTATAAACTTTGGTAATTATTTATTTAAAAATTTTTTAAACAATTCTTTTTTTTAATTTTTTTATAAATTATCATCAATTATTAGTTTCTTAATTATTATTAATATAAATATTTATTAACAATTGTTTATTAATTACAAATTATCTATTTTAAATTATTTATTGGCTATAAATTATTTATTGTTAAGTAGCTTTAGATTATTTATTTCAAGTTTTTCATTATCAATAAATTATTTATTTTTAAAATATAAACAATTACTAACAATTGTTTATCAATAACAAATTATTTATTTTAAATTATTTATTGACAATAAATTATTTATTGTTAATTAACTTTACATTATTTATTTCAAGTTGTTTATTAACAATAAATTATTTATTTATAAAATATAAACAATCATTAACAATTGTTTATTAATAACAGATTATTTATTTTAAATTATTTATCGACAATAAATTATTTATTGTTAATTAACTTTAGATTATTTATTTCAAGTTGTTTATTAACAGTAAATTATTTATTTATTTATAAAATATAAACAATTATAAGCAATTGTTTAATAATAACAGACTATTTATTTTAAATTATTTATTGTTAATTAACTTTATATTATTTATTTCAAGTTGTTTATTAACAATAAATTATTTATAAAAACTTTTTCAATTAATATTAAATATTATCTTAAGCAAAACTAACGGTTTAATTATGTTTCTATAGCACAATCGATCGAAATGCCGAAAGAAAGAAGAGAGTCTGGGTCAACTTCAGACTCCTCTTCATCATCTTCGAGCTCGTCATCATCTTCAAGCTCAGCATCCACATGTCGCTCCCGATCGCGTCGAGGGAGCTCGAGATCAAGTTCATCGAGCTCTGCATCGAGCGCACAACTTTTAAAAAAGATGAGCGAGTTGGTCGAAGTTAATCAAAATATACTTCAAAAACTTTCATACTTCGAAACAGTAATAAAAAATGCTACAGGTAATTATTTAATATAAAAAAAAAAAAAATGTTCATTGATATTGACATAATTTTTTCTTTTTACATGTACAGTAGAAGTGGTTGATACTGCTCAGCCAGAGCCGAAAGGACCAACTAAAACACCAGCTACTGAGACTCTTCAAGAAAAAGAAGTACCGATGGACTTATCGGTTAAGCAAGCAGCAACAGTCTCGCCAAAACGAGCTAAAAAAACAACAGCGCCAACATCTGTAAAAACAGCTGGAGGAACACCAGCAGTATCAGCAGTATCAGAAAAAGCAACAACAGCAGCAGCAGCATCAGCAGTATCAATGGAAAAAACAACAGCCCCAGCAGCAGTAACAATAAAAACAGCGCCAGCACCAGCAGCTACAACAACAGCAAAAAATTATGGAAATTTTCCAGCAGCAGCAGCAGTCAGTACAGCAGCTACGGTGACACTGGTCCCAAACCCCAGTGTTTCGCTGGTGAAAATATCAGCACCCACAACAACTGCACCAATTTCACAAATTGGTGAATACTTCAGAAACTTTAGACCATCAGAGGTAAGGTTATTTATTAACTTTTTAGATTATTCAAAAAAATAATAATAATAAATTCTTTCTTTTTTACAGAGTTCAAACACTTTACGCATCAAGTCTGATGTGCGGTTTGTTCCTCGCTCCAAGCAGAGCCCCATCCTCACTGAGACTCAGCATGAGGTTTTAAATAATGTTAGTTTTTTTATTTAAAAATTTTCAATTTTTTATTAATTTTTTTTTTTACTTAAACAAAATTTAATTTCAGCTACTTAAATGTGAGCAATAAATAAAACAACAACAACGAATACAGCAACAACAAAAAATACAGCAGCAACAAATACAGCAACAAAAAATACAGCAACAACATCAGCAGCAACAAATACAGCAACAATATCAGCAGCAAAAAATACAGCAACAACAACATCAGCAGCAACATCAGCCAAAACAACAACAACAACGACAAATCCAACAATCTACACAAAATGCAAGCGATTTTGTAAGAATTTCACAGTACTTATTGTTATTATTTATGATTTTATTTATGATTTTTAAAACAATTTTTTTCAAATTTTTTTATAGCATGATGCTGCATTTAATCAAGATTTTGATATAACTGAAGAAATGGAAAAATTAATGAGTGGAGCAGAAGAGCCTCCAAAACCTAAGAAGGAAAGAAAAAGAAAGACAGAACGAAATGAGGGGGACGAGGAAAAAGAAAAAAAGAAGAGACATAAAAAAGAAAGAAAAGATAAAAATAAAGTGTAAGCTCTTTTACATGTAAAAAAAAAAAATCTAAATATTTTCATTATTTTTGCTTAAATTAAATTCTAATTATGCTTGTAAACTTAAAAAAATAAAATAAAAGATAGAAATTAATTTTTTACATGTAAAATTTCTTTATATAAAATTATTAATTAATATAAATTATTTTGTAAAATTTTTTTAAAAAATACAAAAGAAAAAATCAAAGAGAAAAATGTGTGTAACTTTTATTTATCCTTATTATTAACAAAAAAAATTTTTTTATTCATAGAACTGAAATGGAGTTTATCTATCCATATTATACGAATGAAGAAAAATTTAATTTCTTATTGGACAGACATAAACCAGTACAGGTTAACTAAAAAAAAAAAAAAAAAAATTAAAAAAAAAAAAAAAAATCAAATCTATTTATTTTAACGCAATAATTGAGAAAAGAAAACTTATTATATGCAGGAACATCTTGACGAGCTCATAATCGACATTAAATCAATGAAAAATCCAGAAAGCAGGGCAAGAGGAATTTTATATAGTTTATATATGTTAAAAAAATGGAGCGAGTTGAAAAATGTAAACTACTTTTTTCCATACATTTTAAAAAGAAAAAGAAAGAAATTAACACTTAATTAAATATTAATTTAAAATTTCAGGATGTAATTTTGAAAAATGCATTTTATATTTGTGACAGTCAGCGATCGTAATTAAATCGTCGGTAACGATTTAGGATTTGGCGCGAATCACGTGACAGTCGAACGCAGCTCAGAGCGGACCTCTGAGGTGATAGAGCGGGAATCGGGAAGCCACTCGTAGTTTTCGTGTCCAAAAGTTCGCACGTACATGGAACTTAACTCGTCTCGGTTCGACGGCTAACCGGACTCCTCGGGAGTGGAATGTCGTCGAAGAGAGAGTTGGCAGAGACAGAAGGTGCGGGATCGATGGTCATCGCCCGGGAAGCATTCTTCTGTCTAGACGAGTCAACCGGCTTTTGGAAGCCGTGGACGTCGGGGAACCTGACCGACGTCCGGCAGGCACGCAAAGATCTGGAGATCGATTCATGGCAGATCTTGAAGCAGCTTACTCGTTACGGAAGTCGAGGCAATTATTGACATTCGCGTCGCGCGTTGTGGTAGAGCCGTAGTGTGAGAGTGTGGTGTTATTTGTGAAGTTGTCATTTCACGTCATCGCCTGGACCGCTTTCCGATGGCTACACGGCGACTCGAGTATGGTAGATATTGCGGCTGGTCGGCATCGTAGCCTGCCATTTTGTTTAGCCTGACGGCTTGGTATGAGGTGCACCTTAGCGACTCCGTAAGTTAATTGTAAATGTGCGAGTGAGTAGGAATGCGTGTGAGTGTCCTTAGTACACTGTTATTGTCATCATCTTTGTTTTTCTCTTGCGCGCGTTAGCTGCCGATAGCAGCAGGAATTTGTGTGCGCGCGCAATGATTTAGAGAACATTGAAGATTCTTTTGTTTACTGGTTTAAGGGGGGGTAGGGTCTGGCAATTTTTGAAAAATCGAATTTTTTTTTTTTCTTATAGTAAAACATTTCAAGAATGCTGTGTTAAAATTTCTAAGGGTTTGGAGCAAAACTCACAAAGTTACAGAGTTTTAAGTCTGGGGCCTTCGAGCGGAGCGGCGCGGACTCTTGGTGCGAATACCAGAAAGCTGTGGCATTGAACACCTTAGAAAACTTTTCTCACTCTAACGAGGCCTTACCAGTTGATGTTTTGGATGCAATGAAACCAATATACGAAGATCTGAGCAAAGACGAGCTTTTAGAAAGATGCGTTGGTGGATTTACGCAAAATAACAACGAGAGTTTAAATCAACTTATTTGGAAAATTGCTCCCAAAACATCGTCTGCTGGCTGCAACATAGTAGAGATTGCAGCAAATATAGCTGCATGTACTTTTAATGAAGGAAATACAGCTTTATTAATGATTCTTCAATCAGCAGGAGTTGGTACTGGATGCAGCGCCCATGAGTACGCGAGGCTGGCGGACGAAACTCGCATAATGAAAGCCGACTCCGACAGCGCCGCTCAAACCAAAGAAGGTAGAATTCGGCGAAGACAAGGACAAAAAGATGCCCTGGACATTGCTGAAGCTGCTGGTGACTTACTTTATGGAGCTGGAATAAATGATTCAGTGTAAGTTGTAAATCAAATAGTTTTTCTTCACTTTTTTCGTACCGAAAACTTCAAACGTGTTTTTCTCGAAACACTATTTTTCAAAGTCGGTGAAAGTTCTCATTTGAAAACTACTGCACCGATCTTTCTAGAATTAAACATACGTCTTTAATGCATAAAAAACCCGCCCCCTAGTGAGTTACTTTTTTTTTTTTTTTTTTTTTTTTTTGGCCGAGTTTTAGCCATAAAATGGCCGGTTTTGGTGACCAAAAAACAGTGTTTTGGCTTCAAAACGTCGCCAAAACTTCAAAATTGAAAAAAAATGAAATTGATCCTACTAGGGGGCGAGAAAAACTAATATATTAACTAAATCTACTTTATTTTTTGATTTCAGATGAACCGGAGTTACAGCCTTCACCGCAATTCATCTTTTTTTCGAAGCGCCTTGTTTGGTTGGCTCCCATTGCCTCAATTTTTAATATTTTGATCTGAAATTTTGACAGAATGTTCTTTGAATGTTGTATGATATGTATATAAATTCTTATTAAATTATAATAAACAGGAGCTTCACTATAAATCATCGAAAAATCATCATTTTTTGACCGCTCAGACCCTACCCCCCCCCCCCCCCCCCCCCCCTTAAACGACACCGAGTCGTAATTCGGAATTTGTATTGTAGGTTTAGATTTGTTTTAATAATTTATTAAATTGTTAATTTAATTTTTATTGACTAAACCTAGTGTTCCTGCGAATCGATCCTGTTTTAATACCCGCACCCACTACCGATAAACGAACTAGCCGACCGCGTCGCGAAGTATAGTAATATTCGCGGACGCGATTTCCTCATTTTATTATTTCAGGTCGACGAGTTGCAGTTCGACGAGTGCTTGGATCAGCACTAAGTACAGGTGATAAGGATTTAGTACGCACCGTGGGTATTTGTATCGGCTCATACAAACCCTTAAATCCACCCCTGTTACATATTATGTATAATAAAAGAAAATGCATCAAAATACCGTCAATCTCATACTCTCCTGCTGAATGGGGAAAGGTTCGTGTTTTATAGAATTATCATAAGAAAATCAGAATACTTTTTTTTTAAAATATCAAAGAATTGGGAAAAAAAAAATCAATTCAAGCATGTTATACTCGAAGATATATTCTGCAAATATAATTAAAGTAAAGTAAAAAAAATGAAACATTTTGTAAAATAATCTGACTTTTTTTTTTATTCAAAAATACTATTAAAACATGATTTTTACAATTTTAACTGTATAATGTATAAGCAATAGACATGATTATTTTAAACAACTTATGAAGAGTAATATGAAAATGATGGAGCAGAGAAAAGAAAGGAGTGATTGCAGCCACAGTCACCCTCATCAACATCATCATTAATTTTTCGCGTTTCTATATTATTGTCAATCCATATTTTTAACATGCTGACATTTTTAACTGCACAAGTAAAATTATGAAAATCATCTTTGTGGTTACTGCAAAAAACATCCTCGGGAATGGTAAGTTTTTTCAAAGATGGGCATCCTAGATTTTCCAAATCCACGATTATTCTAAAACAAAAAAATTTTTTTTTAGCTAATAATAACAATTATTATTATGAATAAAAAAAAAAAAAAATCATGAGATACTTACGATTTTGGTAAAATTTTCTGAAGAAATAGTTTCTTCTCTAATCCTTTGATAAAAACTTTTCTTGCACCATCCAAATATTTGCGTAAAACAACGGTCATTTGTTGATATGAAATTTCTCCATGATTCCATCTGATACCGTGAAAACATCTTTCCAACCATCGCAAACTACATTGCTCATCATTGGATAATTCACTCCAGAGCATTGGTGCTTTAAAAGTAAAAACTAATGGTATTGCAGAGTCCTGAACCTCAAAAACAGCCAATTCTTTTAAGATAAAGTCATTTTTTGATTTTTGAAATCCTTGGAAGTCAACAACAAATTGCTGCATGGTTGAAGTTTACAGTTCAACAATAATATTAGAACTAACTTTCTAATTCACACTGCAACTTTTTTTATACCATTCATAGTTTTAATAACTTTAATCAAATCAAGCTAAGCAGCGACATCTACAAGCTGATGAAAAACTAAACTCTACTTCATTCATACACAACCATTTCATAAATATGACGTGAAGAGACCATTCGACTCAGTTCTATGCTTCACACTGTAAAATCATCATCTCTCAAGCGCGTTTACAATATTTACAAAGCTCAAACACGATACTAATTTAGTATTGAATAAATAATTTAAATAATTGATTGTGTGTTTCTAAACAATTTATTTTTTAAACAATAATTGTTAATTCATAAATTAACTTTTAACGTTGAATAAAAAAAATTAACTTACAGTAATCTGAATTTGGATATTGGTCAGAACCAGTATGCTATGCTTTACGACATGTACGTTTTTCAATTTTCAGAATTCGTACTATGGTAAAGAGTCAGAACCGTTGTTGAGCAAGGAAAATTTTATCAAGAAAATTCCACTGATTGTTCTGGACTGCTCCAAACAGAACGAATCTCTGAAAAACGCTCCGGTAGATGTTCGTTTGGAATTTGAATCAAGTTACAAGTTACAAGTTGCTTGAACTACACCACTATACTATCATGTGCGTACATATTTTTAAATTTTAGTAATATTACACAATTACGATAACATCATGCTTTAATCACTACTTTCATTCATGATATTTGATCATCTGAGTTTACTGTTTATTCATGATCATCGGAGTTTATATTGTTATAATAATGATTAATGGTTGATGCATGGAGTTAATAATAAACGTTCTCAATCTTTTTAATTAAGTTTTTCCACCATCCTCTAAATCCTATTTAACTCCTATTTAAAACTTGATTCATTACATATATTTAATGGTACATATTTTTAAATTTCAGTAATATTACACAATTACGATAACTTTATTTATTCATAAATAAAATTACTACTTTCATTCATGATATTTGATCATCTGAGTTTATTGTTCATTCATGATCATCGGAGTTTATATTGTTATACTAATTAATTAATACTAGTTATACTAATTGATTAATGGTTGATGCATGGAGTAAATAATAAACGTTCTTAACCTATTACCGCCCATGGAAAAATCAAAAGTGATATAAAAAAACTAACTGTTGGAAAACCTGTCTCATGAAAAAATAGTAGATACGTGTTTTTTCTTTTTTCAATTTTCATTGTTTAAACATTATTTATTTAAACAAATTCGTAAAAAAATTTAAATTTTTATAAATTAATAACGGCATTCGATTCTTTGACCAAAAATAAGGCGAAAGTCATCTAAGTAATTTTTTGATCAGACGCTTAAATCTTTTGCTACGAGCTCTCAAACATGTAAAAATATGGTTTTATAGTGGTGAGCTCCGAGGCGCCGCACCGAAGATACACTTTTACGAGTCAGAGCTAACCACTATAAAACCATATTTTTACATGTTTGAGCGCTCGTAGCAAAAGATCTAAGCGTCTGATCAAAAAATTACTTGGATGATTTTCGCCTTATTTTTGGTCAAAGAATCGAATGCCGTTATTAGTTTATAAAAATTTAAAATTTTTTCCGAATTTGTTTAAATAAATAATGTTTAAACAATGAAAATGGAAAAAAGAAAAAATAAGTATCTACTTTTTTTTCATGAGACAGGTTTTCCAACAGTTAGTTTTTTATATCACTTTTAATTTTTGCATGGGCGGTAATGGGTTAATCTTTTGAATTAAGTTTTTCCATCATCCTCTAAATCCTATTTAACTCCTATTTAAAACTTGATTCATTACATATATTAAATTACAGGCAGTGCAAATAAATTTTTCTTTTAATTTGTCCATCCTGATTTGATACTAAAAAAATTACCGAACCTTATTTCTGCAGCAGCCGACAATCGGCAGTAAACACGGCTCTCAGGCTAAGTCTGGGAGTCTGCGCAATAGGCGAGTGGATAGGGATCGGTTTGGGTTTGATCCGCTCCTTAAATGAAGTCTCTTTCGATGTATTGTTACCTATCAAGTAATAATACAAAGGGTTTTATAGGTATAATTTAAAAAAAAATGAAAAAACCTCAATTTAATCGATTTTTTTCGATGTTTTATTCACTTTTAATCACGTGTAACAAATAGAATCATGTTTTTTCGATTTTATCCTTAAAAAACTCTGTACATCTCATAATCTGATTATGAATTCCGATACAGCGGATAAAAATACATCGAAAAAACCTTATTTCAAAACAATTTCATCACATTTTTTCAGTTCACGGTCAGTGAAATCATTAAAACAATAAAAAAAAAAAGGATTAAAAAAGTTGTAAAACTATTTTTCACTTTCCTGTGCTACTGCCAAACAAATCCACTTTATCGAAAAAAGTGCACGAGGGATCGAAAATTGGGCACCAACCCTACAGTTTGATATCAATTTTATTATATTCATGATAAATTTTAAGTGGAATTTAGAACATTCTTACCACGTTTTACTGCACTGTGCGTTGTCGACGGGTCTGGGACTTCTGCGGTGCAAGCGCTACCTTCGTTGGATTAGTCCTTGGTGAGTGTGGGGGGGAGGGAGGCCGCCCGGGTGCTACTAAGGAGGTATTCAAGCCGACGGTTGCCACCCGTGTTGTCCTAGTCGGCTGGGCGCTGGTGGTGGTCGTTGGTACTACCAATGATGTTGAACCGGTGGCTGTATGGCCGATGGACGCCACCCATGTCGTCCTAGTCGGCTGGGCGATGGTGGTGTTCGTCGCTGCTACTGTTGGTGTTGAGTCAGCGATTCCACGGCCAATGGACGCCTCCCGGGTTTGCATCGTGGCTGTGTACGACTAGCGCAATTGCGAAGCCAAGCAAAGAGGCCCCGCATCCAAATTCAATTTTTTGTGGCTCTGGGTGATCTGATCATTTGGCCTAGCTGGTAATGTAGGGTAACGTAGTAAGCCCTCTCTTGAGTAATTATCAAAAAAATTAAGAAAAAAAAAGTTACTTGCTAGTTGAATAGAACAACAAATATCGAAAATTTGATAAAGAATTTTTATTACACCAGCAGGAATCCATCACTTTGTCCTTTAAAAATCTGACGTGCATAATCAGACATTTTCTTCGCCCACCCACGTCCTTAACGATCGAAAACGCCTTGCTAACTCGCCCCCAGAGATTGAGCCTGTCACGTAAAAAGCCGCCATTCAGAGGTTACGTGTTCTTCCAGCTTGGCTTGATTCTAACTCGCCTGCGATGGTTAGAAATGACGAGAAGCCTTTATGGCGAACGATAAGATAAGTGGTAAGGTCAAGGCACTTTTTGAGCTCATCAGAGCCGACATGGGCTCTATGAAGGCTGATTCAAAATCTGACCTTAGTCAGATTATTACGAAGATTGAAAACAACTCGGTCAAGATAGATGGTCGCGTGTCTAGTCTTGAACGAGAAGTCTCCATGTTGAAACATCAGCTGATTGAGACTGGGGGGACTCTTGCTGAGAGGAGACTTGGGGTCGTTGAGAAAATTCTTACTCTTATATCATGTGATTCCTCTTGTGATCCCGCAAATTGCTGACCACCGCGAATGGAAATATAAGCGCATAAATAGCAAGCCCGCATTACTCGTAAAAATTTAAATTTTCCGGACCCACCTCCCGTGACCTTGTTATGTCACATAAGGGAGCTCTTCGAGGTAAGACCTTTTATGACATTTTCGGGGAAGGACCAAATAGTCCTGTCTACATGGACTCGATCACGTCAGCAACAAACCACAACATTCGCATAAAGGCTATAAAACTTGCTCGGGAGCTAGGGATAAATCGTCCAGTCTTTCGCCCTTATTATGTTATTATGAGGAAAACAAATGACTAACCTCCCAGTGAAATTTTTTCCGAGGATGACTTGCAGGACTTTGAAAATGCTCTCTAAAAATCTAAGGTAAGGATTAGGTACTGGGATCTGCAATAGTTAGTTAACCAACAAAGTTTTAAATAACAGAAAACAATTTATTGGGTGCTCGGGGCACATGGTAAGCGGGTGTAGCATGCGGCGACCAGAGGTGAACTGACTGTGCTTTTAGCAGACGCCGACGCAGCGCCACAGTCAGCCACTAAGTGCGCTAAAATTTGAAAATTAATTGCATTTAAGTTAGAAAATCTTTTTAAATTTAATAGCTTAATTTAATTTACATAAAATCTACAAAAATAAAAGAGATGAAAAAATTAAATATTTAAATGTCGTTTTCCGATATACCACCCACTTTAATACATCGCAGCGATTTAAGACGGTTGATAATTAGCATGAAAAAAATAAATTAGATTTTAAAACTTAAACAATGACTAAATATATGCACTGAGATCATGCCCGCTAAGGGACTTTTAATTAGGAACAAAAAGTGACTCGATATGAAGCTAGATCTCTAAAATTAGTCTATAATTAGGCTATAAGTTTAACTTTAAGAAAACATTGAAAATGTCTCTAAACACTATACTCTTTAAGCAATAACACTTGCACTTTGAAATTCGTCACTGTTGAGTTCGTTGACTGGTAGAAGTAAAACCAATTTGACCACTGGCCGAGTAGAGGCAGAGTCAGCAGTTTTAATATTGGCCACCCGAACTTGACCATCTGAACCTTGATGCACTGCCTCTACCTTTCCCAGTGACCATTGTGTTGGGGCCAAAAGATCGTCCTTAATAAGGACTAAATCACCTGTCTGAAGATTTCTTGAGGGCTTGAACCACCTTTGCCTTTCTTGAAGAGTCTCCAGGTAGGTTTTGGACCACTTACTCCAGAATTCCTGGCTCATTTGGCTGATCTATTCCCATCTTTTGCCCAGAGGTACCTTCACTGCAGGGTTGAACAGCTCAGGAACAATAAATGACGGCCTCTGGATCAAGAAGTGAGCAGGAGTGATGACCCACTCATCGGCGTCGTCAGAGGCTCGACCCAAGGGCCTCGAGTTAAGGCAGGCCTCGATTCTACACAGCAGTGGTATAAGCTCATCGAAGTTGAGAACGTGCTCACCTATCATCCTACGAAGGTGAAACTTTGTGGACTTTGCCATAGTCTCCCATACGCCACCGAAGTGTGGAGCTGGAGGTGAATTGAAGACCCATTGCGTGCCCAGAGTAGTCAGTGAGGGTATGATGACTAGCATCTGCTCCGAAGCCTCTTCGAACATCCTGCGCAGTTCCTTGTCAGCACCAACAAAGCTTGTACCTCTGGTGCCTCTCATCAACGAGCAATGGCCCCGTTGGCAAGTAAATCGGGTGAAAGCAGCCAAGAATGCCTCCGTTGTGTAGTCCTCTACTAATTCCAGATGAGTCACTCTGGTGGCCCAAACAGGTGAAGATGCACATGTAAGCCTTCATTGTGCCCTTGTCACGGGACTTAGTGAGTCTCAGCTTGAACGGTCCCGTGAAGTCAACCCCATAGTGCTCAAATGAAAAGACTGGACTCACCCGGTCACTTGGTAAGGAGGCCATAAAGGGGTTAATGACCCTAGCAGCATGACGGCGACAAAGCAGGCACAACAACCCAATAAGGCTTTTGACCTTTTGCCTACCTCTCAA
Organism: Encarsia formosa; assembly: GCA_038277355.1. Classification (NCBI taxonomy): domain Eukaryota; kingdom Metazoa; phylum Arthropoda; class Insecta; order Hymenoptera; family Aphelinidae; genus Encarsia; species Encarsia formosa. The sequence goes on along the minus strand of CM076185.1, from coordinate 48,097,707 downwards.
AATCCAATGACGACAACGAAGAGTAGCCAAGGTTAACTGAGTACCACCATGAAGTGTACGCTGATGAGCATCCCATACCAAGATTTTTATGAGGTGACTGTGGTCGGGCAGAATCAATGGATGTTTTTCTTCGAAGTCCAACGACGAGTGTTTGAGTCTCCCACCAACCCGGAGTAATCCATCCACCATGATAGGGTTGAGTGTGACTAATGGGCTTTGCGTGAGCGGTTGATGTCTATTTATTAGTGCCATTTCACGACCAAAATGATGTCTCTGGACTATGGAGACCCACAAAAGCTCAGCGTTGTGAAGCTCACGAGTGGTCAATTTGGGTGAGTAAGTGTCGTTGCTGGATAGCCGCAGAGACAAGGTGAGTTTTCGTTTGAGGAGGCAGTTGACCCGTATGGAGTTGATGAAGCGCAGACACCAACTGGCAACTGTGAGGAGTCTCTTGAAATATGAGAATCGGGTCAGCGTGTCGTTGACGTAAACTCCAACAGCGAGTACGTCGGTCTTGGCTTGCCTCTCTTCTTTAGGTGACGTTTGCACCACTTCAGCCAGTTCTGGCCATTCGTCGTTTGAGCTGTGTAAGAACTGCGGGCCTGACCAACAAAGTTGCAGGTCCTGGAGTTCTACCGGGTTCACACCCCTGAAGATCAGATCAGCAGGGTTCTCTGACCCTTGGACATGATGCCAGCATGCCTGAGGTAGCAGGGTTTGAATCTCGTTGCAACGGTTGGCCACAAAGGTTTGCCATCTCGAAGGGTGGTCCTGGATCCAATAGAGTACATCCTTGGAGTCTGACCAAAGGTGTACCTTGAGTTGACCTAGGGAGGAGAAGGACAAAAAATGGTGAGTCAGTTTGGTTAGTAACAGAGCAGCGCACAGTTTCAAGTGAGGAACCGAAATATATGGTGATATTTTGGTTTTAGCACCCAGCAGGGCAGTGGTGACCCCTGAACCATGCAACATTCTCACGTAAAGAACAGCGCCATATGCCTTCAGTGAGGCGTTGGCAAAACCATGCAATTCTATCACCCGGCCTTCTGGCATATAACCTATCCAACGGGGTATTTTGATTTTAGCAAGAACTGGTAACTGAGAGTAGAACTCGTCCCAGCGACGACAATAGTCCGGAAGGAGGGGACTATCCCAACTACATTTAAGTAGCCAAAGTGATTTGATAAAAGCCTTTGAGTTGAAAGTCACTGGGGATAGAAAACCTAGCGGGTCGAAGAGCTTCGCTATCATGGAAAGCGCTGAGCGCTTGGTGAGTTTATCACAATCGTAAGGTTCCAGCGAGATGTTGGAGTGGAAAAAGTCACCCTCAGGGGACCAAGCGAGCCCAAGGACTAAAGTTGACTGAAATTCATCGAACACAGAGACCTCAGTAGTCCTTTCGCCTGGTGCAACCCAGTCTATCAAAGCTGGGTTATTAGCTGCCCATTTCCCCAATTCGAAACCTCCCAATTTTAACAGGGAGACTAGTTATTGCATCTTACGTAAGCATTCCGCAATGAAGAAGCCCCCTCACAATACATCGTCAACATAGCTCTCGAATAAGATAAGTATCATGGCCAAAGCAAAATGAGTACCTTCATCTAGAGCTAGCTGGCGCAGGATTCTAATGGCTAGTAAGGGGGAACATCTAAGGTCGTAAGTCACTGTGTTAAGGGCATAAGTCAGAATTTCACCCCCATAGAGCTGCCAGAGGATGAGCAGGTAGTGTCGATCGTCGGGGTGGACAATGATTTGTCTGAACATCTTGACCACGTCCGTAATGAACACGGACGGGTATCGTCTCCATTTTGAGACTATAAGACGTAAGTCTGGTATCAAATTTGGTCCCAGAAGTAAATTGTCATTCAGGGACAAACCATCCCCCACCTTGGCCGATCCGTTGAAAACAGTACGCAATTTTTCCCTCGAGTTCAAGACGCCGTGATGCGGCAAGTAAAAGGCATAGTCCCTCTGTGCTGCGTTCAACGGAGAGACCAATGACATGTGACCTAGTTGCTCGTATTCAGCGACGAAGTCGCAATATTTGGAACAAAATACTGGGTCCTTGAACTTTTTTCTAAGTGACAATAAAACTGCGAGGGCTCTGTTGAAAGAGCCACGTAGGTTGAATCCCTTGTCTCATATTACCTTTTCATTAAAGGGTTACCTGACAATGTATCTGCCTTCCGCGTTTTGAGAGTGAGTATTGATAAAGTGGTCCTCGCAGGCCTTTTCATCCTCAGTATACAAGAGTTGACGAGTTGTGATTTCCTCGTGAGTCCAAAATTTCTCAACTGCCCTGAGTAGGCTTGTGTTGTCGATGAGATGACACGACTTAGTATTGAGAGCCGAGGAAGAACCTGCGGGGCCTGAAACCATCCACCCTAGTCGAGTGTTAGTAGCTACTGGGTCTCCTGGGGACCCTTTTTGAACCTCATTCAAGACGATGTTAGCGTGCACTTCGGCACCGAACAAAAGGTCAATAGTCTGGAGGTTATAAAATTCTAGGTAAGCTTAAGACAGTGCCTAAAGGTGGGGGAGTGTAACCACTTCGGAAGAGATCAGAGGTCGATAATTAGTAATTTTATCTAGGATCATTGCATCAACATCAAAAACAAAGTCCGTATCCACAAGGGATCTAACTTTCAAAGTGACACGACCTCGAGTCTTTTCCGAAAACAATGATGACACTCCCTCTACCGAAGTATCAGAGCGGTGCCTAGGAAGGCCAAGTCGTTGAGCGCGATTTTCAGTGATCAAGGATACCTGAGAGGCCTGATCGATGAGGGCCCTGAACATGCGGGTTTTACCATTATATTCAGCTTTTACCCAAGCCGTAGGTAGCAAAACAAACGACTTCCGAGCGACAGTATTCATCGACTGTTAATAATCTTGAGGTGTCTGCTGACTAGGGTTAAACGCGTTGGCACTAGTGTTCAGGCCAGGAAGTTGAGGATGAGGCCCAGAAGTCGAAGCATGAGTTTTAGGTTCATCAGCCTTAACCAGTCAATTGGCAGCTATACCATCATGCAGTAAGGTATGGTCTCTCCTCCTACACAGAGAACAGACAACTTTGAGTTTGCATTTGCCAAAGGAGTGATTATCTAGACAAAGGAAACACAGTCCCTTGGATCTAGCCAAAGTTAACCTATCACCGCCTGCCAAGTTTTTGTATTTGACGAATTTGACGAGTTGATGACCTTCACCACAGTTCACCAAGGTTTTGGCTTTGGAGTGCTGTTTTGTTCCGAAGTAGTGGAAACATAAGCTTTTGGGTTAACCGGTTTAGGCTGAGAATAAGTGCCCCGGCTACTCGCCTCAACCGACTCCAAAAGTGCCAATTGATACTGAATTTTCGGATGCTTTTTTCCAAAAACTTTCACCACTGTTGCCGACTTGTGAACATGTTGTGCTAACGGAGACTTTAATTACGATATGTCACGAAGTGAAGGAGACTCGGAGAAGTTTGGTGATCTGATCACAGCTCACTGCCTCTTCCTTGTTAGTCATGTACCTACTCATCATACTATGAGACATGGTGCTGTCATAAGACAAACCTGCCTTGATCTATTCATAACAAGAAATCCAGTTCTCAATTTCAGAAAATCAGTATCACCTTTCACACCTGGTCATGGTCTTACTGAGATAACATACAACATTGCCAACCCACACATTTCACCAAAATATATGCATACACGCAGACACAGATTTATTGATAAATCTACACTAACTGATCTTATACGTCTTAATTTGACTAATTTTTCTACCATACTCAGCCCTGCAAGTCCGCCTACTTATCTACCGGACCTAAGTCTTCCTCAATATCAACATCTAACCCAGCAACAGATAGACTGAGATATCCACATTCTCAATACTGCTGTCTTGAATGTTTTTGATATCCTGGCACCATACAAACTCAGAAAGATAGCACAAGACAATCTTTCTTGGATAACCGAGGATGTGAGAATTAAAATGAAAAAACGCGACGCTCTTCATCAACGTGCTTCACGTTGCGAGCCGGACTCCAGACAGGCCAAAAAACTATTTTCTAAGTACAAGACACTGCGAAATTTTGTCACGAACGAACTGAAACATGCCAGAAATAGATGTATACTCGAGAAGCTTGAGGCTCAGAAAAATTCAGCTGCCCTGTGGCGTGAGTTCCGAAAACTCGGTATCACTCGTCAGAAGAATCCTTCACCACTTGAGTTTTTCCCAGCAGAAATTCTAAATGCCCATTATGCGTCAATCACCCATGATCGCCAACCCCTCAGGGATCTTAATGTTGAAAACGTTCTGATTATATCTCTCAACCCGCTTTTGCCTCATTTCTACTTTAAACCTGTGAGTCTGCAAGATGTTTTCGATATTTTCTCAAACAGCTCGTCAAAGGGACGATATCTCGTCAACCATGTTGAAACTAGCTTTTCCTACACTGCTTCCAGTGATTACCAAGAATTTCAATGATTCTTTATCGAGCACCTATTCATCACTATGGAAGCTCGCGTCTGTCGTATCCCTGGCGAAGTCGAGCAACCCTCAAACCCCGTCTGAGACCCGGCCAATAGCTCAACTTTGCGAGCTTTCTAAGTTACTGGAACGTAATGTTCATGTGCAGATTTCTGATTATCTGTCCAGGAATAAAATCATTGACCCTAATCAATCTGTGTACAGGAAGCTGCACTCCGCTCAGACTGCCCTTCTGGGGATCATTGGCGATACACGTCTTTCGATGGACAATAAGATGCTTACTTGCTTCTCGAAAGCATTCAATACCATCTCGCACTCGAAGTTACTCCGTAAGCTTAGAGAAGTCGGGTACTCAGATCGGGTTGTCAGGTGGTTTGCAAGCTACTTGTGAAATCGAAAACAAACTGTTCATCGTGAAGACATAAAATCGAACTTTCAAAATCTTCAATTAATCCCCCCACAGTTAAACTCGGTTCTACCAGATATTTTATCAAAAAGGAATATCGTCATGTCAAGCTAGAAAATCCGAAATACACTCATGTACACATTACACAAGACAACTTGAAAACAACTCAACGTCAAACCAATTGCAAGATCAAAGCCGTATTATTAATCACACAAAAATCCAGAGAGAAGAGACTTCGTCAAGCAAAATCGAGAAAAAATTTATCAGCATTAAAATATTGTTAACTTAATTTTAACTTTCAACTTTCTTGTTAAAAATGTAATATATATTTTATAATAAATTTCTTAAAGTTCTAAAAATGTATTCTATATTTTATACTAAATTTCTTACTTTGTCACATATTACGTCAAAGTATTATATTTTAGTGAATTCTATATTTTATACTAAATTTCTTACATTGTCACATATTATGTCAAAGTATTATATTTTAGTGAATTGTAAAAATGTATATCTCATACGAGTATGATAGGTTTACATCCTTGTACTCGGAAAATAAATAAATAATAATAATAATAATCATAATAATTAGTTTTCAAATTTGAGCTAACCTACTCGATAATTCAACCAGCTATGTCATATATTTATTCCAATTAATATAAGTACTTTAATAAGTGAATCAGTCTAACGTACTCACACGCTTGAACTTCTTGTTCATTTGCCTAAGGTTACCCTGGTTCATGATGCCCGAGTATAGATTTTAAAGCTGCAACACAGGTGAATTGAAGATTTTAATCTCACTTCACATATGTTTAATCGTTGTCAATAATTTTAAGTACCGTATTGTCCGGCGTATAAGCCCCCCTGGAAGCCTCCAAAATCGACTCTTAAAATAAAGGGGGGGGGGGGCTTATACGCCGAGTACGCAGTTTTATAAATTTTGAGCTGAGTCTAAAAACAAATAAAAACAATAATTATTAGTAAATTTTGTAAATGTTTAATTTAGAAACACTTTTGTACATAATTTTTTACATAATTTCTTTCATACATAACATTTATAAAAATTTCATTTATAAAAATTTTCATTATTTTTACACAATAAATTTCAACATAAAATTTATTCTAACATCAACTAATCACCTATCTTTTCTATGCAATCTTTTAAATAATAATGATCAACATAAGTATCATAGTACGGATCCCACTCTTCCGCTTCATCTTCAAATTTAAGCGTTGCACTTTCTTCAATGTCATCGTTTCACAAAATATTGTCTTCACTACCGTGCAAGGCATTTGAAATGCAACATTTCTTAAAAGAATATATAACGCTTTCAGTTTTTACTTGATTCCAAGCTTGTATAACGAAATTGCAAAAAACTTCACGCGAGATATCTTTAATTGCAAGCCAAAAAAAATTGGCTTGCAATTAAAGATATCTCGCGTGAATTATTACAATTACCTAACCGTAAGAAACTGAGAGAACTTCTTGAATATATCAAAATTAACGTAAAAATTAAAAAAAAAAAAAAAAAAAAAAAACTGACAAAAATTTTGGAAAACCTTATGGGAACCCTGATCAAATATCAGTATCGGAAACCCGTATAGGTTCCTGTATGGGAACCCGCAGGGGTCCCTGTACGGGTTCCGTATGGATTTTTTCAGCTGGCTGATGTGAAAAGTTGAACAACTGAAATAATTTTCGAGTAGTTTTCTTTTTAAATCGATTTCTGTACAGAGGCATTGCAGATTACGGTAACTGTTTTTGAATAATTCTTTCTTATTTCAAGTTTAGATCTTGAATACGATAGACAGTGACGATTGTCTACTTAACTTTGCTTCTGTTGTGTGACAGAAAAAAAGAATTTAAATAGCTTGTTATAGGGCGTTATTTAAACGAGCAGACTCCGGAGTACAACCCACGTAGATCTGCCGAGTTTGTCATACAGCCTCTATAAGCTCTGCCGCGGTCGACTACACGTCGACGAGTTTCCTGCAAAAGGAGAAAATTCCGTCCGCGATTATATATCCCTAAACGGCTTATTAATCGGGGAGGGCGCGACAGCTCGTTGATTTCGGTAGGTGGGCGCGGGCTAGAGGATTCGAGCGCGGGGAACACCGGTCAGAAAAATAATTGTTACTCAGAAAGTTAATTTTGAATATTTAATAACAAAAAATTAACTTAAAAACTAATACAAAAATCTATGCTTGACACGGTGATAATTTATAAACAAATACTCATACGGTTGAGTGTTTCAATCAACAACAAAGAGTTATCGCTGCTCTCTAAGTTGATTTGCGCGCGCACACAACAACCTGCTGCTATCGGCAGCTTACGCGCGCGAGAAAAACAAAGTATTTTACAACTGATTTTAATCACTCACACTCTCACACGATAACGATTATGGTCGCTTAACTAACAATAACTTACGAGGACGCCGCAGGTGCACCTGTTACAAGCCGTAAGGCTGAAACTCTAGCCTCCAAGCTAGATACCCAAATCGTAGACTGCCGTGTCTCGATGCCGGCGTACGGTCCAGTGTCGTCGTCTCGTTGTCGCAGGTTAACAAGTTGTCCAAGGATGACAATCCTGTCGAAGACTTGTTTTCGTCGCGACGATAACTCCCGAGCACGCGCGACACAACAAAACTGACCTTTCACTCGTACTTTCTATAATTTCGCGAAGCTTCGAATCGGTACGATCTGTACTCGAACGCGTGCGGTGATTAGAATGACTCCTGTCCTCCTTCTCACCGGCCCGATATTCTACCGATTCCCGCGCGTTCCATTCTCACTCGTGCTGCGTTCTAACGGTCGCTCGGCGAACATGAAATTAATTTTATTTCGTCGCGATTAATTAACTCGACTGTTACACCCCCCTCCCAGAGGTGTCGTATCCGAAAAATACGTCACTTCGATATACCACGAACGCGGTCTATCCAAGTTTAGGGAAACGTATATATATCCTGCCATCGCCTGCAACAAACGAAGGGAGGAATAAGGGCAAAAATAGGATATACGGATTAGGCTTTGCGTTGTGCGCGAGTTTTCCGCGGTGACGGTGTTTTCATGTTGTCGACGCAAATTTTCTTAGTCGACCCTTTCGGCCTACCTCTACGCCTTCCAATCGTCGGGTCGACTTGCACCCATGGCTCGCTGCCATTTACAATTTGCCGTACAGACTCATTCAAAACATTCGCCCTCGTGGTAGGCTCATTCCTGCACACCACCTCACGCTCGCTAGCGTTAGGATTTTCGCACGCATTTTCCGCCGCTGTATCTTCTTCATCTGAAGACTCCGGTTCAACTCTTGCGATCCATTTCTTCAGTTGTTGTACAGCCACTGGACTTTGTTCGTTGCCAAAGGCGTCTACAATTGTATACGTATTGCTACCTAGCTTTTCGACCACTGTATACTGACCTGTATACTTAGGCGCTAGGCTAGCTGTGAAGCCTTTAGCCTTACTGGATAGGACTTTGTTTTTTCTCCAAACCATGTCACCAGGCTGGAAAATTACTTCGCGGTGTCGCTTGTTGTAATGCTCAGCCGCTCTGTCCTGTTGAATTCTTGAATTTTCGCCAGCTTTTCTTCTTAAGTCTTCGGCTCTGGCTGCCTTATCCAGCCTTTCTTGAAGAGCCATTTCTTCATATCTCTTTAGTGTCTCGTCAGCTAGCTCTTTGCTGACCACACTACAGTCGATCGGCTGACGTAACATGTTCAACATGGCCGGAGTCGTTTTTATTGCAGAATGCTCCGCCCTGTTGTACGCGCAGACCAGCTCGGGTAAAAGGACGTCCCATTTTTGCTGATTGTCTGCAATAAAACATCGGATCATAGTTTTCAGAGTCCTATTCAGCCTTTCTACTTGGCCGTTAGACTCAGGGTTATTAGTTGGCGAGTTTTCATGCTCGACGCCGAGTTCTATCAGACGGTCGTCTATCTTGCGATTCTTAAACTCCGACCCTTGATCCGATAGGAACATTTCCGGCTGACCCCACCGTAGGAATACGTCTTGCCAGATGTGTTTCCATATGGCTTCACCATCAGCCCGTTTTAACGGTGCTACTTCTGCCCAACGTGTGAACAGATCCGTTAAAACCAAGACATACTTGTGTCCGTTGTCGCTACGGGTATATGGACCTAGTATGTCGCCTGACACCGCCTGCCATGGTCTTACGATCGGTCGCTTTCCCATCAGACCACCAGGCAAACGCTGTTCCACCTTTTGCATTTGGCATATCTGGCATGATTTTACATAAGCCTCTATGTCCTTATACATACCAGGCCAAAAATACTCTTGGGCAACTCTCTTCAGAGTTTTATCTCGGCCCAAGTGTCCTGCAAGGGGAGCGTCGTGTTTTTCTTTAAGGATATCGTTCCTCAAAAATACAGGTGCAACCAGTTTCCAAGCGGAGTCGTCACCGACTGTTTCTTCAATTAAGTCGTCAGACTTGTAAAAATAAAGCTTGCCACCCACGACCTTCCATCTAAGGAACTTGCCTGGATTTCTCTGCACGGCTTTCATTTTATTTACATACCAGTCGTCCAGCTCTCCGTCAGGACAGCCTACGGCTGCAACAGTCGTCTCGTCCTCCTCATACATACGTGACAGGGCGTCGGGCACCACATTTAAGGAACCTTTCCGGTATTCCGTCGAAAATGTGTAGCTTTGCAGTTCTAACGACCATCTTGCTAGCCTGCCCGTCGCGTTCGACAGTTTGTTTAGCCACTTCAGCGAATTGTGGTCCGTAATTACGTGGAATTTAAAACCTTCTACGTAACATCGAAACTTTCTAATCGCCTCGACTACTGCCAAACATTCACGTTCTGTCACCGTATAATTGCGTTGTGCTGGATTCAGAACTCGGCTAAAATATTCAATGACTCTCTCCTCGCCATTAATGGTTTGAGTCAAACATGCCCCGATACCAGTGTCTGAAGCATCGGTCTGAATCACGAACGGCTGGGTAAAATCTGGCCTTGCCAGCACTGGTGCTGAGGCTAGCAGCACTAGGATTTTCTCAAACGCCTGTTGTTGCTCAGCCTCCCATTTATAACAGACTCTCGTGCTTGTGAGTCTCGTCAGCGGTTCGGCTACCGTAGCGAAATTTTTCAAAAATTTCCTGTACCGGGAAGCCATTCCCAAGAACCTCTTCAATTTCTTGCGGTTGTTTGGGATAGTATAATTCAAGATGGCCTCGACTTTTCCCGGACATGGTCGAATTCCATCTCTGCTGACGATTACGCCTAGATATTTTACTTCAGACTGGCAAAATTTACTTTTACTGCGGTTTACCGTCAGTCCAGCCTCTCTCAATCTAGCCAGTATGGCTTCGAGAATCCGCATATGCGTCTCAAAGTCTTCCGTAATGATTATGATATCATCGAGGTACGCATAGGCATATGGGCCAAACTCTCGAATTATCATATCTATCAGGCGTTGGAAAGTCGATCCAGCCTGATCCAACCCAAACGGCATTCTTTTAAATTGGAACTGGCCTAAGCCTGGTACCGTAAAAGCCGTTATCGGCCTCGACTCTTTTTTCAGTGGTACCTGATGGTACGCTGACGACAGATCTAGAGTCGATATGTATTTGGCCGTTTTAAACTTTCTCAGGATATCATCCATATAAGGTAAAGGATAGGCTTCGGTTTTCCTGGATACTGAATTAACCTTACGGAAATCTATACAAAATCTCCTAGTGCCGTCTTCTTTCTTCACCATGACCACCGGCGACGACCAACCGCTCCTCGGAGCAGGCTCAATAATGTCGTCATCTAGCATTTTTACTATATGCTCGTACATCTCCAGCTGTACTACCGGTGAAACTGGATAATACCTCTGTTTGATAGGCTTTGCGTCGCCTACGTCGATCTCATGTTCGATCCACGTAGTGCAGCCTAAAGGTTTGTCTTGTGTCTGGAAAACTCTATCTAGCAAGTCGTTTATACGTTCTTGCTCTTCAGAACCAATGTCAGCTAGACCTATTGACGCCAGGCTTGTTACTTCAGCCTCAGTCACGGCTGGGACCTCTAGGTCTACCACTTTATCAGCAATCCGGATGTTCAACTTATTTGTGACTGGATCTAGTATCGTATCAAATGCAAGTACGAAGTTTGTCCCCAGATAACAATCTGAATCTAGATCCAACATGATAGCCACTTTAATTTCTTGCGTCGCTCCTGCAACTTCAAACGGTAGGACTACATGTCCTGCAATTGGGCATCTACGGCCATCAGCCACTTTGGCTCCTTTGCCGTGGTAGATCTCAATTTTCCGCCTGAGCGCTGACGCCATCTGGATAGCTGAAGATCCCATAACTGTGAGTGATGCTCCGGGATCATACAGAGCTCTGACTCGGAATTCACCAATGTCGACGGGTAGCCACCATCTTCCTTCCGACTCAGCCTCCTGTGTAGCCGACTTCCTTCCTGCTCGCTCAGTACCCTTCGGGTCTACTGAGCATGCATGAGTACCATCTCCGAGCGATGGTTGGTCTGAGACCTTGGCGGAGTAGGATCGACGTCGTCTTACTCCGCCTTTTTCCCGTTTTCCGACCTTTCGGGACATTCTGGACGCTTGTGTCCTTCTTTGTCACAGTGGTAACACCGAACTGTCTTATCATCATCCCGAGTTTTTTTCTTCCTCTCCCCACTCCTGTCACGCTTTGGAGAAGGGCTTCTAGACTTTCCCCCGTCCCCCGATTTACGTCTCTGTCTGGTCTGTTTGGCTTTGTTCGAACTCTGGGGCTTCGGGCCCGATGGCTTACCAGAGTTCTTATACTTAACCTGGATTTGAGACATCAATCTTTCCAGGTGGCTCATAACCGAGGCGTCGTCAGACTTGCCTCCCATAGCCGTTGCGGCTACGTTAATTTTCGGTTTCTTTGCCTTGCTTTCCCTATATGCCAGATTTGGCCAAAGAGACGTTGATGGTGACGGTGGTGGTCTATATGACATTTCGCTAATCGTTGTTTTCTCGACCTCTACCGCTTGGCTCAACAAGCCTTTAACCGACTTCACTTCGTCTCGCCTAATTTGTCTACGCAAATTTGGTCGCATATTCGTCAACATGAAGTCGACTCTTTCCATCTCGGTAGGTACAGTCCTCATTTTCAGTAACAACGACTGTAGGCATGTCAGATAGTCTCGTACTGACTCTTCCGCCCCTTGTGTACGATTGGTAGCCTCTACGCGTAGGCTTTGTTGATAATCACCAATGCCGTACCAATCACGGGCTTCTTGACAGAACTTTGCCCAGGTATCGATAATTGATTTATTATCCCGGTACCATGTCGACGCCAAACCGGTCAAGAGTATGGGTAATGCATCTAGCAATTGTTTCTCTGTCAGTCCGGCTAGTTCATTAGCCTCGCCGACTTGAATCAAAAATTGCTCGATGCTTGACTCGTTACTACCGTCGAACTTAATGTTCCACCTTCGGACGATCGAGCCAATGTCGATAGGCTTTTCTAGCCTGTGCGGGTTAAAACCATTCTGTCGTAGCGTAGGTAATTCGGCTTGCCGGAGTCCTCGCATACGCTCCAACTCCGCCGTCAGGGCTTTTATTTGGTCTTTGATCTTCCGTTCTGCACTAGACATCGAAGCTCTGTTAATAGGGCTCGAACTGTCTCTCTCGTGCATCGACGTATCACCAAAATTCACCCTAGGCCCTTGGGCATGGTTAGTATTTTCCGTAGAAATACTACACTCATCCATAGAGTGTTGCAAAATGCCGGGCCTTATTGTACTGGACACCGGTCCATTTGTTTGCCAGTTACGGTCAGCCAAACCATGTCGGTCGTCCTTTTCCTCGATAACCCTTATCCTCTCTTGCAGTTTCTTAAATTCCCCCGTAAACTCCTGCATTGTTCTGAGGAGGTCGTCAATCATACCGCCATCACGGTTGTTTGTTTCTTCAGCCGCAGCCCTGTCGGCCACCTCGCGGCTTCTGGTAGTCGCTTGCACAGACTGAATGTGCTCCGCCGCCCTCATCACGCCTTCGTCCATCAAGACGGCTAGTGGGTGTTCCCCACTTGTGGTAAAATTCGGGTCTAAAATTGTCGAGCCCGATTTTTCCCACATGGTAGTGGCTATAAATTCGGCCCGCATCTCTTCGCGCTTGACTTTGACTTCGTCATGGTCGTCAGACTCATCTTCAATAAAGTCCTCAGCCGAATAATTGCCGACCAGCCATTTTATCAGTCTGTCATGCCTTTGACGTGTCGAACCGTCTGGCTTAAGCTGTAAGTCGCGTAAAGCCTCGTCGACTACATCTTCATCCTCAGCGATCACCCATGAATAGACTAGGTCTTCCTTTACTTGTTGATCCATCCTAAAAATAACAAGAAAAACCTAATCCCTCGTGACAGTACTTCCACACTCTAACTTAATTCAAATTTACAATCGCAAGATGAAATAAAATATATTTTTCAATCTCCAACAATCCTGAAAGAAAGAAAAACAAAAGAAAATTTTATATTTCTGATTCTTCTATCAAACGCCTCAAACGGCTAAACAAATAGAAAATAAAATTTAATAGGCCTATTAGCCTGTCGACTCGCGATTGGCTTTGACAAAAACCAAGGTCGACCCGAAAAGCCAAAATTAAATTATAATAATAAAAAAAAAAATCCGGTTATCCTAACCCGTGTCAGAATACCGATTTTTATTTTCAGAAATATAAAATACAGTTGCTACTGAACACTAGTCAGTAGCACGCTGTTATGTCAACAAACAAAAATAATAATAATAAAAAAATATATTCACAAAAAAAATCTCAACAACGATTAAATAAATTGAAACTAGTGATTGTGTTTCGCTCTACTCGCACTTACTGTCACGAATTACGGGAATTTTACAAAGTGGAATATAAAATCAATCAAAACAATAACAAATCGATAAAAGAAAATTCCACTTTGTAAGTACACGCTATATCGCATACATACACACCCGCGTTACTTTGTTTTTCTCTAAACGCCGCGACCGGCCTTGAACCGATCGCCTACGGTATTTCGCTACCGCGCTCGTCTTAACACACGTACACACACTATCGAGCACCGTGACGTAAGTACTCGAATTTGAAAACCCACCACGTTGTTGGGCGCCATGTTATAGGGCGTTATTTAAACGAGCAGACTCCGGAGTACAACCCACGTAGATCTGCCGAGTTTGTCATACAGCCTCTATAAGCTCTGCCGCGGTCGACTACACGTCGACGAGTTTCCTGCAAAAGGAGAAAATTCCGTCCGCGATTATATATCCCTAAACGGCTTATTAATCGGGGAGGGCGCGACAGCTCGTTGATTTCGGTAGGTGGGCGCGGGCTAGAGGATTCGAGCGCGGGGAACACCGGTCAGAAAAATAATTGTTACTCAGAAAGTTAATTTTGAATATTTAATAACAAAAAATTAACTTAAAAACTAATACAAAAATCTATGCTTGACACGGTGATAATTTATAAACAAATACTCATACGGTTGAGTGTTTCAATCAACAACAAAGAGTTATCGCTACTCTCTAAGTTGATTTGCGCGCGCACACAACAACCTGCTGCTATCGGCAGCTTACGCGCGCGAGAAAAACAAAGTATTTTACAACTGATTTTAATCACTCACACTCTCACACGATAACGATTATGGTCGCTTAACTAACAATAACTTACGAGGACGCCGCAGGTGCACCTGTTACAAGCCGTAAGGCTGAAACTCTAGCCTCCAAGCTAGATACCCAAATCGTAGACTGCCGTGTCTCGATGCCGGCGTACGGTCCAGTGTCGTCGTCTCGTTGTCGCAGGTTAACAAGTTGTCCAAGGATGACAATCCTGTCGAAGACTTGTTTTCGTCGCGACGATAACTCCCGAGCACGCGCGACACAACAAAACTGACCTTTCACTCGTACTTTCTATAATTTCGCGAAGCTTCGAATCGGTACGATCTGTACTCGAACGCGTGCGGTGATTAGAATGACTCCTGTCCTCCTTCTCACCGGCCCGATATTCTACCGATTCCCGCGCGTTCCATTCTCACTCGTGCTGCGTTCTAACGGTCGCTCGGCGAACATGAAATTAATTTTATTTCGTCGCGATTAATTAACTCGACCGTTATAAGCTAACTTTAATTTTTTTAGACGAAAAATAGGTTCTTATTTGGAAAAAATTGTTTAATAATTGTAAAATATTGATCATCCGATTAGCATATTATTTTTTGAATTTTATTAAGTATTAAATGAATATTTGAATCGGCTGCCTCAATTATCTCGCGTCGGTCACTTATCGGCCAGCTCACCGACCGAGCGCCTCCTCGACGGCTGCCTCGTGCCCGGACTTCGATTGAAGGTTAACTCATGTCAGCTAGCGTTGCACTTCGTGCTAACGAGACTCAAGCAAATTTAATAATAATTTGCTGTGATACTCAAGAAAAGAGTAATGTGCGAGTTACTGAGTGCCTTTACGTTATTTGAGCTAAACACTGGTAAAATCAACTGCTTGTTTTGATTCTCTATTCTGGGTTTCACGCCTCGTGAAAGCAAGAGAATCACGGATTCGATAATAATCCAAACGCACGCTCAAAGGGAAGTAATTAGTGAGTGCCAATAAATATAACTGTGTGTTTACAAATTACTTGAAATTCATACAAGAGTGAAAACCACTAGCTCATCTCTCGTGGTTTACTCACCTACGATCATAACCTCGCTACCACCGCATAGTTAACGCGGTATTTTGGTTTTGGCTTTTTCATCAAGCGACTACTCATCAAACTCATCTCAACGCTCAAGTTGGTTTGCTCATCAACTAAATTCACTCATCAGCAACAATCATCCATGTACCTAGCTCAAAACTAAGGTGGTTTTTTATCATAACAAACTTAGAGAAAAGGCTCATGCAACAAGGAATTTATGAACTCAACAACACAGTTTTCCTCAACAAAGATTACTCCCCTTTGTTATTACTCAACTAAGATTAATTGTTATTGTTTTAACTCACAAAAGGTCTGTAAATATTGTAAATAAACCCCTACTGTAAATAATGCACAAGGCGTTTTGTTTAATTACTCACCCCCCCCCCCCACTACTTCCAATAAACTTATTTTTGAACTGCAAAGTTAAGCTCAATACTTAACAAATTCAGTTCGACTTTTGTTACCTTTATCAAAATTATTCCCTAAAAATTTTGTTGATTTGAAAAAATATTAATTTTTTTTTTAAGTCGATTTTAAGTTAAATTGAAGTATATATATTATTAATAGCAGATATTTAAACATTGACATGATAAACCAACTTCATAAACACAAAACCAACGGCCAAATTAGTCACGTTCTTTTAAGCACGATAAGTCGCACTAAAAATACAAAAACAATTTGTAGGCCTGCGGATTTTTATAAACAAAAGCTTTAAAGTCTAAAATATTATGATTTTATTCTAGAAATATATTTAGAACGAATCATTGGAATTTAAAAGTAATGAAAATACAATCTTATTATGTTAAGGAGATCCCCTACCATCTACGTAAGTCAAATGTGCATTCGATGAAAGTAGTCGTCTGCTAATTGGCTCAGTACCTTTTTAACCTCTAATAGGGTTGGCAACCGGTTCTTTAAAAATATATATTTTTTTAAAGTACTTGATTTTTAATTAATTTTAACATTTTTTTTTAATTTTTAAATCAAAATTGAGCAAGAAAAAAATTTTTTAAAGTTTTTGAAACTGCGGGCTGATTATGTCATTGGCCTGAAATCCCATTAGAAGTATCTATATATACTGAAATTTTTAAAAATTTAAACACTTGTAGTTCCTTTAATTTTAGTTTTATTTTTTAAAAGAAAAAATACGTGTCGATTATTTTTCGATACTTTAACTAAATAAGCAAAAAAATATTATAAATTTCAAAAAGTTGCCAACTCTATTGTAGCCAATGAGAAGTCATATTCACAAGAATAAAAATGAATTGTTGATAATTATTGTTACAGGCTCCTGTTGAATGTTTTGAAAAAAGATTATTCAAAGTTTGATTTTTTTCGATTTTTATGCGAATTTACATTGAAATCTGTGGATTAAAAATTCATTAATTGCGGTTTTAGTAGATTTCCTATTAGAGCCCATGTTAATTTGTAAAATTTAAAATGTTTATAACTTTTTTCACAAGCTTCTCAGGACTTTGAAATTTTAGCTGAACTATTCCCATTCTAAAAACTATGTGTATATTTAATTTGGACAAAATCTGTGGTTTAGAACCATTCGGTAGGGAACCTCCTTAATAACCTTAGTAACAATTTTTTGATAGTAATTTTCAAAGTACTTTTAGATATTTTTGAAAAAGTTTTAAGTAAGAAAATTTTACAGAAAATTAAAAAAATTCTTTATTAATAATTTTCTACCCTTGGGTTTCTGGCTCGGAAAATAATGAAAACAATTGAATCTAGAATGTGTTCAAATTTCTTTAGAACTGTTTGAATAATAAGAATATCAATGGTAAATTGTAAAAGATTTAAATTTGTTTTCTAAATGAATTAATAAAAAAATTTTTTATAAAAACAGTAGCAAAAGAAGTTTATCATTTAAAATACAGTTTTCTTACTTATTTTTTTTTGTTTTACCTTAATTATTTGAAGAGACAATAAAAGATCATTTATTTTCTATAATAAGTTCATAACATTTTTTCTATAAATATTAAGTAATTGAATGGAAATGTAATAATATTTTTGCATTTTTGAAATTACATTTAAGTATTTACGCGCGTGCGCACCCAGCAGAATTAGCAGCAAAGTGTGGATAGTGATAGAATTTCTTAAATTAAAAAAATCATAATAACAGGATCTATTTAAGTAAAAAATTGGTACAGTATTATGAAAATAAATAAAAATGATGCAATGTATTGTCATATTGGGAGTTTTCATCCATGATTACTTATGTTGCTAGATTTTTTTTTAAATGCCTTTTTTTAATGGGTGATGAAATATCATACTTTACGTGTTTAGAACTAAGACTGTTTCTCTATTTTTTTTTAAATTTGAACACAAAATAATTTATCAGATATTTGTGAAACTTTAATAATAATGCAAAAATATGAAAAAAAAAATTTCGACCTCTACATGTTTTTACGCATGAATGTCGGTTATTTTTATTTGTTTTACTAATTTATTTATCTTTTTATTCTAAAATATATTGAGTAATATGGAAGGTGATTTAAATTCTAACTACACACACACACACACACACACACACACACACACACACACACACACACAGTAGAAATGATTGGAAGTATAACTTTCTGAAAGTAGTTTTTTCAATTATAACATTTTATTTATGGGTAGTCAGTACTTCAAAATTTTTATTTATTTATTTTTTTTTTTTTCCAAAAATGTGTGAAGAAGTATAAAAAACTCTGAAAATACTTATTCCTTATGTTATACGATACAAATTTATATTTAGTTTTTTTGACTCTTTTTACTCCGTTATTTGGGACATTTTTATCTTTTTTTTTTTACACCTAGATCATTTAGATTAGAATTTTTTTTTGAAATAGTCTATTATGAGTGGAATTGAAATTAATGAATCTGATATAGTTAAATGTAAGCAACAGTATATAGAGACTGTTTTTCACTAAAATTTCTAAAGCAATACATTAGGTTAAATTATTTAAAAGTGTTAAATAAAAGTATCTTTTTTGAAAAAAGTAGCTCTTATAATTTTTTTTAATGCATATTTTATCATTTACTGGTTTTGAAATACTCCAGCCCATAATGAACACATTGTTTCAAATTTAAATGATTTTTGTTCCAGGCATTATAATTTTTTGTACTGCTGAAAAATTTCGTATATAGATACACGCCGTTGCATCTTGGGTGAAAAAAGTAAAATTATTATACGAGGTTGAAAGTTAGAAAGTATTCTACTATAATTCAAGCATTTCACTTACAAGAATGCTACAAAGATGCATACCCCTTTGAGTCATATATGACCGTGATTATATGAAACTTTAGAAATCGTTTTCTAATATCAAAATTTGAATCAAGCTATTGATTATTATTATTATTATTCTATCCAATGGACCCCTCAAGCGTCCCACCATATAGTCTATACATTTTCATCTCTTTTTTAACTTTCTAGTCTACTTTCAAAGAATTTATACTTAAATCCGATTACACTTAGAGAGTGTTGGAATCTTCCATTTGCTTTCTTCTTTCATGAATCTTCAGGAAAATGTATTTTTAACGCAATTTAAGTTAATTCGAATAAAAAAAAACGCCAAATACACATTTAGAATTCTTAATCAAACATGGTCAAATTCATCCAAATAAAAAAAGAATAAAATCTTTCTGAAAATTTATCATAAAAGTAAAAAAATGCGTGATTGCAGGTACGATGTGCTTGTGATGCCATTTCTTTAATAGTCTCAAAAATATCAATTAAAGAGGCTCATTGAACGAAATGATTCATGACTTGCTCTATCTTACGGTATTGGGATTAAAAGAGCAGCCATGGTGGGGAGCTGGCATATATATACTCGTATAGATATATGTATCTAATATGGCCACCGCTGGAGGAGATTTCTCATGGAGCAGCACGGCTAATATTGTAAATTTGCGTTATTTTTTATTTAAAGAGGGTCTGAATGTTCCAGTTGAAAGATGGCAGGTGAAATAGTCAAAGTGAAAAATGTTAGGCAAAGAATTGTGATATCATCAGAATTGTGTAATAAGTTAGATATAAACTTTTGAAGTTCCCAGCTCCGATCAGCCGGTCGGCGGTTTTGTTTACATCGATGATTTTTTTCATAATTCAATAAAACATAATATTGAACAATCACATAATAGTTGTTTTTGAGCCAGGAAAGTGTCAAAATGTGTTGTTTATCTGTCATTAGTGATTTTTTTTTTTATCAAAAGTATACCAAAGTAAAGGTTATGATTGTGAAAAATTTTAATTTGATGGGTACAAATTGATTATGAAAATACAATCAATTCAAGGACTGATTTTTAATTGAAACTAAAATATTTTTAAGTTTGTGATAGATTTCTTAATTACTTTTTAAAGTATGGTTATCGCAAAAGTCATCAGTTCAAAGATTTGTTTTTATTCTGTACTGTTAGAGGGTACTACAACTTTAGCTTTACCCAGCTGAAAAAATCCATGCAAGACCCCGTACGGAAATCCATAACAGAATCCATATGGAATTCCGTATGGAAAATTGAAACAGATTTCTATATGGATTTCCATATGGATTTTCAAAAGCAAGGAATTTTTTTTTTAAATAATTTTTTTGTTCCAAATGTTTTTTATTATCTAATAATAATTAAAAAAAAATTTGTTAGCATGATTATTTTTATGCCTTTTTCCAAAATAATATTTGTACATATCTTTTCTCTTTATCCAATTTTTTTTTTTTTTTTTTTTTTTAATTCAATTCTTTATATTTCGATTTTATCCTCATCGGTAAAAATTAATATTTTACAAACTTCATATTCTATTTTGATTATTGATAGTTATTGAGAGTGATATAATTTAATGTTTGAAGTCACGCGTTTTTCATTGTTTTTGTTTCGTTATCTCAAAAGTTAATACTACTTGATATATTTTTCTTTGTTCCTCACGATTCCTAACATCTTGCTCTCTCAGAAAAATTGTTTTTAAAAAATATTCTAAGAAAACTGAATATGCAATTCAAAAATAACCTTCAAATTTTTACGAATTTGTATGCTTTGCAGAGCACTTCCCCCTAGTGAAAATATATGATGCGTATCACATGCGTACACACATGCGTACGCACGTGCTGTTAACGTTCAGTAAATTTTTTTTAAAAAATAACAACAACTCTATTATTTTTAAAACAGTAAACAACAAGGTAACAGTTATAAACAATAAGTTCAACATCAAAACTTAACTTGTCTCTGCCCTCTGGTTGGCTTGCAACTTGCACGAACTCTATCATTGTGAACCTTTCTCCTGTTCTCGGCCATCACTGCTGCTGCTAATCACTTGCAACCATGTGTTGGCAGTTTTTTTTTTTTTAAGTCAAAGAAGAAAGGAACTGTATAAATATAGAAAATTTGTCTAAATTATAAATTAATACTCAATTTATTTAAGTTAAAAATTTGAGATTGTTATTTCTTTGTGCTTTGTTGCTTGCACAGATCTATGCTCATCAAAGGTTTTAGTGTACCTGACTTTGGACATTCCAAAAATGGATTTCAAATTTTTTAGTTGAGTTTTAATATTAACATTAAAAGAAAAAATTATTATTTCATAAAAAACATATAAAATTTTAAGATAATAGCAAACTAGTGGTAACATGTTTTTTTGTAATTCGAAAAATTTCAGGTACACGTATATTTGGTTCAGTTCGCCATAAATTGAAAAATAAATTCTTTATTGTTGAACTTATTGTTTATAACTGTTACCTTGTTGTTTACTGTTCTAAAAATAATAAAGTTGTTGTTATTTAAAAAAAAAAATTTACTGAACGTTAACAGCACGTGCGTGCGTACATGCGTACGCATGTGAGTACGCATCATATATTTTCATGGCGCCATGCAATGAGTAGTACAGTACCGATAATATATTTAGTCAAAAAAATTGCAAAAGTGATTCTGATTGTGAAAATAAGTTGTAAATATAATTTGAATCGTAGGAAAAAAATCTTACCAGTGTAGCATTTGCGATGACGGAATGGGGTGGTTTTTTAGGGGTGGAAAATCGTTTCTTTCATTTTTTCAAAAAACTATTGATTTTATCAAAAAAGTTTGAATGTAAAAGTTATAGATCACATAAAAATCTACAACTTTTGTTCTATACATTTTTTTTCATAACCTCAAGATTTTCGAGAAAAATGCTAAAAACCGTTTTTTTGGTTTTTGATTTTTCCTGGCCACAAAAATCGTTTAATTATTACCGTACTGAGCAAAAGTAAAGCATTTTATATGCTAAATAAGCAGTTTTTTTTTGTTTAAAAATATTTAATCGTTTACGAAATATTAACAAAAAATGCAAAAAAATTTTTTTTTTTAAAGCTTTTTCCCGTTTAAACTTTTGCTATCAGAAAGTCCAGGTTGGTCTCATTTTGTTTGTTCAATTTTATATTTTCATTAAAAAAAAAAAAAAATTATGACCTCACCAGAGGAAAACATTGAAAAAAATCAAAAAAACCGAAAAATTTAATATTTTTTCAATAAAATTTATTTATTTGTTATAAATATTGTATTGTTTAACAGTATTTATGGTAATAATTAATTTTAAATGTTAAATATACTCAATTGTGATGGATATATTAGCTATGAAATAAATTTGATCATTAATAAAGTAAAAAAATTCATTAAAAAATTGACCAATGATTGAAGGATTTGATTTAGATTGATTTGAGGATTGATTTAGATTATCAAAGTTAACTAATCTTGTAATATACTTTGCAGTTAGTCTGCAAATAATAAGGGGTATTAAATCCTTTTAACCGTTAAGTTAAAAAGATCCAAGTATCCCTGTCTTTCAGAAATTAAGCCAATCCTAGTCGAGCGGTTGCCTAGGATTGGAAAGGAGTTGGGTAGTTGCCTGGTTAAACTGCTGTGCAGACCCAGAGCCTTATTTATATTTTTCCTTCCTGTCAACTATTGGCTAGCTTTTAACTCTATATTTTTATTAAAGATTATTTTACCTTTGATGTAATTTGTAAGAGTGAGAAAACTCTTTCTACCCTTGTTTTTGAAAGTAAGTCTGTGATTTTCTTGATTTATCAAAGATAAATCTTTGAACTTACTTAAAAATAAAACTTATCAAAAATAAGTTTATTTTAGTATTTCTGTTTTTGTTAAGGAACAAAATTCCATTAACGAATTTGTTGAAAAGAGGAAACCTCCTTTCACTGATTTATCGAAGATAAATCTTTATTAGGGTTCGTTTGAAAATAAACTCATCAAGGTTGAGTTTAGTTTTGTTGTTTAAAATTTTATTAAAGAAAGATCCGTTATTGGTGTAATTATTAAAAGAAAAATTTCTGTTTCTTGATTTATCAAAGATAAATCTTTATATTTTTTTCTTGTCTGAGAATAGACTTATCAAGGATGAGTCTAGTCTCGTCGTTTAAATTTTATTTTAGAAAATTTATTATTGATGAAATTATTAACAGGAGGGAAAAAAAAAAAAATAAATAAAATCTATTTCTTGATTTATCAAAGATAAATCTTTTAATTATTTTTTTTTTTATTTGAGAGTAGACTTATCGAGGATGAGTCTATTTCCGTTGTTTGAATTTTGTTAAAGAAAAATATTTTTTTGATTTAATTATTAAAAGAGAAAAATCTTATTTCTTGATTTATCAAAGATAAATCTTAATTAATTTTATATGTGAAACTCCCGTCAGAATCCGACGAGGTTTTTTTGTAATTTTTTTTTTTTTTTTAATTAGAGAGAAAAATTCAGTTATTAAACGAATTTTGTTGAAAACAAAATTTTTAGAAAGAAAAAAAAAACTAAAAATAAAAGGAAGGAAGAAGATAATTGGAAAGAACTATAGGTCTATTTTACTTATTTATTACTGTTAAAAGAAAAGGGTTACATTGGTAAAATTTAGAGTTACAGAAAAATGTGAACAAAATATAAATGGTTCTTACTTGTTTAAAAACTGGTGAAGAGAAGAGAGAGGTCTGAAGCTGGTCCTGGCTGGCCCTAAGGAGATGGTCCAAGTTTCAGAGAACTTAACAAGTCCGATGGGGAAACCACTGGCACTTTTACTAATCAATTTAAATTTCAATACTTTAAGTTCAATAAAAAGTCTTGGCAAAAGCAAGGGGAAACCAAAGTCTTTTGAGAATTCCAAGAAGATCTACTAAACTCAAAACAATCAAAGTCTAAGACCTAAGTGAAGAGGTTGATTGTTGAGCAGCCGATCAGTCCTAGGATTCACTGCTAACTGATCCCACCGAGTCCTAGCCTGGGCCAGGAGACCTCGGTTTTTCGGGTGTGTCGGAAAAGTAGGGGAAAATTTTATGTGTGCTTCTTCCTGCTCTCTCTCTCTCTTCTTCTTCTCCAGTACACTTATACTTAAAAGGGCCGCCTTTTAATTGCCCTCCGCGCCCGCCTGCCGGGACCAGCGGGAGTGCACATACGGACCCACTTAGCGCTATCTGCCCCGAAACCTCGGTTGTTTACGACCGGGCGGGCGACGTTTTCCCTGGGAAGAAAAGTCGCATGCATACTCGAGAGTTTTTTCTTAGCAATAAAGATAAAAATTTATTTGTGCAGCTGTTGCACAGGCCTATTCTTACTCACTCCCGTGGTCCATCGAGTACCGTCGTTTATGACTCTAGTCGGCAACGGAAAATTCAATGGGCCAAGGGTGTGGAGTGCGCTGAGCCTTGTACTTTCTATTTTTTCTCTTCCTCTCGTTTGGGATAGATAACGTAGAATAAAAAAAAAACTTATGGTAAGTGCACATGGTGCTTAAAAGAAAAAAATTAAAGCTTGGATAAAAGATAAAATAAAATAACCAGGGTAAGGGAGAAATAGAAGTAAAAATAGAAGAGTAAGAAAAATAGAAAAAATTCAAAACGAGACGGGACGGTTCAGGCTGTCACAATCTTAACTATAAATTTTTACTAAAAAAATTGAAAATTTTCTTTTTCTTCATTATGATAAATTTATTATTAACTGAAAAAAATTTTCTCCGAAATTTGCGACAAAAAGTTTGTACTTAATTAATTAAATAAATTGTAATATGTTGCGCACTTAATTAGTAAAATAGTTCATAAAATTAAGAGTTTTTACCGAAAAATATTTTATTAAATAAAATAACATGTTCACTTTTCAACAAAATCAGGTTTTTTTTTATTGCTCTTAAACTTAAAATATGAATATATTAAAAATAAATATTAAAATTAAAAGTATTTACAAGTTAAATTAAGTTTCACTTTTCTTCGCTGGAGGCGGACATGCGTCATGATCTTGTTCACTATCATTACTTACATCTTCTTCTTGTTCATCTTCCATCTCATCTATTTCATCTTCGCAATAATTATCTTCTCCTTCTTCTTCTTCTGCTTGTTCATAATCATCATTATCATCATCTTCATCGTAAACGCAATCAACCAAGTCGTATGGAAGTGATAATCTTCATCTAAATCATTCAAATCTGGGATTACCTCTTGTTCTTCTTCAAAGTTTTTACATGATTCATGGTCGCACTTTGTACATAAATTAGTACATGTTAAGCCGTGCTTCCGACATCCACATCTTTTTTTTTCGCAACCAGTTTCACAACAACACCTAACTTTTTTTAGTAAATCATCTGGAATCAATTTCTGGGCAGTGAATTTTGGTCTTAAATTATTTTCTAAGTCATATTTCCAGCCCCAATCTAGTGCAGATTTGTGAAAGCCAAGCCATTTTTGAATCTAAAAGTAAACTCTGTAACTGTGTTGTTCAGCAGCTCCTTCAGTGGGTGGAAGTTTGTCTTGAGAGAATCCAGATTTGTATGTTTTAGCTGAATAGTTCAAATATCTTACTTCGTTGAGTGGTAAATTTTTCTTGTTTTTATTGCCAGAGTACATCCAAGCTATAAGCTCGCATCCACTGTTTGCAATAAGTTTTGAATCTTCTTCAGAAGAGTTATAAAATTTTTTTGCTAAAGTTGATAAATTCGGATTTGATAGTAGCATTTTTTCAGAAGTTTTTTTTCCTTTACCAGAAAAAGCTGAGGTCATGTCACATCCGGTAAAGGAATGTATAAATGCAACAATTTCTCGATCATGTTTGAAACTATCTGATCCAAAGAAGGCTTCTTTAACTGTTTTAGTCCCAACTTTATTTAAAAAAAACATGCAAACCAACATCATCAACCAATTGACACAAAAGCATTAAAAGATCAATGTCTTGTCCAACTATTACAACGTTTGTTGTAATGGTTAATGATTTTTTTAGAACAGCAATTGCTCTTGCTACAATAAGTCTATCAGTGTCTTCTTCAGCTTGTTGACAGTTGAAGCCGACAGCTTCTGCATGATTTTTTTTATTTATCTATTTTTATTTCGTTCGTTACTTAAAAACTTATCTGGTGTGTACGAAATTTCTGTGTGTGAATCAAACTCTAGGTCAGGGACCGAAGAAAAATTTTTACGTCTTTAACGTTCGACTGTTTAAGTATTTGCTGAAGTTGATGGATCTGAACTTGAAGTCTGCTCGGTTTCTGGATAATCGTCGAAAATGATGTGACTGCCTTATTTGTAGTCTTTTTCTGCATAGTTCAAAAAACGATCTGTGATCTTATCAACAGTGTCATTTTTCTCCCAAGGTACTTTGTGTAGTAAGAAACCACCATCTACCACGTGTACTGTTTCATCTGCAGGAGGCAATGTTTCAATGCTATTGAATTCATTATAAGAATCTGATTTATTTTTTTTTCTGTAACCATTTTCTGTAAAAATTGATACCGGAAATGGAGCCAGCTCATATTGCAGGTAAACTTTCATGTCTGTTTTATTGGAGATATTTGTAGAAATTCTTTGAAATAAAAGTAATGAATCAATAGCGATTGTTTCTTCATTAACTTTTACAAATGAATGAGCACTTTTTAGAGTCACAACTTAGTTTTTTCTGGGTAATTTGACACTGCCAAATTTATGACCAACAACTGAATCAAGTACTTGCTTGCCGACTTCAAAAGCTTGTTGACAGTTTACGGTGTCTCCACCAACAACTCCCGAAAATATTGACATAATTTTATCTGTTTCTGGAAATGGATTGTACTTTGTGAGAAATTCTGATATCTTTTTTAAATCTTCTACATCTGTAGTGATTCGGTACTCGCGAGCGTCGACGTGTTGTTCAGACGTTGCGAGATTCACGTTGCAGAATGTTTCCATCCTACTGCAGACTTCAGTCAATACAACCATATTTCTCGCAAATTTAGTTAAAACTGAATCTTTCATTCGTCCAACTCCAGTAACACCACCCTCGATTTTCAGTGTTCTCATCACAACTTGTTCCACAATCATATCGGTCCAAACACCAGACCAGAATCTGTCAGAGCGTCGTACCGTAAAGTAACCTTGTTCCACAAATAGTTCATACTCGTAGGTTGTCATATCTGTTTTTAATTTTTTCAAATCTTGAACGTACAAATGGCCACACTTTGCATAATTGTTATGACCACTAACATGAAAATAAGAAATCATCTGTTCGTACGTGTCTTGATGTAACTTAAAATTCCCTGTGCGCTCCACTCGAATAAAGTTTTTTACAATTTGCACCATTTCTATGTACTGTATCATCATTTGGGCAGTGGGACCATTTTTCTTTAGCTTTTCCAACTGTTCAGTGTATTTTTTTAATAAAAACTTGTATTTTTTTTCTTGTAGTTTGCCTTCAAAACTGTCTGTGCCGAAAAATTCCCTCAGTTCATCTATTTTTTCGTCGTCAAATTCTTTTGACGAAAAAACAATATTAGATAGAGCCAAATGAACGACAGAGTGTCCTCGAACTGCTCTAGCATAAGCATGTCCAGTAAGCATGTGGTCTACTGAATTAGGAGCGTACACTGTTGTTAAAGCCTCCTTTAAACCACTACCATCCATGAGGTAGCCTATAGAACCTAAATGACTCATCAATGTGTGGAATCCAGCCAATCTTAATTTGACCGTCTGTATAAAATAAGGATCATTTGCTGGATCAACGTTGGCTAAAATTTCCCAAGCCTTGATAAACAATGGCTGATCTAGTGTAACAAAAACAAACTTAAGTTTATAATGAAGTCTGTTATCTCGAACAGATTCGGCAAGCACAGTAAAAATTGAGTCTAAATCACTGGCTGGATTATTAACGAAAGGTTGAAATAAAATTTTCGATGTCTCGTAATTATTACTCACATGTGTCTTTTCCATAAAACCATTCCACCCAGCAGTTTTTTCATTAGTGTATTTCAAATATTGCCACACAACATCAGCCAATGATGAAGAGACTGTTGTTTTTTTACCTTCTGTTTCTGTTGAAGAGCCTGATTCCTTTAGAGCTTCGAATTCTGTTTCTTTTGAATCTTCTGGTTCCTCTAAAATAGGCTTTAGGGCTATTTCTTTCAAGCCGTCTTTTTTTTCGAAGCGAAGAAGTGGTAAAAAGATTGATATTTCTATTGATATTTCTTTTTCAGTCGGAACTTCAGCTAATCTAATTATTTTATTAGAGGATGTTACCATTGATGAAGGTGTAACAATCTTACATCCTGTTAGTACATGCCAAGAATTGTGCCCTGTAAGAGTTCAAGTATTATGATCTGCATTATCATAAGCATACTGCACGTAACCATCATTTTCGATACTATGATTTGTCGGATCTTTTGAAATGGATGCTTCAAATTCCGTGTCGTCGAAAAACTATTTTGAACATAAGTTGATTAGGAAATCGTAGATCCAATTTAGTCTTAATAGTTTGCCAGTCTGGACATTCGCCTCCAATTATTTCACGAAGATCTTCTAAATAAAACTGGCATTGACTTCTATTTTCTTCTTGGTACAAGTATAACTCCGCCATAAACTCTACTGTTTCTTTTTTTTGCGGGACGTCCAACTTGAGTACTTGGTCTTTTTCCCCAAAATTTGTTTAAACATTGTCTATGATAGATAGCGACAACCAAGTTTTCTTTGTTCTTTAAACGCGCAAGCAGATCTCTAAAATCATCTTTGCCGCGTTTATTTATCGTATCAATTAAGTTTTGTTTAACATCTTCTTTTTTTATGTGATAAAAGTCTTCTCTTGATTTATCAACAGTTTTCCCACAAAAAAGCAGTTCAATAAGTAATCGAATTGACGAGCTTCTTTGCTAATCCGCCTGCCCTCGACTCTTTTTTGGTTAGTAAGTGCTCTCGCATCGTTAATTCTTTTTTCATTGTTATAATTTTTTTGACAATTTCTATGAATATGAGCGGATTCTAGTTTTTGCAATTTAAAATATTTTCTGTCCAATCTACTTTTGCTAGAACTAATTAGCGTTTCCAAAGCTTTTTGTTTAACTTCGATCATGCCGGTTTCATCAGACTCATCGCAGATGATGCAAGCAGGTTTATCCATTTTCAAGACTGAAATACAAAAAATTTACATTGTTAGTAAGCATAATATTTTTCTTCATATTAAAATATATTGAAAAAAAAAAAAAAAAAATTAATTGGTAATCATATTTAAAATTTTAAGTCGGATTAATTTTTTCGATAGGTCTAAAAAAATATTAGAGTATGAAATTGTCATATGGTCAAGTCCTTTTCTGAACACATTTAAATAATGATGTTAAAAAATATGTACCGAAACCATTTTCTCGCTTGCCTTTAGTTTTATTTATTTTTTTAATTACTTTTAAAAAAGAAAAATGAATAAAATCAGGGTTTTTTAAAAAATAATTAATCAAGTGTAAAAAATCACAATTAATTATACTGTTTAGTCACATTAAATTATATAACTATCAATAACTATCAATAATCAAAATAAAATATGATTAAAGAAATATGATGAATAATAAAATATGATGAAAAATTGTAAAATATTAATTTTTAAAATATTAAAAATAAAAATGAAAAGAATTGAATCAAAAAAAAAAAAAAAAATTTGGATAAAGAGAAAAAATATATAAAAATATTATTTTGGAAAAAAGCATAAAAATAATTATGCCATACAAATTTTTTTAATTATTATTAAATAATAAAAAACGTTTGCAAAAAAAAAATTATAAAAAAAAAATTCATTGCTTTTGAAAATCCATATGGAAATCCATATGGAAATTCATATGGAAATCTGTTTTAATTTTCCATACGGAATCCCATATGGATTCCGTTTTGGATTTCCGTAAGGGGTCCTGCATGGATTTCCATATGGATTTTTTCAGCTGGGTTGTCACCTAAATCATTAAGCTCTGATTTATTGAAATAAATCATAATTATATCAACAGGTATTCATTATAACTTTAGTCAGCTAAAAAATTTTACTATAATTTCAAGTTCTGATTTTTATACATTTAGATTTAACATTATTTTATTCCTTAAAAATTAATAATAATCAGTTTAAAAAAAATTAAATAGTTAATTGATTGAATAGAATATAGTAATAAAAAATCAAACAAAAACAGTTTTGAGTTATAAGCAAAACTTTTCACACTTATGGCTCAGACTATGTCGGTAAATTGCAAAAATTCAGTCAGCAATATTAAAAATAACACTTTGAAAAGAAACAAGTAAACTTTAAGACATTTCTTTATGTTTGCAAAAAGTTTTTTTGAATAACTTAATTGTGTATTGTGTGAATTCTCAACTCAAAGTAACTTTTTGAATGACTTTCTATACAAGTTTACAATTAAATTTTTTAGCCACTTAAGTTACAATAAATACCTGTTGATATAATTATGATTTATTTCAGAAAATCAAGGCTTAATGATTTAGGTGACAAAGCTAAAGTTGTAGTACCCTTGAACAGTACTGTATAAAAACAAATCTTTGAAGTGATGACTTTTGCACTAACCATACTTTAAAAAGTAATTAAGAAATCTATCACAAACTTAAAAATATTTTAGCTTCAATTAAAAATCAGTCCTTGAATTGATTGTATTTTTATTATCAATTTGTACCCATAAGACTAAAATTTTTCACAATAACCTTTACTTGGGTATACTGTTGATAAAAAAAAATCACTAATGACAGATAAACAATACATTTGGACTCTTTTCTGGCTCAAAAACAACTATTATTTGATTGTTCAATATTATATTTTATTGAATTATGAAAAAAATCATCGATGTAAACAAAACCGCCGACCGACTGATCGGAGCTGGGAAATTCAAAAGTTTATATCTAACTTAATACTCGATCTAATATCACAATTCTTTGCCTAACCTTTTTTACTTTGACTATTTTACCCGTCATCTTTCAACCGGAGCATTCAGAACCTTTTTATCTAAAAAATAACGCAAATTTACAATATTAGCCGTGCTGCTCCATGAGAAATCTCTTCCAGCGGCCGCCATATTGGATACATATATCTATACGAGTATATATATGCAAGCTCCCCACCACGGCTGCTCTTTCAATCCCAATATTTTTAAAGTTGCTTAATAATAATTATTTAAACCACCATCACAGAAAGCATTTTTTAATCATGAATAAAACAATAATTTTTTGAAATTAGTGTTATTTTTCACTTGTAAACGTAATTGTTATGACTTAAGTTTCTCGAAAATAAGTAATTAACACACCATCAGTGTGATTTCAATCAATATATATATGGGTCAAAATAATACTTTTTTAAAAAACCGTCCGCACGAGGTTCACCGATTTTGTTGCAAT
This sequence comes from Encarsia formosa, assembly GCA_038277355.1. Lineage (NCBI taxonomy): Eukaryota > Metazoa > Arthropoda > Insecta > Hymenoptera > Aphelinidae > Encarsia > Encarsia formosa. The sequence goes on along the minus strand of CM076185.1, from coordinate 48,066,536 downwards.
TTTTTTTGGCAAAAGTACTATTTAATAGAAGACTTTTGCCACAAACTAGAGGTCTCTATCTTATTTCTGCTTGGTGCTAGATTTTTTCAAAGATTGAAAAATGGCCTATTTTTAAGCTGTTTTTAGCAATTTTAAGGTATTTTTCGAAAAATTCTAACTTTTGATCAAAATGAGATAGAAACCTCTAGTTTGCGGCAAAATTTTGTTCAAAATAAGTTCTTTTTTGTAAAAATATTTTGACAACATAGTTTGGTTATTTTTATAATAATACAGTCCTACACAGATATTGCTATTTTTGCTCATTTGCAGGTATCTTCAAACGACCGTAGCTTTTTCTAGGCTAAATTTTTGTGCATATTAAACAATTGTTAAATTTTTTTTATGAAAAAACAAAAATTTTGCGACCAACCGGAACGCTGTACGATCTTCCACTTCCAAGATACAGTTGTTTAAAGTTGTCAAAAAACACAAAAAACGCTTTTTTTACGATTTTCACACGCATTTTTGAACGGTTTCGACCTTTTTTTTCTCTCAAAAATATGTGGAGTCTTCTCTTCATATATTTCCAAACAAGCTCCCATAGTAATTGTAGTGCGGATTTGGGGTTTTAGTTGATTCCAAAGCATACACTTTTGACACATTTTATGTGCTAAACTAGTGTTTTTTTAACAATATACACGCTACATTTAACTTTTTCGTTCATTATAGATGTTTTGAAATTATTTTTTGACTAAAAACTATTCAAATTCCAGCCAAAATTAGGTCCCCTCTTTTGAAAAAATTGATACTCAACGAAATATTGATCTCAATATCAAAATGATATACTACTTTTATTCAGTTTTTTAGTTTTTTGATTCGTTAAAAATCTATGTTCAAATATTGTAAATAATATACCACTTGTATATTCGATTAGATAGTCGAGTCGATATATCGAATGGAAACTTGATCTTTGATTCTTGGAGCAAGAGCGCCGTCTTAAAGGCCTCTCAAAAGTGTGAACCAGCCAGACGCGCCAAATTTAAAATCTTCAGGCATGCTTGATTTGAATTTTTTGTTTTTTTTTTTAATCAATAAAGTGAGTAACGAAATTTAAATTTTTAATTGACAAATAAGCGGACAAGCTTATAACCCCATAACCCTAGGCGTTGTGAATAACAAATAATTAACTTTTGTAATAAACAAATAAGCCAATAAGCTTCAACTCCAAAACACTGGGCGTACTTAGTAAAAATAATTAATTTTTTTTAATAAACAAATAAGCCGATAAGCTACAACACCATAACCTAGCGCATGGCTGAAAAAAATGTTAATATTTTTAATAAACAAATAAGGTGATAAGCTACAACCCCATAGCCTTGGGCATGTCTAAAAAAAATGTGAACATTTTTAATAAAGAAATAAGGCGATGAGCTACAACCCCATAACACTGGGCGGAGTGAATGAGAGATAATTAAATTTTTTAAGAAACAAATAAGCCGATTAGCTATAACCCCATAACATTGGGCATGGCTCAAAAATTTTTTTTATCCATGTCCAAGGTTATGGGGTGGTAAACTTGTTTGCTTAGTTGTTTATTTAAATATTCACATATTTTATATTCGCTGCGCCCAAAGCCATGCCCAAAGTTATGGGGTTGTAGCTTGTCACCTTATTGATTTATTAAAAATATTAACATTTTCTTTAGCCATGCCCAAAGTTATGGGGTTGTAGCTTGTCACCTTATTGGTTTATTAAAAATATTAACATTTTTTTCAGCCATGCGCTAGGTTATGGTGTTGTAGCTCATCGGCTCATTTGTTTATTAAAAAAATTAATTATTTTTCATCCCCTACGCCCAATGTTATGGGGTTGTGGCTCATCAGCTTATTTGTTTATGAAAAAAAATTAATTATTTTTCATTCGCTACGCCAACCGTCATGGGGTTGTAGCTTATCGCCTTATTGGTTTATTAAAAATATTAACATTTTTTTCAGCCATGCCCAAGGTTATGGGGTTGTAGCTCATCGGCTTATTTGTTTATTAAAAAAAATTAATTATTTTTACTAAGTACACCCAGTGTTTTGGAGTTGTAGCTTATTGGCTTATTTGTTTATTACAAAAGTTAATTATTTGTTATTCACAACGCCTAGGGTTATGGGGTTGTAAGCTTGTCCGCTTATTTGTCAATTAAAAATTTAAATTTCGTTACTCACTTTATTAATTAAAAAAAAAAACAAAAAATTCAAATCAAGCATGCCTGAAGATTTTAAATTTGGCGCGTCTGGCTGGTTCACACTTTTGAGAGGCCTTTAAGACGGCGCTCTTGCTCCAAGAATCAAAGATCAAGTTTCCATTCGATATATCGACTCGACTATCTAATCGAATATACAAGTGGTATATTATTTACAATATTTGAACATAGATTTTTAACGAATCAAAAAACTAAAAAACTGAATAAAAGTAGTATATCATTTTGATATTGAGATCAATATTTCGTTGAGTATCAATTTTTTCAAAGGAGGGGACCTAATTTTGGCTGGAATTTGAATAGTTTTTAGTCAAAAAATAATTTCAAAACATCTATAATGAACGAAAAAGTTAAATGTAGCGTGTATATTGTTAAAAAAACACTAGTTTAGCACATAAAATGTGTCAAAAGTGTATGCTTTGGAATCAACTAAAACCCCAAATCCGCACTACAATTACTATGGGAGCTTGTTTGGAAATATATGAAGAGAAGACTCCACATATTTTTGAGAGAAAAAAAAAGGTCGAAACCGTTCAAAAATGCGTGTAAAAATGATAAAAAAAGCGTTTTTTGTGTTTTTTGACAACTTTAAACAACTGTATCTTGGAAGTGGAAGATCGTACAGCGTTCCGGTTGGTCGCAAAATTTTTGTTTTTTCATAAAAAAAATTTAACAATTGTTTAATATGCACAAAAATTTAGCCTAGAAAAAGCTACGGTCGTTTGAAGATACCTGCAAATGAGCAAAAATAGCAATATCTGTGTAGGACTGTATTATTATAAAAATAACCAAACTATGTTGTCAAAATATTTTTACAAAAAAGAACTTATTTTGAACAAAATTTTGCCGCAAACTAGAGGTTTCTATCTCATTTTGATCAAAAGTTAGAATTTTTCGAAAAATACCTTAAAATTGCTAAAAACAGCTTAAAAATAGGCCATTTTTCAATCTTTGAAAAAATCTAGCACCAAGCAGAAATAAGATAGAGACCTCTAGTTTGTGGCAAAAGTCTTCTATTAAATAGTACTTTTGCCAAAAAAAATTGCAACAAAATCGGTGAACCTCGTGCGGACGGTTTTTTAAAAAAGTATTATTTTGACCCATATATAACTTAATATTTACATTAAGAGTTACATTTTTATATATGTTTTATTCAGACAGAAAAACCTTATTTTAAAATACACTTTAATAATGATAATAAAACAGTTTATTTTCATAGATGATTTTCGTAAAATATTTTATAGATTATTAAATTTATTAAATTTTTAATCTTTCTATGCTTTCTAATACTTGGTTGCTCCTCCTTTAGCTCCAGAGCAAGCTTCAACTCATCGAACCATTGATTCTCTGCAAGTATTTTACAATAGTTTACAGAGAGATTTAGCCAAGCATTTTCGATTTTACATTTCAAATCCTAAGTTTTTGACAATTCTTATTCTTAACTATTCTTTTAATTTGCTTCCAAGCATTTTCAATTACGTTGAAATCTAGAGATTGAGATGGACAATCTATAAGAGATTTATTCTACCCTACCGAGCTTAAAAAATCCATATGAAAGTCCGTAAGGAAACCCTTACGGGAACCCGTAAGGGATCCCATACGGGAACTCGATACTGATATTTGGTCAGGGTTTCCGTACGGGTTTTAATACGGGTTTCCATACAGATTTTTTCTTTTTATTTTCATACTATTTATTTATTTAATATCATTTTTAGTTACTGATATTGTATTCTTCAATAGATTCATTAACAATTATAAAATTATTTTGAATAAAATCATCAAAGTAAAAAACTTGTTTCGATTGGGATTCGAACCCACGACCTCAGGCATGACAGGTAGACACTCTACCACCTGAGCCATTGAGCTAGCATGCACCAAGACTTTAATTAAAATACTTTAACAACTGCTTTATATTTGATTTTTAATTATTAGAATTCAATTAAATTTTTGAAGTGAAACTTCTTTACCGGCGTTACGCGTCAGAAAAAAAAAAACGTAGGGAGTAAAACCGCGTTTCAGATTTCCTCTCCTACTTTCCCTCTTTGCTGCACCACGTAAGCTATCCCCACTTTTTGTCACTCGTCTGCAGATGCGATACTGGGGCACCGGGCAGCATCGCCCGCCGAGGCGAATAGAAAAGAAAAAGATAGAAAGTCCATCAGCTGATGGAGCTGTATATAGTTATACGGTTTCTCCATTCGCATCTCTCTCTCTCTCTCTCTCTCTCTCACACACACATATTTTTTCTTCTCTTTTTTCGAGATTCGCTCGCAATTTTTTCAGCAGAATGCATACATACATAAGATGAATTTAATATTATGTTTCATTTGAGCCTTAGATATTTTTCAAGCGTTGTAGTAATACAGTGAGATCACAATAAAATGTTTCAGTATCAATCGTTAAAATGAACACACCGACGGAGTCTGATCAATTAGACGTGAACGAAAGTGATAGTGAGTTTTCGAGTTCACAAAATGATTGAATAAATTTATTCTGATTATGGAAAGTGGTTGAACTGGTAGAAGAGTTAATAAAGAGAAAAGTAAAGCATACGGGAAGAAAAGCTGAATTAGTTCAGAGGTTAATTTATTTTAGTCAAAACAAAATTTTTTTTACATGGTCTTTAGTAACTTATTATTCTACTTTTGCAGACTTGGAGATTTAGATAAATTATTCATTAAAGCAGTGTCTGATGAAAAGCCTTTTCTTTTTGAATTGCCTCATGCTTCTTTCTATAAGGACTTAAATGCTTCTCACACAATAAAACTTGATGAAGATTTTGATTCACATTATCATCAATCAATTGGAGGAATTTCAAACAATAATAAAGGAAAGAAAATTTACGGCGAAAGATATTTACTAACTTTACGAAAAGCTGATTTTTTGAATGATACATTTTTGCGGGCTAGAGTAGCTTCTGAATTCAAGAAAAATGTTATTTATAATGTGGATATAAAAATTACATCATATAAATGCATTTCTGTTACTCAATGTGAATGTGCAGCTGGCAAAGCACCAACTGCTCATTGTAAGCATGTAAATATAGTTACAGAAGCAATTCAAGATTTTGTGTCCAATCAAGAAATTAAATCAAGAGAAACTTGTACTCAAAACAACAGACTTTTCATCAAGCAAAAAAATTTAAAGGTTCTCCAATTAAAATAAAAAGTTTGAAACTAAAAGAAAATTACAAATTACAAGTACAGTTAAAAACCTATATTCCAAGACTTGTAAAATTCAGAAAAAATCTAGACTATCCAGTTTATTTTAGAAATGAGTGTTTGAATTTAGCTGGTAGTGTATTGGATATATTTCCTGAACTGCAACTATATAAATGTGCCAATTTATATGCTCTGTATAATGAGCATGATTATGATACTTACCATGCTGAAGATTATTACTTAGAAACTGAACAAATGCTGCTCTAATATCGAGGAAAACCACCACTGTATCATGCTGATTCCTGAAACCATCTTGTACACACAAGGACAGGTTAAGTACATTATCAATGCATGTACGACCTTTCCGGAAACCACTCTGATATACAGGCAAGATATCGTTGAACTCGCACCACCATTGGAGCCTATGTTACTGCATTATTTCATAGATTTTACAGCAGCACTGGGTCATTGTCATTGGCCGAAGCCCGCTACCATCAGGCTTTTTGATCAAGTGAACAAAGGATTTTTTCCAGTCATTTGGATGGACGCCAGTGAGGTGCATTTAATTGAAAATGTCCAGAAGTATCAGCCTATACTTGATGGGAAGCTTGGAAATGGTGTAGTAATCTATTCCGTCAAGACCGGATACAGTACTCGTATTCCTCGTTTCAATTACGGAGTTGAACTTGACAAAGGAGAATGGAGCGTCAAAGAAAGGGATTTCCGAGTCTTGCGGTATGACAAAAGCTTACTCGATTTCAGGAGGGTCAGTGAGGTTCCCAATGGCCTCTTCGGCCTTTTGCCTGAAGTCCATGTTCTCAGCTTCACCACCACCATGAATTACTTTCTGCCATTTGTTTTTCAGGATTTTCATCCTGTTCCAGACGTAGCCAGGACACACGCTGATGTCGAGAGATTCCGTTGTTATGTCTGGATTAATTCAAACATAATTAGTTGTTTATAATAATCTTTATCATAGGTTATTTTTGAGATATTACTCGTACAAGGAGATATGACTCCAAATTTAGTTTTCTGTTACTGAGATATAACTCTTATAATTTATTATAGTTTATTTTTGAGATATTACTCGTACAAGGAGATATGACTCCACACTTAGTTTACTGTTAATAAGATATAACTCTTTTAATTTATTATTGTTCATTTTTGAGATATTACTCGTACAAGGAGATATGACTCCACACTTAGTTTACTGTTAATGAGATACAACTCTTTTAATTTATTATAGTTTATTTTTGAGATATTACTCGTAAAAGGAGATATGACTCCATATTTAGTTTATTACAATGGTATAAACCTACTTACAGTTCGGACGTCTCCGGACCTTGGGCACTGTGAAACCAAAAACCAAGACTACTCGTAATTCAATGATCAAGCGTTTTTATAAACTCTTGATGATTGAAAAAGTGCTTATGTTTACAAACTAACTGTGCCTGAACTCCGAAGACGTTTACAATACAGTTAGTCGTTACTCAGTAAGCAAAAGTAATGTGTCAATTTATGACACAACATCTGTTATGTTTTACATTACATTACAACATACTAATGTGTCAGTTTATGACACAACACCTCCCCCCTTTACTTTTTTTTTTTGTAACAAATAATTTTATATGAATTTTTCCAATAATTAAGTTTTCGAATAGCAGATTAATGGTTCAAAAATAAATAAGTAACATGAATGATGATTAACGAGTCAATAATTTAATAACAAACAATGATATATGAATTTTTCATATATTTTTCCTCCCTCGCAAAGATGAAAAACTCTAAGGTTAAAAAAAAACTTATTTAGCAACGTAAAGAAAAAAAATGTTCATAATTTAAATAAGCCATAGTTCTCATTTTTTGATTTACTTACAGAAAGCGTCCCTTGTTTGGTCATAGTTTGGGTTAACGTTAGACGTCTGGAGGGTAATGGTGGAAGAATTTTTGAAATGATTGAGATAGGGTCTAGTCTTACTTCTTGTAATTTCATTTCTTTTGAATTTATCGAGATTGTTTGATTTCTGTTTAAGGTGACAAAAAAATGCGTTATGGAACTTGATATTGCCGCTAGGAGATGTAAGCCACAGTCATATAGTTGTTGTAAAAGATAGGCGTTTATAATTGTATCTATGATTATTTTTATAAGATGTAGTATAAAAATTATCTTAATTATTGTGGATGAAATCGATCCACCCTAAATTAAATTGTCGATGATGCCAGACCATAAGGCTGCCAAGATTCCCTTTATTGTTGATTTAGTGAACAGGCTGTTTATTGATTCTTCATTATAATTGTGTTCCCCTGCCATTTTTCTTGTTAAAATATTCAGTAAAGATGGCTGTTCTAACGGGAACGTAATTTTTTGTTGAGCTTGTTCCAACTGATGCTGTGAGTACACCCCTGATGTGGCTAACGTCTGAATCAATTTGTAATTCCATCGAATTTTTGTTGTAGGCTGGAACATGTGTGGAGATGTTACTTCATAATGGATGGGGATCTAGTTTGATTCATTTGTCCCCAATTTTGTAATATCTTGGAAAAATTGGATTACAGGTAACTTGTTTCCCTCTTTTAACAAGAATATGAGTTTTTGCTGTTCAAAACCATGTCTCGTTTTTTGACATTACGGGAAGCTGTTCGTAGCAGTCCTCCAAGTGTTTTATTTTTACTGGTTTTGGTGTACATTTTATGAAATGTACAGCCTCACCAGCTATCAAGGAAGTGTACCCTGGTTTTTTCATTACGGTGTATGCAAATAGTCTGGTGACAGAGTAGCTAGGGATAAGGAATTTTGGATAGTTTCTCTCTCAAGGTTACATTTTTCTGTAATTAAATTTATATATAAGTCATTTCATTCTATCCTTAGATGTTTTTCTACATAAATGAACTTAGAATTAACATAAGTAAATATATCTAAATTTATTGTATTTTCTACAATAATATCATTATTGTAATAAAATGAATTTATTCCCGTTTGTGATTCTAAAATTAGTAGTTTGGGATGTTCTGTAGTTATAAATAATCTATTACATTGATTTAAACTGTCTTTCGAAGAAAAAGCAAAAGTTATTTTGGGGGTGTTTAGTGCATAAGTTATCTGATGATCGATCTCATTCGTAAATTTCGTGGCTATACCCTTGTATAATACATCAAAAGAATTTTTAAAACATTCATTTATTGGTAAAATATCCCAAAAAGTATGATCGTATTCTAAATCTATACAATGTTTATCTGAAAACTTACAAACTGTACCCGAGCTTAATCTAATTTTATCTGCATCAAGACTTACTTTAGCACTACAAAAACCTTTGTCCATGAGCCAAAGTTATCTGCATAGGATGACCCAGAGAATGATTTGTCTGCTGCACTGCCAGCGAAATCTACTCCTACAGTCATTGGTATTGCGTTGACTTTGATGTTAGAAATTATATGTGTATCGTCGTACTTGAAAATTCCTGTGTCATGTAGTAACTTGCATTTCATATAAGTATTCTTGTTCGCCGTTCTCTTGAGGTAAAAGATGTCCAAACATTCCACAGCTATTAATTGTTCTATGGATAATTATTTTGCAGTGGATCACGTTTGTATCTCGAAATTCAGCAAGTTGCACCAATTCAATCGTGACGTTGGTTGAATTAGGTTTTATCTCATGAAAGTCACATTCGCCAGTGTCCAGTAATAAGAATGTTGTAATGTTTGGTGTAGTTGAACCACACTCATATCCAATTATTTGTGAAGATGATTTTATGATTAATGAGAGTATGATTAATATGATATGCATGATAATTTTTATTTTCCTAGAATACAAGAAAAATGATATTAGTTTCTTTTTATGTAAAAATAATTTATTAGGATGAACTCGCTTCTGCTTCCCTTCATACAAAAATAAAATATCACCTTTATCTGTGATTTTTTAATTTCGAACGGACCTAAATTTTAGTCTTTTTCCAGCTTTTTTGGTTTTGGCTGACGTCGCCAATACACTGTATTACTTATTTCAAAATTTACTGGATTAGCATTTTTATCGTAGTATTTTTTGTATTATATTCAGCTATTATGCGATTTTCTCTCGCCAAATTTGCTATGTTTTTCATGTTACTCAATAATTTTTCTAAATAGTCATTTAATGTTGGCAATTCAGATTTTTTCATAGGTTCACTAGATGGTAATTTAGGTGGGTAAGAAAACGATTTCATATGGTTTATATTTTGCAAAAATTAAAATATCATCAGTGTTAACAAAACAAATTTTGCCTACTAAACCTTTCAATACTCTATTCATATTTATCTCATGCTGTTCTACCGTGCAAGTTTTTAATTCTTCACCATCACAATAAAAGATATCTCGATACTTTCTAACCAAATTTTAACTCATTGTTGCCTGTTCTTCCGACAACTGTTCCAACTCGATTTTACTTAATAAATTTTGAGTTCTACCCTTATTAAAATCAAAAAAAATTTTATTATCTTTCGGTCTAAAATTCGCGTTATTCACTTGCACTGACGTGTCAAATTCTACATAGTCAATTAAACTAATATGATTCAAATATTTCTGACCATTATCATTTAAATTTACTCCCACATTTTCTGTCAGTACTTTTGAAAAGGAAGGATAGTCTAACATTTCGGCATCAAGCTCGCTATCACAAGGTTTAAAATTTTCCAAAGCACAATTTACTTGACTCACGAATGTTTTCCTATTATTTTCAGACTCTATCACCCTCCGTCAATCAGTATTGTTATTCATAGTTTTAGTTTCATTATTCGTGCTACTCATTTCTACTAAGGTTTTTAATAATTTTTTTTATCCCTTCAGTAAAATCGGTATCTTCTTCTGACTTTATTGTATCAGCATTAAAGTTAAGTTTCATAACCTTCAACGGTTCATTGTCCTCTCTCTGAAGAATTTCTGTTTTATCGTCCCGTGACGTAGTAAATTGCAAGCTAAGTGAATCGTTGGCTAAGCTTTGTATGTCGTTCGCAAAATTGGTGTCATATATCTCGCTTGACTTTACTTTCCTATCGTTCCTAAACAAAGTTATTCTTTCATTATTTATTTCCAAGTAACCGTCATCTAATCTCAATTTTCCTTCGCTCAGTAATTCTATGCACACAATACCGTCGTAAGGTAAATTAAATGCATCCGGAGCTACATGGAATTCATAAAATAAGCCGTTAATAAGTATGTTTGTGGTACCCAAAGTTTTGATTATATTATTTGATATCCCGGACAATAAAATTTGACGACACGGATCTATATCTTTTGGTTTCACTTTATCATTTTTTATTATGTTCAGCTGAGCACCACTGTCTACTAGAAATTCATAAGTATTATTCACATTCTCTACGAAAATGTGCCTCAAAGGATTCTCTAACTTCACCACGTAAGTTGGTATCGCGATATTTTCATCATCATTTGTACCGGTCAATTGTTTTAAGTCTTGACAAGAATTTCTTACCCGTATTTTCGTCATTCACTATAGAAAAATAATTTGCTCCCACTGAATACTGAGAACGTTTACAATTTGACACAATGTGACCTATAGTTTTACAGATATTACAAAAGTTCCCGATAGAATTTTGTAAAATTTTGTAATTCTAAACAATTTTGCTGCGAATGTCCTGACATATTGCAATGCTTACAAATTTGCTGAGTGTTACTTGAGTAATTTTTCAACGCTCTGTATTTGGTGCACGTATCAAGATCATTACCTTTATAACCACAATATTCGCAATTTTTTTGCATTGGATTATTTCGAACTTGCTCTCATTTATTATAATAAGTGTTATTTTGAGTAGTTTGTTGTTTATTTCTATATCTGAAACAGTCTTTAGCGTTATGACCCGATTTGTCCCAAATTTGAAAAATTAAGAAACTTTTATTTTTTTGCTGTGTTAGCATGAATTTCACTTGATCACAATCATTCAGCTCGTGATCTATGTTTCACAAAAAGTACAAAAACGAAATTTATTTTTATTTTCTCGAATATTACAGTTTTTCACTGGATGACCTCTCTTATTACATTTTTGGCAAATAACATCAGGGCATTCGTTGACTGTATGACCCGATTTTTTGAAATTTTCGCAATTTTCCCGGTTTTCCTCCTTATTTGGGCATAAATATGCAGTGTGCCCGGGTTTAAAACACTTCTAACAAAGTTCGAAATCTTTAATATTCTCACACTGATCTACCTGCTATCTGACAAAATTGACAATTTTTACTTCCGATTTTATTGTACTCACACGCACTAATCGAATGACCGTAATTAATACATAAATTGCACTGTAGTTTAATCTTTTTTGTCGCTCTATTACAATCGAAAGATCTGTGATTCTGTGATTTGCAATATACACACGCGGCGGTAGGGCAAAATAAGGCTTCATGATTTCGTTCTGTACAAATCTGACAAATCGCGATATTTTTCTTAAGGGGAGGTTCTGGTGGATTGACTTTTTTTTCTAAGATTTTTATTTCATAGTAAAAATAATATGAGACATCCAAATTTTTTACACCTCAAAGAATAAATATAAAACAATTGAAAAAAAATTTTTTTTTTTTTTTTTTTTTTTTTCGTTGCTTAATGATGGCCTCAAAATTGTCAACTTTTTCGGTCAGGGAAGTGATAACTCCCGAATGATGAGCCTGAAATAAAAAAATCAAACATTTTCTGAATCTGTATAGATTTAGCTATGGCAGGAACTAGAACGAGTAATTTAAGAGTAAAAAAAACAAAATGGCGGCCGTGTAAATTTTTTTGCAATATTTTTGTAACTTCAATTGTTTATAACTTCGGTAAAAAAATTTTTTTTTTTTTGTTCTAGTTCCTGCCACAGCCAAATCTATACAGATTCAGAAAATGTTTGATTTTTTGATTTCAGGCTCATCATTCAGGAGTTATCACTTCCCTGACCGAAAAAGAGGACAATTTTGAGGCCATCATTAAGCAACGATGAAAAAAAAAAAAAAAAAAAAAATTTTCAATTGTTTATATTTATTCTTTAAGGTGGCTTGTAAGTATTTAAAAAAAACATTAATAAGTTTCGAAAAAAATCAGGTAGATTCCTTGAAGTGAGACCAACAACTTTCCTAGAGGACACTACGAAGGTCATCGGACTTATTTTCAAGAAAAAAATCATTAAAAATTTTTTTTTTTAACATGGACTCTTATGGGAAAAAACATTTAAAAATTCCCCAAATTGTCTAAATACACTAGTTTGCTACGAGTCAGGTATCATTTTAAAGGTAAAAAGTTAAAGATCATTTTAAAATTATGACAATATGGGGTTATCGGACTAATTTTTAAGAAAAATAAAAAATTGCGGTACGTAACCTCTAAAACATGAAATTTTTCACTGTTTTTTATGTTTTTTATCTCAAGTTTTGTTTTAAAATGAATTATAACGATCATAATAAATAGTAATAATCATTAAAAATAGGAAAAATTGCTTTTTTTTCTTGTTTAAAATTTTTGTAAACTTATGCACCCGCAAGGGCCCCTGCTAGATACGGGGCAGCACTTACAAGCCACCTTAAGGTGTAAAAAATTTGGATGTCTCATATTATTTTTACTATGAAATAAAAATCTTAGAAAAAAAAAAAAAAAAAGTCAATCCACCAGAACCTCCCCTTAATTAAGTTACTGGAACAGTGATTAACTTGCATGTTCATATCTTCGGTCTGAGTTAACTTTTTTTTTTTCTAATATTATGGCGTTATTTAGTGTTGTCGCAAAATCACCCTATTTTATCTAACTGAACGTTGATTTTGAATTTAAAGCCATCAATAAAACTCTTTAATGCATCGGAATTTAGTTTTGTTTCGAAATGTCTATATTCCCGTTCTTCTAATCCGGGAGTTAATCTCTTCAATTCCTTTATTTTCTTAATCAATTTTTTCAATCGCGATGTATATGCACGTACATCTTCGCGCTCCCTTTGTGTTATTGTGAGTAATTCATTGTAATGGGAGTAAAAATTTTCAGTCGTTGGGAAATAATTTTTAATAGTAGTAACAAATTCGTCTATCGTTGTTGGTTTTCTATCGGCAAACCATTCATCGGCCGATTTTACATATTTTTTCAAGATCAAATACTTCAAAAAATTCTCAATATCATCCTTCTGTATCAAAGACTTTACTTCAGTAACATACTTTATTATTTCCTCGGTGGATTTTTGAGAACCGTTAAAGAATGGACTTTCATCTACGATGTCCGTGATTTTAAATTTCGACATTTTTTTTGGAGATTTTACAAAATTTAATAATTTACACTCTGACTCTGAGTTAATTTCTATCGATGAATTACCCTTTAATTTCTGTGAATCCTCTTTTGCATTTGTCAATGATTCTAGATTGTAACGACCTAAATCTTCTAAATTTATTGTCAAGGGATTTTCAAAGTTAAATAATAATTTTTTTTTATAAACAATTAAAGAAACCGACAAGCTCTAAACCCTCATAACGCTGGGGAGAGCGATATATAAATTATTTTTTATAAACAATTAAATAAACCGACAAGCTATAAACCCCCATAACGCTGGGGAGAGCGATAAATAAATTATTTTTTATAAACAATTAAATAAACTCACAAGCTATAAAACCCCACATAACTCTAAATCAATCGTTGTATTTGACGAAAATTGTTTTTCAGCTATTTCCTTACTATTCCCGATTTTTTCCGGTGTCTTCTCACTCGCATTTGACGATTCTTTATCAAAACAACTTGTACTTTCTGAATTTGTTAAGCTAGAATTATCAAAATTTAGTAGATTCGCCGACTCTGTATATGTTTTATTTTCCGTATTTTTCTTACGAGTTCCCGCCGTTTTCCTACCTGTGCAGTCAGATTCTTTCAAAATATTTTCTCGCAACTCGGGATTTTCTCTCACTGCACTTCTTGTTAAAGTTTTAGACTCGTCGGCTTTAGTAGGCGTGCGTAACACAAAAGACATATAACTCATAATTATTAATTGCGTTATCAAAAATATAGTTTTTAAATTATTGTATCTCACGCTATAGATTATAAGATTTTCTATCGTCTCTCACGTGACGAACTATTACATTATTATATTGCCTCTCACATGATAAATTATCAAATTATTATATCGTCTCTCACACGATAAATTATCAAATTATTATATTGCCTCTCACACGATAAATTTGTTATGTATTAGTTTATTAATAAGATATAATCTAGTTTTTATATTTATTTATTTTAATTTTAATAATATAATATTACATAATATAAATATATGCATAGCTTAAGATATAGAGTTATTTATAATTTGAGACATCTTTATGATTATTATTTATTTTATGTATAAGGAGATATGACTCCAGACCCGATTTACGGTAGAAATTAAGAGGTATGATTTTACTTACGAAGTGGCCAGCTTCGGAGTCCCGCAGCTTTACTGACCAAAAGACTGAAGCTGGCCTCATTTCGTGTTTACTTATAGCATAAAAATGCTTAGTTAACGAAATGTGTCTTTCATGACACAATATCTTATAATCACAAAATGTGTCTTCGTGACACAACAAATTATTGAATTATTATATCGCCTCTCACACGATAAATGATTCAATTATTATATAGCCTCGATAAATAATTGACACGATAAATATTAAATGCTCACAATTCGACTATGTACCGGAACCATTTTGTTATGTAATCATAACTTGTTTATTTTACTGTTTATGAATATGATAAATAGTTTAAAAGATATTATGAGGTATTAATAGACAGGCAATTTATTAATTTAAACTATTTATTAACACAAAGAATAATTATAATTATTTAGATGGCGCATTACTTTATATAAATTTTTAGTACTATAATTTAATAATATAACATAATGTTGTTTGTTCTATTACAAGAGATGCGACTCTAAATTAAAAAGGAGATATGACTCCGTAGTTGGTTTTATAACAAGAGATGTGACTCTAAATTAAAAAAGAGATGTAACTCCGTAGTAAGTTTTATAACAAAGAGATGTGACTCTACTTACAGAACAGACGACTCCGGAGCTTGGGCACTGTGGAACCAATACTGATCGTAACTCAATAATCAAGCGTTTTTATAAACGCTTTATGATTGAAAAAGTGCTTACGTTTACAAATATGAAAAATGCTTGTGCCCGAACTCCGAAGCCGTTTACAACACAGTTACACAATAGGTAAAAGTGATGTGTCAGTTTATGACACAACAATCCTATGAAATTTTAAAAAGTTTTATCATGATTTAGTGTCCCTTGACATACTGAATTCTTCACGATATAGAATATATGTTTTCATCAATCCTTTATTTTGTATTTCAATAATTCAAAAAATTTTAAATAGAACTTTTATTTCAACTAGATCTGAAATTTTTTAAAAAAAAATCATGTCTAAAGTGATAAAAAATTTGAAATAACAGTAATTTAAAAAACGAAGTGACTAGGTACCAGTGCCGTGTACCAAGCACGGTGCACGGTAGACGGGACACGGTACACGAGATCATATTTCGCATAAGCTTTTTTATGCACGATACACGGTACACGGTACACGCAGAGAGCTTTTGTGTACACGGTACACGCTGCTCTTTTATCAGAGCCTTGATACAATGTACACGGTACACGTCGCATTGATCGTAGCGATGGAGCACGGTACACGGTACTCGTTATACGACGCATTGTTCTTGGTAATGAGATTCGGTGCACTGTACATGGTACACTGTACACGTCGTATTGATCTTGGCAGTGTGACTTGGTGCACGGTACACGGTACACGTTATACGACGCATTGTTCTTGGTAATGAGATTCGGTGCACTGTATATGGTACACTGTACACGTCGTATTGATCTTGGCAGTGTGACTTGGTGCACGGTACACGGTACACGGTACACGTCGAATTGTTCTTGGCAAAGAGATTCGGTGCACGGTACACGGTACACTGTACACGTCGAAATGTTCTTGGTAAAGAGATTCGGTGCACGGTACACGGTACACGGTACACGTCGCATTGTTCTTGGTAAAGAGACTCGGTGCACGGTACACGGTACATGGCGCATTGATCTTGGCAGTGCGATTCGGTGCACGGTACACGTCGCATTGATCTTGGCTGCGTGACTTGGTGCACTGTACACGGTACACTGTACACGTTGCATTGATCTTGGCAGTGTCACTTGGTGCACGGTACACGGTACACGTCGTTTTTATTTAAATTTCTTTTACGTCACTGCGTACACGGTACGCGGAACACGTCGTTTTTATTTAAATTTCTTTTACTTCACTGCGTACACGGTACATGGTACACACCGTACTTGAGTAAATTTGCT
Organism: Encarsia formosa; assembly: GCA_038277355.1. Lineage (NCBI taxonomy): Eukaryota > Metazoa > Arthropoda > Insecta > Hymenoptera > Aphelinidae > Encarsia > Encarsia formosa. Next base: position 48,049,833 of record CM076185.1, on the reverse strand, counting down.
TTACGTCAATGCGTACACGGTACACGGTGCACTGTACAGGAACAGGGCACACGTCGTTGTTATTTATATTTCTTTTACGCCACAGAGTACACGATATACGGCGCACCGTACACGCTACACGCAGTACTTATGTAAATTTCCTTTAAGTCAATGCGTACATGGTATACGGTACACGGTGTACCGTACACAGTACATGTCGTTTTATTTAATGTTCTTCTACGTCACTGCGTAAATGGTACACGGTACACGGCGCAACGTACAAGGTACACGCAGTATTTTTTTCAGTTTCCATCACGTTAACAGCGAACATGGTACACGGTACACGTCGCACCACACACGATACATGTCGTTTGTATTTAAATTTCTTGTACGTCACAGCGTACACGGTACACGGTACAAGACGCTCCGTACACGAAACACGCCGCATTTATTTCAATTTCTATCCCTTCACAGCGTTCATGGTACACGCTATATTTATTTCAGTTTCCATCATGGCAGAGCGTGCATGGTACATGGTACACCAGTTGACTAGCGAGGTGGCATCGGTACACGATACACAGAAAACTAACTATTGGTTTAACTCGCTATTAGATGGGTTAACAGAGGGAGGGTTATTGGTTGGACTTGTTGTTAGATGGGTGAAAAGAGGGAGGGTTATTGGTTAAACTCGCTGTTAAGTGGGTGAAAAGAGTGAGGGTTATTGGTTGAACTCGCTGTTAGATGGGTGAAAAGAGGGAGAGTTATTGGTTCAACTCGCTATTAGATGGGTTATCAGATGGAGGGTTATTGGTTGAACTTGCTGTTAGATGCGTGAAAAGAGGGAGGGTTATTGGTTTAACTCGCTTTTAGATGCGTAAAAGAAATTCAAATACAAACGACGTGTACCGTGTACGGTGCTCCGTGTACCGTGTACCGTGTACGCAGTGACTTGATGGAATATTAATTAAATATAGCGTGCACCGTGTACCGTGTACGGTGCACCGTGTATCGTGTACGCAGTGACGTAAAATAAATTCAAATACAAATGACGTGTACCGTGTACGGTGCGCCGTGCATCGTATACCGTGAACGTATTGACGTAAACCAAATTTACATAAGTACAGCGTGTACCGTGTACGGTGCGCAGTGTACCGTGTACCGTGTACGCAGTACGTAAAAGAAATTCAAATATAAACGACTTGTAACGTGTACCGTGTATCGTGTACCGTGTACTGTGTGACATGAAAAAAATTCAAAAAAAGACAGCGTGTACCATGTACGGTGTACCGTATACCATGTATCGTGTACCGTGTACTATGTAACAAAAAAATTTAAATAAAGACAGCGTGTACCGTGTGCGGTGTACCGTGTACCGTGTACCAAAAAGCTCTCTAAGCAAAGCTTTCGTTCACGTGTACCGTGGACCGTGTACCGTGCGAAGTACATGGCACTGGCCCCTAGTCTCAACCTTTAAAAAATTGTCAACATTCGCTCGACCAGATTTGAAACTTCTAAGTTGAAAAGTAGAAAAATATTTAGATTTAAAAAAAAAAAAATGAAAGAATTTTTTTACATAAAAATTTTTAATTAATACAATGCCTGTTGAAAGTAAAGAAATTCAAAATAAAAAAAGACTTAAAAAAGTATGTCATTACGGCAAGTGACTTTTTCTTGGGCTAATTTTAAGGAAATTGAAATAAAATTTTTACCGAAACAAAAATATATGTATTGAATTATTTTACTATTTAAAATGTTTGGATCTTTAGAAGTATACAGTATTTTTCACAATATGAATCAATGAAAGAAAAAAAAATCGGAATAATATCTTACGGACGATTTTAAACGATTTAATACTTGGATTTTAAGTTAAATTTTTTTTTCACAATATGAATTGATAAAAACAATAAAATCATAATAAAATGATATCATACGGGAGAATTCATGCGATTTAAACACTTATTGTCTACGTGATATATATTTTTTTAAAACATTAGTGACAATTTATTTAGCCTTCATTATCGATAAAACCATTCTTTCTTGACAGAGATTAAATTTTATCAATTATAGTGAATGCAAAAAAAATACTTGAATGTTTTTTCAGGGTTACTTTTAACTTCTGAACAGGAAAAAAGTTCTTTTCACACTTATAAGTACAATTTTCAGATTTTTCTATGATTCAACTACCAGGATAAATAAGAGGCCCACTAATGAATTCTCACCAAAATAAAACAACTCTAAACAGCACCTTATGATGGCTAATATATTGAATTTTTATTGCTCTATCTTTTACGAAGTAATCAAACTTAGACAGTAATTTTAAAAGTATAAATAGAAAATAAAAACTAAAATTGACTCCATTGATAAAGAATGGTTTCATATATATCTAAGGCCAAATAAAAAGTCACTATTGTTTTCAAGAAAAAAATATCACTTAAACAAGAAGGTATTAATAAAATTTCATTTTGATTTAATTTCTTTCACTGATTCAAATGACAAAAAAACTGCATCATTCGATTACATTTTTAAAAAATAGATGGTTAAAAATAATATAACAACAATGACTTTCCACCAGTGTGAGGAAAGCCGATTGTCATAGGAACAGCTGCACACACATCGGCTGATTGACAATATTATTTTATTTTCAACTCGTTGGTACCGAAGACTGAATTCACTAATCTTTCGAAAATTTTGACACAGAGTTACTGAAGCCTTCTTGTTTCTGAAAGTTCAAAGGTCCAGAAAACTTTTTAAAAAAAATTAAGAAAAATCATCAAACTTTTTACTGCCTTTTCAATAGGAAAACAATGCTGAACTTTTCTAAAAATCCATAAGAAGTTTTACAAAAATATAGCTATTTGTTTCTTAAGGCTCCAGGAATGACATATCTAAGTTTCAAGATGATTCATATCCTGGTTCAAAAACTGCAGCGAGATAAAAACAGCATGGTTCTCCCATAAGAGCCTGTACTAAATCATCCGATTTGGAGCGAGTTTAGCCCAACTTTGAATTACAATATGTCCAAAACCTTGTAGTGAATCCTTCTGAAAATTAGACACGTCATTTCTTACACCTAAATATAAAGAATGCAATAATTTTCCAACGATTCTTATGACCTTCGTCGCATGGCGGAACGTCCTTCATAAGATTTTTTGTTAATCATACTTTTTAAACAGCAAAAACTTATTTTAACTGATAAAGACGTAAAGGAATATTTCTAATTAGGCCCTGGACAGAGATAAATGCACAGAAACCTGTGCGCCTGTGCGCCTGCAAAGAGCTCTTGTGCAGCTGCACAGACAGATCCTGAGCAGAAACAAAGGGACAATGAAATCAAATTAACTTAAATAAATGAATTAAAAATAAATTAATGAACCTTCAGTTTTATGGTCAAGGTAAACACCTGGTGCACTTCCTGATAATCAGGCCTTGAAGATGATTACCCAGGAAGATTTGACTCCTGAGGGGTCAAGAAAGGCACCTAGTGCTCTTGGTGATAGTAACGACTTGGAGATGATTTCCTCAGGAAGTTTGACTCTGGAGGGGTCAGGGTAGGCACCTAGTGCACTTGGTGATAGTTACGCCTTGGAAATAACTTCCTCAGGAAGTTTTGACTCCGGAGGGGTCAGGGAAGGCACCTAGTGCACTTGGTGATAGTTACGCTTTAAAAATGATTTCCTCAAGAAGTTTCGACTCCGAAGGGATCAAGAAAGGCACCTAGTGCACTTGGTGATAATTACGCCTAAGAGATGATTACCTCAGGAAGTTTAGACTCCGGAGGGGTCAGCAAAGGCTCCCAGTGCACTTGGTGCTAGTTAGGCCTTGAAGATGATTTCCTCAGGAACTTTTGACTTAAAAGGGGTCAGGGTAGACACCGAGTGCACTTGGTGATAATTACGCTTTAGAGATGATTTCCTCAGGAAGTTTTGACCCCAGAAGGGTCAGGGTAGGCACCTAGTGCACTTGGTGGTAGCTACGCCTAAAAAATGATTTCTTCAAGAAGTTTTCACTCCGGAGAGGTCAAGAAAGGCACCAAGTGCACTTGGTGATACTTACGCCTTAGAGATAATTTCCTCAGGAAGTTTGGACTCTGGAGGGGTCAGGAAAGGCAACTAGTGCACTTGGTGATAGTTACGCTTTAGAAATGACTTCCTCAGGAAGTATTGACTCCGGAGAAGTCAGGGAAGGCACCTAGTGCACTTGGTGACACTTACGCCTTAGAGATAATTTCTTCAGGAAGTTTGGACTCTGGAGGGGTCAGGAATGGCCACTAGTGCCCTTGGTGATAGTTACACCTTGGAAATGATTTCTTCGGGAAGTTTTGATTCCCGAGGGGTCAGAAAAGGCACCTCGTGCCCTTGGTGATAGTTATGCCTTGAAGATGATTTCCTCAGGAAGTTTTGACCCCAGAGGGGTCAGGTTAGGCACCCAGTGCACTTGATGATAGTGACGCCTTAAAAATGATTTCCTGAAGAAGTTTTGACTCCAGAGGGGTCCAGAAAGGCACCTCGTGCGGTTGGGGATAGTAACGGCTTGGAGATGATTTCCTCAGAAAGTTTGGACTCCGAAGGGGTCAGCAAATGCACCTAGTGAACTTGGTGATACTTACGCCTTAGAGATTATTTCCTCGGGAAGTTTTGACTCTGGAGGGGTCAGGAAAGGCAACAAGTGCACTTCGTGATAGTTACGCCTTGGAAATGACTTCTTCAGGAAGTTTTGACTCTGGAGGGGTCAGGGAAGGCACCTAGTGCACTTGGTGATAGTTACGCTTTAAAAATGATTTCCTCAAGAAGTTTTGACTCCGAAGGGATCAAAAAAGGCACCTAGTGCACTTGGTGATAATTACGCCTGAGAGATGATTACCTCAGGAAGCTTAGACTCCGGAGGGGTCAGCAAAGGCTCCCAGTGCTATTGGTGCTAGTTAGGCCTTGAAGATGATTTCCTCAGGAACTTTTGACTTAAAAGGTGTCAGGGTAGACACGGAGTGCACTTGATGATAATTACGCTTTAGAGATGATTTTCTCAGGAAGTTTTGACCCCAGAGGGGTCAGGGTAGGCACCTAGTGCACTTGGTGGTAGCTACGCCTGAAAAAGGATTTCTTCAAGAAGTTTTCACTCCGGAGGGGTCAAGAAAGGCACCAAGTGCACTTGGTGATACTTACGCCTTAGAGATAATTTCTTCAGGAAGTTTGGACTCTGGAGGGGTCAGGAAAGGCAACTAGTGCCCTTGGTGATAGTTACGCTTTAAAAATGATTTCCTCAAGAAGTTTCGACTCCGAAGGGATCAAGAAAGGCACCTAGTGCACTTGGTGATAATTACGCCTAAGAGATGATTACCTCAGGAAGTTTAGACTCCGGAGGGGTCAGCAAAGGCTCCCAGTGCACTTGGTGCTAGTTAGGCCTTGAAGATGATTTCCTCAGGAACTTTTGACTTAAAAGGGGTCAGGGTAGACACCGAGTGCACTTGGTGATAATTACGCTTTAGAGATGATTTCCTCAGGAAGTTTTGACCCCAGAAGGGTCAGGGTAGGCACCTAGTGCACTTGGTGGTAGCTACGCCTAAAAAATGATTTCTTCAAGAAGTTTTCACTCCGGAGAGGTCAAGAAAGGCACCAAGTGCACTTGGTGATACTTACGCCTTAGAGATAATTTCCTCAGGAAGTTTGGACTCTGGAGGGGTCAGGAAAGGCAACTAGTGCACTTGGTGATAGTTACGCTTTAGAAATGACTTCCTCAGGAAGTATTGACTCCGGAGAAGTCAGGGAAGGCACCTAGTGCACTTGGTGACACTTACGCCTTAGAGATAATTTCTTCAGGAAGTTTGGACTCTGGAGGGGTCAGGAATGGCCACTAGTGCCCTTGGTGATAGTTACACCTTGGAAATGATTTCTTCGGGAAGTTTTGATTCCCGAGGGGTCAGAAAAGGCACCTCGTGCCCTTGGTGATAGTTATGCCTTGAAGATGATTTCCTCAGGAAGTTTTGACCCCAGAGGGGTCAGGTTAGGCACCCAGTGCACTTGATGATAGTGACGCCTTAAAAATGATTTCCTGAAGAAGTTTTGACTCCAGAGGGGTCCAGAAAGGCACCTCGTGCGGTTGGGGATAGTAACGGCTTGGAGATGATTTCCTCAGAAAGTTTGGACTCCGAAGGGGTCAGCAAATGCACCTAGTGAACTTGGTGATACTTACGCCTTAGAGATTATTTCCTCGGGAAGTTTTGACTCTGGAGGGGTCAGGAAAGGCAACAAGTGCACTTCGTGATAGTTACGCCTTGGAAATGACTTCTTCAGGAAGTTTTGACTCTGGAGGGGTCAGGGAAGGCACCTAGTGCACTTGGTGATAGTTACGCTTTAAAAATGATTTCCTCAAGAAGTTTTGACTCCGAAGGGATCAAAAAAGGCACCTAGTGCACTTGGTGATAATTACGCCTGAGAGATGATTACCTCAGGAAGCTTAGACTCCGGAGGGGTCAGCAAAGGCTCCCAGTGCTATTGGTGCTAGTTAGGCCTTGAAGATGATTTCCTCAGGAACTTTTGACTTAAAAGGTGTCAGGGTAGACACGGAGTGCACTTGATGATAATTACGCTTTAGAGATGATTTTCTCAGGAAGTTTTGACCCCAGAGGGGTCAGGGTAGGCACCTAGTGCACTTGGTGGTAGCTACGCCTGAAAAAGGATTTCTTCAAGAAGTTTTCACTCCGGAGGGGTCAAGAAAGGCACCAAGTGCACTTGGTGATACTTACGCCTTAGAGATAATTTCTTCAGGAAGTTTGGACTCTGGAGGGGTCAGGAAAGGCAACTAGTGCCCTTGGTGATAGTTACACCTTGGAAATGATTTCTTCAGGAAGTTTTGATTCCCGAGGGGTCAAAAAAGGCACCTCGTGCCCTTGGTGATAGTTACGCTTTAAAAATGATTTCCTCAAGAAGTTTTGACTCCGAAGGGATCAAGAAAGGCACCTAGTGCACTTGGTGATAATTACGCCTAATAGATGATTACCTCAGGAAGTTTAGACTCCGGAGGGGTCAGCAAAGGCTCCCAGTGCACTTGGTGCTAGTTAGGCCTTGAAGATGATTTCCTCAGGAACTTTTGACTTAAAAGGTGTCAGGGTAGACACGGAGTGCACTTGATGATAATTACGCTTTAGAGATGATTTCCTCAGGAAGTTTCGACTCCGGAGGGGTTAGGGAAGGCACCTAGTGCACTTGGTGATAGTTGCGCCTTGGAAATGACTTCATCAGGAAGTTTTGACTCTGGAGGGGTCAGGGAAGGCACCTAGTGCACTTGGTGATAGTTACGCTTTAAAAATGATTTCCTCAAGAAGTTTTGACTCCGAAGGGATCAAGAAAGGCACCTAGTGCACTTGGTGATAATTACGCCTAAGAGATGATTACCTCAGGAAGTTTAGACTCTTGAGGGGTCAGCAAAGGCTCCCAGTGCACTTTGTGCTAGTTAGGCCTTGAAGATGATTTCCTCAGGAACTTTTGACTTAAAAGGTGTCAAGGTAGACAACGAGTGCACTTGATGATAATTACGCTTTAGAAATGACTTCCTCAGGAAGTTTCGACTCCGGAGGGGTTAGGGAAGGCACCTAGTGCACTTGGTGATAGTTACGCCTTGGAAATGACTTCATCAGGAAGTTTTGACTCTGGAGGGGTCAGGGAAGGCACCTAGTGCACTTGGTGATAGTTACGCCTTAGAGATAATTTCCTCAGGAAGTTTTGACTCTGGAGGGGTCAGGAAAGGCAACTAGTGCACTTGGTGATCGTTACGCTTTAGAAATGACTTCCTCAGGAAGTTTTGACTCCGGAGAAGTCAGGGAAGGCACCTAGTGCACTTGGTGATAATTACGCCTAAAAGATGATTACCTCAGGGAGTTTAGACTCCGGAGGGGTCAGCAAAGGCTCCCAGTGCACTTGGTGCTAGTTAGGCCTTGAAGATGATTTCCTCAGGAACTTTTGACTTAAAAGGGGTCAGGGTAGACACCGAGTGCACTTGGTGATAATTACGCTTTAGAAATGACTTCCTCAGGAAGTTTCGACTACGGAGGGGTTAGGGAAGGCACCTAGTGCACTTGGTGATAGTTACGCCTTGGAAATGACTTCATCAGGAAGTTTTGACTCCGAAGGGATCAAAAAAGGCACCTAGTGCACTTGGTGATAATTACGCCTGAGAGATGATTACCTCAGGAAGCTTAGACTCCGGAGGGGTCAGCAAAGGCTCCCAGTGCTATTGGTGCTAGTTAGGCCTTGAAGATGATTTCCTCAGGAACTTTTGACTTAAAAGGTGTCAGGGTAGACACGGAGTGCACTTGATGATAATTACGCTTTAGAGATGATTTTCTCAGGAAGTTTTGACCCCAGAGGGGTCAGGGTAGGCACCTAGTGCACTTGGTGGTAGCTACGCCTGAAAAAGGATTTCTTCAAGAAGTTTTCACTCCGGAGGGGTCAAGAAAGGCACCAAGTGCACTTGGTGATACTTACGCCTTAGAGATAATTTCTTCAGGAAGTTTGGACTCTGGAGGGGTCAGGAAAGGCAACTAGTGCCCTTGGTGATAGTTACACCTTGGAAATGATTTCTTCAGGAAGTTTTGATTCCCGAGGGGTCAAAAAAGGCACCTCGTGCCCTTGGTGATAGTTACGCTTTAAAAATGATTTCCTCAAGAAGTTTTGACTCCGAAGGGATCAAGAAAGGCACCTAGTGCACTTGGTGATAATTACGCCTAATAGATGATTACCTCAGGAAGTTTAGACTCCGGAGGGGTCAGCAAAGGCTCCCAGTGCACTTGGTGCTAGTTAGGCCTTGAAGATGATTTCCTCAGGAACTTTTGACTTAAAAGGTGTCAGGGTAGACACGGAGTGCACTTGATGATAATTACGCTTTAGAGATGATTTCCTCAGGAAGTTTCGACTCCGGAGGGGTTAGGGAAGGCACCTAGTGCACTTGGTGATAGTTGCGCCTTGGAAATGACTTCATCAGGAAGTTTTGACTCTGGAGGGGTCAGGGAAGGCACCTAGTGCACTTGGTGATAGTTACGCTTTAAAAATGATTTCCTCAAGAAGTTTTGACTCCGAAGGGATCAAGAAAGGCACCTAGTGCACTTGGTGATAATTACGCCTAAGAGATGATTACCTCAGGAAGTTTAGACTCTTGAGGGGTCAGCAAAGGCTCCCAGTGCACTTTGTGCTAGTTAGGCCTTGAAGATGATTTCCTCAGGAACTTTTGACTTAAAAGGTGTCAAGGTAGACAACGAGTGCACTTGATGATAATTACGCTTTAGAAATGACTTCCTCAGGAAGTTTCGACTCCGGAGGGGTTAGGGAAGGCACCTAGTGCACTTGGTGATAGTTACGCCTTGGAAATGACTTCATCAGGAAGTTTTGACTCTGGAGGGGTCAGGGAAGGCACCTAGTGCACTTGGTGATAGTTACGCCTTAGAGATAATTTCCTCAGGAAGTTTTGACTCTGGAGGGGTCAGGAAAGGCAACTAGTGCACTTGGTGATCGTTACGCTTTAGAAATGACTTCCTCAGGAAGTTTTGACTCCGGAGAAGTCAGGGAAGGCACCTAGTGCACTTGGTGATAATTACGCCTAAAAGATGATTACCTCAGGGAGTTTAGACTCCGGAGGGGTCAGCAAAGGCTCCCAGTGCACTTGGTGCTAGTTAGGCCTTGAAGATGATTTCCTCAGGAACTTTTGACTTAAAAGGGGTCAGGGTAGACACCGAGTGCACTTGGTGATAATTACGCTTTAGAAATGACTTCCTCAGGAAGTTTCGACTACGGAGGGGTTAGGGAAGGCACCTAGTGCACTTGGTGATAGTTACGCCTTGGAAATGACTTCATCAGGAAGTTTTGACTCTGGAGGGGTCAGGGAAGGCACCTAGTGCACTTGGTGATAGTTACGCTTTAAAAATGATTTCCTCAAGAAGTTTTGACTCCGAAGGGATCAAGAAAGGCACCTAGTGCACTTGGTGATAATTACGCCTAAGAGATGATTACCTCAGGAATTTTAGACTCCGGAGGGGTCAGCAAAGGCTCCCAGTGCACTTGGTGCTAGTTAGGCCTTGAAGATGATTTCCTCAGGAACTTTTGACTTAAAAGGTGTCAGGGTAGACACGGAGTGCACTTGATGATAATTACACTTTAGAGATGATTTTCTCAGGAAGTTTTGACCCCAGAGGGGTCAGGGTAGGCACCTAGTGCACTTGGTGGTAGCTATGCCTGAAAAAGGATTTCTTCAAGAAGTTTTCACTCCGGAGGGGTCAAGAAAGGCACCAAGTGCACTTGGTGATACTTACGCCTAAGAGATAATTTCCTCAGGAAGTTTGGACTCTGGAGGGGTCAGGAAAGGCAACTAGTGCACTTGGTGATAGTTACGCTTTAGAAATGACTTCCTCAGAAAGTTTTGACTCCGGAGAAGTCAAGGAAGGCACCTAGTGCACTTGGTGATAGTTAGGCCTTGGAGATAATTTCCTCAGGAAGTTTTGACCCCAGAGGGGTCAGGGTAGGCACCTAGTGCCCTTGGTGGTAGCTACGCCTGAAAAAGGATTTCTTCAAGAAGTTTTCACTCCGGAGGGGTCAAGAAAGGCACCAAGTGCACTTGATGATACTTACGCCTTAGAGATAATTTCCTCAGGAAGTTTTCACTCCGGAGGGGTCAAGAAAGGCACCTAGTGCACTTGGTGATACTTACGCCTTAGAGATAATTTCTTCAGGAAGTTTGGACTCTGGAGGGGTCGGGAAAGGCAACTAGTTCCCTTGGTGATAGTTACACCTTGGAATTGATTTCTTCAGGAAGTTTTGATTCCCGAGGGGTCAGAAAAGGCACCTCGTGCCCTTGGTGATAGTTATGCCTTGAAGATGATTTCCTCAGGAAGTTTTGACCCCAGAGGGGTCAGGTTAGGCACCCAGTGCACTTGATGATTGTAACGCCTTAAAAATGATTTCCTGAAGAAGTTTTGACTCCGGAGGGGTCAAGAAAGGCACCTTGTGCTGTTGGGGATAGTAATGGCTTGGAGATGATTTCCTCAGGAAGTTTGGACTCCGAAGGGGTCAGCAAATGCACCTAGTGAACTTGGTGATACTTATGCCTTAGAGATTATTTCCTCAGGAAGTTTTGACTCAGGAGGGGTCAGGAAAGGCAACAAGTGCACTTGGTGATAGTTACGCTTTAGAAATGACTTCCTCAGGAAGTTTCGACTCCGGAGGGGTCAGGGAAGGCACCTAGTGCACTTGGTGATAGTTACGCCTTGGAAATGACTTCTTCAGGAAGTTTTGACTCCGAAGGGATCAAGAAAGGCACCTAGTGCACTTGGTGATAATTAAGCCTAATAGATGATTACCTCAGGAAGTTTAGACTCCGAAGGGGTCAGCAAAGAATCCCAGTGCACTTGGTGCTAGTTAGGCCTTGAAGATGATTTCCTCAGGAACTTTTGAATCTGGAGGGGTCAGGAAAGGCAACTCGTGCACTTGGTGATAGTTACGCTATAGAAATGACTTCCTTAGGAAGTTTTGACTCCGGAGAAGTCAGGGAAGGCACCTAGTGCACTTGGTGGTAATAACGCTTTAAAGATGATTTCCTCAGGAAGTTTTGACTCCGAAGGGATCAAGAAAGGCACCTAGTGCACTTGGTGATAATTACGCCTAAGAGATGATTACCTCAGGAAGTTTAGACTCTTGAGGGGTCAGCAAAGGCTCCCAGTGCACTTGGTGCTAGTTAGGCCTTGAAGATGATTTCCTCAGGAAGTTTTGACCCCAGAGGGGTCATGGTAGGCACCAAGTGCACTTGGTGGTAGCTACGCGAAAAAAATGATTTCCTCAAGAAGTTTTTACTCCGGAGGGGTCAAGAAAGGCACCTAGTGCACTTGGTGATACTTACGCCTTAGAGATAATTTCCTCAGGAAGTTTTGACTCTGGAGGGGTCAGGAAAGGCAACTAGTGCACTTGGTGATGTTACGCCTTAGAGATAATTTCCTCTGGAAGTTTGGACTCTGGAGGGGTCAGGAAAGGCAACTAGTGCACTTGGTGATAGTTACGCTTTAGAAATGACTTCCTTAGGAAGTTTTGACTCCGGAGAAGTCAGGGAAGGCACCTAGTGCACTTGGTGATAGTTAGGCCTTGGAGATTATTTCCTCAGGAAGTTTTGACCCCAGAGGGGTCATGGTAGGCACCTAGTGCACTTGGTGGTAGCTACGCCAAAAAAATGATTTCCTCAAGAAGTTTTCACTCCGGAGGGGTCAAGAAAAGCACCTAGTGCACTTGGTGATACTTACGCCTTAGAGATAATTTCTTCAGGAAGTTTGGACTCTGGAGGGGTCAGGAAAGGCAACTAGTGCCCTTGGTGATAGTTACACCTTGGAAATGATTTCTTCAGGAAGTTTTGATTCCCGAGGGGTCAGAAAAGGCACCTCGTGCCCTTGGTGATAGTTATGCCTTGAAGATGATTTCCTCAGGAAGTTTTGACCCCAGAGGGGTCAGGTTAGGCACCCAGTGCACTTGATGATAGTTACGCCTTAAAAATGATTTCCTGAAGAAGTTTTGATTTCGGAGGGGTCAAGAAAGGCACCTTGGGCTGTTGGGGATAGTAACGGCATGGAGATGATTTCCTCAGGAAGTTTGGACTCCGAAGGGGTCAGCAAATGCACCTAGTGAACTTGGTGATACTTACGCCTTAGAGATTATTTCCTCAGGAAGTTTTGACTCTGGAGGGGTCAGGAAAGGCAACAAGTGCACTTGGTGATAGTTACGCTTTAGAAATGACTTCCTCAGGAACTTTCGACTCCGGAGGGGTCAGGGAAGGCACCTAGTGCCCTTGGTGATAGTTACGGCTTGGAAATGACTTCTTCAGGAAGTTTTGACTCTGGAGGGGTCAGGGAAGGCACCTAGTGCACTTAGTGATGGTTACGCTTTAAAAATGATTTCCTCAAGAAGTTTTGACTCCGAAGGGATCAAGAAAGGCACCTAGTGCACTTGGTGATAATTACGCCTAATAGATGATTACCTCAGGAAGTTTAGACTCCGGAGGGGTCAGCAAAGGCTCCCAGTGCACTTGGTGCTAGTAAGGCCTTGAAGATGATTTCCTCAGGAACTTTTGACTTAAAAGGGGTCATGGTAGACTCCGATTGCACTTGATGATAATTACGCTTTAGAAATGACTTCCTCAGGAAGTTTTGACTCCGGAGGAGTCAGGGAAGGCACCTAGTGCACTTGGTAATAGTTACGCCTTGGAAATGACTTCCTCAGGAAGTTTTAATTCCGGAGGGGTCAGGGAAGGCACCTAGTGCACTTGGTGATAGTAACGCTTTAAAAATGATTACCTCAAGAAGTTTTGACTCCGAAGGGATCAAGAAAGGCACCTAGTGCACTTGGTGATAATTACGCCTAAGAGATGATTTCCTCAGGAAGTTAAGACTCCGGAGGGGTCAGCAAAGGCTCCCAGTGCACTTGGTGCTAGTTAGGCCTTGAAGATGATTTCCTCAGGAACTTTTGACTTAAAAGGGGTCAGGGTAGACACCGAGTTCACTTGGTGATAATTACGCTTTAGAGATGATTTCCTCAGGAAATTTTGACCCCAGAGGGGTCAGGGTAGGCACCTAGTGCACTTGGTAGTAGCTACGCCTAAAAAATGATTTCTTCAAGAAGTTTTCACTCCGGAGGGGTCAAGAAAGGCCCCAAGTGAACTTGGTGATACTTACGCCTTAGAGATAATTTCCTCAGGAAGTTTTGACTCTGAGGGGTCAGGAAAGGCAACTAGTGCACTTGGTGATAATTACGCTTTAGAAATGACTTCCTCAGGAAGTTTTGACTTCGGAGGGGTCAGAAAAGGCACCTAGTGCACTTGGTGATAGTTATGCCTTGATGATGATTTCCTCAGGAAGTTTTGACCCCAGAGGGGTCAGGTTAGGCACCTAGTGCACTTGGTGCTAGTTAGGCCTTGAAGATGATTTCCTCAGGAACTTTTGATTTAAAAGGGGTCAGGGTAGACACCGAGTGCACTTGGTGATAATTACGCTTTAGAAATGGCTTCCTCAGGAAGTTTCGACTCCGGAGGGGTCAGGGAAGGCATCTAGTCTACTTGGTGATAGTTACGCCTTGAAAATGACTTCTTCAGGAAGTTTTGACTCTGGAGGGGTCAGGGAAGGCACCTAGTGCACTTGGTGATAAATACGCTTTAGAAATGACTTCCTCAGGAAGTTTCGACTCCGGAGGGGTCAGGGAAGGCACCTAGTGCACTTGGTGATAGTTACGCCTTGGAAATGACTTCCTCAGGAAGTTTTGACTCCGGAGGGGTCAGGGAAGGCACCAAGTGCACTTGGTGATAGTGTCGCTTTAAAAATGATTTCCTCAAGAAGTTTTGACTTCGAAGGGATCAAGAAAGGCACCTAGTGCACTTGGTGATTATTACGCCTAAGAGATGATTACCTCAGGAAGTTTAGACTCCGGAGGGGTCAGCAAAGGCTCCCAGTGCACTTGGTGCTAGTTAGGCCTTGAAGATGATTTCCTCAGGAACTTTTGACTTAAAAGGTGTCAGGGTAGACAACGAGTGCACTTGATGATAATCACGCTTTAGAGATGATTTCCTCAGGAAGTTTTGACCCCAGAGGGGTCAGGGTAGGCTCCTAGTGCACTTGGTGGTAGCTACGCCTGAAAATGGATTTCTTCAAGAAGTTTTCACTCCGGAGGGGTCAAGAAAGGAACCAAGTGCACTTGGTGATACTTACGCCTTAGAGATAATTTCCTCTGGAAGTTTGGACTCTGGAGGGGTCAGGAAAGGCAACTAGTGCCCTTGGTGATAGTTACACCTTGGAAATGATTTCTTCAGGAAGTTTTGATTCCCGAGGGTTCAGAAAAGGCACCTCGTGCCCTTGGTGATAGTTATGCCTTGAAGATGATTTCCTCAGGAAGTTTTGACCCCAGAGGGGTCAGGTTAGGCACCCAGTGCACTTGATGATAGTTACGCCTTAAAAATGATTTCCTGAAGAAGTTTTGACTCCGGAGGGGTCAAGAAAGGCACCTTGTGCTGTTGGGGATAGTAACGGCTTGGAGATGATTTCCTCAGGACGTTTGGACTCCGAAGGGGTCAGCAAATGCACCTAGTGAACTTGGTGATACTTACGCCTTAGAGATTATTTCCTCAGGAAGTTTTGACTCTGGAGGGGTCAGGAAAGGCAACAAGTGCACTTGGTGATAGTTACGCTTTAGAAATGACTTCCTCAGGAAGTTTCGACTCCAGAGGGGTCAGGGAAGGCACCTAATGCACTTGGTGATAGTTACGCCTTGGAAATGACTTCTTCAGGAAGTTTTGACTCTGGAGGGGTCAGGGAAGGCACCTAGTGCACTTGGTGATAGTTACGCTTTAAAAATGATTTCCTCAAGAAGTTTTGACTCCGAAGGGATCAAGAAAGGCACCTAGTGCACTTGGTGATAATTACGCCTAATAGATGATTACCTCAGGAAGTTTAGACTCTGGAGGGGTCAGCAAAGGCTCCCAGTGCACTTGGTGCTAGTTAGGCCTTGAAGATGATTTCCTCAGGAACTTTTGACTTAAAAGGGGTCATGGTAGACTCCGATTGCACTTGGTGATAATTACGCTTTAGAGATGATTTCCTCAGGAAGTTAAGACTCCGGAGGGGTCAAGGTAGGCACCTAGTGCACTTGGTGATAGTTACGCCTAGGAAATGACTTCCTCAGGAAGTTTTGACTCCGGAGGGGTCAGGGAAGGCACCAAGTGCACTTGGTGATAGTGTCGCTTTAAAAATGATTTCCTCAAGAAGTTTTGACTCCGAAGGGATCAAGAAAGGCACCTAGTGCACTTGGTGATAATTACGCCTAAGAGATGATTACCTCAGGAAGTTTAGACTCTTGAGGGGTCAGCAAAGGCTCCCAGTGCACTTGGTGCTAGTTAGGCCTTGAAGATGATTTCCTCAGGAAGTTTTGACCCCAGAGGGGTCATGGTAGGCACCAAGTGCACTTGGTGGTAGCTACGCGAAAAAAATGATTTCCTCAAGAAGTTTTTACTCCGGAGGGGTCAAGAAAGGCACCTAGTGCACTTGGTGATACTTACGCCTTAGAGATAATTTCCTCAGGAAGTTTTGACTCTGGAGGGGTCAGGAAAGGCAACTAGTGCACTTGGTGATGTTACGCCTTAGAGATAATTTCCTCTGGAAGTTTGGACTCTGGAGGGGTCAGGAAAGGCAACTAGTGCACTTGGTGATAGTTACGCTTTAGAAATGACTTCCTTAGGAATTTTTGACTCCGGAGAAGTCAGGGAAGGCACCTAGTGCACTTGGTGATAGTTAGGCCTTGGAGATTATTTCCTCAGGAAGTTTTGACCCCAGAGGGGTCATGGTAGGCACCTAGTGCACTTGGTGGTAGCTACGCCAAAAAAATGATTTCCTCAAGAAGTTTTCACTCCGGAGGGGTCAAGAAAAGCACCTAGTGCACTTGGTGATACTTACGCCTTAGAGATAATTTCTTCAGGAAGTTTGGACTCTGGAGGGGTCAGGAAAGGCAACTAGTGCCCTTGGTGATAGTTACACCTTGGAAATGATTTCTTCAGGAAGTTTTGATTCCCGAGGGGTCAGAAAAGGCACCTCGTGCCCTTGGTGATAGTTATGCCTTGAAGATGATTTCCTCAGGAAGTTTTGACCCCAGAGGGGTCAGGTTAGGCACCCAGTGCACTTGATGATAGTTACGCCTTAAAAATGATTTCCTGAAGAAGTTTTGATTTCGGAGGGGTCAAGAAAGGCACCTTGGGCTGTTGGGGATAGTAACGGCATGGAGATGATTTCCTCAGGAAGTTTGGACTCCGAAGGGGTCAGCAAATGCACCTAGTGAACTTGGTGATACTTACGCCTTAGAGATTATTTCCTCAGGAAGTTTTGACTCTGGAGGGGTCAGGAAAGGCAACAAGTGCACTTGGTGATAGTTACGCTTTAGAAATGACTTCCTCAGGAACTTTCGACTCCGGAGGGGTCAGGGAAGGCACCTAGTGCCCTTGGTGATAGTTACGGCTTGGAAATGACTTCTTCAGGAAGTTTTGACTCTGGAGGGGTCAGGGAAGGCACCTAGTGCACTTAGTGATGGTTACGCTTTAAAAATGATTTCCTCAAGAAGTTTTGACTCCGAAGGGATCAAGAAAGGCACCTAGTGCACTTGGTGATAATTACGCCTAATAGATGATTACCTCAGGAAGTTTAGACTCCGGAGGGGTCAGCAAAGGCTCCCAGTGCACTTGGTGCTAGTAAGGCCTTGAAGATGATTTCCTCAGGAACTTTTGACTTAAAAGGGGTCATGGTAGACTCCGATTGCACTTGATGATAATTACGCTTTAGAAATGACTTCCTCAGGAAGTTTTGACTCCGGAGGAGTCAGGGAAGGCACCTAGTGCACTTGGTAATAGTTACGCCTTGGAAATGACTTCCTCAGGAAGTTTTAATTCCGGAGGGGTCAGGGAAGGCACCTAGTGCACTTGGTGATAGTAACGCTTTAAAAATGATTACCTCAAGAAGTTTTGACTCCGAAGGGATCAAGAAAGGCACCTAGTGCACTTGGTGATAATTACGCCTAAGAGATGATTTCCTCAGGAAGTTAAGACTCCGGAGGGGTCAGCAAAGGCTCCCAGTGCACTTGGTGCTAGTTAGGCCTTGAAGATGATTTCCTCAGGAACTTTTGACTTAAAAGGGGTCAGGGTAGACACCGAGTTCACTTGGTGATAATTACGCTTTAGAGATGATTTCCTCAGGAAATTTTGACCCCAGAGGGGTCAGGGTAGGCACCTAGTGCACTTGGTAGTAGCTACGCCTAAAAAATGATTTCTTCAAGAAGTTTTCACTCCGGAGGGGTCAAGAAAGGCCCCAAGTGAACTTGGTGATACTTACGCCTTAGAGATAATTTCCTCAGGAAGTTTTGACTCTGAGGGGTCAGGAAAGGCAACTAGTGCACTTGGTGATAATTACGCTTTAGAAATGACTTCCTCAGGAAGTTTTGACTTCGGAGGGGTCAGAAAAGGCACCTAGTGCACTTGGTGATAGTTATGCCTTGATGATGATTTCCTCAGGAAGTTTTGACCCCAGAGGGGTCAGGTTAGGCACCTAGTGCACTTGGTGCTAGTTAGGCCTTGAAGATGATTTCCTCAGGAACTTTTGATTTAAAAGGGGTCAGGGTAGACACCGAGTGCACTTGGTGATAATTACGCTTTAGAAATGGCTTCCTCAGGAAGTTTCGACTCCGGAGGGGTCAGGGAAGGCATCTAGTCTACTTGGTGATAGTTACGCCTTGAAAATGACTTCTTCAGGAAGTTTTGACTCTGGAGGGGTCAGGGAAGGCACCTAGTGCACTTGGTGATAAATACGCTTTAGAAATGACTTCCTCAGGAAGTTTCGACTCCGGAGGGGTCAGGGAAGGCACCTAGTGCACTTGGTGATAGTTACGCCTTGGAAATGACTTCCTCAGGAAGTTTTGACTCCGGAGGGGTCAGGGAAGGCACCAAGTGCACTTGGTGATAGTGTCGCTTTAAAAATGATTTCCTCAAGAAGTTTTGACTTCGAAGGGATCAAGAAAGGCACCTAGTGCACTTGGTGATTATTACGCCTAAGAGATGATTACCTCAGGAAGTTTAGACTCCGGAGGGGTCAGCAAAGGCTCCCAGTGCACTTGGTGCTAGTTAGGCCTTGAAGATGATTTCCTCAGGAACTTTTGACTTAAAAGGTGTCAGGGTAGACAACGAGTGCACTTGATGATAATCACGCTTTAGAGATGATTTCCTCAGGAAGTTTTGACCCCAGAGGGGTCAGGGTAGGCTCCTAGTGCACTTGGTGGTAGCTACGCCTGAAAAAGGATTTCTTCAAGAAGTTTTCACTCCGGAGGGGTCAAGAAAGGAACCAAGTGCACTTGGTGATACTTACGCCTTAGAGATAATTTCCTCTGGAAGTTTGGACTCTGGAGGGGTCAGGAAAGGCAACTAGTGCCCTTGGTGATAGTTACACCTTGGAAATGATTTCTTCAGGAAGTTTTGATTCCCGAGGGTTCAGAAAAGGCACCTCGTGCCCTTGGTGATAGTTATGCCTTGAAGATGATTTCCTCAGGAAGTTTTGACCCCAGAGGGGTCAGGTTAGGCACCCAGTGCACTTGATGATAGTTACGCCTTAAAAATGATTTCCTGAAGAAGTTTTGACTCCGGAGGGGTCAAGAAAGGCACCTTGTGCTGTTGGGGATAGTAACGGCTTGGAGATGATTTCCTCAGGACGTTTGGACTCCGAAGGGGTCAGCAAATGCACCTAGTGAACTTGGTGATACTTACGCCTTAGAGATTATTTCCTCAGGAAGTTTTGACTCTGGAGGGGTCAGGAAAGGCAACAAGTGCACTTGGTGATAGTTACGCTTTAGAAATGACTTCCTCAGGAAGTTTCGACTCCAGAGGGGTCAGGGAAGGCACCTAATGCACTTGGTGATAGTTACGCCTTGGAAATGACTTCTTCAGGAAGTTTTGACTCTGGAGGGGTCAGGGAAGGCACCTAGTGCACTTGGTGATAGTTACGCTTTAAAAATGATTTCCTCAAGAAGTTTTGACTCCGAAGGGATCAAGAAAGGCACCTAGTGCACTTGGTGATAATTACGCCTAATAGATGATTACCTCAGGAAGTTTAGACTCTGGAGGGGTCAGCAAAGGCTCCCAGTGCACTTGGTGCTAGTTAGGCCTTGAAGATGATTTCCTCAGGAACTTTTGACTTAAAAGGGGTCATGGTAGACTCCGATTGCACTTGGTGATAATTACGCTTTAGAGATGATTTCCTCAGGAAGTTAAGACTCCGGAGGGGTCAAGGTAGGCACCTAGTGCACTTGGTGATAGTTACGCCTAGGAAATGACTTCCTCAGGAAGTTTTGACTCCGGAGGGGTCAGGGAAGGCACCAAGTGCACTTGGTGATAGTGTCGCTTTAAAAATGATTTCCTCAAGAAGTTTTGACTCCGAAGGGATCAAGAAAGGCACCTAGTGCACTTGGTGATAATTACGCCTAAGAGATGATTACCTCAGGAAGTTTAGACTCTTGAGGGGTCAGCAAAGGCTCCCAGTGCACTTGGTGCTAGTTAGGCCTTGAAGATGATTTCCTCAGGAACTTTTGACTTAAAAGGTGTCAGGGTAGACAACGAGTGCACTTGATGATAATTACGCTTTAGAGATGATTTCCTCAGGAAGTTTTGACCCCAGAGGGGTCATGGTAGGCACCAAGTGCACTTGGTGGTAGCTACGCGAAAAAAATGATTTCCTCAAGAAGTTTTTACTCCGGAGGGGTCAAGAAAGGCACCTAGTGCACTTGGTGATACTTACGCCTTAGAGATAATTTCCTCAGGAAGTTTTGACTCTGGAGGGGTCAGGAAAGGCAACTAGTGCACTTGGTGATGTTACGCCTTAGAGATAATTTCCTCTGGAAGTTTGGACTCTGGAGGGGTCAGGAAAGGCAACTAGTGCACTTGGTGATAGTTACGCTTTGGAAATGACTTCCTTAGGAAGTTTTGACTCCGGAGAAGTCAGGGAAGGCACCTAGTGCACTTGGTGATAGTTAGGCCTTGGAGATTATTTCCTCAGGAAGTTTTGACCCCAGAGGGGTCATGGTAGGCACCTAGTGCACTTGGTGGTAGCTACGCCAAAAAAATGATTTCCTCAAGAAGTTTTCACTCCGGAGGGGTCAAGAAAAGCACCTAGTGCACTTGGTGATACTTACGCCTTAGAGATAATTTCTTCAGGAAGTTTGGACTCTGGAGGGGTCAGGAAAGGCAACTAGTGCCCTTGGTGATAGTTACACCTTGGAAATGATTTCTTCAGGAAGTTTTGATTCCCGAGGGGTCAGAAAAGGCACCTCGTGCCCTTGGTGATAGTTATGCCTTGAAGATGATTTCCTCAGGAAGTTTTGACCCCAGAGGGGTCAGGTTAGGCACCCAGTGCACTTGATGATAGTTACGCCTTAAAAATGATTTCCTGAAGAAGTTTTGATTTCGGAGGGGTCAAGAAAGGCACCTTGGGCTGTTGGGGATAGTAACGGCATGGAGATGATTTCCTCAGGAAGTTTGGACTCCGAAGGGGTCAGCAAATGCACCTAGTGAACTTGGTGATACTTACGCCTTAGAGATTATTTCCTCAGGAAGTTTTGACTCTGGAGGGGTCAGGAAAGGCAACAAGTGCACTTGGTGATAGTTACGCTTTAGAAATGACTTCCTCAGGAACTTTCGACTCCGGAGGGGTCAGGGAAGGCACCTAGTGCCCTTGGTGATAGTTACGGCTTGGAAATGACTTCTTCAGGAAGTTTTGACTCCGGAGGGGTCAGGGAAGGCACCTAGTGCACTTAGTGATGGTTACGCTTTAAAAATGATTTCCTCAAGAAGTTTTGACTCCGAAGGGATCAAGAAAGGCACCTAGTGCACTTGGTGATAATTACGCCTAATAGATGATTACCTCAGGAAGTTTAGACTCCGGAGGGGTCAGCAAAGGCTCCCAGTGCACTTGGTGCTAGTAAGGCCTTGAAGATGATTTCCTCAGGAACTTTTGACTTAAAAGGGGTCATGGTAGACTCCGATTGCACTTGATGATAATTACGCTTTAGAAATGACTTCCTCAGGAAGTTTTGACTCCGGAGGAGTCAGGGAAGGCACCTAGTGCACTTGGTAATAGTTACGCCTTGGAAATGACTTCCTCAGGAAGTTTTAATTCCGGAGGGGTCAGGGAAGGCACCTAGTGCACTTGGTGATAGTAACGCTTTAAAAATGATTACCTCAAGAAGTTTTGACTCCGAAGGGATCAAGAAAGGCACCTAGTGCACTTGGTGATAATTACGCCTAAGAGATGATTTCCTCAGGAAGTTAAGACTCCGGAGGGGTCAGCAAAGGCTCCCAGTGCACTTGGTGCTAGTTAGGCCTTGAAGATGATTTCCTCAGGAACTTTTGACTTAAAAGGGGTCAGGGTAGACACCGAGTTCACTTGGTGATAATTACGCTTTAGAGATGATTTCCTCAGGAAATTTTGACCCCAGAGGGGTCAGGGTAGGCACCTAGTGCACTTGGTAGTAGCTACGCCTAAAAAATGATTTCTTCAAGAAGTTTTCACTCCGGAGGGGTCAAGAAAGGCCCCAAGTGAACTTGGTGATACTTACGCCTTAGAGATAATTTCCTCAGGAAGTTTTGACTCTGAGGGGTCAGGAAAGGCAACTAGTGCACTTGGTGATAATTACGCTTTAGAAATGACTTCCTCAGGAAGTTTTGACTTCGGAGGGGTCAGAAAAGGCACCTAGTGCACTTGGTGATAGTTATGCCTTGATGATGATTTCCTCAGGAAGTTTTGACCCCAGAGGGGTCAGGTTAGGCACCTAGTGCACTTGGTGCTAGTTAGGCCTTGAAGATGATTTCCTCAGGAACTTTTGATTTAAAAGGGGTCAGGGTAGACACCGAGTGCACTTGGTGATAATTACGCTTTAGAAATGGCTTCCTCAGGAAGTTTCGACTCCGGAGGGGTCAGGGAAGGCATCTAGTCTACTTGGTGATAGTTACGCCTTGAAAATGACTTCTTCAGGAAGTTTTGACTCTGGAGGGGTCAGGGAAGGCACCTAGTGCACTTGGTGATAAATACGCTTTAGAAATGACTTCCTCAGGAAGTTTCGACTCCGGAGGGGTCAGGGAAGGCACCTAGTGCACTTGGTGATAGTTACGCCTTGGAAATGACTTCTTCAGGAAGTTTTGACTCTGAAGGGGTCAGGGAAGGCACCTAGTGCACTTGTTGATAGTTACGCTTTAAAAATGATTTCCTCAAGAAGTTTTGACTTCGAAGGGATCAAGAAAGGCACCTAGTGCACTTGGTGATTATTACGCCTAAGAGATGATTACCTCAGGAAGTTTAGACTCCGGAGGGGTCAGCAAAGGCTCCCAGTGCACTTGGTGCTAGTTAGGCCTTGAAGATGATTTCCTCAGGAACTTTTGACTTAAAAGGTGTCAGGGTAAACACAGAGTGCACTTGATGATAATTACGCTTTAGAAATGACTTCTTCAAGAAGTTTTGACTCCGGAGGGGTCAGGGAAGGCACTTAGTGCACTACGTGATAGTTAGGCCTTGGAGATGATTTCCTCAGGAAGTTTTGACCCCAGAGGGGTCAGGGTCGGCACCTAGTGCACTTGGTGACAGTTGTGCCTTTGAGATGATTCCCTCAGGAGGTTTGGACTCCAGAGGGGTCAAGAAAGGCACCTAGTGCACTTGATGATACTTACGCCTTAGAGATAATTACCTCAGGAAGTTTGGACTCTGGAGGGGTCAGGAAAGGCAACTAGTGCACTTGGTGATAGTTATGCCTTGGAAATGATTTCTTCAGGAAGTTTTGATTCCGGAGGGGTCAGAAAAGGCACCTCGTGCCCTTGATGATAGTTATGCCTTGAAGATGATTTCCTCAGGAAGTTTTGACTCCGGAGGGGTCAGCAAAGGCACCTTGTGCACTTGGTGATAGTTACGCTTTGGAAATGATTTTTTTAGGAAGTTTTTATCCCGGAGGATTAAAGAAAGGTACCTAGTGCATTTAGTGATAGTTACGCCTTGGAGAGGATTTCCACAGGATGTTCTGACTCTGGAGGGGTCAGGGTAGGCACCTTGTGCTCTTGGTGATAGTTATGCCTTGAAAATGATTTTCCCAGGAAGTTTTGATTCCGGAGGGTTCAAGAAAGGCACTTAGTGCTTTTGGTGATAGTTACACCTTGGAGATGATTACTTCAGGAGGTTTTGACTGCGGAGGGGTCAGCAAAGGCTCCCATTCACTTGGTGAAAGTAAGGCCTTGGAGATGATTTATTCAGGTAGTTTTGACCTAATCGGGGTCAAGAAAGGCACCTTGTGAACCTGGTGATAGTTGTGCCTTGGAGATGATTTCCTTAAGAAGTTTGGACTCTGGAGGGGTCAGCAAAGGCACATCGTATACTTGGTAATAGTTACGGCTTGCAAATGATTTCCACAGGAAGCTTAGAAGCCGGAGGGGTCCGGAAAGGCACCTTGTGCATTTAGTGATAGTTACGCCTTCGAGAGGATTTCCACCAGAAGATTTGACTCTGGAGGGGTCAGGGTAGGCACCTAGAGCACTTGGTGATAGTTTTGCCTTGAAAATGATTTTCCCAGGAAGTTTTGATTCCGGAAGGTTCAAGAAAGGCACTTGGTGCTTTTGGTGATAGTTACACCTTGGAGATGATTACTTCAGGAAGTTTGACTCTGGAGGGGTCAGGAACGGCACCTCGTGCACTTGGTGATAGTTACGCCTTGAAAATGATTTTCCCAGGAAGTTTTGATTCTAGAGGGGTCAAGAAAGGCTTCTCGTGCAGTTGTTGATAGTTACTTCTTGGAAATGATTTCCTTAAGAAGTTTGGACTCTGGAGGAGTCAGCAAAGGCACATCGTGTACTTGGTAATAGTTACGGCTTGCAAATGATTTTCATTTCTAGAAGCCGGAGGGGTCCAGAAAGGCACCTAGTGCACTTGGTGATAGTAACGCCTTGGAGATGATTTCCTCAGGAAGTTTTGACTCTGGAGGGGTCAGGGTAGGAACCTAGTTCACGAGATGAAAGTTACGCCTTGGAAATAATTTTCAGGAAGTTTTTATTCCAGAGGGGTCAAGAAAGGCACCTAGTGCATTTAGTGATAGTTACGCCTTGGAGAGGATTTCCACAGGAAGTTTTGACTCTGGAGGGGTCAGGGTAGGCACCTTGAGCTCTTGTTGATAGTTACGCCTTTAAAATGATTTTCCCAGGAAGTTTTGATTCCGGAGAGGTCAAGAAAGGCACCTAGCACACTTGGTGATAGTTACGCCTTGGAGCTGATTACCTTAGGAAGTTTGACTCTGGAGGGGTCAGGAACGGCACCTCGTGAACTTGTTGATAGTTACGTCTTGGAAATGATTTCCTCGGGATGTTTTGACTCCGGAGGGGTCAGGGTGGACACCTGGTTGACTCGGTGATAGTTGCGCCCTGGAGATGACTTCCACAGGAAGTTTAGACTCTGAAGAAGTCAGGGTAGGCACCTAGTACACTTGGTGACAGTTACGCCTTGGAGTTGACCCCTCCGGAGTCAAAACTTTTCGGGGAAATCATCTCCAAAATGTTACTCACATTAAGCGCACTAGGTGCCTTTCCT
Organism: Encarsia formosa; assembly: GCA_038277355.1. Lineage (NCBI taxonomy): Eukaryota > Metazoa > Arthropoda > Insecta > Hymenoptera > Aphelinidae > Encarsia > Encarsia formosa. The sequence continues at coordinate 48,024,713 of CM076185.1, read as the reverse complement.
GACTCTTCCGGAGTCAAAACTTCCTGAGGAAATCATCTCCAAGGCGTACCTATCACCAAGTGCACTAGGTGCCTTTTCTGACTCTTCCGGAGTCAAAATTTCCTCAGGAAATCATCTACAAGACGTAACTATTACTCAGTGTACAAGTTGCCTTTCCTCAGCTCTCCGGCGTCAAAACTTCCTGAGGAAATTATCTCCAAGGCGTAACTATCGTTGGATGTTCCAGTTGCCCACTCCGACCCCTCCGGAGTCAAAACTTCCTGAGGAAGTCATCTCCAAGGCGTTATTATCACTAAGTACACTAGCGGCCTTTCCTGACCCTCCCGGAGTCAAAACTTCCTGGGGAAATCATCTCAAAGGCGTAACTATCAGTAAGTGAACCAGGTGTTTACCCTGACCATAAAACTGAAGGTCCATTAATTCATTTTTAATTTATTTGTTCAAATTAATTTGTTTCATTGCTCCTTTGCTTCTGCTCAGGTGCTGTCTGTGCAGCTGCTTAAGAGCTCCTCGCAGGCGCACAGGCGCACAGGATTCTGTGCATTTATCTCTGTGCCTGCCCTTAGTTCATAACAGTAGAAACATTTTTTTTAGTAAAACAAAAATATAAAAATTTAAAAAAAACTAAATTGATCTTATCTTTTAGGTCCTGTTACATACGCACACTTGATGTCGTCGTAGGAGAAATATCAAAAACTATTTTTTCCTTTCAACTTACTGTTTTCAGTCAAGATAATGGGAAATTCAATTCTGCTGAGCTTACATAGTAAATGATAAAGTTAATTTAGTGATTTCATCAACGTTTTGCTCTCAGAGTTTTATAAAAATGTGGAAGAAATTTGAAAAATTAGAAAGTTTTTTTTTTGATCAACAGAATATGTTAACTTACATCATAGAATTCAATATTTTAAAAAATAGTTTGAAAGAATCAACGAAATACAATGAATTGTTCATTGTTAAGATAATTGAAAAAACTGACCTCAAATGCACCTCCGATGTTAATGATATATGTATGCTTCAAAAACTTATCTCTCGACGTCAATTAAAAGAAATTTGTTATTTCATTCACGGAAAGAAAATATTTGATTCAATGTCTGAAAACGAAAAAAGTAATTTTTTTTCAATAATATTTGAGCAATTGAAAAAAAAAAAAGAGGCTCCAAATGAAGCATTTTATCTTAGTTTGAATGAGTCTTATAAAGAAGAGTTTATAGCTGATAGTTTTTCAAGTAACCCATCTAAAATTAAAAAATCAGTAAACACAGATTTAAAAACTATAGAAGATGATAAAAATTTTAAAAAAAACGACAAAAATAATGTAAAATCACTTGACATTCAGGTAACTAAAAAAAACAACAAAATTCATGCGAACAAAAATGAACTTTTCTTTTCTCGCACCGATAAAAGTATAAGTGTAGTTATCTTAGAGAAAAAAAAAAAAAAAAAAAATCTTCATCAAGAAGAAATTTTTAGTGCTTCTGATTATAAAACATATCGAGGAGATAATCCTTGCATTAATGAATACGATTTAGCTCAATTATTTGGAATGAGTTCGATCAATTTTTTTTATGATCGTATGGGTGAGTCAAAAAAAATATTAAACACCTCCAGGAGGGAAGATTTTCTAAATTTATCCAATTCATTTTTATCAAAACGTAAAAATTCTTTTAAAAGGCAAGAACAAGCAAGTGAACAAGATATGTTTATAAAAGACAAAACATCTACAACTCTTAATTTTGGTGGTAACAGTATGATTGAACATAATTACATTAAAAATGTTCCAATAAGTTTATTGCAACATGCTGACTCAAAAATAGATTTTATTTTAAAGAAACCATTTGATTTATTATCATCTGATATCTGCTCAATGAGTTTCAATGAATCCAAAACTTTAGAACTTATAATGTTACAAAACGGTGGTCGGAAATTCAGTGAAATAAGAAGACTCTCAACGAAGGCTTGCTATAGATCACTGAAATTTTCAAAAAATTCTTTCAAGCATGAGACTATTTTGTCTCATTGTTCAGTTTTGCAGCTTAATAAAAAAAAAAATTTAATAAACAAAAAAATCTTTAATACATTTAACAATACTTTTTATAAAAAAAAACTGTTAAAAAGGCAGCTCGAAAAACTCTTTCAGCAAACTATAACCAATCAAACAAGTTTTGATGGATACAGATTTTCAAAAATAAGATTTCAGTTGGATAAGTTACTAATGAAAAAAAAGTTATTGCTTTTAATGAATCATTTATATGAAGATTTTGAAGCAGTCCATTCTCTAAACAGTTTTAAACCAAATGAAATTCCTTCAAATCATTTTGAAGGCAGCACCGTCCTAAATATAGAACATGACTTAAAAAAAAGTTCAAGTATTGATAAAAAATCTATGATACGTCAAAATGATGTTAAATGCAATTTACGATTGCATACTAAGCGTGAGAAAAATTTTTTACAAAAAAATATTCAAGGCAAGATTTCAAGCCTTAATTTACACAAGATAAAATTCAGTGATGCAACAATAAAGAAAAAAAAAATAGTAAAACATAAAATGATTTTGAAAAAAAAAGTTCTTTCTTCTTCTTCGGATGAGTTAAAAATTTTAACGTTGGAAAAATATAAAAAATATGCAAAACACTCATATTTAAAATGTAAAATTTTTAGAACAAAGAAAAAAAAAAAAGAAATTATTCAATCTTTTTGTAAAAAGAATTCTTTAACGAAATTGAGTACAAATTTTAAGGTCATTTCTGATATTTCTTTAAGTTTTGAAGAAGACGAAGGAAAAAAAATGTTTCAAAAACAATTAAGTCTAAAAAAAAAAAAAGAAGGTATCGATGAAAAAAAATTGCATGATATAAATAAATCTCTTCGACGCAGACTTGATACCAATGAATCAAAAATAAAAACTTTCGATTCAATAAAAGAAGAAAAATCATCAACAAAACAAACGTTGGCTCAAGATTTACACAAAAATTCCAATAAATTGGATAAAATTTCAATTCTGACTTCTTATAATAAATCTAATGACAATTTTGACGTACATGAGAATACAAGTTATAATCAAGAAAATAATCATGATAATACAATTGATACAAGTGTGGTTCAGTATCATACTTCAAAACTTTTACCTCTGCCATTAACTGACTTTAAAGATAAAACTGAGTCTTGCAAAGCCGATCTTGCGAATATAGAGAACTGTCGTAGAGGTCATTTATTTAAGAGCAACAATCTAATAACAAATTTAAGAGTATCATCTCAACGCCAAAGTACAGAAGATTTCATTGATTCTGATGATGAGTGGTATAATTATGAATTACAAAAGCTTGAAAATTTAGAAAGAGATACAGTAATATTTCAAAAGCATGAACAACCTCAAGAAATATTTGAAATATTAAAAACATGTGACCCTGATAATGATTTTAGAAAAAAAATGTCTTTTGTTCTTGATGAACTAAAAATTGTATCAATGAAAAAAAAGAAAACGGATTCTTTTTTAATTGAAGATCTAATATCTGTTGATACGTTAGCCTCTAATAATAAATACCCAAGTACAGAGAATGAAAATTTATCAGTAAAAGCTGAGAACTTAGAAAATATTAGCTCAAACTGTCCCAGTCACATTCTAGAAAAAGCAAAACATGATTCTGAAGAGAACCTTTTAAGAGGTAATGAAAATAGTAAAAAAAGTGAACAAAATTTTATTTATTCAGATGAAAATTTTCGTGCGGATAAAATACAACACAATGACCAAAGTTTAGTTAGCTCCAACTCTAAATGGAAATTATTAAGAGCTTTGAAAGAGCGAAGAGCTGGAGAAAGATTAAAAGAAGAAACGAATACTCCAGAAATTTTTCTTAATGCTGTAAGTTTGATAACTTAGTAGTTTAAAAACTAAAATTTTAATTTTTACTTTCGTTAAAATCTAATTAATTTTTTTGAGTACTTATTTTATACAAGGCTCTTGTAATTTCAAATTGTTCAACGCTTTCAGAACTTTTTCTCCAAATCACCTGAAATTTTTTTTCGAGAATTCGTATCATATTTATGGGTAGGGGAACAGGGGGTATTGTAGGCCGGGTGGGTAAGCTTAGCCTTTTAGTTTTCAAACCTTAAATTATTAAGCTATGCAAAATTTTTTTGAAAATTCTTAGAAGAGGAGTTTTTATAGTTCTGCAATTTGAAAAGTGGACTCGGGAATACAACCCTCGCAGGCCCGTTGTCCTCGATGCCAGCGACTATAATCTACCGTCGCAGTTGGCTCCTTGCCGACTGACTTCCTGAAATAGGGATGAATACCGTCCGCGTCTATAAATCCCTACACGATTTAATAAAACGGGGTGGGCGCGACAGCTCGTTATTTCGGCAGTGGGCGCGAGCTAATAGGAACGAGCGCAGGAACACCGGATGAAAAATAAATAAAAGTAAGTTGAATTCAATCTTAATTTAATGATATTCAACCTAAAACTAATACAAATTTAATTAATATCGTGGTGTAGAAAAATAAGCTATCACTCCAACGACGGAGTATTAAAGAAACCGACAACAAAGAAGTCGGTGCCCTTTAAATCGGGCATCGCACGCATACACACTCAGCTGCTATCGGCAATCCGCGCCCGTGAGAAAAACAAAGTATATTTTATAATTGATTACTATCACTCATACTCACACATGCTCGCAATTATTGTCGCTTAACAAATTGTGACTCACGAGAAAGCCGCAGGTGCACCTGTAATAAGCCGACAGGCTGAATCTCTAGCCTCCAAGCTAGACGCCAAAATGTAGGCTGCTGTGCCTTGCTGCCGGCGTACGGTACAGTGTCGTCGCCTCGTCGTCGAAGAATACCAAGCTGTCCGGGGATGACAATCCTGTTGATGACTTGGTTTGACTTCGACAGTATCACCCGAGCACACGCGACACATCAAAACCGATCTCTCACTCGTAATTTTAATAATTTAATGTGCGTTCGAATCGTTAACGATGCGTATTTGAACACGCACGGCGATTGGAATGACTTCAGTCCTCCTTCTACCCGGCCCGATATTCTACCGCTTCCCGCGCGTTCCATTCCCACTCGTGCTGCATTCTAACGGTTGCGCGGCAAACATGAAATTAATTCAGCGTCGTCACGATTAATTAACTTAACCGTTACACCCCCCTTCCAGAGGTGTCGTATCCGAAAAATACGTCACTTCGATACACCACGAACGTGGCCTATCTGAGTTTAGGGAAACGTAGGTTAGGGTTGGGTTTGAGGAAAGAAAACACACCATCTGCATGTGGCCACTTTATTATCTTACAATCGTGGACGAACCACTTGTCCACGTAGGTAGGCTTACTAGCCAAGGCGTTTGGCTGGTTTTTCTTCAGGCTGACTACTCGCCTTGCCACCAGGTGACGTTAACCGCCACGCCAGTGCTGTGCCCTGTTTGGGCAAAAGTTAGGGTCTTCCACCGCTGGATATCTACAAGCTGGACACTAACGCTGATCCTCCACCTTCTTCCGCCTCTCCAGCTTAACCGCCTCCTTTCTGGCGTTCATCTCAAGGAAAAGCAGCTTGCTTGACGCTAACTGCCAATCCTTCTTGGCCTGCTTTCATTCGTTCGTGATGCGGGCCTGTCTGGCTCTTGCCTCCTCTTCCAACGTTGACGGACTACGTCTAGGTCAGATAGTCGATCGGCGGCCTGACGACGCCACTCTACCATATCTGAAGGCATGGTTCCAGGCCACTCCTCACACATCTGTTGCAGTTGGCTGAAGAGGTCACGTTCCCAAACTTCTTGCTCCCTGGAATTTTGTCGGCACTCCTTCAACTCCGATGCCAGCATGCCCCAATCGTCGGGTGTTGGCCAGGGGTTTGCTGCCGTCTGAGTGCCGCCAGGCTCATTTGTGGCCGTTACGGCTTGTGGTGCTGCAGGCTCGTCTACCCCAACCATATCTGACGTTGTAGCTAACGTTTGGGTGCCGCTAGGCTCGCTAGGAGCCACTACGGCTTGGGGCGTTGCATGTCCCTCTGATTCGGTCGTGTCCGGAGCTGGCACTCAACCGAGCCTAACCTCTTCTTCCATCATCCTTGCCAACTCTTCCCTGTTGAAGAACTCTGCCATCGCCTGAAACAAACGAAGGGAGGAATAAGGATAAAAATAGGATAGACGGATTAGGCTTTGCGTTGTGCCCGAGTTTTCCGCGGCGACGGTGTTTCCGCGTTGTCGACGCAAATTTTCTTAGTCAACCCTGACCATTAGACTCAGGGTTATTAGTCGGCGAGTTTTTATGTTCGACGCCGAGTTCTACCAGACGGTCGTTGATTTTGTGATTCTTAAACTCTGACCCTTGATCCGGTAGGAACATTTCCGGCTGGCCCCACCGTAGGATTACGTTTTGCCAGATGTGGCTCCATATGGCTTCACCATCAGCCCGTTTTAACGGCGCCACTTCTTCCCAACGTGTGAACAGATCCGTTTAAACTAAGACATACTTGTGTCCGTTGTCGCTACGAGTACATGGACCCAGTATGTCGCCTGATACCACCTGCCATTGTCTTACGATTGGTCGCTTTCCCATCAGACCCCCCGGCAAATGCTGCTCAACTTTTTGCATTTGGCATATCTGGCATGATTTCACATAAGCCTCTTAAGTCACATAAGCCTTTATACATACCAGGCCAAAAATACTCTTGGGCAACCCTCTTCAAAGTTTTGTCTCGGCCCAAGTGTCCTGCAAGGGGTGCATCGTGTTTCTCTTTGAGGATATCGCCTCTCAAAAACACAGGCGCCACCAGTTTCCAAGCGGACTCGTCACCGACTGTTTCTTCAATCAAGTTGTCAGACTTGTAAAAATAAAGCTTGCCACCCATGACCTTCCACCTAAGGAACTTGCCTGGATTTCTTCGCACAGCTTTCATCTTATTGACATACCAGTTGTCCAGCTCTCCGTCAGGATAGCCTACGGCTGCAACAGTCGTCTCGTCCTCCTCATACAACAATTAGACACCGATTAATAAATTCACCTCAAATGTTAAACTTTATAATTAAATGCCAGTGTTAGTTATTTGAAGCCCAGTGATTTCCTGCCTTCTCCTCGTCCCTTTTCACTCGCGTTAATTTCTATTCCCAAACACATTAACTGTCACGAATTACGGGAATTTTACAAAGTGGAAAATAAAATAAATCAAAACAATAACAAACTGATTAAGGAAAATTCCACTTTGTAACTACAGTGTTATATAGCACACATACACACCCGCGTTAACTTTGTTTTTCTCTAAACATCGAGATCGGCCTTGATCCGATCAGCTACGGTACATCGCTACCACGCTCGTCTTCACACACCTGTACACACTATTGAGTGCCGTAACGTATGCACTTAAATTTAAAAACCCACCACGTTGTTGGGCACCATGTTATAGTGCTGCAATTTGAAAAGGGGACTCGGGAATACAACCCTCGCAGGCCCATCGTCCTCGATGCCAGTGACTATAATCTACCGTTGCAGTCATCTCCTTGCCGACAGACTTCCTGAAATAAGGATAAATACCGTCCGCGTTTATAAATCCTTACACGATTTAATAAAACGGGGTGGGCGCAACAGCTCGTTATTTCGGTAGTGGGTGCGAGCTTATAAGAACGAGTGCGGGAACACCAGATGATAAATAAATAAAAGTTAGTTGAATTCAATCTTAATTTAATAATATTCAACCTAAAACTAATACAAATTTAATTAATATCGCGGTGTAGAAAAATAAGCTATCACTTCAACGGCGGAGTATTAAAGAAACCGACAACAAAGAAATCGGTGCCCTTTAAATCGGGCGGCGCACGCATACACACTTAGCCGCTATCGGCAATCCGCGCCCACGAGAAAAACAAAGTATATTTTATAATTGATTACAATCACTCATACTCATACACGCTCGCAATTATTGTCGCTTAACAAATTATGACTCACGAGAACGCCGCAGATGCACCTGTGATAAGCCGTCAGGCTGAATCTCTAGCCTCCAAGCTAGACGCCAAAATGTAGGCTGCTGTGCCTTGCTGCCGGCGTATGGTCCAGTGTCGTCGCCTTGTCGTCGAAGAATACCAAGCTGTCCGGGGATGACAATCCTGTTGATGACTTGGTTAGGCTTCGACAGTATCACCCGTGCATACGCGACACAACAAAACCAATCTCTCAATCGTAATTTTAATAATTTAATGTGCATTCGAATCGTTAACGATGCGTATTTGAACACGCGCGGCGATTGGTATGACTTCAGTCCTCCTTCTACCCGGCCCGATATTCTACCGCTTCCCGCGCGTTCCATTCCCACTCGTGCTGCATTCTAACGGTCACGCGGCAAACATGAAATTAATTCAGCGTCGTCGCGGTTAATTAACTCGACCGTTACAGAGTACAGTTTTTCCCTAAATAGTTTTTAAACCAAAAAAACTCGTCTTAATTGACTAAACGAAGTTTTAAATTTAGGGTCGAAAAAAATCACTGACACTGACTTTTCAAAGATTGGGTGTAAAAAGTATAAGTCTTTAATGACTTTAAAATTTATTATATCGTAAAGTTAGATCCTTAAAATTTTTATTTATTATTAAAAAACTACGCTGCGATGCTTTATTGATAATTAATTCAAGTTCAAAAGGAGGTTCTCAAATGGGGCGTCAGGAGCTTGAGGTCGGGGGCAGCAGTGTCTTTAGAAATCATGAAAATCGATTTTTCAACAGTTGATTGAAATTAATAACCCCAAAAAAATTCTGCTTTACCGACAGTGATGAAATTTTAATTTTTTTTTCACGTCAAACACGAAGCCACTGGTGCCTCACATTCAAGCAAATTCTTTTATCTCACCTGAAATTCACTCGCATCATTGAAGAAGTAAAGCGTCGGGAACGTAATTCTTTCCATGGACCCCGAGTTCCGCTTGTTTTTTTTATAGCTCTATATAAAAATTTAAGCAAATTGGATCAAATAGTAAATTTTGTGAAAACTGATGTATCATTTTTTTTTCGAGTGGGTATTCTTATTTTTCAAACCAGTAAAGCTATTGATTTGAAGTGATGGTTGTAGCTTTGTTCTTTTAAATAAATGTAGAAATAAATATAGCCTTATTTTAAATAAATTTAAAAATTTAAGCAAATAAGATCAAATAGTAAAATTTGTATACCTGTATTTAAGGTAGCCGAGGCACGGATGCGTATATACAGGTATAGCAACTGCTGCGGCGTCGCTGTGTAAGTACATCGATGCAAAGTTTCTGTGATCGCCTTTAGTGAGGGCAGCAGCGGAGTACGAGGCGATGGGCGTGGGAGTGCGCTTGCCCTCACACGGGTGTACTGTAGTTTTCATTATAAGCAATCACCGAAAGTTACGGTTTTTTCGTCCCGATATTAATCTCCTCTTCAGTGGGACGAAATGTAAGTGTGATGAAAAGGTTGTACATAACTGAAAAAATCTTGATCTAGAAAAGTTGATCTATTCAAAGTTTTTATTAAAAAGTTATAATGAATTAAAAAATCTTACTCTTTAAGTACCATTTTTCGTACTAAAAAAAAATAAATATATCTGGAAAATGAGAAAATTACTGAAAGTTGCAGTTAGTACACGCATTAATGTGGGAAACACGCGTTGCATACAGTATGAAATAAGGAAAATTTTTGTATAATAAAAAACTTATGAATGAATTTTGAAGCCCTTTTATGATCTTCTTAGCAAAAATTAAATACATAGTGATTTTTAGGACTAAATTTCCTATCCTACTATGTTATATAGGAGTGAGGTGAGCAAAGTTGAGCAAAAAATGAGGAGCAGCCAAAATCAAAACAAGTAAAAATTAGGTTTCTCGTTCATTTTAAGCTATTATCAGGACGAAAAACCTTATTTTTACTTATGTTTTGATTTTGGCTGCTCCTTGGCTGCTCCTTGGCTGCTCCTGGCTGCTCATCTTGATCATTTTTTCAGGTACCTAAGGAGAAGCCATTTGAGTACTAAATTAAAAAAAAAATTTTTAAACTTTTCCAATTTTAGTATTAATTTTTGTTTTTATTTTTGTTTTACAGTACATAGATCGATTTTATTTTTTCAAACAATTATTTTGATGTGTTTTTCAATCTTCTTCTTAATAAAAATGTATAATACAGTAATTGCAGACAAAAACTAAAATTTTATTATGAATTATTTTTAGATGTTCTTCTAATTCATGGTTACTCAAAAAATCTTCACTACAGTGATAGAAAAAAAAAAAACATACAGTTACAATACCTTTTCCGCATTTGAAGTATTCCAAATTGAATATCTGAAATAATATAGATTTTATTTATTTTTTAATTCACTTTATTAAACTTTTACATTTCTATAAACTTTTTAATTTGTATTTCAATTAATTATGTCGAACTCATTTTTTTAAAACTTGCTACTAATTCATCATTTTTCTTCTTCTTTATTGTTTTCAAAAAGTTATTTAGTTTACTTAAAATTTTTTTTTTTTTTTTTCTTCAGATGAATTTTGTTTAAAAGTATCAACTAAGTAATTTAAATATTTCTCCTCATAATTTAAGTAACCTTAAACATGGAAAAGTTAAATTTTAAATAATTAATGGAAAAAAATGAAAAGAAAAATTACAAGATATGCATTTAATTTCAATTTTTCTTCATCAAACTTTTTGGACATTATCAAAATTAATTGTTTAATAAAAACTGCAAAAAAGTATCTTTAAGAATATAACAGTTCTAACGTAATATTCATGAAATTTAAAAAATTGCAAGAATACTAAATCCAGAAAAGGAACATAACTGATGAGGAGTTTTAATTTTTCCAAAGAAAAATTTAAGCCTTTTAATTTCCAAATATATCAAAGTTTTCTTAAGCCGAATGTAAATAACTTTTTTAAATGAAATTAAATAATTAATTCATCTAGAATAATATTTCAATTTGTAACAGCTAGCGCGTTGATTAAATTCGAATTCGGCGCTAACTGTTATGGAACGCAGATGCGGATCGGTAAGTCAGGTGATGACGAGATCTACCGATCAGCATTACTCTAATTTCGGCACTTGGCGCGATCACACGTGTGTCAGAGAGCGAATATACTTATTTACTTTTTTGTGATGTTAGATAACTTTATTGAGGTTGTGTTAGATAAAGTTATCAGTGAGAAGTTGTGTAGATTTTCCTGTGATCCAGTTGTCATTGGATCGGAGCGGGGAAGGCAAACATCTCACGGAAAGTCAGCGTGCGGCCTTGGAAGGCATTGTCGTCTTGTGTGAAGCCATTCGGGCTAATAGTAATTATCATTATTATTGTTTAATCAAGCGAAGGTGCACCTGCTAGAAAAGTAAGTCCACGTAGCGGTTAAACATTGTATGTTTGCTTGTGTGATGATTAGAGTCAGAGTGTGTGCGAAGTACAGGAAGTACTTAGATTTTTGTATCGGAGTTAGCCCAAGCCTTTGTTCTTTTGGCGCGCTGCAGCAAGCAGACGTGCGCGAGTGTGTGTGTGTGTCGGTGTGTTGATAGCGACCACAACACAGACGACGAACTTTATTTTTGTAGAATCAATTTTCGTCGACTTAAGATTTAGAGTCATTCGGGTTGGATTGTTTGTAAACAATCAGAACTAATTTGGAATATTATATAAATTTTTGATTCATTTATTTTTATTGTTAATTAAAATTATTAAAATTTACCTTTTATCATTAATTTAATTAACCCGTGTTCCTGCGATCGGTCCACGTAAACTCACGCCACTACCGACGAAGGAGAGCAGCCGCGCCGCGTAATAAAAACATTAGTTCGCGTACGCGTCTTCCCCCCTCTTTTCAGGTATTGAAGAAAAATCGACGGATTGTCGTGTGCACAGAAAGTGCATTTTGTCATCAGGCCGGAGGAGTGCGGACGACGATCGCCGCGGGTTCTCGTGTTCAATCACGATCCTCCGAGGAATTAAATTCCTTAATTCAAGCCCTGTGACAAATTATTATTTAAAAAAGTAATTTAAATTTTTACTTACTGTAATTCAAATGTATTTCGAATGAACTCTTCAACCTTTCTTCTCACTTTTCGTTTCACTTTAAATTTCAGTAGAGATAAAATTAATAAATTTTAAAAGAAACTACTTTTCAAATTTAAAAAATATTTTTAAAAAATTTAACAAATTTAAAAAATATGATTCAACCCAAAATTTTAAAATTTTAAAATTCAACTGGTGGTTGTTATGACAGATTGTAAACAAGCAACTGATGTTTGTTATGAAATTTGGTTAAAATTATTTTCTCAAATTCGAATGAACTAAAAAATCATTTTTGAAATTTTATTTCGATTTATTAAATTAAATCAAAATTTTTGTATGAAAATTGGAATTTAATCAATTTTTATAACATTATTATTTTTTTAGCATAGAAAAAATATTTTTAGAAAAACTTCAGAAAGATTTTTTTTTTAAGAGAAGTTAAATTTTTAATTAGCAACTTATTAAAGCAAGGCAGGGTGTCGACGAGCACAGCGAGTAGGGGGTGCCCCCTACTACCTTATATTCCAACAATTGTGTTTTGTATTAGTAATTGTTTTCCCTGTTAAAAAGTAGTATGACATGAGGAAATGAGAGAAAGTACGCCATTACATAATTTGAGTTTACATAGTTATAAGAAACATATTTACTGAAAAAATGCTGCTGTTGAATGAAGAAATAAAATATGAAGCTAAATGGAGTATTTCAATAAGCCAAATTATAATTTTCGTATAAAAAATAATGATTTTTAAGGTTATTACATCATTACATTAAATTTGTAAACTTATTTCCAATCGGTTTTTTTGATGTCTTTTGAAATCATGTAAGACATACTATTTTTCATCCTATTTAACACATAAAACTTCAATCTGAAAAAAAATTTTAACCAGGGGACAAAATGTAGAAAATTTTTTGAGAGTGACCCATAAATGAAAACAACATTTACGTTTTAATATTACTCTGAAAGAAAAGTCACATTTTTGGCCATATTTCTCGCATATGTACAAAAATTTTGTTTATTAACAAACGAGTGCAGGCGCGACCGTATACACTGTGTTTGATATCGCTCTCTAGTACTTCTCAAAATCAATAGTTTTTAACGTTAAATTAATTGTGTAAACGAATTTGATCAGTGCATTAAAGTGTTCACGTGCCAATGCTTGCAACTTAATTTACGTAAGTACAAAATACGCACCTTCGAACCTTTCTAAACCTACTTAACCTCAAAATGGCCAGCCACGGGCGTGGGAGAGGTGGCAACAACAACACAGAACCGATTACATATCAACCAACGAGCACTTTGTAGCTCCACAGCTCAAAGGCAAAACGATTATGAAAATATCCAGGATTCTCAAACTTACTGCTTCAAATGTCCTCGTGGTCGCGCTCCCATAAGCCAAAAATCAATCCTTGAAGCCACTTACTGTATCAGTTGTGGAGCAGCTTACTATCCTGGCTGCATCAAAAGATGCCTCATTAACAAAGACGGCTCTGTTGTTGATTGTTGTGGATATCAACAGAAATTACTGCAGGATCACAGTCAGGATCTAGATCAAAACCTTTATGAAACTCAAAACTTTACTCAAGATGATGAGCAAACCTACTCTCCTAACCTCTCTTTCTCCCTAAACGAACCCGATATAACTAATAACCAGCTTCTAGAAATCCTAACAAAGAAATTGGATAATATTTCTCTTACTCTAGGGAAATTTGACCAAAGAATTAATAAAAACTCCAATGAAATCAGTACACTAAAAAATTCTATTTACAGATCCAAAACAAACTCAACGAACGGCCAAACACTAAACCAAACGACATCATCTCCTCTGTCCTATCTGAGCAGTATCTGTCCCATCTGCTACAATGTACCTGAATTCAACTTTGACACGCCAGAAGATAAAAACCTAAAAGCATTTTTCACAGCGCTGACTGATGACAACAAAAAAACAATTTCTGATCTTCTGAAGCTGTTGGATCAAACAGTTGAACTTCCAGTCTACAGTAAACGGTTAGGCAAGTATCAAGCTGATAAAACTCGTCCTTTACTCCTCTCATTTGAAAACCCAAACTCCATAAAAACTATTTTCAATAACTTAAATAAGCTTCAAGCCTCTTCCACTTACAAATCCGTGATCATCAAACGGGATCTTACTTTCTCTCAAAGGAAAATTTTCAAAAAGCTTAAAACCAAATGTTACAATCTAAACGCGAGCAACCCAAACCAAAGCTTTACATGGGTCGTTTCTCACTCAAACTCAAACCCTATGATTACTAAACACCCAAAAAACAAATCTCTCAAAAAAAAAACAAAAAAATTTAATTATCTATTATGAAAATACCAGGAGTCTAAGAAATAAATTGGATCAGCTCTCTCATAATATTCACTCAATGATTCCCAAACCTGACATCATCATCATCATCACAGAAACATGGTTATTTGAAGAATTTCCTAGCAGCTTACTACAACTTAAAGGCTATAACATTTTTAGACAGGATAGAAACCCTACAACTAGCAATGACCTCCGTGGTGGAGGCGTCTTAATCGCTACAAAAGCATCACTCAAAGCCATTTCTTGCTCTATAATTCATTCTACTGTGGAGCACATTTTCATCCAAATTACTATAAACCACAAAAAACTCATATTTGGATCCACATATATCTCACAAAAAGCTTAAAATATTAACACTAACCTCGAACACTCGGCTGTCATAGAAGATCTTAAAAACAAGTACCCAGATTACCATTTATGCATTTTAGGTGATTACAACCTACCTTACCTTGAGTGGACTAACTCAAATTCATTAAATTTCAGTACTCAACCAAACTTTAAACAAGCTCTACTCCAACCTGCTCAAATACTTCTAGATACTTTTTCTCTTTATAACCTAAAACAAATTCACCCAATCAACCCTGATACTGGCTACACCCTCGACCTCTTCTTTTCTTCTCTAGATTTTGAAAGCTCTAAAGCTGCTGAACCTCTTGTCAATATCGACCCAAACCACCCACCTTATCTTTTCACCCTGGATCTCTCAACAAACTACACCACAAAAAACCAAACCCTCTATTCTTACAACTTCAAAGCCGCAGACTACGTTTCTATCAATAACCTCATTTCTAATCTTCTACCCACCACTTATAATACTGATGACATAAATGAATCCTGCAACATATTTTACTCTAAAATTCTATCGTTCATTGACATTCACGTCCCAAAAGTCCCCATTTACTATAGCAACTTTCCAAGATGGTACACAAACGAGCTTAAACATCTCATTATTTTGAAAAAATCAACTCATAAGAGATGTAAAATTACAAATGACTCCAACATATATATTGAATTCAAACGCCTCAGAGCTATTTGTCTTAGAACTTCAAAATCATGCAAAAACTCATACGATACCCTGGTTGAATCTCATATCACTAGTAATCCTAAATCTTTTTGGAATTACTTCAACTCTCTGAGCAAACCTGAAAACATACCCTCTGCTATGACCTATAAAAACCAAACATCAAATAATGATAAGGATTCAGCAGACCTCTTCAGCGTTTTCTTTAAATCAGTTTACCAACCCCAAAACTCTGCCCCCACCACCTATAATTATCCACCAAGCCCATCTACTTGGTACATCCAATATAGCGATATTCTCTCTGCCATCAAGGACTGCAAACCAAACTTTAATGATAGGATTGACGGTATACCAGCTAGTCTCTTAAAAAATTGCCCAGACATTATCTCCCATCTAAACATACTTTACAACCACTCCCTATCACAATGAACACTACCAGAAAAATGGAAAAATTCCATCATCATACCTGTACACAAGCAAGGTGCAAAGAATGATGTCTCAAACTATCGACCTATTGCCCAGATTCCACCTATAGCAAAAATCTTAGACAATATTATCACCTTAAAATTAAATGCCCTCGTTTTACCATCCATTATTAAAAACCAACACGGATTTGTCCCAAGAAAATACGTGTTGTTGAATCTGCTCTTCTTTAATGACTACATCTCAAACGCATTAAACAAAAACCACCAGGCTGATACAACGTTCATGGACTATACTAAAGCTTTCGACTCGATAGACAATTTAATCTTGATTGAAAAACTTAAAAAAACTAAATCTTGATAAATCCATAACTGATTGGATCATATCCTACATTTCTGGTCGAACTTATAAAGTACTATTGAACAACAACTTATCCAAAGCATACGAAGCTACGTCAGGTATTCCCCAAGGTAGTCTCTTAGGCCCTCTCTTGATCATAATTTTTAGAAACGATATAACCTCAACCCTTCATAATTGTACTATCTTAATATTCGCTGATGATGTCAAGATATTGAAATCTTTATCTGACTGTTCCCTTCTCCAGCAAGATCTACTCTCTCTAAATGAATGGGCAACTCAAAATCACCTACCCTTCAACCTGAATAAATGTAATATCATGTCTTTTCATACTGACAACTCTTACGTACACAACAATTACAAATTAAATAATACCATAATCGCTAGAACATCAAAAATTCGCGACCTTGGTATTATCTACAACGATCGATTTAACTTTGATCATCACATTCAAACTGCAGTCGCAAAATCCATGAGAAAACTTGGTATCTTAAAATACACATCCAAATTCTTTAAAAACCCCAATACTCTTGTCAGAATCTACAAATCAATTATCCTCCCAAACCTACTTTTTGGATCAAGCATCTGGTTACCTCATTACCAAAACCGAATGCATAGACTTGAAAAAGTCCAACACAACTTCCTTTGGTTCGTCTCTTTCAAAACAAACGCGTCAATGGACAGATATTCGCACGACTACACAAGCATTGCCAGAAAATTCAACACTCCATCCATAAAGTCTCTACATAAATATAATGATATTATCTTCGTTCATAAATGCATTCACCATAACTATTTGCTGGATGTAAGCTCGATATTCAAACTCAAACCTCAACATTACTCAACAAAACGTCAATTAATACTCGAAGAATCAAATTGCTCAACTAACGAAATTAAATACTCATCCACCTTTAGGCTACGTCAATCATGGGACTACTTAAACAACGACTCAAGACAAATAAACGATCTTAATTTATTTTCAAGACACATAAAGCAAGAACTCTTTACTTTTGATTAAAATGTTATATATTAACTATTGAAAACTTTATTATATCTTACTATATTATATAGTTGTTTTTCCTCTCTCACGCCCCCCCCCACGCCGCCCACAGGCCTCTCAAAAAAGTGCTTAACTAACCGTAAAAGTGTACCGAAATATGCTTATTTCTATGAGTTTTGAATTGTCCTATAATTTTCCAATCACGCCCCCCGCCCGCCCTTCCCACGCCCCCCCGCCCTTTTTTTTCCCCGCCCCCCATTTTTAATGTTTTGTTACAAGTTTTGTATATTTTCTTAATTTATTAATTCTTTTTTAATGGTATGATTAAACTATATAAAATTTTAAAATTTGAATTCATTAATTTTAAAAAATTTCATTATAAGATTAATTAGAAAAATCCAAGTTTTTAATGTAAAAAAAATGAAAAAAAGATTTTATTTTCAGGAAAATTAAATTTATAATGGAGTAATTTTTTCTTTTTAATAAATTGTAAAATTTTATTTAAAAAATTCTTGTTAAACTTTAAATCCTTTTATTTATTTATTTTTTATTTTTTTTATTTTGTAATTATCATCCAAATATATTCACGTATGTATTCATGTATGTACTCGTGCGCGTACGCGGAGGAGTACATACGAACCCAAAAAGAATGTCAGCATTTTATTCGTGATGTGATTGGTTGAAGAACAAAATTTAAAATTTGAATTTTTATTTTTAATTTTTATATTACAATTCAATTAAAACATCTAGAGAATAGATTTAATGAAAAAATAATTATGTAATCAAGTGTTCGAAATTATCCGATTATAATCATGAAAATAATAATTTTTAGTATACAAACTGAAACAAAACCAATGAATCTATAACCACAAAAGTTTAAATGAATATGAACTCTGAACGTACCGCAAAGGTAAAGGGTATATACACCACCCAATTTAACATCAGAAATTCAGCCAATGGACCAAGGAATTATCAGAGCTGTGAAAGCACGTTACAGATCGAAAATGTTAAGATTTTTAATTGCTATTGCTGAAAAAGATGGCTCAAGAGCAGAATTTCAAAAATCCATTACTGTTTTACACGCAATAAGATGGATGTATGCTTCTTTGAAAGAAGTTCAACAGTCAACTTTTGAGAAGTGTTTTCGTCGTGCTGACTTCCCTGTGTCATCTGAACAATCTCAGACCGTTGATGATGAAGCGCCTCTAGCAGAAGTTTTACAAATTCTTCCAAATTATTTTCTTTCAATCAATAAAATCGAACAGCGAGATGAAGGAAAGCTTGTTCATGAGCCGTTCCCGGTTACCATTGATGAAGCCGTTGAAGAAGTATTAAAATCTTTCCTCGAACCTCAAATGAATCATGATGAAGAAATTGACGAAGATGAGGAAGAGGATACAAATCAAACGATAAACAAATATTCATCTTACGATGAAGCTTTAAAGAGTGTTATCGATATCATTCGATTTTGAGAAAAAGTTGAAATTAATGTTGAACATTTATATGATTTATATATTGAGATTGAAGCAAAGTGGATTTCTTCAGCTTGTGCTGCTAAGCAAACGAAGATCACAGATTATTTCAATTAGAAAATTAAACTATAATACATTACTAAAAATTTGAAACTTTTTTTTTAGCCCACCCCTTCACTTTCCTTTGTACATTGGCCACCTGCATACATTGGCCACTTTTCCTTGGAACGGGAGGTGGTCAATGTACACAGGTTCTACTGTATAACTTATTGTCGATTAATTTAAATGAAGCTTCAACAAAACTTGTTTAGATAATATAATACAATGTTGCGTGCGCTTCGCTTAGAGAGCTTCAAGGTTTGGCAAAAGGGTAGGTACATCAGTAGATTCAAAAGTGGGTAAGTGTTTATCTACAAAGGTTTGTACAGGATCGAAAACAATAGTATAAAAGATGTTAGTTTCAGGGTTAGATGTTGAGAAAAAAAAAAACAAAAAAAGTACAACATACGTTCAAAGTTACAAATTGAAGTATGAAAATAATAACGAAGTGAAAGAGGCTACACACCTGGCTGGAAACTGGTGTCGTAAGATAAACTCCGATATTAATCAAGATAGGTTGATTGGGACAGACCTACGTAGAAAAAGCGTTGATAACAAATGTAAAAGGATGTAGGAAATATTTGTCAAAAAAGTTAAAGAGCTGTGTGGGTAAAATTGTATGAAGATGATTAGTTTCACGATTGCAATTACAAAAAAATTTGAGAAGAACAATAGAAAAGATAGTTTTCACAAAGTTGAGAACAAAGATTCAAAGTTAGAGACCAAAGCATGAAAAAAAGAAAAAACAACAGCAAACACCAAAATTTAAGCAAGTAGATTCATGTGAAAGAGATAGAAACAATATTAAGCAAAAATGTACATATGAGCGTAGGTTCAAAGTTACAAACGTAATGACAAGTCCAGGTACGGCAGTAGGTACAATGAAGTTACCACAGTAGTTATCAAGTTTGAAACAATGTTATGAACAAGGTTTGTTATACCGGTATTTACAGTAGTAAGCACAAGAGGATAAAAAAAGATTATACACAAGGCTAGATTCAGTGTTCAAATTTTAAATAAAAAAAATAAAGAACTAGAGTTAGCATGGGACTAGAAACAGATGTAGAAACAAATGCAGATTCAAGTGTAGATTCAAGCATAAAATTCTGGGGGGTTGGCGAGCGAAGCGAGCAGGGGGGTACCCCCCCTAGTTTATTATATTTAAACTATTTTTTGATTATTGTGAATATTATATTATATACTCATGAACTTATTATATTCTATAAAGTTTACTTTTGTCATAATTTATTATAAATTATATTGTAATGAGTGTACAACCCGTAAATTTGAATAAGAATAAAAAAATAAATTACCTAATATTTTTATCTTATTCAAGTGATCAACTAGAATTTTTTAAAAATGATATCAACATAGAATTTTGCACAGTCATTTATGTAGAAAAAGTGTCTGTATTCTTAAAGAAATTTATCTATAAAGTTTGATTGTTTCCAATCTTCAAATCATTTCTAATCCATAAAAATTAGGCAGACCGCAGTTGATAGGTGCTAACTGTAGAAGAATTGAGCACTATTTCTTTTATTTACGATTAAAAATGAAATATTCATTGTAAATCAAAAAAGAATAAAATTTTTTTCTTACTATGCTTCAAAATCTTTTTTGAAGTACAAAAACATACTCAAATTTTAGAAAAATCAAAGATGCATTTGTTTACAAATGCGGTTGGAAAAAAACCGTTCTTATTAGTTCTACCAAAACACCACCAAAATAAAGATTTAAATTTTAAAATTAATGAATTTAATGAAAAGTAGAGCAAAAGACGAGTATTTATAAAAAAAGTGTTTAATGAGGTTGAAAATAGTCCAAGCTATTGCCTTCTAGGCTCTTAGCCTGGCCTAATTTAAAGATTGCAGTCTCTTTTTTATTCGAAAAAGCCTTTTTACATCAAAAACTTTCATAGGGAGGGCAACTCGAAAGTAAGGGTCAAAAAAAGTACTATAACTATATTAAAACTGAAAGGATTCTATTTAATACTAATAACCGAACTTTAGACGGATCTATAGACTCTTAATTCCAGTGTTCAACTCTTTTTCTATATCTTTATTTGTAAATTCCCTACCCCTTAAATCGAGCTGGAAATCCAGCCGTCATATTGAAACCAAAATCCAGCTGGATAAAAAAAAAAAAAATTCGCTAACATTGCTTAATATCAAATTATTATTCATTTTTCAATGATACTAAATCAATAATAAAAATAAATAATAACTAAATTTCAAGCAATATTAACCAAAAAATTTTTTTTTTGAAATCCAGCTGGTAATCTAGCTTGAGATCCAGCTGGATTTTAAGCGTAGGATAGCTACACTTCAAGATTTCAGCCTAATGAACTAATTCATCAAATTCCTACAGCTCCATAATGGATCTCTTCAAACTCCTAGGCCTCAATTAAGTTTTGAAGTTATATGCTTGAGATGTTTCAGTCTAATGAATTTAATCTGGGGTTTGAAGCTCAAAGTTTAGCAATCTGTAGAGTTCAGTTTTGACGGTGTAAGTTCAAAGTTTATGAGTTTGTGTTTGCGAGTTTACCGTCTCGTTGAACCAATGCGTTGAGCGCGGCTTTCTCTGTTGTTTATTTTGAGTGAGTGTGCGAAGAATAATTGTTAGAGCGTGATTGATTCAATTAAATTACTTTTATATATCTCTTCCTTCGTCCAACCCGTTGAGCAGATAGGGGGCCTTTGCCACTGGCGCCTCCACGGCATTTTTTTCTAATTCCCCTCATAAGAGTTGCACAAATAAAGCGAAATACGAGTAGCTTTTCTTGACGCTTGGTGGCCAAGAGAAGTTGCAACGCCAAAGAGGTGAGTACAAAAAGGTGGCTCAGATTCGACTGACTTTGAACCTGGGCGCTCGTGATAGTAGTGTGAAGTGCGTTCACCCACCCGCCTCATCCAGGAGATGATATACCGAATAAACAGATATAAAACAAAATTGGCAAATGACTAAAAATCCTGATTGTATGGTAAGAAAAAAATTAAATAAATAAACTCATGAATAAATACTGTAAAAATGTCGTAACATTTAAAAATGGCTGATTGCCACCTACATTTCTCAGCGCATATTTTTCATTCGTAAATATATTACTTGAATCGCAACGGCGATAAATAAAAGGTATTGTTGGCTTTAATTTTTGCTTTCGTTAAAATATAGTCGAAATTAAGGATAAATTAAATCCCGGTTCCCAATAGACTCGCCTCCTTCTAATAATCAAAGCAACAAACGCAAACGGTTCCTTATTGCCTTAATATTTCTCCTAAATGACAAAAATAAAAAAGGTCAATCTGCGAGTATCTACCGAGCGTTACTCAAATAGTCGTTCGCTGTTGCACTAAACTACACCGAAAAAAAAACTTGCGTAGACCAGGCCATTTTTTGGCGTGGACCACGTAGTGTTTGAGAGCGTGAGGTACGCTTGGCTGAACGCGTGATCTACGCCTTGGGCAATGCATAAAACGCGCAACAGCTTCAGCCGTAGTATATACATTAGTATTATTGTTGTCTTCAACTCTCTCTTCTACTTATTATCAATTAAATAATTATTTATTTGTTTAAAAATATTTTCTATACTGATTAATTCATCTCGACACCAAAGATACGTCGGAGAAAATCGTGCAATACTATGTATAAATTACCATTGATTCTACGGCTGAAGCTCTTGCGCGTTTTACGCACTAGCCTAAGGCGTAGATCACGCACCCGGCTAAGCGTAGGCCACGCTCTCAAACACTGCGTGGTCTACGCTCAAAAGTCAGTGCCTGATTCGATAGAAAAATTTACGAGTGTTGGGTATCGGTTGAGTATTATTCGAACCGTTGTTTAATAATTCGTGTACTCTACAGTTTGATAATAATCTAGTATTGAAATCAGGAACGTGCCGTTTTCTACGCGGTGTCAGCTGTCTATCTTCCAATCAACCTTCTGACCGACCAGTTAGCCGGATTACCCCACGATGATTAAAAAAACCAGTTTGTTGAGAATTTTTGGTTGAATCAATAGATACAGCATACATTGTGTAACAAAAAAAATTTAGTATTTATTGTGTGGATGTCCAAAATAAGCAAGTTATCAAAATAATTAAATACAAAGAGCATATATCAAAATTCCATCTTTCATCGCTTATTAAACTTCAACTTAGTGTATTGACACCACCTTAATCAATTTTCCATAAAAAGTTGCTAACGAAAAGTAAAAAAAATATGAAACTGATTGCTCTGAGACACCAGAAAAATCTAACAGAAAGGAAAGACGCATCCCAAGAATAACCTTACTTTACAGCTTTCCTTGAAACACATGGACCAGCTGAATCTTTCTGACAGTTTCATTTTGCGTTTAGAAAATTTTAAAATTAATCACAGCGCCGCACTCTGTGTAAAAAAAGGAAAACTTAGCGCACTCTAGTTTTACAATACTCTACTTAAAAATTACTTCCTCGGACTAGAACCTAAGTAAAGGGTACTGTAAGAAGTAATCAAAATAAAGTAAGTATAATTTAAACTTTAACTGTAAATGAAAAATATGTTGTCTTTACAGCGGTGAAAACCCAAGTGTCACCTTGAGGCGCACGGTCTTGGCTCGCTCCCGTGGGGTCGCGCTCCCACTCTTTCTCCTTGCTTCTAATGCTGTGAGGTGGGGAAGTGGTGCCGTGTACCGACTCTCGTTTATTCGCTCATAACCCTTTTTGCCTGTCGACCCCGTCAGCCAGTAAATAAATAAATTCCTAAATAATAAAATAAAAATAAATATTTAAAAGAGATATTTTAAATTACAAATCTGACCCTAACAGTATATTTACCGCCCACCGTGATGGTTCACAATCAAGTTAAGTTTTTAGATAAACATCTAAATATATTGAATACTTTTAAGGTCAATTTCAAAAGTGAAAATAGTTGCACAGTTTTCATGACTAACGGTAGGATTTCCAATCACTGGGACAGACAATAAGCACAGATTGTGAATAGGACGTGACAATTTGCTAAAGGCGTCTTCACCAAAAACACGCGGACGTTACCATCGGAGCCCGGGTTTGTCGATTGATGCGTGCCGGAAGTCACTTGGCCGCCGGAGTATTCTTATCCTTTACGAGAACTAATGAACCAAATTCCAGGTTTTCGCGAGAATCACATTAGCGCGGACCTGCAAGGTCGATAAATACTCGGCCTTTCAGTGACGCCAAAAGTCATTGCGCATTTGAGTAAGAAAATTGTAGCGTTTCGAGGGGGTGATTTGTAAGATTTGTGCCCACGGCCTTAAGTCATGCGAAGCATTATAGGACCGTCATAGTCGACACCGGAGGCCATAAATAAATGGATAGAATTTACTCTGAATCCAGGAAAATTATTCATAATTTGAGTGTTTTGGCTGAAAATCGAGCGCAGGTGACACACTCACTGTGAATTTGTCTTGCAAGAACTTGTACGCCCATAATCAAGTATCTCTTGACGACATAGCTTACTGACAACTGAGGCACACCATGCAGAGTTTTGAGGTGTGAGTTGCGTATGATCAGATACGAAAGCCAAGAGTCTTTGCTTAAAATGATTGGGTGTTTTTCATCAAAACTTGGGCTAGCACGTTGGAGACGACCACTGGCGCATAACAAACCGTTGTCATCTATATATAAAAGGTCGCAAAGATCAAATCGACGACCCAATCTGAAGTTTTTTGTTGATTTTCTCAGAAAAAATGTCAGTCTGAGGATTCCAAACTAACCCTAACGTCGTGATTGAATCGGTTGGAAGTCGCTTAACTTCGCTACTTATATTCAGATAAAGATCTAAATCATTTGAACCCTATTTGCTTAATTCAAAGCCTCCAGCTTTCAAAATTTCGATCAGCTAATTTTTTGCGTTCAAAGTGGATTCAAGAGTGTCCTCACCAATAAAAAAGTCATAGACATATTATGATGATTTGCGTATGACTCGCTCACCGAGCGCATATTTTTCACCCTCGTCATTGACTAGCTGCAATAGTGTACGGAGCGCTAAGTATGGAGCACAACCCGTGCTACACGTAACTGTCATGAGCTCTGTTGGATCAGATCGCCATAAATTTGTTGCCAAGTAGCGTCGACGGGGTGTACTTTTCTTTGACGAAACATTTTGAAGACGTCTGCTGTAAAAACATAAAGGTATTATCTTCACAGCATCAGGAGGACCCACGGTTCTGACTGTATTTTGGGATCAACCATGAGACAATCATTCAATAACTTGCCTGAGGGTGTTTTGAAAGAGGCGTTAAGAACTACGCGAAAATTTGGGGAAGGCAACGTGCGATACACACCATGGTGAAGTAAAATCGTGCCTTGATTTGAGTCAGAAGAAATCACTTTCATGTATCCCATCATAAGATAATCGGACATGAATTTTTGGTACTCATTTTTAAAATTTAAATTTGATGCGGCCTTCCTCTCATTGGAGAGTAGTAAAGATGCTGCGGCTTGTTTGTTGAGGGCTAAGCTTTCTTTACGGTCGAGCCGAAAAAAAAGACGTACTTTGTACTGACCTGACTCATCGCAAGTATGCGTTCTTACAAATAATTCCTCGCATCCTCATCTTTTTTGGAGAAGTGTATTTTGGCAACCAATTCTTCGATCTCCCAACAGTGTTGTAAGTCGAACAGAATACAAACGCTGTCATGTTGAGGATCGTTTTGGTTAGCGCAGCGAATTATATTTTTTGAATTGGAATTGGGAGGTTAAGATTAATGTCGTCAATCTTAAAATTTTCCAATGAAAGTTTATGAACAGGTCGATTTATCAGGTGCGATCGTACTTGTGTGGGATTTTTCAGGGCCAATTGGACCCATCAGTACCTAGCCGAAAGGTGTGCGACACGCGACGGGCTCGCTCAAGGAGCCGGTGCGTTTATCACCCAAAAACAGATGGCCAGCCTGACAGCAGAATTCTGAATTGACAAAAGCTTATCCTGCGAGGCCTTTCTAGCAGGAAAATAAACAAAAGAGCCTTAATCAATTATCGAGCGCACGAAACTCTTGTACAAAATGAGCAGTGTGCCTGGGTCGGCACCCCACCAAGTACCTCTGAGAAATTTGATAATGTTCAAATCACGGGAGCACTTGTTCTGGGCCGCTTCAACCTGAAGGTCAAAGTTAAGTCTATAGTCAAAGGTGATACCCAAGAACCTTGCTGAGTAGCTAATATAGATGGGTGTCTCCTTAACCTCCAGTGAGAAAGAACCGGGTTTGACACCCAGCTTATCAAAATAAACCAAAACAGTTTTACCCGGATTCAACTGCAGATCAAGTTTCAAAAGATTGTCATGTATGACCTCACTAGCCTTTCTAATCAGATTACAGCTGGTTTCCAAGGATCCCTATTTACATCGCATTGAGGTATCGTCAACAAACTGCGACACGACAACGCTCCTGGGAACACCCTTGGCTATGTCTCACACATACAAAATAAAGAGCAGTGCACTTAAGAGTACCCTGGGGTACTCCTCGATGCAATATCCTGAAGTCAGATCCTAGAAGATCACAGTAGATTCCCCTAACAAAAGTAGCAAATCTAACGTAAGAAAGGGCATTTGGTAGATATGTCCATTTCTGAGAGGATCTGAAGAAGAGTCTGAGAGTGAACGTTATTGTAAGCGCCGCTAACATCAAGAAAAAACCCAAGGAGTCCCTTCCCAGCAGCAAACGCCTCCTCGATGTCTAGAGTCAGACCCACCAGCCATCGAGTGACCTTTCCGGCAACCAATGGTTGTTGCGGGAAGTAAGTTGTTGAATTCCAACCACCACATTAATGGCCCTGACCCCCACACCATCGGATTTGCCGATAGAATGCATGAAGGAGGTGTTCGACTCCTCAAGATTACAACCCGAAGCATAAAGGCCGTTAAATATGTCCACCAAGACGAGTTCAAACCTGACCGGGAGGTTCTTCAAGATACAGTAATTAATCCCATCGATACCGCAGGCCAACCCATTATTTTTGCCCTCGAGCGCGATGTTAAACTCCACAAAGCCAAAAGGAGAGTCAAGAAAATCGTTCCCTTGAATGCCCCTGGGCATCCCTACCGGGTCGGGAGCGCAGGCTCCTGCATTCGGGCAGAGCTTGTCAAGAGCGGGACGGAGTTTATCTTGCTGCTGGTGGTTTTCTGACCACGTTTGCAGTTGGGTTTTAACCCATTTATTCTTAAGAACTCTCCAAGTATACTAAACATAACTGAGACCAGAAGACACAATAGCTTAAAAACCTTGCTAGTTGGAGCCAACTTGAGAGAGGGCAGCGGGTAACCTTTATCGGGAGCTAGGAGCATGTCATCAACCTGAGGGCTAGCCGCGTCGTTTAGTAGCGAGGCTGGAGTAAGCGAGACAAACTCATCGATTTGGGATATCTGCGTGCTCAAAGCGCTATCCCCATCAAAGCCAGAGAGTTCTGCAAGCGAGCCGCCTTTGTTGTTGTTTAAGTTTCCACCACCAATTTCTGGAAAATAAGCGAGATCGTTAACACGCGCAGCACTAATGTTGACAGTTTTCGGGCAGGCATTTCTGAAATGCCCCGTTTGGCGACAAATAAAACATTTTAGGGGATCGAGATAAAAAAAAACGTTGTAAGAGATGCCGGGACAGAAAAACTTGATGGGTCGAGCAGAGGAGTTGACCCACATCCTCGGGGTGGATATAAACTACGCGTCTAAAACACTGCGTGTTGGGGTAGTCCTTGGTATCGGGGTCCATTTTAGCCGTCAGGTAGGAGACGCTCAACGCGGTCCTGATTTTGTAGACGTCGTTTTTTAAGTTATAAATTGGCCAGGGGATGATTCTTAAAAAACTTTTTTGTAGAAACTCCTACAATATACATCTCAATCGAAAGGTCTTTGAAAAAGAAAATTTTGGCGCAAACCGCAAATTTTTTTTCCTCTACAGCGCATGCGTGAAGCAAAATAGTGATTTTTCATTTTTCAACTTTTATTAATATCTCAAAACCTAAGATGGCTTGAGAAACGTGGTTTGCAGCTAAATTTTGTTTATAAAAAATGTAGTTTAAGCGTGTACATAATTTTTTATTTTTGACTTAATTTCGCCCGCTAGGTAGCGTTTTTTATAAATTTTTTTTTAATTTTTTTTTTTTTTTTATGTACTGACATTCTTATTTTTATTCTTATTTAATCTAAGTCAAATATTTTTGCAATAAATTGAAACGATTGTATTAAGGATATTCTATAGTTTCAGAAAAAATGCCAGCATTCATTTTGATCAGATTTTTTTATAATTTTTATAAAAATAATCATCGTAATTTTTCAACGAAATATTGTTTTAAAAATTTTTAAATAAATAATGATTATTTAATCATTTATAACTTACCGTATTGGATAAGAGTAGTTTTTGTTTTTTTAAACGCTGCATTTTGTTAAGAAAAAAAAAAATGGTGAAATTTCATGTATTGCGTTTGTTAAGTATTGAATGAATATTTGAATCGGCCACCTCTAATATCTCGCGTCGGTCACTTATCTGCCGGCTCACCGACCGAGCGCCTCCTCGACGGCTGCCTCGTGCTCGAACTTCGATTGAAGGTTAACTCATGTCCGCTAGAATTGCACCTCGTGCTAACGAGACTCAAGCAAATTCAATAATAATTTGCTGTAATACTCAAGAAAAGAGTAATGTACGAGTGCGCGATTAATTACCGAGTGCTTTTACGTTATTTGAGCTCAACAGTGGTAAAAATCAACTGCTTATTTTGATTCTCTCATCCAGGTTTTTCGGCTTTCCTACACGCCTCGTGGAAGCAAAAGAATCAATAATAATCCAAATGCACGCTCAAATGAAAGTGATTAGTAAGTGTCAATAAATATAACTGTGTTTACAAATTACTTGAAAATCATGCAAGAGTGGAAAACCACTAGCTCATCTCTCGTGGTCTACTCACCTACGATCATAACCTCGCTACCGCCGCATGGTGAACGCGGTACTTTGGTTTTGGCCTTTTAATCAAGCGACTACTCATCAAGCTCATCTCAGCGCTCAAGTTTGTTTGTTCATCAACTAAATTCACTCATCCGCAACAATCATCCCTGGACATAGCTCAAAACTAAGGTTGTTTTTTATCATAACAAACTTGGAGAAAAGGCAACAAGGAATTATCAACTCAACAACACGGTTTTCCTCAACAAGGATTCTTCTCCTTTGTTATTACTCAAGTAAGATTAATTGTTATTGTTTCAACTCTCAAAAGGTCTGTAAATATTGTAAATAAACCCCCAGTGTAAGTAGTGTACAAGGTGTTTTGTTTAATTACTCACTCCCCCCTCTACTTCCAATGAAATTATTTTTGAGCTGCAAAGTTAAGCTCAATGTTTAACAGCCTTTAATCCTCTTTAATCACCAAACTGCACTTTAAATTATACCACCAAAAGTAGGGGAGGAGCGGCGTTATTAGGCGTCGAATGATTGATGTCCACCTCCGGTTTGTAGTCCAGGTGGGAGAGGTCAAGCCTTCATCGTTTGCGCCTGCGCTTCAAACTTTCTTCTGGTCCCCGACAGCTGAACGCAGTAGAAGTTTGGATGCAAACGAAAAAGAGCATTCCGTGGATCATCTGGACCTTCGACCGGAGCGGAAAGATCTCCGACAGTGCAAAATCGATCTTTCAACAGGGCTGAGCATAGCTGGAACGAACTTAGAAGTCTAGTCTAGTGAACAATCATTGCCCGGAGCTCTCCGGTTGTTCCGGATTGACCGATCTATTAATTTTTTTTTTTTTTTTGTGCCGGATTAATCTGGTATGGGAGGGTTATTTTCAGAATAGAGAGAACACACCAGATAAAAACAATCACAATTTTATGAATAAATCACAATATTTCAGATACAATAATTTGAATTAGTCAAAAAATAAAAATTATTGAATTTTACAAAGTTAATATATTATATTAAAAAAAAAAGGAAATGAAATGAGAAAATATGATAGCTCATGAACTGAGAAATTCCAAGATCTTTAATTTCAGCGTAATGAAATTAATAAATGGGAGAAATATCAATTAAGTTAAAACTTCTTACAGATTTGATAATATTTATTCAAATTGTAAACAAGAGTTGACTAGAGTATTGATGAGGTAAATAAATAGCTGAGAATGGTCTTGAAAGAGAAAGAGAGAGCATTGGCTGAATGAAATAATAACAACGGCAGAAAATGGCCTTGAGAAAAGGAGAAGAGAAAAATGGCCACGAGCATAAAGACACGTGCACGAAACAAAGAGAATTTACAGTAAATCAATTACTGCACGTATACAAGGTTGAGTGGTTCAAGTAAATTATTGTTGCTTGAACCAAAATACCTGGAGATGTCCACTGAAGATGTTTCAAGAGAGAGTCCTGATGAAGAGCCCTTTTTGGTGAGCTTGTTGGTCTGCCAAAACAATGATGTTGCCAGTGAGCACGCCTGCTGGTTGAATAACGATTGCTGCAATGATTACTGATTGCAGCAACCTAGATGAGCTGGACCACCAGTGCACTTCACAGAATCACTCACAAAAACACAAGGAATAAGATGAGCTTGTACGTTACTGGCGCATCTTTCTTAGCCTAGTTCTAACACACTTGCGAAAACTCGTTCAATAACCTCAACATTCTGCTTATCCAGCACATTCCAACAATTTCAAAATTTGACCTACTTTACTAATTTGCGTGTACGCTTCAGTGACATTTTTTTAAATTTATACAGAATCGGGATCCAAGTTATGACCTGTTTCAAATAAAATTAAACAGGATAGATTCTTTTTTTTTCAAGCCCTACTGCTGGTGGGGCTTAAAATTTACTAAATTTGAACTACTACTAAATACTACTAAATTTAAGACATACTTTTTTTTTCTTTTTCTTTCTTGCTGGATAAAACTCTTGAGTAGGAAGATATTGTCATTATTTCAAAATGTCTAATCTAAAAAATCCCATCCTCGATGAGATTAAAGCCCTTACTGATAGTAACGAGAGGAAAGTGGCACAACTTCATCATGTCCGTCGTATAGTAGAAAATATGTCCGTCATGGCTGAGACTTTAAACGAATCACGGACCGCATTCGCGAACGTACAAGCATCAGCATTGATGCAAAGTGCTCTTGCCGCGATCCCTTTCTACACGCGATAAACACTACGTGCATGGCTACAAGATGTAGAAAGTTACGACCAACGAATCACAGATTCAACCCTTAAAGAACTTTTCCTTCAAGGAGTTATTTCTTGCCTGACCGGTAAGGCTAAAACAAGTCTTGATGGAAAAATCTTTGACACCCTAGACCAATTCCGAAAACATATTCAGGACCGTTTTTCAAAATATACTCTATATACTCTACCAGCTCGCTCTAGAGTCACGATAGAAATACCAGTTTCTCAAAAATCTCCGATCGGGGAGGCGTATCTTCCTCGAATGCAAACTCCAACTGGCGTGTTTATTGGGGAGGCAGCAGTCATTAATGAAAAAGGATCATGTTCTGTGATGGCTATTAACACCCAGAACGAACCTCAAGAAGCCGAAGTCCCCGTTCAAGACCTATACCCTTTCAAACTTGACGATTCAGAGGATTTCTTTGACTCAGAGGCTGAAGGAATCCCTTGCCCTCCTGGAAAGTATCCCTCGAATTATTGAGACATTCAAAAGACCACACCATGATGCAGCTTTCCTGGCACAACTCCTTCAGATCATGGAACGCTTTCATACCTTTTCATGCTGCCCGGAAACGATCCATCTTGTATTCATTTAGTTTGACACACTATCTCTCTTACTAACGATAAGCCGATCTACACTCGCCAGTATAGATACCCCCTATGCTCCAGGAGGAAGTGAGAAAGCAGATCAATGAAATGTTAGAAAAATCATTCAACCCTTCTTTAGCTCCTGGAATTCACCGCTTTGGGTAGTTCTAAAACGTCCAACCTCCGACGGTAAAAAGTAATATAGGCTCATTTTGGACTACAAGAGGTTGGCAATTCCAGACGCCTACCCAGTCTCAAACATTCAGGAGATCCTAGAATCCCTGGGGAAGTTTAAATACTTCTCTGTCTTCGACCTGGTTAACGGTTTCCATCAAATACTCATGCATCCGGCAGATCGTGAAAAGACAGTTTCCTCAACTCCATATGGAAAACATGAATTCACGGCTATGTCCTTTGGCCTATGCTGTGCTCCTCCTACATTTCAAAGGCTTATGGATGCCATCATAACCGGTCTCCAAAGAATTGAATTGTTCATTTATTTGGAAGATTTGATAATTTTCTCCGAAAATTTGGAGGAAAAAAAATCAATGAGGCATATCAATGACTCTTTAATGCTGGACTAAAACTTAAGATCGGAAAATGCGAGCCTCTTACTCCTCAAGTGAAATGCCTTGGTCACTTTATCAATGAATTTGGAGTAAAACCTGGCCTTGGAAAAATCGAAGGCATAAAAGAATTTGCTGCTCTGAAAACGGTTTCTGAC
Source organism: Encarsia formosa (assembly GCA_038277355.1). Taxonomy (NCBI): domain Eukaryota; kingdom Metazoa; phylum Arthropoda; class Insecta; order Hymenoptera; family Aphelinidae; genus Encarsia; species Encarsia formosa. The sequence continues at coordinate 47,992,570 of CM076185.1, read as the reverse complement.
GTACGTTCCTTTTTGGGGCTTTGCGGTTATTATGGGCCATTTATACATGCTGATATTGCCAAGCCACTTAACGATCTTCTGAAGAAGAATAACAAATTTTGTTAGAAACCAGCCCTAATAGAAAGTTTCGAGCGACTTAAGGAAGCTCTGTGGTCCGTACCAGTGCTGCGTATCAAATCTGCCCAGATTTCTCCAGAACCTTTATATTAACCACCAACGCAAGTGCGTTCGCCGTGGGAGTCGTATAGCCAAGGGGAGCCCAATAATGATAGACTAATAGCTTACATGTCTAGAACTCTTATTAAACATCAACGTAACTATTCTGCTACTGAGCAAGAATGTCTTGCAGTGGTTCAAACTATCATGCATTTTAGACACTATCACCATGGTGGACTCTTCTACGTGTATGCAGACCAAGAACCTTTACAATGGATCCAATGTCACGATTGAATCACTGGAGAGCATGGCTACGAGGCTCTTGGTACATTTTTCGTTATAAACCAGGAAGACTGAATACCAATGCAGACTGGCTTTCGAGAAATCTGATAGATCAATACAGGTCGTAAATTAAAGATTCCCCAAATTTCTCTGCCCAACCACAAAAAAAACCATGCTACCTATTTGACCCAAATCAACTAAAGCATCTCTCGCTCGGCAAGCTCATAACAAAAGAAAAGAGGAAAGCTCCTCTAACACCACAAGTGCTGATCCTTCTCGGAAAGGTAGACCAAAGGGGTCCAGAAACAGAGTCCCTACACTTGAACATATCGGGTCAAGGTAACCTTCAGGGACTCACGATCGCCTCCTGTCTAAGACTTAGACGTAATCAACAGAGCGAAAAGGTGTAAAATACTACCCCTGCCATCCCAACTAATACAGAAAGCTCTATCTCTGAAATTGAAAATTCGGAGGAGACAGAAAATGATTCTGGCGCACCTGTTCCTCTGCAAACCCGATCTCTGTTACCAAGTTTGATAGAATCACCTAACACGACAGCAACGTCGTCCTGCATAGAATCCGAAGTTAACAATCAAGAACATGCTGAAATCACGTCTGGTATGAGCGAGTTTGATGTAATCATGGTATCGTCAGACCACTTCGAAGAAGTGAACCACCTACTAAGAAAGCATTCTTTGACTCACCATTAAAAAGATTAAAACCTCCGATAAATGATGACGACTCGTTATCTTCTGACGAGGAAGAAATCTACGAACCAACTCCAAATAAACAAGATAGACAACTGCAAGCTCAGCTTGAACCTAACAATTTCGCCCCTGAGCAGAAGGCAGAGTTCATCGAAGCATTCGTTTCCTAGTGGTGGGATTCTGGAAAATGGGAAGAACTTTTCAAAGATTTCGACTTGGAAGACAACTACAATGAAGCCCATCACTCTGTAGCCCATAACGATCCAGGCTAATTGGAAACTGACCTCTTCGAGCTAGTCAGGCAATCAACCCTGAATAATACACAATCTTTGTTAGACCTAGATAAATGGCAACTAAATAATGACTCGGAACTGAGAAATCCACCTTTATCGTCTACCCTTATCATTCCAAACATACCCACTGCAAATTTTGAACTGACAACACATGCTGATATCGAAAACACCCTTGAAGATACCAAGATCATGTCTGGCGAAGACTCCAACTCTTCGGCGGATTCTACCACGACTGTTGTGTAAGGTTCAAAATCAAATGCTTCCAACACCAGTGTGACAAAAACACAGAGGCTTCTTTGATAAACTTATTCACACCATCGGGAAACATGCCTCAACTAACTCTTCACCTTACATAGTCAAATTCTTCTGCAAAACAAACCTATTCAAATTTTGAAACGTTCAACAACCTTTTCACAAACGTTAGAAACATTCCACGAATCCTTCCACTTGTACAAAATACCTTCGAAACTCAGAATGAATCACTCAGAGTAAAACCTACCCGAGAGACACTTGTAGGACAAAAAGATAATATGATACATTTCATTCCAGCAAATCTAAATTTATCCTCTCCTAACAATAAACTTCTAAATGAGCTGGACCTTATCTCTAAATACGATCTCATAGATTATAATCCTGCAGTCGGTGATGTCTTAGTTTCTAAATCCCGAGGTCGAACAATCTTTTCTTTAGTCATAATCGAAACGGAAACAATATCTATTAAGCAAAGTTCCTTGAAGGAATGCTTACACAACCTTTACCACCTACTGCTTGAGAGAGAGAGATAAAATTCACACGTATATCGCAAAAAAGCGAACTCACAGACGCCTTACCTTGTAGAAAACTATATCAAGAGGTCCGAAATTCTCTGAAAGATATGCCTATTACGCTCACTTTGTGCTTGCACAATACCCTTACCCGAAACTCGTAGCTCCATCCTGAAAGAATGACACGATAGTCTATTCGGTGTATATCGTGGGCTGGAAAAAACTTACAGGAGAAAGAGAGAAAGATTTACTTGGCCCACTTTGCGGAAAGATATAGTCGACTATATACAGCAATGTGGAGTCTGTCAAGAGTTCAATCTCATAGGTTACCGAACTAAAGAACCGCAAAAAGCCAATTTTGCCAAAAGCAAAATTTGGTTTGAAACAAATTCTTTTCAACAAAAATATTTTTTTCCAAGAATCTGTTTTATTCATTTCTCATACCGCCTCTTAAAGTAAATGCTTTTTTACTCATTTTAAGGTATTTATAGACAACCGTAACTCCCTCTACGGTACTTTTTTTTTGTATACTAAAAAAATGTTTAATTTTTTTATCAAAAAAACAAAAATTTTGTGACCTCGCAGATCCCGAGTACGCTGATCCTGCTACGGTCGATTGTATTCTGGGGGCTGACATTTACTCGGCACTAATTTTGGACGGCTTGGTTAAAGATCCTGTGGGAACCCCGTGAGGCAACAGTCCGTGTTTTGCTGGCTTCTGTCGGGCGCAGTTTCGCCCCTGAGCAGAAGGCAGAGTTCATCGAAGCATTCGTTTCCTAGTGGTGGGATTCTGGAAAATGGGAAGAACTTTTCAAAGATTTCACCGTCTACTCCGCAAAATTCGTATGTTGATGTTCGCGCATTTCACGTTTTTTCTGAACCCTCTCTTTCAGAGGCCTTCACGTGTTTTTGGGAAATCGAGGAAGTCCCACGCAAAGTGCTCTTAACTCCCGACGAGAAGAGGTGCGAAAGACACTTTGATGAAACTCATTGTCGGAATGCAAGCGGGCGTTTTGTCGTCCGTTTACCCTTCGCGAGAAAACCAGCTTTCGTAGGTTCATGGGAGATAGCTGCCGTGTGTCTGGCTCAATCCGAGCGACAAAAGCAGCGCGACCCCTAGCTGGCAGAACGTTACGATGCCTTCATGCGTGAGTACGTTGAATTGCAAGATTTACAACACATGGAGCTGGTTCCCAAAGGCCAGTTGAATCGACCCAGCTTTTACATGCCGCATCACGCAGTTTTCAGGCCGGACAATCCCTCGAAAATCCGCGTGGTATTTAACGCATCGCAAAAGTCTCGCAATGGGTTGTCTCTTAACAATTTTCTCCTACCTGGTCCAAAACTGCAAGCGGATATATCGGTGGTCCTCACGAGCTGGAGACTTCATTGTTTCGTATTTAGCACTGGTGTTGTAAAAATGTTTAGGCAAATATTGGTGCATCCAGATGATGCAGATTGGCAACGTATCCTGTGGACAGGTCAGGATTTCAGGTGCCTCACGGCAATTTATGGCACGTCATCAGCCCCTTTTACTGGGCTCAAAGTGATGAAGCAGCTGGCTAAAGGCGGAGCAGCCAAGTATCCTGAGGCCGCAAAGATTATTGAGGAAAAGTCCTACGTCGATGACGTCTATGGTGGAGTGGACACGATCGAGGAGGCGCTTCGGTGACGTGAACAGCTAGTGGCGTTATTGGCGTCGGCTGGCATGGAACTCGGCAAATGGTCAGCCAACGATCAGCAGGTACTGGAAGGTCTGAAGTTGACGTGCGTGCTCGAGGTAGACGTTAAGTCAGACGAGGTAGTATCTACCCTTGGACTAAAGGGGCTTCCCAAAGACGACGCATTTGTATTTGGAGTTGTAGCCATATCGAAAAAAGTCGAGGTAACGAAGCGATCAATTTTGTCCGATATTGCTAAATTATTTGATCCATTAGGTTGGCTTACTCCGGTGATTGTCGTTGGCAAGATAATCATGCAAGATTTGTGGCTGGACAACCTCGACTTGGATGACACCGTTCCCCAGCCCCTGCGAATGCGCTGGGTGCAGTTTTGGGACGAATCGGTTAACGTGTCCTCCATACGTATTCCAAGATGGATCGGCACGTGGGACGTGGATACCTGGGAACTGCGTGGATTTGCAGACGTATTGCAACGAGCCTTTGCAGCGTCAATTTATGCAGTTATCCCTGGACGCTCATCTACGTTGCTAAGCGCTAAAATAAAGGTCGCTCCAACTAAAGTTCAATCGCTGCCTCGACTAGAGCTCTGTGCAGCAACGCTGCTTGCAAGATTGACATCACATTCTCGAGTGGTGCTGAAATGGCTCAAGGGGCACCCTTCCAGAAGGCAAACATTTATTGCAAACCGCACGAGCGAGATCATCACACGACTACCAACGACTACGTGGAGACACGTCCGATCGGCGGATAACGCCGCAGATTGTGCAACGCGAGGTTTGAGCCCCGCCGGGGCCAGCTTGGCTGACAGAATCAGAGTCAAATTGGCCGTCCACAGTATCCGTCCATTCCCAAGTCGACGAGAAAGTTCACACCTTAGCTGCAAAAGAGGCCAGCACCAAGAAGTCAGCGCTGACGTCAACGTGCTGCCTTCCGGAGCTTCAGCGGTACTCAAGGTTTGAAAAAATAATTCGAGTATTGAGTTATTGGGCTGGTTGGAGACTTCGCACTGCTGGCAAGTTGCAGCGAAGGGCTTCGCTGAGCCGAGAGTACGCTCTTGGCTTAGTTTTTTGTTTCAGGGCCACCCAGTTGCAACATTTCAAAGACGAGCACGCACTGCTCGTCGCTGGTAAGCCTTTGCCGAAACGCAGCCCGCTGGCCAGGCTCAGTCCCTTCATTTGCGAGCAAGGGCTGATTAGAGTTAGTGGACGCCTCCACTACTCGCCACTCCCGTACAACGAAAAACATCCCATTGTGCTGCCTGGGGGGCGCATCTTCGTCAAGCGCCTGGTTGAAGAGACGCACGAGCTCACACTGCACGGTAGCGTGCAACTTATGTTGTCGCACCTCTATCGCTCACTCTGAATCACGAGAGGCCCAGCGGTCGCAACAGGAGTCTTTTGTCGGTGCGTTCACTGCACTCGTTTTGGTGGCAAAATCATTTGTCAACAAATGGGCCCGTTGCCTGCCAAGCGTACCATCCCATCAAGAGCCTTCACCATTACCGGGCTCGATTACGTTGGACCGACGCCTGTGCTGTTTTCCAAAGGCAGAGGGGCGAAAACAACGAAGGGCTATATAGCAATTTTTGTCGGTTTTATAACACGCGCAGTGCACATTGAAATTGTGTCGAATCTTTCCTCTAACGCATTTCTTGCACCTTACTCTAGATTCAGCGCCAGACGAGGAGTGTGTGATAAAATCTACTCGGACAACGCGAAAACCTTTGAGGACGCCGATAAGGGATGGCGAGCTCTTTTCGCCAAGTCGTCACCCTTCATGGACAGCGTGACCACCGCCTTGGCTTTCCAGGGCACCGAGTGGTCCTTTATACCACCTCGTGCCCCGCATTTAGGTGGACTTTGGGAAGCTGCCGGGCACAGCTTTAAACATCACTTTCGACGAGTTCTTGGGGAGCTTACGTTGACATTCGAAGAGTTGACAACCCTCGCGGCCAAGATCGAAGCATATCTCAACTTGAGAACCCTATGTCCTCTCAGCTCAAACGCCAGTGATGCCTCGGCTCTTACACCTGCTCACTTCTTGGTTGGCTCATCGTTGCTGAGCCCACCCGAGCCGTACGACGAGACGGAGCAGTCCACTGAACAACCAATGGAGGCTACTCAGCAACTTGCGTGACTCTTTCTGGACTCGTTGAAGGAAGGAGGTGCTGCACCACATGCAGCTACGCACCAAATGGCTGAACCCGCAGCCCAACCTGAAAGAAGGAGACGTCGTGCTGTTGACAGATGAGTTCTGTCCTCCTACGCAATGGCGCCTCGGCCTGGTCACCAAGACACATCCAGGAGCTGACGGCCTCGTGCGAGTCACCACAGTGAAGAAGGCGACTTCGAGCTTTTCTTGGTCAGTAGTGAAGCTAATCAAGCTACCAACTGAACCAGAGCTGAGCAAGATTTATCGTAACAATACTGAAATAAGACTAGCTATGGCGGGAGAAGACAAGGCTGTTCGAAGAAAAGAAGAAAATTGACCTTATTCTAATATTGTTAATTTATGAAAGTAGAAATAAAAAACATAGATTTCGCGATTAGGTTAGATAATTTTTGAGTTTATATTATACTATGCTTATTATATTTTATTGTTAATTATTTCATTATTTATTTGATTTTTCTTATCTCGATTTTTGCATTGTTGATTGTTTAATGATTGATTAATACTTCATTGATTTCATTTAAGTTTGAAACTTTATACTGTTATTTATTTATTTATTTTTTTTCTCAATTGTAACGCTACTTAAATTGCAAAGGTAGCCTAGGGATAGTGTCTATTGCGAAAGTATGCTTTCCTATTCCGCGTATAGTTTTTTTTTGCCTTTTTGACGCTTATTGCGTCAAGGCGGGCGATATGTTCACTTTAGAGTGTTGACATTAGAGCTAGGCTCTGTGACTCGATGCGGCGCTGGTGTATGTCGAGGAGAGAAGACGCTCGATTTCAAGCAGTTCTGGGCTTCGTGGAATTGGTTCTTTTGTCTTCTCGTTCTGCAGCCGCACCAGATCACATAGCTTACCTCCCCGCTAGAGTCAGTAAGCCTTATTTCTCTTTTTTTATTTAATCTTTTCAACTGCCTATTCATCGGCTCTATTGTTAATTTCTAATAATTCAATTCAAGTTTTATCCGTTTTTTTTTCTCATTTCATTATACATAATATTCTTAATTTTTCTAAAATATATTACTTATTTATTTTATCTCGAAAGTTAATTCATTCACGCTTCCACTCGAACCTTTTTTCCATTTCATCGCACTTAAAATTAAAACGCTCTGCGCTTGGTTATTTCGAATTGTGGCTGAGCAAGCCAGAGCCACGAGAAAAGGCCAAGACCTAAAACTGTTAGAAACTAGAAGTTTTTAGTAATACTCTGTAAAAATTTCAGAAAGATTCGTTTATTCTATTTCTAATCCCAATGAGTTGAAAATAAAATAATTTTATTAATCAGCTGCAGCGCGTGTCAGCTGTTCCCGTGCCTAACCTATAAGCGGTTCCCCCCACTACGATGCCACAATTGAACGTCCTCAAGAGGTTTTTGAGGCCTGTAAGTGATTTTGAGCCCAAGTTACATGTATTTGAAGATGTACCTATACCTCGTGCGTGCCCACGTACACGCACTTGTGCCTACCCTTGCTTCTACATTTATATCTACACTTGTAATTACTCCTGCGTTTGCTCTCGTGCTTTATCTTGTTTTCATTTTTGTTTCTGCCTATTCAACTTTCTAGCTACCCCTGTAATGACACTGTTGATTACTATTGTTCCTATCCTTGTTGTTGACCTAGTACATACACCTTTATTTAGTTAGGGTTCTACGCATGCACCTACTCTTGCTTGTACATCATGTTACGCCTTAAACGATTTCGTAATAGTTTTTGATCGATTTTTATTCGATCTCTAAGGGCAATCAATTTTTTACCTAACCTTGTAGCCACCTTTGCACATATTTTTTGCCTATCATTGTTTTTACCTTTGTACCTATACTCTTGCGGTTACTGTACCTACTCTCTTGACTACCTTTGTTATTACCTTCATTTTGACTCGTGCTTACCCTCGTAATAAAACTATTGTTACTATAATTGTGTACTCTATGCCTATGCCTACTGTTGTAACTACCTCTGTGCATGCCCTGGTTTCCTTATACCTTCCTTTTTACGGAAGGGAATGGGTAAGAAAAATTTTAGTAAAATTTAATTGTTTTACGTTTAAAAACTTAAGAATTAGGGGTGGGTAGGGAAAGGGCAGGGGTGGGAACGAGGTGGAAAGGAAATGTGAAAAATGAAAAAACTAAATTGTAACGAAGTTTCCTTCGTTACTTATTCGACTCTTCCTAAAGGGCATTTTAAAAAGTTGGTTAAGAATGTTCATTTATAAAATAATTTAATATTTCATGTACGCGGGGTTAATCAAGTGATAAAAAAAAAGAAAAATGACAAGACAGAGACGTGAGCCAGAACAGCACAACAACAGCAGCATTAGCAGTTACAGTCGCCGCAGCGCTGGTCCAGCCGAACGAGAAACAAGGAGCAGAAGAAGAGTGAGAGAGAGGACCGAGGGAGCAAAGTGAATGAGAGCGAGAGAGAGGAAGCGCGCGCGCCAGTCAGCCGTTCGGCAAGACGCCGGCAACCAAGGGAACGCTGCCGCTGCCACCGCTGCTAGGAGACTAGTTGACGCATGCTGCACTAATTAGACGTATCGGTCATTACCAAAAAGTTAGGAAGTTTTGTTTGATTCTTGAGTTTTCAACGACAGGATTACTTTGGATTTCTTGACGCTTCGAAGATCATCGACAGGAGTTCTCACGGATTTTCATCAGCTGCTGGACGAGTTCGAGCCTGCATCAAAACCAGGAACCCTGCAGTCAAGAATCACCGGAGAGACGACCGAGGAACAACAAGAAAATCCAAATAATAAAGGTAATGAGAGGTTACAGTGACGAGTGACAGTGCCGTGAAAGAAAATTATAAAAACTAAGATTTTCCCTTGCAGTGCCTCCTTTGAGATTTTGAATTTAGTGTGATAAATAAATAAAAAGAATTAAAAAATAATTAATGTAACTTAGGTAATTTGAAGTGTTACGGATTTGCCGTAATATTAATTTTTATTTATTTTCCGGATTAAAAGCTGGTAGGGGAGGGTTGTCAAATAAATTGAGTAGACCATTAATTACCATTATATACAATTTTGATTATTTATTTACAATATTTACAGATCTTCCGGGTTGAGTTAAACAATAGTGTACACCTTACTTGAATATTTACAATGATAAAGAGTTGCAATCAACTCAGTTGAGTTGATGTACACCTTGATGAATGAGCTTGCAGTTATGATAAAACCTCTTTGTTGTTGAGCAGAGTCCTTGGGTGATTGTTAAAGATGAGTAGATCCTTTTGAGAGTAGACCAGTTGAGCGTTGAGAGGAGAATAATAATTGATCAAAGAGAGAAACTGAGATATGAGAATATGTTGAGTTGAGAATTGCCAGCATTAATTTCCGTGTAAAGAAAATTAATTAATTTGAGAAACCGCCTAGTCAAAACTCTTGACGAATTTGATTATATTAATTCAAACCATAAATACGAGTTTTGCTTGAGTACAGTTGAGGTAAACAAAGTAACAGAGAATGGCCTTGAAAAGAGTAGAAAAGAAAATGGCTGCGTGTAAGACAGTACAAAGAAAAGAGAGAGAGAGCAAGAGAATGCACAGTAATTTTATTGATTTTCTGGCTGTGAGAATGACAATGAGAAACACCGGTAAATTATTGTTACCGGTTCTGAGCGAAATACCTGAAGATGCCACGCCGTGAAAGCTCTCTTTGCTGAGCAATTAACCCAAGAATTGAATTGAGCCGAGCCGTTTGAGTTGATTGAAGATCAAATGTCTCCCGAGTTGAGCCAACACCAAGTAGATGATTTGTCGAGTTGACTGTACTGATGAGATGACTACGTTGAGGATGATGAGAAAGAGTCACGAGAAAGAACCAAGAGAAACTTGAGAAGTTTCACAAAATGGCGAGTGAAACCGTCTATTCACGAGCGTTGTCTTGAAGAGAGAGAGAGAGAGGCCCGAGCGTAACAGTCAAGTCATAAGTAAATGTAAACACCGATATTGATTTGAACTTAAATTATGAGAGTTTTCTTATTTACATTAAAAGGTGTGAGCGTTGGTCGAGTAGCAGCAGAGAGTGGCCTTGAAAATAGAAAGAGATAACGAGAGAGAGAGAGAGAGAGAGAGAGAGAAAATGGCCGAAATGGCTACGTGCTTGTGCACATTGAGATAGACGAAATCAGCACAGAGTCGTAAATTCTGTGCTAGAGAAAATGAAAAGTGAGGAGGGGCAAGGAAATGACTGTTCCTTGCACCTGAATACCTGGAGATGTTCGATGAGTGAGGATTGTCCTTGAACCAGACAAATTCTCCGTGGACCACCGGTGAAGAGTAGCTGGTACACGTGGTAATGGCGCGGCTCCGAGGTTGTTGATGATCACAGAATTACTGTCTGTGATCGTCCGGATGAGCTGGTGCACGGTGAAAAGGCAGGTTCCGAGACTACCTGGTGAAAAAGGCGATGAGAAGAGCCGTTGAGAAGAACCGTGAAAAAGCCGGGAGAACTCTCTGCTGCACACACACACACTTGTGCGCCAAAACCAGAAGCCAGCACGCGAGGCCTGTGGCAGCAGCAACGGCGACAGCGGTACTGCCCAGCACTACGGCGCGCGGGAGTAAGAACTGGGACTAAAGTCCCCGCCTAGACTCATAGATGGAGCCATGTAGTCTATCAATTTAAAGTTGAGCGAATGAGCCGAAATATTTACGAGCAAATAGTGGTCCACTCCGTAACATGAAGAATAATAAATTTATAATTTTTATATTTAAAAAAAAGTGAATTATTTATTTTTAAAAATTGCCCTATCACAAAATATAAAAAATATCTTACTATATTTTATAGTTGTTTTTCTTCTTCCACGCCCCCCCCCCCACGCTCCCCACACGCCACCCAAAAAAGTGCTTAAGTAACCGTAAAAGTGTACCGAAATATGCTTATTTCTATGTGTTTTAATTTTTCCTACAATTGTCTAATCACGCCCCCCGCACACCCTTTTTTTACCTACGCCCCCCATTTTTGATATATGTTATCAGCTATGTGACTATAGAAATGTAAAAAGTAACTAGGAGTCAACAGGGTTAGTCGGCAGTACTCAAAAAAAGGAATTAAAAGGTGAAGTAATGGCAGAGGTCAATAGCATATAAAAAATATTATAATACTATATTAGTATGCACCTCATCTTGCCTCATGCACTAGTTAACGAAAAAGATTTTTACAATGGCAGGAACTAAAACATGAACAATGATAGGCACGATTATTGTTATAAGAATGGATTCAAAGTTACAAGGTCACCACAGTGTTAGAAACAAATATAACCCTAAGAGTAATCAGGAGACACCATAAAAGGGTACCCACAGGAGTATGTTTAAAGGTATTAATAATTTTATGAACAAGAGAAAGTATTAAAAAATGCACAATAGTAGGCAGAAGGGTAGGCACAATTGTAAGTAAAGGGTTGCGTATCTATTATGTAAGAACGAAGGGTAGAAACGATGATAGTTCCAACTCTTTAAAGAGTTCTAGGAAGATAAAAAAGAAAAAACTGAACTAATGGTAGAAACGAAAGTAGGCACAAGAATAAGAACAACCTACGTTCAGAGTTAAAAATTGAAGTATAAAAACAATAACAATGTAAAAGAGGCTGAACATGGCTGGATGTATAGTAAACTTCGAAAATTAACAATAAAAAAAAAAAAGACATAAAAGAGAAAATATTCAAAATTATACATATATTAGTAAAATTATACATATATTATACTAATGCTTCTGATATTTTCTTTAAAATGAACTCTTGAAAGTAGTAAAATCAAAATAATATTGAACGGACGAGTTTTATGCAAACTAACAAAAAGTATTCTTGACAAACAATTTTTTTTTCTTGAAAAGGAAATCAGTTAAAATTAACAATAATAAAAAGAATACATAAAAGAGAAAATATTCAAGCCATTTAGTAAAATTATACTTACATATGTGATACTAATGCTTCTAATATTTTCTCTAAAATGAACTCTTGAAAGTAGTAAAAACAAAATAATATTGAACGGACGAGTTTTATGCAAACTAACAAAAAGTATTCTTGACAAACAATTTTTTTTTCTTGAAAAGGAAATCGACAATTTATGAAATTTATTTGCCATTCGATGTTGATGAAAATTATTCATTGATCTCGGCGCGGAGCCATTTTTTATTTACAATTGTTCAATATTAAAAACTACTAGTTATTTTGCCTTTACATAAACATTTATGCAAATCCACTTCTAGGAGCAGAGCTTTTCAGAAGCCAAATTTTTTTTCAAAACTTCTCGGCACTTCTTCATTTGAACATGCACAAATAAAACTTTTTTTTTCTAAAATTCAGCTGAAAAATAGAATAAGAATCTTTTTAAAAGGTGGCTCCGCGCCGAGATCAATGAATAATTTTCATCAACATCGAATGGCAAATAAATTTCATAAATTGTCAATTTCCTTTTCAAGAAAAAAAAATTGTTTGTCAAGAATACTTTTTGTTAGTTTGCATAAAACTCGTCCGTTCAATATTATTTTGATTTTACTACTTTCAAGAGTTCATTTTAGAGAAAATATTAGAAGCATTAGTATCACATATGTAAGTATAATTTTACTAAATGGCTTGAATATTTTCTCTTTTATGTATTCTTTTTCTTATTGTTAATTTTAACTGATTTCCTTTTCAAGAAAAAAAAATTGTTTGTCAAGAATACTTTTTGTTAGTTTGCATAAAACTCGTCCGTTCAATATTATTTTGATTTTACTACTTTCAAGAGTTCATTTTTAAAGAAAATATCAGAAGCATGAGTATAATATATGTATAATTTTACTAAATGGCTTGAATATTTTCTCTTTTATGTCTTTTTTTTTTTATTGTTAATTTTAACTGAATTTTAACTCTGATACCATTTTTCAAATGAAAAAACATCTTGCCGTTATTTTTTACTTTTTTAAAAGTAAGTTTTTTTAGATTTTACCTCAGTCAACAGGTCAGTCATATAAGTTACTGCTCTATGTTGCTCTTTATAATTTTTTTAATTCTAGTTTTTCAAAGCATTTGCAAACTTTAATTCATTTCATTAAATTAAACTTTAATCAAATTCAAGTTTTAGAAAAACAAATTTAAGAGTTGTTTAACAAATACAAAGCTTCATTGGCTTGATAAAAAAAATAGGTATTCGCTTAAGCTTTGGTTTAAAATCTAGATGCTGGGAATCACACTATAATCAGAACTATAATTAAATCAGAGTTTAGCTAATGTAAGATTATATACTAATTTTTTACATGATTCAATAATTTTGAGTTTATGGTTCTACTTCTAGTTGGTCCTGAATTAAGGTCAACAGAAATACCAAACTTTTATCATGAAACCGATAAAATTATAAAATTTGAAACACACCTAAATTTGCATTAAGAATTATCATTGGAATCCAACATCAGGATTGAGGATGGAAGAATAAATTTATTTTCATGTACTCAAACTATTCATTTAAAATTTTATACTAAATTATACATTATATTTTTTAAATCAATTTAATTGTGACAAGAGATCTTAAAAACTTTTGTTATATTAAGTCATTGCCTCAAAAAGTTCTCCCTTTACATTAGACTTTAACCAGTTTGAATATTTCATCAATGCAAAATTGCATGTCAATTAATCAAAACAAATGAACCCAACTTAATAAATGACTTTATCAATAACCAACCACTTGTTCGCTTTCTACTCTTTTGTCTTATAGGAAAATGAAAAAGTTGAACATACTTTTTAAATGTGGTATTAAAAAAAATCTTTCCTTATAATAAGATAAATGACTGAAAAAAAGACAAGTTTAAGAAACTGGTGAAAGATAAAAAAATCAGAAAGATCAAAAAATTTTATAAACATGGTTAATTTTTTGTTTTAAATAGTTAAAAGTTCAGAGTTAACTGTAAAAAATGTTTGTGTGTGATTTGTCAAAAAATGTAAATTTTAATTGTAATTTTAAAATTACCTATAACAGATTAAATTTAATGAAATTTTCAATATAATCTTAAAGGTAATATTATATCAATCAAAAAAGAAATTAATCTTTGGGTGATGACTCGGATACCAAAAAGGTGCCTTCACAGTGGAGGGTATTAGCTATGTGACTATGGAAATGTAAAAAATTTCTAGAAAAAACAAAAAATAATAACTAGGAAGTCATTCGGAAAAAAAAATTAATTTGACAAACTAACTAGGCATTTTATAGAAATAACATTGGATAGTAGTTTCGAAACTAAGGTGACAAGAGTGACGTTTCTCGATTAAATATTAAAAATGACGTCATTCAAGTGGTAGAAACAAGAGTAGGTTCAGGGGTGAAAACAAATGTAAAAACGAAGGTAGGTACGTGAGTGGAAACGTAGGTAGGCACTGTACTAGGAACGAGGTTAGGTTCAAGGATAGAAAATAAGGTAGAAAATCTGGTAGAAGCGGGTGGATGAGCAAATATAAGAACAAAAGTAGAAATCTAGGTAGAATCAGATGTAGAAACGAGCATTGCTTCAGGGTTAAAAATCTGAGTAGAAAAATAGTAAAATAGTAGTGGTTTGTTGGTTGTTCGTGGGATGAAGAAATAATTAGATAATATGTTGGTTGGTCGAACGAACGAAAATATTAATTTATTTATGCCAACGTTTCGTCATCAATTTATAATGACCTCTTCAGGGCTAAAAAATTAACGAAGATCACAAAGTTTAAATTACAAAAAAAATTTTTATAAAACATTTAAAAGTAAAATATAAATATTAAATACCAGTAGGTTTATTATTAAACCATGTCAGAAAATAAAACTAACGATGCTCATAGTTCAAATGATAAAGTTTGACTGGGCTTAAAGACTTACTTTGTACAACGCTTTGAAAGTAGCAACGCCTCAATTATTCGCTTATAATCATTTCTCAGAAACTGAGTGTCCAACTGTTTGTTGATATTATTAGGATTATAATGGATATATAACATTTCCAAAAAGGTTCGTTTTTTCAAAACTAACTCCGTGTCTAAAATTTTGACATTATCAAAATCAAAAAAATGATTATTATTATTGCAATGTAATGCAATTACAGGTTTGTCATCCAAAAGTCTGACATAAGACTCATGTTCATTAATACGTTCTCTCAAAAATCTTTTAGTTTGACCTATATAAGTTTTTTCGCAATCTTTACAATTAATTTTATAAATAACGTTAGTTTTATTAAATTTATCTACAGTATCCTTGCCTAAATTTACAAATTGATTTAATTTATTAGTGTACCTATAAACAACTCTGATACCAAATTTCTTAAAAATAAACTGAACATTGGAAGAAAAATATTTGTGATAAGGTAAAACTA
The DNA here is from genome assembly GCA_038277355.1 of Encarsia formosa. Taxonomy (NCBI): domain Eukaryota; kingdom Metazoa; phylum Arthropoda; class Insecta; order Hymenoptera; family Aphelinidae; genus Encarsia; species Encarsia formosa. The sequence goes on along the minus strand of CM076185.1, from coordinate 47,977,215 downwards.
TAAAAGGTTCATTGTGAAAATCATCTACATTATTATGAATATTGGGACTGTCAAGCTTTCTCAATCTGAATTTAGTGTATTTAGAAATAAAATCAACAGGATAACCATTATTAATAAGCAAATTTTTAACCAAACTCAAATTAGTCTTATGAAATCTTCTATTTCTCTAATTTTTCTCTAATTTTTCTCTCTAATTTTTTTTGTAATTTAAACTTTGTGATCTTCGTTAATTTTTTAGCCCTGAAGAGGTCATTATAAATTGATGACGAAACGTTGGCATAAATAAATTAATATTTTCGTTCGTTCGACCAACCAACATATTATCTAATTAGAAAAATAGTAGTAACAAAAGTAGAAACTAGACTTGGTGTGGAAGCAAAATAGGTGTAGTAATGAGAGTAGTTACATGGGTGGAAATCTAGGTAGAAAAAGGGTTAGGTACAAGGATAGGAACAAGCCTAGTGAAAGGGGTGAAAATGAGAGTAGGCACAAGCACAGGAACAAAGGTAGGTAGTGGGGATGAGATAATAGTAGGTACAAAGGTACTAAAGTAAGTTCAAAAGTAAGTAAAGGAACGGGAACGACATGAGACACAAGAGTAAGCACAAGGATAGAAATGAGGGTAGGAAAAGAAGTAGCCCAGGGGTAGGTGTGAAGACAGGCATCAATTGAGATACGAAGGTGGGCATAAGGACAGGCAAGATATAAAATACGAGGGTGAGCACAAAGATAGAAACAACGAAAGCACAAGGATAGAAATAAGAGTAGGCACGAGGGAAGACACAGGAATAGGTACAAGGGTAGAAACAGAGGTACGAGGGTAGAAACAGGGGTAGGTACAAGGGAAGGCACGGGGGTAGAAACAGGGGTAGGTACGAGGGTAGGCACGAGAGTAGTAACAGGGATAGGTACAAGGGTAGAAACAGGGGTAGGTACAAGGGTAGACACGAGGGTAGAAACAGGGGTAGGTACGAGGAAAGAAACAGGGGTAGGTACAAGGGTAGGCACGAGGGTAGAAACAGGGGAAGGTACAAGGGTAGGTACGAGGGTAGAAATAGGGGTAGGTACAAGGGTAGGTACGAGGGTAGAAACAGGGGTAGGTACAAGGGTAGGCACTAGGGTAGAAACAGGGGTAGGTACGAGGGTAGAAACCGAGGTAGGTACGAGGGTAGGCACGAGGGTAGGTACGAGGGTAGAAACAGGGGTAGGTACAAGAGTAGGCACGAGGGTAGAAACAGGGGTAGAAACAGGGGTAGGTACAAGGGTAGGCACAAGGGTAGAAACAGGGGTAGAAACGGGGGTAGGTACAAGGGTAGGCACGAGGGTAGGTACGAGGGTAGAAACAGCGGTAGGTATAAGGGTAGGCACGAGAGTAGCTACGAGGGTAGAAACAGGGGTAGAAACAAGGGTAGGCACGAGGGTAGGTACAAGGGTAGGCACGAGGATAGAAACAGGGGTAGGTTCGAGGGTAGAAACAGGGGTAGGCACGAGCGTAGGTACGAGGGTAGAAACAGGGGTAGGTACAAGGGTCGGCACGAGGGTAGAAACAGGGGTAGAAACAGGGGTAGGTACATGGACAGGCACGAGAGTAGCTACGAGGGTAGAAACAGGGGTAGGTACAAGGGTAGGCACGAGGGTAGGTACAAGGGTAGGTACAAGGGTAGGCACGAGGGTAGAAACAGGGGTAGGTACAAGGGTAGGCACGATGGTAGATACAAGGGTAGGCACGAGGGTAGGTACAAGGGTAGGCACGAGGGTAGGTACGAGGGTAGAAACAGGGGTAGGTACAAGGGTAGGCACGAGGGTAGGTACGAGGGTAGAAACAGGGGTAGGTACATGGACAGGCACGAGAGTAGCTATGAGGGTAGAAACAGGGGTAGGTACAAGGGTAGGCACGAGGGTAGGTACAAGGGTAGGTACAAGGGTAGGCACGAGGGTAGAAACAGGGGTAGGTACAAGGGTAGGCACGATGGTAGATACAAGGGTAGGCACGAGGGTAGGTACAAGGGTAGGCACGAGGGTAGGTACAAGGGTAGAAACAGGGGTAGGTACGAGAGTAGGCACGAGGGTAGAAACAGGGGTAGGTACAAGGGTAGGTACAAGGGTAGGCACGAGGGTAGAAACATGGGTAGGTACAAGGGTAGGCACGAGGGTAGATACAAGGGTAGGCACGAGGGTAGGTACAAGGGTAGGCACGAGGGTAGGTACAAGGGTAGGCACGAGGGTAGGTACAAGGGTAGGCCGAGGGTAGAAACAGGGGTAGGTACACCAAAGTAGTATTAATTATTATAAAGTATAATTTTATTATTACAAAGTAGTATTGAGTATTATAAAGTATAATTTTGATGTTGATTGAAAATTTTGATTCAAAAATAAACTTGATGTATAAAAGTTTTGTAATCCCACCTTTTTTCTAAAATAAACTTGATGTCTGACAATGAATTTTAATTTTGATTGTAACTGTTACATTCACTCAGAGTGTTAATGATAAGTATATTTAAGTCAACATGAATCAAATATTAAAATTTTTTATCTTTTTTGTTGTCTGTATGCAAGCTTAAGTTATGTGGCCAAAGTGATTTTACATTTTAAAATTGGTTAATTAAGAAGTACAAAAGAAATAGATAGTTTTGGGTCTAGGTATCCAGTAGACCAGAAATTATGAATTCTATTTGGCATGGATTTTTAAAGTACGGATGAGCATTTGCTTCATTATTTTCAAAGTGGATCTAGTTTTTCCATCAATTATGTATGCAAAATGAATTCAAAAGTACTTCATAACAGTAAATTATGTCTATGATTTTTATGTGTTCTGACTAATGATAAAATTTATATAAAAGAAATTTAAACCTAAAGATCTAGATATATCCAAGTCAACATGAATCAATTATCAAAAATTTTTATCTTTTTTGTTTTCTGTAAGCAAGCTTAAGTTATGCGGCCAAAGTGATTTTAAATTTTAAAATTGGTTAATTTTTTTTTACAAGAATTAAAAAGTACAATAGAAATAGATAGTTTTGGGTCTAGGTATCCAGTGGACCAAAAATTATGAATTCTATTTGGCATGGATTTTTAAAGTACGGATGAGCATTTGCTCCATTATTTTTAAAGTGGATTTAGTTTGTCCATCTATTATGTATGCAAAACGAATTCAAAAGTAGTTCATAACAATAAATTATGTCTATGATTTTTATGGGTTCTGGATAATGATAAAATTATATAAAAGTAATTTTAAACAGAAGAACCAGATATATCTAAGTTAACAAGAACCAATCATTGAAAATTTTTATCTTTTTTTTAATCACTTTAAGGTTACAAATGAGTATTTGCTACATTTCAATGTAAATTTACATTAAAATAAAGTTATGCAATGTACATTTAAAAAATAGGTAAATACTAAATTGAGTTTTTTTTTTTCATATTAAATTGATTTCCCTTGGACTTTTATAGGTTCTGGTTTATGTCGTAGTTTTACATCAGAATAATTGGATATATCTTAGTTATTGTTAAATTATTTAGAATTTGTTAAGTTCGTGAAATAATTTAATAAGACATATTTCAATAATATTAATGATTTATTTATGGAGTTTGGTTTTTTGAACTTGTGGACAAAAAGGAAATACATTTAAATATTTACCGAATTTACGCAATAAAATCTTTAAAAAATACTTTTAAAAAAGTAATATTTACGGCGATTTGTTTTTTAAAAAGGAATCTAAATAAAAAATTATACGCTCAGTATGATCTTTAAAAAATACTTTTAAAAAAGTAATATATACGGCGATTGGTTTTTTTAAAAGGAGTCTAAATAAAAAGTTATACGCTAAAAATAATAATCTTTTTTTGAAAATGAATTAATGAAAGAAGTGAAATCAAAAAATTTATTACGGATGACTTGAGGCCGAACTACTTAATATTATTTTAAAATAATTTCTCTTCTAAAAGATGATCATATTATGTTGAATCACCTTCAACATACGTAAAGTTAACAATTTTTCAATTATAGCACATACATGGGAAAACACATGCAAATTGCAAACAATTTAAACACTTTTTGTAATTAAAATATGTTGTAATTAAGTTAGAAATCAACTAAATCACAATGAATGGCTATACTTGACCTGTAAAAATTGAATATTCTTTGAACTAAATTATCTCGAAAAAAAACATTGATACCTGTATTTTTTAAATTATATTTTGAATGCTCAGTGTGTTTCTTAACAACATATTTTAATTTTTAATACCCTCGTGCCTACCCTCGTACCTACCCCTGTTTCTACCCTAGTACCTACCCTTGTACCTACCCTCGTGCCTACCCTTGTACCTACCCCTGTTTCTACCCTCGTGCCTACCCCTGTTTCTACCCTCGTACCTACCCCTGTTTCTACCCTCGTGCCTACCCTCGTACCTACCCTCGTACCTACCCTCGTGCCTACCATTGTACCTACCCCTGTTTCTACCCTCGTACCTACCCTTGTACCTACCCTCGTACCTACCCCTGTTTCTACCCTCGTACCTACCCTCGTGCCTACCCTCGTACCTACCCCTGTTTCTACCCTCGTGCCTACCCTTGTACCTACCCCTGTTTCTACCCTCGTGCCTACCCTTGTACCTACCCTCGTACCTACCCTCGTGCCTACCCTCGTACCTACCCCTGTTTCTACCCTCGTGCCTACCCTTGTACCTACCCCTGTTTCTACCCTTGTACCCACCCCTGTTTCTACCCTCGTGCCTACCCTTGTACCTACCTCTGTTTCTACCCTCGTGCCTACCCTTGTACCTACCCCTGTTTCTACCCTCGTACCTCTGTTTCTACCCTTGTACCTATTCCTGTGTCTTCCCTCGTGCCTACTCTTATTTCTATCCTTGTGCTATCGTTGTTCCTATCTTTGTGCTCACCCTCGTATTTTATAACTTGCCTGTCCTTATGCCTACCCTCGTATCTCAAATGATGCCTGTCTTCACACCTACCCCTGGGCTACTTCTTTTCCTACCCTCGTTTCTATCCTTGTGCTTACTCTTGTGTCTCATGTCGTTCCCGTTCCTTTACTTACTTTTGAACTTACTTTCGTACCTTTGTACCTACTATTATCTCAACCCCATTGCCTACCTTTGTTCCTGTGCTTTCGCCTACTCTCATTTTCACCCCTTTCACTAGGCTTGTTTCTATCCTTGTACCTAAGCCTTTTTCTACCTAGATTTCCACCCATGTAACTACTCTCATTACTACACCTATTTTGCTTCCACACCTAGTCTAGTTTCTACCCTTGTTACTACACTTTTTCTACTCGGATTTCTAACCCTGAAGCAATGCTCGTTTCTACATCTGACTCTACCTGGATTTCTACTTTTGTTCTTATATTTGCTCATACACCCGCTTCTGCCAGATTTTCTACCTAATTTTCTATCCTTGAACCTAATCTCGTTCCTAGTACAGTGCCTACCTACGTTTCCACTCACGTACCTACCCTCGTTTTTACATTTGTTTTTACCCTTGAATCTACTCTTGTTTCTACCGCTTGAATGACGTCATTTTTAATATTTAATCGGGAAACGTCACTCTTGTCACCTTAGTTTCGAAACTACTATCCAAATAATTGCAAAAAACTACTACATACTAGTATGCCTACCATAGAGTTAAATAAATTTTTATCCATGTGACTACCTAGTTAGATGAAAATGTTATTTCTATAAAATGCCTACTTAGTTTGTCAAATTAATTTTTTTTTCCAAGTGACTTCCTAGTTATTATTTTTTGTTTTTTCTAGAAATTTTTTACATTTCCATAGTTACATAGCTAATACCCTCCACTGTGAAGGCACCTAAAGATATAATTTCATGAATTTTGTGGCTTTATTATATTCTTACATTTTCATTCCAAGTCAGGATGAGAATAAAGACGGATCAATAAAAATATGATAACAAATTAAGATGAATAACAACAATACTCAATAATTATACCAAAATGATAAACCCACTAAATAACTTATTTGAAAAGCAGTGTTTTCATTTTCATCTACCTCACTTTCATCAAGTTTTATAAAAAATTTCAGCATGAACATACACTAAAAAAAAAAAAAACTTGGGTCATTAACTTTTATTTAAAAAATTAAAAGTTAGCAGTTATAAATCATTATTATCATTATTATGAATAATAATGTATATAAAAAAAATGAATTTTTATTATTACTATCAGTTAAGTAAAAAAAAAAAAATTAGTAGAGATCGTGGTAGAGATAGAGATATTTATTTTTTTTTTTTAATAACACAGCATTTTTTATTATAATTTTGATAATAATAATATACATTTCGTTATACACTGTTATATAGTAACTATTTCACACATTTTATTTTCAAATATAGACGTTTGAAGCACTAATAATAAAAGCATCAATTTTTTCTCCATAAGCAACATTAACACAATGATCGAACTGACGAAGTTCACCAAAGGTCATATTTATTTTATTTTAATAATGAAAAAAAAAAAAAAAAAACAACATGTCTTTTGTCGAGGCATCAGCACGAATGCAGACAGACTGCAGACTGCAGAGTACTGCCTGTGCTTTAGACTCGTCAAGCTGCAGCCCAGTAAAACTAAATATTTTCAAAAAAATAATTAAAAATATCTAATCGATTCCTACCGTTTTGCGAGGATTTCCTCCACAATCCTCCTTTTTTGCGAGAGATTATTTATTTAATAGCTGCAAAAACAAGATTGGTCTTACGAGCTGCGCGCTGCACTCGTCTGTACTTTATTTTATATGAAAAATCAATCTAGGTACAAACTTCAGGATGTCTATCGATTCCTCCAACTTTGCGAGGCTGATTAATTTCTTTGATTAATATTATTTCTCAAAAAAAGTAATTTTTTTACGATTAAAAAATGTTACGTTAGTTGTCCGATAAATGGTAAATTTGGCGCGCTGGAACGCCTGGAATTGAATTACCGAATACCGTATTTACCGAGTCATTGACGCACGCATGCTCATTGTAACTAGCTATACAAAAAATAAACATAAACAAACAAAGAAGGTTATAGTTAAAGGGAAGAAGCGTTCGCAAATTTTAAATAATAAATGTCCTTTAACAATTTTATTACTCTTTCAAATAATTAGCATATTAGTTTACTTAATTGGTCAGTGTTGAGCGTTTGAAATCAGTGTTAATAATTAAAACTTATATATTATTGTTATTATTACTATTTAATAATAGTAATGAGAAGAAGGATCACAACAGCGTCCAAATTTAACTGCGCCAGTTAAAATATTTCCAAGGTATGTAGTCGTTTCCTTCAGACACCATGTGGAAAGATGTAAAGGAAATTTAACCTAACTTAGTCTTTCATCATCATTGTTTACTTAACTTTTTCTACTGATTTTTGTATCACTGTACATACTTAGAATAAATATATTATCTTTAAACGATTTTTTTTCTTTCTCAGGTAACCCCCCAAGAGTCAAAATTCTCAATCTTTGTGATAAAATCTTGATGTGTTCTTTTTTAAAATCAACTAAGTTCAAAATTGATATCAATCTACATAAATGGTGAAGACTCAACAAAAAATAGCCTCGGGGTGATAGAGAAGCTAAGTGTTTGCAGGTGATAAAATTGATTAGCTTTGACATATTTTAAAATTCATTATTTTGCAATAAAATCTTCATTTATCCCCAGATAAAGTTGCCGCAAACTCAAATGCTATTGTGCTGTGAGTTATAAAGTCATGTTCTTTTTATATAGTGCAATGAAAAATTCACAAAGGAACTACACCGATTTTGGGAGCTTCTTTCTTGCTTCGCTGACAAGGGCCTAGCTGACCTTGGTACGAGTACAGCACAGTTCATCTGTGACCATGATTAAGTTATGTTTTTGATTCACGACAAGGAGATATTTACCAGATGAGTGTGGTCAAGACCTTCATCACCTGCAGGTCTGACAGAGAAAATTGGACGAGGTCCAGAAGAACATGAGCAGTCACGAGTACAGAGTGATCGAGTTCATAGAAATTGAAGACACACAAGATAATATTATTTTTAAACAATTTTTTCAACTAAAGTTATTTACTATAATAATACATTTTTATTTCAAAAATTGATTAATTTTTTTACAACTTTACATTTGTTTTTTACCCATAAATATTAATTGTTTATACATAAATATTAATATTAACTAATAATTACTCTAATAAAATTCACCTTGTACACGAATTATAAAAATTCAAATTAATTAGTTAAATAATTAACATTTTTTTTAATAGTTCAGACTATGGTAATTTTTTTATATGCTTGTGGTTTTGATTCAGGTGTCTTTTAGTTAAATTTTCGAAGCTGACATTTAACCATTCTCTTAATGTCTAGAAAGTAATGTTGTAAGCATTACATATATTATAATTTACAAGTAATTTTTCATTTAGTTTATTTTTATTCAACAAAGCCAGCTTAAAAAATTTATAATTCATAGATGCCCAGCCATCTAAACATCAACGCCGAACTTGAGCAAGGATTGACCGATAGTGCTCGTCGAGGATTCGCTTTCGAATCAAGGCCGTCGTAGTAGTTGCAGCAACTCCGAAGAACGATGCACTGGTTATTACCACTTGACTTCCAAAGAATAATATGCGGTCTTGGTAGCAGTCAGCAGCGTCACCGAACACATTTTTGGCGGCAGCCTCAGAACAAAATATCGTGACCGAGTTGGATGTAGTTGGCATAGCACTGCTACCAAAGATCGAGGCTTTCGTGGTTGCTACGGAAGAAAATAGAGCTATCGAAAACTGATACGATTGTGGCTGGTAATTCGTAGCTCCAAACATCGAAAGCGTTGTTGACGAAGTAGTACTTCCGAAGAGCGAGGTTGTTGTCATCGTGTTATCCCCAAAGAACGAGGCTCCCGAGGTCGACGCGATCGTGTTCGCAGTGGTTGACAGCGTACTGAAGAGCGCTCTCGTGTTACTAAAGACCAAACCACCATAGGTACTGGCTCCAAACACTGTACATAGTTATAATATATTTAATTAATTTTTTCAATGGATATTTTTAGTGTACTCCTGTAATCCTTAAATAGACACCATGTACTAGAAAAGACAGTTGTATAAAATTACCAAATAAAAAAGTGATTCATCTGAAATTTCTAAAAAATTATGTACAAAATTATTGTCTCCCTTCCAAGTGCTAACGTACTAATTGAAAAAAAAAAAAATTTCCCTTCTGATTTTTTTTGTTCGAGACATAAAAATGCATACTATATAAATTCCCTCGGGACTTGAATGTTACATTTTTTGAGTATGTTTAAACGCTTTTTCAATCTAAATATTGTTGAATTATAATTTAATCAACCTTAAGAAAATTGTAAAAAAGTATTTTTGTCTTATAAAGCTATGAATAAATAATGTACTAGTAATTATAATATAATTGGTTTATTACTTGATGTTTGAAGAGCTTAGTTAGTTTACTTACTTTCAACAAAAGAAGTAAACACTTAGTGTTAATTTCAGTAAAACAGAAAAAACATTTTTCTCTGTAGATTATCTGATATTTATCAAATTTATTCGAACGCGTCAAAGTTTTTTTACATTAAAATTTCACTATAGAATTTGGAACACTAAGTGTTAATTTCTTTTGTTGAAAGTAAGTAAACTAACTAAGCTCTTCAAACATCAAGTAATAAATTAATTATATTACAATTATTTTGATTAATAAGAGCAAGTAATTAACTAACAAAAAATTTATAATTTACTAGCAAATTTAACTTAAAAAAAATCGATTATATTTCATTACACATTTGTTTGATAATTTTAGCTAAACTTTTGTCCTTGAATTCTTAATAATATTTAGGAATTTTGTGAAATATTCAATACAGTAAAAAAAAAAGTACCGATTGAATTTTTAATAAATTTATAAATGTTTAACTCACCATTGTTCGCCTGTACAGTCGCACTACTACCCCCGAAATAAGGAGTCTACGAGCTGCTGAAGAACGAACCGGTTGACGCGAGCGAAGTGCAGTTTCCTACGACTGTCGTAGCCAGAGCCTTGGATCAAAAAATTTCAGCGTCAGAAATGTTGCTGGTGGAACTGACCTGGTTATTGAAGACAGATGCATTACCGGTGCGTGGTGGCCGTGGCTCTGGTGGTCTTCGTCTCGCTGCTAGGGACGCCGATGTGGTTACCACGGTACTGAGCAATGTTTTCGGGACGTTTACGCTAGCTTTTATACCAAACGTAGACGAGGCTGAAATCGCGGCTGTAGACGTCGTGCTCCCAAAAATGCTTGTGATCTTACAGATTGCTGGAGTCATGGATATAGAAATTTCCGTAACAAATCTCAGAGATCTTACAAAATGCCACCAAAACTGCAAGTAAATGAGCATGATGAGTGTTTTTCTTAAGTTTATCAAGTTTTCTTAAAAATTAACTAAATCGGCAGTATTACAAAAAATTGACACGAGTTTGCTAACTACAAAACTGTCAAAATTAAAACATCATTTTCGTCGTGATAAAAATATTAAAAACTCTACACTACAAAATTATTTTTATTTACCGAATTTCTTGGTTTACAAGACACACTTTTTTTATTTAAAAATTGCTTTTAAAAATAGGGTGCGTCTTGCACAAGAGTTTAAAGAATTCGTATCACATATTTTTCCCACAAAATACTATCGAAATTTTGGGCTGCGTGCAGTACAAAGAACAATCTTATAGACAGAGACATACGGTATTTAATACCACACATGGTTTAAAAATTGATAACATTACGTAAATTTTTTTTTCTTTAAATTTTTACTCAATTAATTTTTTGTGCATGTACAAAAAATACAATATTGTAACAGTGCTAAATTTATTTTTAAAGTTATAAAAAATATTTGTTTAATTTCATACATGAAAAAAAAGTCGCCTCGAGAATTCTCCGAACGTCGAAGCCGTAGTTACTGCCGTGTCAAAATTTAGTCAAAATCAAATTTACTCAAAATGTAAACTTAGTATAAAAAATATTAATATTACATTACCTTGGAAGGAAAAAGCTTGCAGGGTACTGGCTACCTTGGTGGAGAACTTGAAATGCCGACTTTCGGTATCGTGAAGTTCAGCGACGTCAAGAAGCTTGACTAGACCGTGGTGGTAGTTATGCTTTTCTCTGGGTTGAACGAAAAATTGGAAGTCGGCACCTCTAACTCCATGAACTGAAAATCGGTGGTTTTCTGGGACGAGTTGTTCGTGCCGCCGAAGCTTATCGTCTCCTTGGGTTGGCTTATGGAGTAGGCAGCTGAGGGCTACCGAGCAAACTTCAGACGGTTTTGAGCTGAAAGTTGCTAACGAGGCTACCGAGCTCGGAGATTTAATAAAGTTGGATCAGCTGTAGCCGAAAATCTAGCGACTGTGATCGTTCTGGGCTGACTGAGATCAAATCTCGGAGCTTGATCTGCTTCTCCCTGCTGAACTTTTTGGTGCTCGTGGCTGGCGTTGTGGAACAGATTTAAATTGACCATCGACCGATCGAGAATTGTGAAGTTGTTGCTGGTGTTCAAAAACCCTGTGATAGAACGTCACTTCTTAGATAACTCGTTGATGTTCTTTTTCTCCTGGATTATGATCTGGTTGTACCTGATTAGATTTTGGTAGATTTACTTTTAGATTGAGTGTTGTAGATTCTAAAGAGTGATAAGAGTATAAAAGAGTACAAAAAGCTGAAGAAAGTTGGAGAATCGTAGAAAAATTTGCAAACACAGAGAAATGTCACGAATCAAATATAAGATTCTTCAAATTATTTAATAAAACTATATACTTTTGATGTACATAATGATACTTGGATGAAAGACCAAGTTTTGATTTCTTTTCGTATCAATGTATTGAATTCGTTCGATTAAATCATCTTTCATGCACCATCTACCCTTTGAACTTCTACACCAAGAAATATAGTGAATTAGAGTTGAATCGAACTTCGATGATTGAGACGTGATGAAACCTGATAGTGTGTATTCCTTTTTAAAGAGACTAATTTTTATAGGAACATCAACTAATTTGCAAGCTTGTTTTTCTTGAAAAAAATTTTCAACATCCACAAATATGAAACTTTCAAAGGCGAGTAGTTTTTTTTTATTTCACATTCAACATAGCTACTAAGTTGGCTAAGATTCAACAATTCAAAGTTGGACTTTGGAATTTTTACATAGAATATTTTGAAAGAACAATTTTGAAATAGTTTTTCAATCAGACTACCAATATCTTCATTGTAAGAAAGTGTATGAGTTTCAGGATCGACATCAAAATTTTCAATACAAATTTTTAATCTATTTTTGTACAAGACATTCTCTTTACCAATTTGGAAATATTCTCCGATTGTGGCAACAACATTACATCTTTTGAGCAACAAGAGTCAATGAAATCTTTGAAGATTTTGAAATTGACATAACTTGATCCAGTTAACTCGAAAATGGTCTCATAAATACTGGAATTTAAAAAATAATAGAATTTGTTGTTTAATTTGAGAGGAGGACGCAGAACTGCGTTTATCATGACAGACTTGAAGGGCTTAAGATGAGATCTTTTGTGTTGAATTTCCACGTCAGGACAGGGTTCGAGATATATTCCCCGCTCTTTTTCTTGAACTATATTGACACTAGAGAAATTATTCGTGTCTTCAGTACACAGAGCTAATCTTGGATTTGGTTTTGTTTTTATGGGAGACTGTAGATTTTGATTAATAAAAAAAGCCTTACCAAGTTTAATTGAGCCATTTAAATAATCTAAGTATATAGCTAAAAATAAATGCGCTGATACTGGACGTTCAATTTTTGTGATATGTCTTAAATCACTAAAAAGTGCCTCTGAACGACCTGAAGTTGCAACTTTGTTAGAAGAGTTGAAGAATTTTAACGCTATGTTCGTCCAGGCTACACATTCTTGACACAAAGAAGAAAAATTTTTTAAGAAATTTGGGCAATAATAAATATTTGTAGGTGTTTCTGTTTTTTCAGATGAGCGAGTTGAGCTGACAATTGTTTCTATTAAGCTCTTCAGTGAATTTGGATCAGAATTAATTGAACCCCCATTTTCATCTTCATCTTCTTCATCATCTTCGTCAAACACTTTGTCACCAGTGCATACATCGCATCTGCAACTAGGTGGACATACATCAATTTCATGAAATTTGATAAGATCCAACAAAATTTTCGTTTGCTGCTCTAAAAAAGCGTCTCTAATTGGGTTTTGACATACTATAAAAATTACTTTCATAATTTTAATGAATTCTACAACAGATTCGAATTTACTAAGAACTCCTATCAATCTTGTGTAAAAATCTTTTACAACTACAGAGTAGTTATTGAAACAGTGCCATCGAGTCACAGCTTTAATCAGATGTGCAATGTCTATACGGATGTAACAGTTATACTTTATATTAGATTCGTTTTCTTTTAAATTCTTGTAAATATTTTCTATGTACTGACTATATTTACACTTATTAAATGATAAGCAGCTTGCATTCAAAAGTGCTCTTGAATGATCCATTATACATTCTCTAGGGGCTGGGGAGCCTTTCAATAACCAATTATCTAAACAATTTTTTATAAAATTTGATGACTGATATTCAGATATAAACTGGAAGATTGGATAAATGCTTCCACCAATCGATGTGCTGATAATATACAAGAAAATGTGAGAAGTAATGTCTCCGCCAGATCTTACTCTTAAAACAAACCTTCCAGCAGCATCTATTGATACAGGAAAGCCTAGCCGAGATGCATGCGACAGCCACAGATCAATTTGTTCCGGTGTAACAAAAACTACCAAAAACGGAAAATCGTTAATTTCTATTAAACTATCTGACCATTGACTTTGTTGCTTCATCCAAAGTATTTCATCAACTATGTCTTTAGAAGCTGCTGACCTAATGCCGTAATGTTTTAAAATACTTTCGTGTTTTATTTGACGCAGAGTTGATAATTTAGGTATCTCAGGACCTTCTGTTTGACCATACTCGATATTTTTTGCTTAGTCTCTTTTTAATTTTAGAGGCGCTTGATGAATTACTAATTTTCCTAAATCTTCTCGAACATGTTTAGAAACAGGTCTTTTTGAAAAATGTTTGATAGTGCTTGAATCTTTTGTTTGAACATAAAATTCACGAGTTTCCAAAGAACTGCAAGTTATAATTATTTCATTAAAGCATTCATTACATTTTCCTACAATTTTTATTCTTCTGTGTGTTTTTGAGAACCAGCCTTTGTTAAATGAATAAGGACATGTCAGTTTACCGATAAAAACAATTTTTTTTTCCATCCAATGAGTCCAACCAAAAGGTAATTTGAATCGTGAGGGATGTTTGTCATCTACAACAGGTTGTATTTGGTACCATTCCAGTTCTGGGTATATGAAAGAAAAATTTTTCTCAGTACAATAATCGATGGCTCTTGTTTGTTCTTCACCAGGGTTCTTGTTAGCTAAATTATCTGTTTGAGGATTCGAACTTATTTGAAAAGCTCCACGTTCTGCCCAATACTTGGCCAAGTTTTTTCCCAAACCATTCCAATCTTGTTTAATATAAAAATATAAAGTGACACCACTGATAGAGTTATTTAACTTTGAAGAAGCTTGATTCCATAAGCGATCAGACTTTTTAATTACATTTCCATGGCTATTAAATGGATTTATATTTTGAAAAACGAATTCTATTTGATCTGGAGAAACTGCAGCAGCTCGAGGCATGTTGATTATATTATACTAAACGAACCTGTAAAAGTATAAATTTAAATTTTTTAAAAATTTTTGTAAAATTTGTTAGACTTTATAAAATTTATTTACTTTGAACAAACCATGTATATTTTTGGATACTTTTTCATCTTAGTTTAATTTTTAACAAATTACCATGGTAACTGCGTAACAATATTTGAAGCTGCAAAAATTCACGACAGGTTTATTTTTGTTTTTTAAACTTTTCAATAAGTACTACAGATGATACTCATTAAAAACAAAAAAAAAATTAAGAAGAAATTTTAAAAGGTTACATATAATTTATTCATAAATTATTTATTCAACACTGAATAAAAAAAAAATTTATTTAAAAAATTTTTCTCATTGAGATAATACTGATCAGCTGACACTTTTAAAATACATAAAGAAATTTTATAATATTCAAAATTTTAAATACAAGAAGATTTGATCTTATTTTCAATAGTAAAGTTTTGCAAAAATTTTGACTAAGCAATTAATCTATGTACTTGAAATAAGAAACAAAACTTTTTTTATCAAAACTGCACTTAATTTCTTAAATGTAATTCATTTTTTTTAAATAATTCAATAAATCTAAAAGTAAAAATGAAACAAAGATTAAATAAAAAATAACATTGCAAATCATTTCTTACTATTTTAATTAGCAAACTATTTCTATGAATTTTTTATTTTTATGAATTTTTATAGCGATTTTACTAATAAAATTAGAACATTAATTTTTCATAGTAAAAACTTACCCCTTACTCAGTCCCAACTGAAAATGTAATTTTATACCAACTTTAAAAAGGTAAGAATTTACGGCGAGTGGTTTTTTTTTGGACAGAACTAAAACAAAAGTATATATGTTGTTACTTTCAGATCTATGTTAATATTAATGAATTTATCCCGAAAGATACGAACAGATGAATAAAATAAAAAAATAAAATAAAAAACCATCTTTCAGTAGAGTTACAGTGAATTCTGTTCATTTTTTTAAGCTTTAATTATAAATTAATTCGAGTATCTACTCTGATTTTGATATTATGTTTTCGGGGATACGAACAGATGAATGAAATGAAATCAAAAATCATTTTCCGGACGAGTTTTTAATAAATTTTTTTCAGTTTTATTTCTTTAATTAATTTTTACTCAAATTATTTAAAATTCCTACTCTGATTCTGTTGATATTTTTTTGGAATATGAACAGATGAAGGAGATGAAATCAAAGAATCATCTTCCGGACGAGTTTTAAGTAAATTTTTCTTTTCTTTTTTACGCATCTTTTTTCTTTTTTTTTTTTTAAACTTGAATTCAATTTTTTTTTAGTAAAAGTTTACTATCAATTAATTCAATTTAGGTGTCGTTCAATATCGTTAAAATCATTCGAACTCGACGGAGCCGCAGATTAACGATTAACAGTCGACCAAAGATATTCATGCATCACCGAAAAGCAGAAACTGTATTAGGGTAACTAAAAATAAAAAGACTTAAAAATCTAAGAGCTTTTTTTTTTAATTGATTCTTTGAAAAGTAATATTATTCTAATTAATAAATCTGCGGCTCCGTCGAGTCCGAATGATTTTAACGATATTGAACGACACCTAAATTGAATAAATTGATAGTAAACTTTTACTAAAAAAAAATTGAATTCAAGTTTAAAAAAAAAAAAAGAAAAAAGATGCGTAAAAAAGAAAAGAAAAATTTACTTAAAACTCGTCCGGAAGATGATTCTTTGATTTCATCTCCTTCATCTGTTCATATTCCAAAAAAATATCAACAGAATCAGAGTAGGAATTTTAAATAATTTGAGTAAAAATTAATTAAAGAAATAAAACTGAAAAAAATTTATTAAAAACTCGTCCGGAAAATGATTTTTGATTTCATTTCATTCATCTGTTCGTATCCCCGAAAACATAATATCAAAATCAGAGTAGATACTCGAATTAATTTATAATTAAAGCTTAAAAAAATGAACAGAATTCACTGTAACTCTACTGAAAGATGGTTTTTTATTTTATTTTTTTATTTTATTCATCTGTTCGTATCTTTCGGGATAAATTCATTAATATTAACATAGATCTGAAAGTAACAACATATATACTTTTGTTTTAGTTCTGTCCAAAAAAAAACCACTCGCCGTAAATTCTTACCTTTTTAAAGGTCTTTCTTTTTAAAGATTTCATTTCTTTCGCTAGGTATAAGGTGAAACTAAAAAAAAAATGGTAAAATTTACCAATTGATACCTGAGTAGAACAAAAAACTTATGACTCCATTGAGATGAATGATTTTATCGATATTGAAGGACAATTAAAATGAATTGATTTTATTGTAAACTTTTTTGACTGATTTTTAAACATCAAGTATAAAAAAAAATTTTTATTTTGATAATTCTGTTATAGCAACTATAGCAGTAAAAACCTAAGTTGCCGTTGGTATCTTACATTTTTAAATGTTTTTTTTTTTTTTTAATTTTATTTATCTCCAGGCTTTAAAAAAAAAAATGATATTTTAATAGGTATTAATTTTTTATTTTTCAAACTATTTAATAACTAGGTATAAGGTGAAACTAAAAAAATTGGTAAAATTTACCAATTGATTCCTGACTAGAACAAACAACTTATGATCACCATCACATTTGAATGCGGCAAATGTCAATGACCAAGTTGAGGTAGTTGGTACACAGCGGATAAAACTGAAATGAAACTTGATAGTCAGACAAATTCATCTTGGAAAATAAACTGAGAACAATAAACCTTATCCGTGTTGGTGTATTGACTCAGAATTTATAAGTTCCAGTAATGATCTAAATGTATTTACTTGCCTGACAATTTGAATAATTCCATGAGACATTGATCCCACTTAAACTACCCCAACTTGGTCATTGACATTTGCTGCAGCAAGTTAAGGTAGTTGGTATATAGCGGATAAAACTAAAATGAAACTTGATAGTCAGACAAATTCATCTTGGAAAATAAACTGAGAACAATAAACCTTATCCGTGTTGGTGTATTGACTCAGAATTTATAAGTTCCAGTAATGATCTAAATGTATTTACTTGCCTGACAATTTGAATAATTCCATGAGACATTGATCCCACTTAAACTACCCCAACTTGGTCATTGACATTTGCTGCAGCAAGTTAAGGTAGTTGGTATATAGCGGATAAAACTAAAATGAAACTTGATAGTCAGACAAATTCATCTTGGAAAATAAACTGAGAACAATAAACCTTATCCGTGTTGGTGTATTGACTCAGAATTTATAAGTTCCAGTAATGATCTAAATGTATTTACTTGCCTGACAATTTGAATAATTCCATGAGACATTGATCCCACTTAAACTACCCCAACTTGGTCATTGACATTTGCTGCAGCAAGTTAAGGTAGTTGGTATATAGCGGATAAAACTAAAATGAAACTTGATAGTCAGACAAATTCATCTTGGAAAATAAACTGAGAACAATAAACCTTATCCGTGTTGGTGTATTGACTCAGAATTTATAAGTTCCAGTAATGATCTAAATGTATTTACTTGCCTGACAATTTGAATAATTCCATGAGACATTGATCCCACTTAAACTACCCCAACTTGGTCATTGACATTTGCTGCAGCAAGTTAAGGTAGTTGGTATATAGCGGATAAAACTGAAATTAAACTTGATAGTCAGACAAATTCATCTTGGAAAATAAACTGAGAACAATAAACCTTATCCGTGTTGGTGTATTGACTCAGAATTTATAAGTTCCAGTGATGATTTAAATGTATTTACTTGTCTGACAATTTGAATAACCCCATGAAACATTGATCACCATCACATTTGAATGCAGCAAATGTCAATGACCAAGTTGAGGTAGTTGGTACACAGCGGATAAAACTGAAATTAAACTTGATAGTCAGACAAATTCATCTTGGAAAATAAACTGAGAACAATAAACCTTATCCGTGTTGGTGTATTGACTCAGAATTTATAAGTTCCAGTGATGATTTAAATGTATTTACTTGCCTGACAATTTGAATAGTTCCATGAGACATTGATCACACTTAAACTACCTCAACTTGGTCATTGACATTTGCTGCAGCAAGTTAAGGTAGTTGGTATATAGCGGATAAAACTAAAATTAAACTTGATAGTCAGACAAATTCATCTTGGAAAATAAACTGAGAACAATAAATCTTATCCATGTTGGTGTATTGATTCAGAATTTATAAATTTCAGTGATGATTTAAATGTATTTACTTGTCTGACAATTTGAATAATTTCATGAGACATTGATCACATTTAAACTACCTTAACTTGGTCATGATAGTCAGACAAATTTATCTTGGAAAATAAACTGAGAACAATAAACCTTATCCGTGTTGGTGTATTGATTCAGAATTTATAAGTTCCAGTAATGATTTAAATGTATTTACTTGCCTGACAATTTGAATAATTCCATGAGACATTGATCACACTTAAACTACCCCAACTTGGTCATTGACATTTGCTGCAGCAAGTTAAGGTAGTTGGTATATAGCGGATAAAACTAAAATTAAACTTGATAGTCAGACAAATTCATCTTGGAAAATAAACTGAGAGCAGTAAACCTTATCCATGTTGGTGTATTGACTCAGAATTTATAAATTCCAATGATGATTTAAATGTATTTACTTGTCTGACAATTTGAATAATTTCATGAGACATTGATCACATTTAAACTACCTTAACTTGGTCATGATAGTCAGACAAATTTATCTTGGAAAATAAACTGAGAACAATAAACCTTATCCGTGTTGGTGTATTGATTCAGAATTTATAAGTTCCAGTAATGATTTAAATGTATTTACTTGCCTGACAATTTGAATAATTCCATGAGACATTGATCACACTTAAACTACCTCAACTTGGTCATTGACATTTGCTGCAGCAAGTTAAGGTAGTTGGTATATAGCGGATAAAACTAAAATTAAACTTGATAGTCAGACAAATTCATCTTGGAAAATAAACTGAGAGCAGTAAACCTTATCCATGTTGGTGTATTGACTCAGAATTTATAAATTCCAATGATGATTTAAATGTATTTACTTGTCTGACAATTTGAATAACCCCATGAGACATTGATCACCATTCACATTTAAACTACCTCAACTTGGTCATTGACATTTGTTGCAGCAATTTTCACTGGATAAATAAATCTCTACAGCACCAGCAGAAGGTTTCACAAGTTCAACTCACTCTAACTCATAGATGATTATCATAGGGAGACTTTAGATATTTTGTTTTGAAAAATTATAGCCAAATATTTTTCTATAATTATTGATGGTTAACGGTCATAATATTTATTAATTAAATTATGTTAATAGTGAATTTAGCGTGATGCCGCTGTATATTTTATTATATCCTACTTTTTTAATTACTTAATTATTTCTAAATCATGTAATAAAATAATAATAATTATGACCGCTGTCTTTTGCTCAGCTGCTCGGGTCTCGGCGGCTCGGCCTCTTGCGTGCGCGCACCTCACCTGCGCAGCCTGCTCGCATGCCTTGCTGCAGGCTGCAAGAGTGAGACAGCGTTACGTAAGATCCGGTTTAAGCCACATGCAGCGCATGTAGAGAAACCGGATGCTCAGGGACTGGAAACGAAAAAATTTCTAAAGGAAATCACCGTTTCGAATTTTGAGACGGTCATAACTTCTTTACGCAGAAATTTTTCAGGATGATTTTTTTTTTAATCTTCTCAGGGGATCTTAGGCTATGCGTAGAATATATGGTCAAGGAAAAATAATCATCCTAATAGTGTTTTTTTCATGAACGACCTAACCTAAAACCGAATTTCAATGTATATAAAGCGTACGCTTTAACGGCAGTCGGTTAAAAAAACCTACTCGCCGTCAAAGTGCTACCGCACTTTAGGATAAGTTGATGGAGGTTTAGATGTACTTTCAGTGATTTTTGAAGTTCTATTATGCAGGAAGTACAAAGAAAGTCGTCATTTTAAGTACTGCCTTTGCAAACTTCATTCGTCTGGTAGCTTGTCAAAACTGGAACATCCTCATTGCACTACGAACTTCCTACAATTTTTATTTTTATTCATTAAAAATGAAAAAAAAAATTACGGATGACTATAATTATAATTATAATTCTAATTACTTGAACCTGATTTAAAAAGCTTCCAAGAACTCAAAAATTGTTAGCTAAACAGATATTTAATATGTCAACAAATTAAATATTAAATTTGAACAATAAATATTATGAAAAGTTGTAAATTGTAATTACTCACAACAATTGACCATACAATTTTTTAAGTTGTACAGAGTTTACAAAAATTATGGAGCTAAAAGAAGTTATGATCTTCTCGTGTTTACCAACAACTGACGATCGAAGACACATTCTTTTCCAGAAATCGGAACGCTGCTGACGTCCTAGTATCATACTTCTCGGTACGCTTTTTCAGTTGGTAGTATTTTCAAAAAAATGTAGAAACCTGAAAATTGATAAATTTAAAATTGTAATTGATAAAATAAGTAGTTTATATTCATCTATAACTAAAAGTACTAAAAATATTATAAAAATAAAATAATAAAAGTATTTGATCAAAATGGTAAGAAACAAGATTGGAGTAGACTGGGAAAAAAGATTTAATTTGTTAAAGGAATTGAATCCATTTACTAAAAATAATGATGTAAAACCATGGTTGGATGAAATTTGGAAAAAAATTTCAAATCAATTAAATTTACACATCAACACTTGTCGAGAAGATTTAAAACAAAACAGAGGAAACTTAAAAACGAGATTGCTCCAATATTAAAAAGAACAAAACTCTCAAAATAACTGTGCTGAAACTGAAGAGATTGATAATGATGAAAGCAGCAGCTGCAGTACAAGTGAAGAATCAATTACTAGTGAAATTGTTCAAATTGAAGAAATAAATTTTAATCATGAAAAACAAGTTGATGTTGAAACTACCCTCGGACTCATGAGATCTGATCTGAAGTTTAAACAATTCATTTGATTTACAGGCCTTTCACCATTTAGTGTTATGTATTGGTCTCCAGAACAGATTCTTTTTTATAATCAATCCTATAAAAAATTTTTAAAATACTTAGAATTATCAGTTACAGAAAAATGTATTGATGATGTACATATAAAAGGACTAATCACTACAAATCTCAAGTTTTTTGAAATTAAAGGCTTAGTACAAGAAAGAATGTTATCATTTGGCCAAATGGTATCATCTAACTATGACAAGTTGAATTTATTTTTGACCAAATGGCAAAAATCTGGCATTAATAAAAAGGTTTCAGCTAAAATTTTCTGCAACGCTTCATATGAGTGTTTGTCGATTATAAATCAAGTCTTCAATGCATGTACATGCGAGGAATATTTAATGTCATTCCATCATTATATAAAATCTGTTGATGAAAACAGCAGCCCAAACAATTACTCACCAAGATGTTTTGTTCAAATCAATTCAAAACATATAATTCAGTGGATGAAAAGCTTAAAATACATCCAAGATTTCCATATCGGCTGCTTTTTATATTTGAGCTTTATTCAAGAATTTAAAGACTTTAAAAGTTCTGAAATCGATTTTTGTTTTACTGAAAAGTGAAGTATTTAATTATCACTGTGATAATTATAGAAGAACAATGGTAGAAAATATTGATCTGCTAGGTGATGTAGATTTGTATATAACTTCACAAGGGAGTTTATGTGATGATTTTTCAAACCTTATGCTTTGTGAAACTTTGCCTGAAGAAGTTAAAAAGTATTTTCATGAATTAAGTGTCAGTGAAGAAGTAAAAAATCAGTGCACCATAGCTACTAAATATTCTCAAATCCGAAATACATACAAGTGTGATGAATTTGTTAATGATCTTATTTTACTTTGTGGACACTTACCTTTATGGTGTAACTTTTCTATAGATACAATTTGTATCAAAACTGATTTGTGTGAATCTTTTCCTGCTGTAACTGAGCCAAGTTTGAATGTGATCACATTTCTTAAAAAGAATATGCATGAAATAAACATTAATTTCCAAAAAGCAAGAAAGTTATTAATTGAAAATAATAAATAAAAAGAGAACAAAACAAAAATTGATACAGAAGTTTGTGTATCTGATAATGAAGATTTTTCTTATGAAAACTGGATGGGTCTTGGTAAGAACAGTCGACTCCAACATCAATCAGTACATTACTCATCTTGTGAAAGTAATAAATTATCCAATAATCAAAATGAAAATGAAACTAATTATTGCAATGAAGGTAATCAAGTAGATGAGAGTCACTTCTCACAAGAAGAAAATTGTGATTATTTTCATATGAAAAAAGATGAATTATCTACCAACATTAATGATATAAATATTGAATCAGCAGAAAGTGTTGAGAGCATTCATACTCATAACTCAGCACCAAACGAAAATGAAGTTCACTCAATAAACACCTTGCAGGTAATATTTGTGAATCCACCAGATCTTCTTGAAAAATTAAAAAACCATAAACCAATTTTAAATGGCAATGCATCAGAAGGTGTAATCTACAATAATAAACTAATAGAAGTAACGAACACCTGTTCATTTGATAGCGCTGTAGAACTGTGTGTACGTTGTGTTTTACAAGAACAAAACTTTCAGAATTCGTTTTTAAATGCATTCAGTTTGACAGATGACTTGAATATTTTCAAGATATTATACACCTACGCTATCGGTGAGTGTGATCTTGAATTCATTTATAAAAAAAGACTGGAATTTTTCCTAAGCATGCCAAGTGTAAATAAAATGATTGGTCGCACCTTAAACTGTGAGTACAATGCTGTCCAGATTTTTTCAAGACTTCTTCAAGAAACTTGGTCAAATACTCGAACCTTACATTGCAAATGTGGAATAACTGCAGCTAATTTTGTGGAATTAGATGTAAATGTAAGAAACTTTCTGAAAAAAGGATTAGGTGGATTACAATCAGAACTCAATAATTATTTAAAGCCAAAAAAGCGACCATGTTTTGTTTGTGGCAATATACTTCTTACAACTTACGAAATGGGTGATTTTTTTGTTATCTTTACAGAAGATGTCTACAGAGATGCTGTAAATAAACTTCTAAATTATAAGCTAATCAATCCTAATGAACCTAAACTGGATGCGCTGAGAGACATCCAAAACCCTTAAAGCAAGCAGTAACAATTACCGACTGGTTGGTATTGTTGCGTTTGAGGTGGGTTCACCACCCCACTATTTTTCACTTTTTAATCAACAGAATGGTTATTGGATATCATGTGAAAGTAATGAAATAGTGGACGAGACTGCAAAATTGAAAATAGATTTTATTTTATACGTAAAAAATTCAAAAAACTAAAATATAAAATACTTTGGCAGCTAATTGTAATTTTTTAAATCAATTATGTCTCTAAGTTAAATTTAAAATCCCTGCTTAAATTTATATTTAAATGAAATTTACTTTTCATTAAGAGTTTTTATTGTATTCTTACAGTGAAATAAAAATTATTAATTACTTGAATTTAAAATTATTACAGTCATAATTGGAGTTTAAGTTAGTTAATACACCTATCTTACTCTACTTGTTTATATAAATATTCACAGTTGCAGAGTTATGGATGGTCTATCTGT
Source organism: Encarsia formosa (assembly GCA_038277355.1). NCBI lineage: Eukaryota > Metazoa > Arthropoda > Insecta > Hymenoptera > Aphelinidae > Encarsia > Encarsia formosa. The sequence continues at coordinate 47,952,908 of CM076185.1, read as the reverse complement.
CAGTTAAGTTGAAAAAAACAAAATTAAAATAAACAAATCAATCAATTTATATATTTTTCATTAAAAATAATAAATATGAAATACTTTCTAGCTATTATACTTATAATTTAATGAACAGAATTACTGAAATTACTCACCTGAGACTTGTTATCATCCATTAGATGCAGATTCAGGTTCTCTGGATACTGATGACTGCTGAACCGAAGTTTTGAAAAATTATGGTAACTTCGTGTGGAATTCTGGGTTTTTGGACAGATAGACGGATTCGATAAGAAATTGTCCAGATATAGACAAAGCACAACCAATGTAGCTGTTCATGTCGTTGAAAAGCGTCATTTCGTAGTTGCTTACTCCGATGATTAAGCCCAGTATTCTAAAAAAGTAATATATCTCAAATTTTAAATATATGCAATAAGCATTAGCCTAAAAATTAAAATTAAAAAATACTACTTTTAAATGAAGAAAAGAATCATTAAATTATCGTAAATATTAACTACAGCGTTGGTTATTTAGTTTTTAAATTTACTAATTGTGATTTTTTTTTCAGTACTTTAAATAGAAATAAAATAAATGAATAAATCGATTTATAGTTACTGAATTCATAACTCCTGTAGGTCATATCACTAGTGTAAAAATTGTAATGAATAAACTGAATTTTTTAAATTGAAATAGTATCTTAGAGATTTTGAAAGTATGATCTTACAGTTGCAAACGAGTGAAAGAACTTGGTGATATCCTCCATACTGTGAGATCCAGTCGTCCAGATTTTTCCCCTCAGTCTCCTGAAGTTGAGAGAGTCTTCACCTGGTCTTGAGATACCGTTTTTCCAGTGAAGAGCGGCGTTGAAGATAAGTACGAGTATGCTGTCGTTTAAATTTGCGATAAATATTAAGGAAATTATTTGAGTGATAATAAATAATTAAGAGCAACTATCTCCTTCGACCAGGTGCGGTTGGCTTAGATTTTTTGCTCGAAGTTCTAATGCTCCTGAAGCTTACCGTAGAGGTTCATGAGGTCTAGGTAGTTGTCGTCGGTGGCGAACTTGAGCTTTTCGTAAACCAATCCCTCGGTCTCGTAGCAGTCGCGCAAGAACTGCTGCAGACGTAGACGGCTTCGAGGGCGCTACGACGGAGCGATGACATGTCCAGGACGGCAGCGCGACGCTGAACACTTTCCTGGGTTGCATAGTGCTGGACCTCAACAAGCCAATGCCTCGCATGTTGTTCATCGGTAGTCGGTTAGGAAACGGAGCAGGAAGTAGGACTCGTCAAGCTTGGAGCGACGTTACTTTACTTTGGTGGTCAAACCTTCGCAGGACTGCAAAATCTCGGCGCGTTTGGAGTAGATCTGCTGGGCGTGTTCGGGCTGGTGAATGCCAGCTAGTCTGTCGGCTTCGTTGCTCAGAGTGGCAACTTTGTCCTCTGGAGCGGCCAAGTCTCGCTCTACATTTTCTTGGGTACGCTGAAAAAACTGAACCAAGGTGAGGTCGCAGCTAAAGTCGTCCAGGAAGGGAACGGCTTCTTTTTCAGCTATCCAAGCCATTATCTTGCAGCATCACGGTTGAAGCACTGGATTTCATAGGCTCCGAAAAGCTTTTCCTGGTGGAGAATGGCAAGCTACTTAAGGCAGTGCCATGATTCGTTGAGCTCTTCCTTGCGACGTAGTATGGTGTCGCACTCTGGATATTCGTCAAGCAGCAGTGTGTCTTCAATTTCTATGACCTCGATCACTCTGTACTCATGACTGCTCATGTTCTTCTGGACCTCGTCCAATTTTCTCTGTTAGACCTGCAGGTGATGAAGGTCTTGACCACACTCATCTGGCAAATATCTCCTTGTCATGAATCAAAAACATAACTTAATCATGGACACAGATGAACTGTACTGTGCTCGTACCAAGGTCAGCTAGGCCCTTGTCAGCCAAGCAAGCTCCCATAATCCGTGTAGTTCCTTTGTGAATTTTTCATTGCACTATATAAAAAGAACATGACTTTATAACTCACAGCACAATAGCATTTGAGTTTGCGGCAACTTTATCTGGGGATAAATGAAGATTTTATTGCAAAATAATGAATTTTAAAATATGTCAAAGCTAATCAATTTTATCACCTGCAAACACTTAGCTTCTCTATCACCCCGAGGCTATTTTTTGTTGAGTCTTCACCATTTATGTAGATTGATATCAATTTTGAACTTAGTTGATTTTAAAAAAGAACACATCAAGATTTTATCACAAAGATTGAGAATTTTGACTCTTGGAGGGTTACCTGAGAAAGAAAAAAATCGTTTAAAGATAATATATTTATTCTAAGTATGTACAGTGATACAAAAATCAGTAGAAAAAGTTAAGTAAACAATGATGATGAAAGACTAAGTTAGGTTAAATTTCCTTTACATCTTTCCACATGGTGTCTGAAGGAAACGACTACATACCTTGGAAATATTTTAACTGGCGCAGTTAAATTTGGACGCTGTTGTGATCCTTCTTCTCATTACTATTATTAAATAATAATAACAATAATATATAAGTTTTAATTATTAACACTGATTTCAAACGCTCAACACTGACCAATTAAGTAAACTAATATGCTAATTATTTGAAAGAGTAATAAAATTGTTAAAGGACATTTATTATTTAAAATTTGCGAACGCTTCTTCCCTTTAACTATAACCTTCTTTGTTTGTTTATGTTTATTTTTTGTATAGCTAGTTACAATGAGCATGCATGCGTCAATGACTCGGTAAATACGGTATTCGGTAATTCAATTCCAGGCGTTCCAGCGCGCCAAATTTACCATTTATCGGACAACGAACGTAACATTTTTTAATAGTAAAAAAATTACTTTTTTTGAGAAATAATATTAATCAAAGAAAGTAATCAGCCTCACAAAGTTGGAGGAATCGATAGACATCCTGAAGTTTGTACCTAGATTGATTTTTCATATAAAATAAAGTACAGACGAGTGCAGCGCGTAGCTCGTAAGACCAATCTTGTTTTTGCAGCTATTCAATAAATAATCTCTCGCAAAAAAGGAGGATTGTAGAGGAAATCCTTGCAAAACGGTAGGAATCGATTAGATATTTTTAGTTATTTTTTTGAAAATATTTAGTTTTACTGGGCTGCAGCTTGACGAGTCTCTGTGCTTTTATTTTAAAAATGAAAAAAAAAAAAAAACAACAACAACAACATGTCTTTTTTCGAGGCATCAGCACGAGTGCAGACAGACTGCAGACTGCAGAGTACTGCCGTGCATCGCGTCTCAACAACCTATCGACAAATCTCGATCTCGAAGAAACTCGAAAAATCGAACTCGCAGTTCGATCGAGCCAAAGGGCTGAGTACGGAAATCCTAAAAAAAGCTGAAACTCCTGAAACAGCGCATGATAAAAAGAAACAGGTAATTAATTTTTTAAGCAGCAATCATTTCGGGACAATTTTTTTTTTATTGTTCCACAGTTTATTGGCTATTTATAGCACATGAAAGATATGAAAAAAAAATTCGTTTATTATGGTTTTCATCTCACGGACTAACCTTGAAAACCAGAAATCAAAGTATATAAAGCGTACGCTTTTTCACGGTCGTTTTTTAAACCTCTCGCCGTTCAACCGCTACCGCGGTTTAGGATATCAATCAGAGTAGGTTAGTTGGGAGAAACCGAGGAAGAAAAAATGTTGATAACAAATGTTAACGGATGGAGGAAATATTTGTCTAAAAAGTTAAAGAACTGTGTGGGCAAAAGTGTATGTAAGACTTGTTTCACGATTGTCATTACAAAAAGATTTAAGAAGAACAATAGAAACGATAGTATTCACAACAGGCATGATAATTTAGGTGAGGTCTTAGGTTAGGTTCCTTAAACGGAAGTACAAATAATTTTAAAAAATAAATAATTAACCGACAAGCCTTAAACCCCAATAACACTGGAAAAAGTAATAAACAATTATTTGTTAATAAACATATTGCTAACCTTCAAGCTTTAACCTCAATGACGCTGAAAAAAAGAGAAAATAAAATATGAATTATCAACAAATGACCAACCGACAAGCCTTAAACCTCAATAACGCTGGAAAAAGTAATGAACAATTATTTTTTAATAAACAAATGGCTAAACTTCAAGCTGTAAACCCCAATAACGCTGGAAAAAAGAGAAAATAAAATATGAATTATCAACAAATGACCAACCGACAAGCCTTAAACCCCAATAACGCTGGAAAAAGTAATGAACAATTATTTGTTAATAAACAAATGGCTAGCCTTCAAGCTGTAAACCCTAATAACGCTGAAAAAAAGAGAAAATAAAATATTAATTATCAACAAATAATCAACCAACAAGCCTTAAACCCCAATAACGCTGGAAAAAGTCATAAACAATTATTTGTGAGTAAAGAAATGGCTAACCTTCAAGCTGTAAACCCTAATAACGCTGAAAAAAGAGAAAGTGAAATATTAACTATCAACAAATGACTAACAAACAATCCTTAAACACCAATAACGCTGTAAAAAGTAATAAACAATTATTTGTTAATAATCTTCGAGCTGTAAACCCCAATAACGCTGAAAAAAAGAGAAAATGAAATATTAATCATCAGCAAATGACTAACCGACAAGACTTAAACCCCAATAACTCTGGAAAACGTAATAAGCAATTATTTGTTAATAAACAAATAGCTAATCTTCAAGCTGTAAGCCCTAATAACGCTGAAAAAAAGAGAAAATAAAATATTCACTATCAACAAATGACTAACCGACAAGCCTTGAACCTCAATAACGCTGGAAAAAGTAATAAACAATGATTTGTTAATGAAGAAATGGCTAATCTTCGAGCTGTAAGCCCCAATAACGCTGAAAAAAAGAGAAAATAAAATATTAATTATCAACAAATAATAATCCGATAAGCCTTAAACCCAAATACTGCTAGAAAAAAAAAAAAAAAAAAAAACAATCAATTCTTAACGAACAAATGGTGCAACTAAATGATTCAAAACCTGAATGAAACTGGAAAAAGGAATGTTCATTATTAATCGTAAGCAAATGGCTAACCGACAAGCTGTAACCTCCAGTAATATTAGAAAAAGTACTCAACTTATTTGGGGTTTAAGGATTGTCAGCCAATTATTTGTTTACAATCAATTAATAATATTTCGTTTTTCCAGTTTTATGGAGGTTCAAAAATCTTTATTTGAGCCATTTATTTTCTATTAATTAAATTTTTACAACTTTATCGAGCGTTTTGGGTTTCAAAGTTTGTCAGGTAATCTTCTGTTGGTAATATAAATTTTAATTCATTCACTGTTATTAGGGTTTAAGCCTTGTTGGTTAGCCATTTGTTTATTAACAAATAATTGTTTATTACTTTTTTCAGTTTTATTAGGGTTTAAGGCTTGTCAGTTAGCCATTTGTTGATGATTAATATTTTATTTTCTCTTTTTTCAGCGTTATTGGGGTTTACGGCTTGAGGTTAGCCATTTGTTTACTTACAAATAATTGTTTATAATTTTTTCCAGCGTTATTGGGGTTAAAGGCCTGTCGGTTAGTCTTTTGTGGATAATTAATATTTTATTTTCGCTTTTTTCCAGCGTTATTGGAGCTTACAGCTTAAGGTTAGGCTTTTGTTTATTAACAAATAATTGTTTACTACTTTTTCCAGCGTTATTGGAGTTTACAGCTTGAAGGCTAGCCATTTGTTTATTAACAAATAATTGTTTATCACTTTTTCCAGCGGTACTGGGGTTTGAGGCTTGTTGGTTGGTCATTTGTTGATAATTAATATTTTATTTTCTCTTTTTTCCAGCGTTATTGGGGTTTACAGCTTGAAGGTCAGCCATTTGTTCATAATTAATATTTTATTTTCTCTTTTTTTCAGCGTTATTGGGGTTTACAGCTTGAAGGTTAGCCATTTTTTCACTTACAAATAATTGTTTATAACTTTTTCCAGCGTTATTGGGGTTTAAGGCCTGTCGGTTCGACTTTCGTGGATAGTTAATATTTTATTTTCTCTTTTTTCCTGCGTTATTGGGGCTTACAGCCTAAGGTTAGGCTTTTGTTTATTAACAGATAATTGTTTATTACTTTTTCCAGCGTTATTGGAGTTTACAGCTTGAAGGCTAGCCATTTGTTTATTAACAATTAATTGTTTATCACCTTTTCCAGCGTTATTGGAGTTTACAGCTTGAAGGCTAGCCATTTGTTTATTAACAAATAATTGTTTATCACTTTTTCCAGCGGTACTGGGGTTTAAGGCTTGTCAGTTAGTCATTTGTCTATAATTAATATTTCATTTTCTCTTTTTTCCAGTGCTATTGGGGTTTACATCTTGAAGGTTAGCCGTTTCTTTATTAACAAATAATTGCTTATTGCTTTTTTTAGCGTTTTTGGGGTTTAAGGCTTGTCGGTTAGTCATTGGTTGATAATTAATATTTTATTTTCTCTTTTTTTCAGCGTTATTGGGGTTTACAGCTTGAAGGTTAGCCATTTGTTTATTAACAAATAATTGTTTATTACTTTTTCCAGCGTTACTGGTGTTTAAGGCTTGTCAGTAAGTCACTTGTTGACAATTAATATTTTATTTTCTCTTTTTTCCTGTTCTATTGGGGTTTACATCTTGAAGGTTAGCCATCTGTTTATTAACAAATAATTGTTTATCACTTTTTCCAGCGTTATTGGGGCTTACAGCCTAAGGTTAGGCTTTTGTTTATTAACAAATAATTGTTTATTACTTTTTCCAGCGTTATTGGAGTTTACAGCTTGAAGGCTAGCCATTTGTTCATTAAAAAGTAATTGTTTATTACTTTTTCTAGCGTTACTGGGGCTTAAGGCTTGTCGGTTAGTCATTTGATAATCAATATTTTATTTTCTCTTTTTTCCAGCGTTATTGGGGCTCACAGCTTAAGGTTAGGCATTTGTTTATTAACAAATAATTGTTACTTTTTTTAGCGTTTTTGGGGTTTAAGGCTTGTCGGTTAGTCATTTGTTGATAATTAATATTTTATTGTCTCTTTTTTTCAGCGTTATTGGGGCTTACAGCTTGAAGGTTAGCCATCTGTTTATTAACAAATAATTGTTTATTACTTTTTCCAGCGTTATTGTGGTTTAAGGCTTGTCGGTTCATTATTTATTTTTTGAATTTCTCTTTTTCGTTCTTATTAATACTACGCTCTGCAGTGGTGTAGTATACCAACCACTTTTCGAATTTGAGTTAGGTCATGGGCCGTCTTAGGTACCTAACCTAAGACCTCAGCTAAATTAACATGCCTGATTCACAACTTTGAGAACAAAGGTTCAGAGTTAGGAGTTCAGGGTTTAGAGTAATATGTAAAGTAAGAACAAAGGTAGGCATAAAATAAGGTGCAGGTGTAGTCACAAGCTATTGGGATCGAAAGTGGGGAGCCCCCACTATCTATCCACTTCCAATATGGCTGCGGTTGGAACCTCTTTTGCGTTGGCATGAGTGGAACAATTTTTTATCTATAGAATATTTTATTTGTTTTAAGAAATTGTAGTCCCAAAAAATTATTAATAATATCTAGAATAGTAGTTAGTGTAGAATAACAAGAATAAAATTTACGGCCTTTACCAAATTGTGCCATTTTGACCGTATCCAGCTTATATCTATAGACTAGTCAATTATGATATTATTAAATAATCTTGTGAAATTTGCTGGTTCAAACTTCGAGGATAGAAAACACAAAGAAGGCCATCGTCTTTACAATATCAAAGATACTACAAAAGAAGGTGCAATATTTAATTGTGGAATCAGTGGAAAAAGGGGTGAGAATTTTTTAGTGAAAGGTGCTTGTTTGAAAACTGGCCGCTTGAGCGCGCGCGAGCTCCATTCTCGGTAACCTCAACTTCAAAAAATTATATCTCAGAAACTAAAAGACATGTCATCATTTGGAAGGTCTTAAAATTTTCTTAATTAAATTTACTTTTCATTAAAAATATTTCAAAAAAAATAAAAAGGGTGCCCGGGGGTCAAATTTTGGCTGAAAAAAAAAATTCCTTTTTTTTGGCATACATAAAGGGAATTTTTTTTTTTTTTTTAATCATTTTTTCAGAAACTTTAGGTTTTTTTCCGATCACCCACCAAATTTCATCAAAATCGATTAAAACCCCGAGAAGTTATGAGATTTCAAAAAACAAGCTTTTTTTTCTTTGCCAAATTTTCAAATGGCCGCCATTTTGAAAATAAGCGGATTTATGAAAAATCATTTTACCACGTTCATGTATATGCCAAACACTAACTTTATGCTAATTTTCATCAAGATGGGAGATGTCACGTCAGATCGCTTTCGATCTCATGAAGAACGCCTCAAAACGGTTCTAGGGGATTCTACAAATAAATTAAATGATCACTCAATTGTAGCTAATCATAAATTAAACCCTAAATCAAAAATAATAAGGAGAGTAGAGCCTGCTGAGGAGTTAAATGAACATGTTAAGATGAAAATTCGTGATTTGTATTTTTCTCTAAAGAATTCAGGAATTGAAGAAGCAGCTCAAGGACATCATGCTGCAGTTCAAAATCAGCAGAAGAAATCAGTTTCCCAGGATGATATTAATATTTACAATTCTGTTTTTAAAAATCAAGATAGTGAGCTCATGGAAAGTGTTAGCTTATTGAAAGTGGGTGAAGTTAAAGAATGCTGTCAAAAATTTTTACAAAATTTATCTGTTAGTGGTGTAGAAGTTTGTATCAAAATAAAAGACTGGATTGCTCAGTGGTTAAATGAAAGGAAGTATTGAGTAACAGCATTTATTTGCTACGGATTATCAACATATGCTCACAATACAAAGCCAGACTGGAAAAATAAATGTAATGATCTTATTGAACCAAAAAGTTTCAAGTCAGAGGCATGTGAATTTGGAAAAACTTATGAAAAACAAGCCAGAGAACAATTCAAAAGTCAATTTTTAGAGTTTATAGTTGTAGAAAGTGGACTTGTTATTTCTCAAGTAAATCCATGGCTCTCCGCTTCTCTAGATGGTAATACTGGTACAAAATGATAAGGCTGTAAGCTTATTAGAGATTAAGTGTCCAACCAATGGAAAAACTAAGTGTATAAAAGAAGTTGTGAATCATCAAGTTGAAAGTGCGCATGGGTGTTTAATAAAACAAAATGATAAAATTACGATGAAAAAAAATCATAAGTATTATGGGCAGATCCAATTGGGTATGGCAGTTTTAAATGTTGAAAACTTTGTGATTCATTCAACTTTTGACAAAGAAATTTTTGTTTTAATAGTAGATATTGATAAAGAATTTTTGGAAGATATGTTGAAAAAATTGAAACAAGTGTTTTTCTCAGTTTTGCTACCAGAAATATGTCTGCGAGAAACCCCAGTGAATAGTTTACATCAAGATGGAAAACGTTGTGAATTTACACCAATACCTAAAATTAAAAAAGTCAAGAAAATTGCTAAAGAAAGAAAAGTCAAGAAATTAAAAAAAAAATAAAAAAAAATCTGTGAAATGATCTCAAGCTAACAGCCAAAATGTAAAATGTAATTTATTTAATTGTCATTATCAATTAAGTACAAAGTTATTTAAGAAAAAAAGTTTTTTTTTTTTTTTTTTTCTACTCGTGTTCAATTAAAAGAGAGCTGAATATTTTGATATTTTTATTAATTAAAAAATTTAGCGTAGAATCTTTTGTGTGCATCAAATCTGATAACAAAATTATCAAGTGTTATTAAAAAAGTGATAAATATAGCTTTATTACCAAAACAAACAAAATGTGATGACAATTTTAGTTATAAATTGAAAACTTATGTGCATAATATTGTATGAAAATTGCATGTTTTTTTCTGTTTTTTATGAGAATAAAGAAAAATAGGAATATGCAAAAAAATTAAAATTTATTGTTTTTTTTTTCCACAGTCTTACATATGTTTTGTGACAGTCAGCGATCGTAATTAAATCGTCGATAACGATTTAGAATTTGGCGCGAGTCACATGACTGTCGAACGCAGCTCAGAGCAGACCTCTGAGGTGGTAGGGCGGGAATCGGGAAGCCACTCGTAGTTTTCGTGTCCAAGCGTTCGCACGTACATGGAACTTAACTCGTCTCACTACCGATGAACGAACTATTTATTATTTCAGGTCGACGAGTTGCAGTTCGACGAGTGCTTGGATCAGCACTAACAAGGAGAGGTCACACTCTCCGGGTCACCGATCTTGACGAAACTTTGGGGATCGTTTTTTTATACCAAAAGATGAAGAAATCTACCAATCATCCCGTCTAATGGGCCTTTTATACCTAGTTCCTACATAGCTTATATCGTATTTTTAGCTCTTTTTGGGTTTTTTTGCGAATTTTCAAAAAATTCCTGTTCGAAGCCTATTACACTTACAAAATTCTGCAACCCCGCATTCTCTTTATTTTTTCATCTTCTTTTGAGAAAAAATATTTTTAAATCTATTTTTGAAGAAATAGTCCATGTAAAATTAAGGTGATCAAAAGCATTTTTTTTCTGTTTTTTTTGGTTTTATGAACTTAAACTGTAAGTCGTCAGCCTTATCAAAATTATGTCTAAAAATATTTTTTCTAAAAAATTCATATAAAAACAAAGAAAATGCGGGGTTGCAGAATTGTGTAAGTGCAATAGGCTTTGAGCAGGAATTTTTTGAAAATTGTTACAATTAAACACAAAAGTCGCACAAAAGTGTTAAAAGTGTCAAAACAAGCTGATTTTCAAAAAATTCCTGCTCAAAGCCTATTGCACTTACAGAATTCTGCAACCCCGAATTTTCTTTGTTTTTATATGAATTTTTTAGAAAAAATATTTTTAGACATAATTTTGATAAGGCTGACGACATACAGTTTAAGTTTATAAAACCAAAAAAACAGTAAAAAATGCTTTTGATTACTTTAATTTTACATGGACTATTTCTTCAAAATTAGATTTTAAAATATTTTTTCTCAAAAGAAGATGAAAAAATAAAGAGAATGCGGGGTTGCAGAATTTTGTAAGTGTAATAGGCTTCGAACAGGAATTTTTTGAAAATTCGCAAAAAAACCCAAAAAGAGCTAAAAATACGATATAAGCTATGTAGGAACTAGGTATAAAAGGCCCATTAGACGGGATGATTGGTAGATTTCTTCATCTTTTGGTATAAGAAAACGATTCCCAAAGTTTCGTCAAGATCGGTGACCCGGAGGGTGTGACCTCTCCTTGTAAGTACAGGTGATAAGGATTTAGAACGCACCGTGGGTATTTGTATCGGCTCATACAAACCCTTAAATCCACCCCTGTTACAGTTTTTAAAAATAAAATTTTAGGTTATGTCCAGCTCATCAACCATAAATTTATCATCTGCTAGAATTGGTGCACTTAAATTAAAAGTTCCACATATGCTTGTAAAAATATCTTCCAGTTATGGGACCAGCGATACAGGCATAACACCTCCAAGTATTTTAAAAACTTTTATCTTTGCATTTGACCTTTCAAGGTGGACTCTTGCTTTTGCAATTCTTGCAGTTTCAAGTGATTCCAGTTTGGTAAATTGATTTTTACTCCTTAAAAAGAGAGGCTGAATTAATTTAAGTTGTTTTTTTTTTCACAAATTTCTTTTACTAAAAACCTTTGTCAGCCATAACAGCATCTTCTGGATCTAATAAATTTGCTAAGCCACTTTGGTCAAAAATTGATGAGTCGCTTGCTCTACCTCCATAAGGCTTACTTATAAATGAAATATTTCCTCCTGAAGTTACACCTGTCATAATCTTAGCTGTCTGAGCACCCTTGTAATGCGAGTAAGTTATTAACTGACAACAAAGATTTTTTGGCTTCTGAATGAAAACTTCAGTGCAATCAACTACTACTCTTGTATCTTCATAACCTTAAAAACATTGTGGCATGTTTTGACTTATCTCTTCTTTAGATGGCTAAGGGATAGCTAATTTTAAAATTTTATCAAGTACTCGTACAGTTTCCAAAAAAATGGTTCTGCAGTGCTGTGGAGTGCAACAGTCAAATATCAAAGATAAAAAGTTGTACATGAAACTTTGTTTTAATTTAACATATGTCATCACAATCATGTGTTTTCATTTTAAATACACTGGACTCATTCTTATTATTAGTTGCTAATTTAACACTTTCAACAATCACATTTAAAACTTCAAAGGATTCTATACCAGTAGCCGTACTGAGTTTCTCTTCATTTTTTATAAGATTAAAAAATTTGTAACTTTCACAATCCACTTGTACACCACAGTCTTTGGGAGATAATTTTATTGTAGTTGTATTACATTCAGCATTGACTTTATCTTTAAATTTATTTGCATTCATTATTTCTGCAGCGACTTCTAAATTATCCAAATTTGTATCTGCCACACACATTTTTTCCACTGCATTATTAGACTCAGTCATAGTCGTTTCATTAAAAATATTTTTGTTGATTATTTTTGCAACTTTTTCTAAATTATCCAAATCTGCATCCACCTCGCACATATTTTTAACTATTTTGTTTGTTTTATTCACCTCACTGTCTTTAATTATTTTATCAGTTACAACTATTTCATTTTTATCTGAAATAACTATATTTGCGTCTTCTTCCGTACTCGATTCAATCACACTGCATACACAATTTTCAGCTTGACTTACAGCAAAATATTCAATATCTTTTGAATTACAATTATGACTGATTTCTGAATCTTGCATAGATAAGTTTTTTAGCACAGTATCCCGACAGGGAATTATAGCCTGGCAGCCCAGCCAATGTGCCTGGCCCCGTACGGGCAGCCACTTCACAGACCGTACGGGGTGTAACGCGGCTAGAGCCTGGCAGCCCCATCGTGCTTGGAGCACTATTCCGCGTTCTACAAAAAAACAAAAACAAAAATCGAAAAAAGGGCTTTGAAGCACCCTTGCAAAAAGTAGCAACAAGAGCGCTACAAAGTCCTTTTTTCGATTATTGTTTTTGTTTTTGATTTTAATGCAGAATAATAACTGCCGTCGAACATGAGGCTAGTAGGTTACATCTTCACCAAAAACGGGGCACTGCACATGCGCGCGCGGTCACGCTATCCCTGTCATTACTCGTTACCTACTGATCATGTAGATATTATGATTGTCTTTTAAAATATTTAATGTTTATTTGGTTAATTTACAAAAAATTAACTTAAATAAAAAAAAAATACAAATCAATATTTACTTATCAGTAAGAATAAGATCCTTTTGTAACTAGTTTCATTTCTAACCTTATTTCTTCATTTAAAAAATTTTATTAAAGAATTTATGTTTAATTATAACAACTTGTTTAGCATCAGAATCCATCTGAAGTAAAAAAAAAATAAAAAAAAAAAATAAATAAATAAATAAACTTCCTAACCTCAAACATTAATTTTTTTAGAACATTTTTTCATATAAATACGATTAATGACCTTAGAAATGTGTAATTAACGATTTATTATTAATACTTAACTTTGCTGAAAATATTTAATTCAAGTGTCAACACAAGCCGATTACAATAACGAATGGCGTAAATAAGCACATACAAGTCCTACGCATAGAGTTGTATATCTGTATATAGTGGCAAACCGGGGAGCCCGTATTGGGCCCGGCTACCGCCGCGTTTCTTTTTTGCGGTTTTTAGGGGTTCAGCCCGGTCATGCCCCGTACGGGCCCAGGCTCCAGCCCGCACAGCAATTCCCTGTCGGGATGTGGACTACTTTTTTCTCTATTCAATCTTGTATCTAGTCTCTCTTGATCTTTTTGTACAATCTTTTTATCATTGAAGGGTAGATTTTGACTTGGAACAGCTGTTCCTCTGAGATTGCGTTTGCTGCATAAATAATCTGAAATAAAATAAATATTCTAAATTGTAAAATAAATAAAAAAAATTTTGTTCACGTAACTCTTATGTTTGCTCTTACCTGGTAAGTAATAATCTGCTTCAGTAAAATGCAGCGAGCAAACCCTCATTTTTTTGGTAATCAACTTTATTCCGAGACGTTTTTTCCATAGTGTCAGCTGATCAACTTGACTTTTATTTCCAAAGTAATCGCTGAAGGTAACTAAGCGTCCGTTTGGAGCAGGAAATTTGTGAAAGCAAATATTTAAATTCTTGTGACTTTTACTTTTGCAACTATTTACTGTACATTTATAACGACTCTTCGAAGGTTTTCTTGAAGTCGTCTCAAACATTTTGATTAACTTTCTATTTTTATGATTCTTCATGTGAAGCTAAACAATTTATTCAGGCTGACAGCCACTCGCAGTCTTGCAGACGCTTAGTCGAACTAAACTTCGTTTAGGCGCGTGGTAAATTGAAAGTTAGACAAAAATATGATGGATTTGTGTACATTTTTTTATTGTAAATATGTACAGACTACTTTTCTATATATAATTTAGACTTTTTTCGAACTATATTAAAAAAAAACAAAAAAATATTCTATAAATAAAAAATTGTCCCACTCATGTTAACGCAAAAGAGGTTCCAACCGCAGCCATATTGGAAGTGGATCGGTGGTGGGGGCTCCCTACCAGTGATCAACCCCAATGATTTAATCCCAATAAGAGTAGAAACAATGGTACGTATCAGAGTAGGCACAGAGGTAGACGCAAGCAGTTTGCAAATAAGTCTGATGGAAACGCTAAGAAGTTGAAACAGCTGTCACAATTAAAATAAATCTGTGTAGCCCACAAAAAACTTAACTGTGTTTTTAAATTATTAATGTATGGACCATTTGAAGGTAGAGGTATTCTGTTAAAAAAAAATTTTTCAAAATAATCAAATCATCTAAATATCATTCATCTAAATCTCAACGTTTCATTGGCCAGGGTTTGCCAACCTCTTCATGAGCAGTTTTATTAAACAAAATCACAATAAATAATTATTAAAAATTTATCAAAATATTATACAGTCAATAATTTACAACACAAACACCTCAAACTTACTCATAAATAAAGAAAAGTTAACAATATCAAAAATTATCTGAATGTCAATTCAAAACGTAAAAGAAACAACTGCTGCAAGTTAAACCAACACCGCGAGAAGTTGATTCAAAAATGAAGCGGGGACTGGATAGTGTCATGAAAAAATGAATCATAAGTCATGGAAATCAGTGGTATAAAGAGAGAACTGTATTATCGGTAAATCTACAATTCGTTCAAAATTGAATAAAATTATTTCAAAAATTAAGTTTATACTTCAAATTCCTCAATAATCAAAAATTAAATCAAATCAATATGAATTAAAATTGCTCACACATGAGATAAAAACAAGTCAAATAATATAAGTAAGATCACTCCTCCATTAAACATAAATGTGTCAAAACAATATAAATAAAATTACTCTCCCATTAAAAAAATAAAAATTAATAATTCCAATATAATATAAAATTAAAAAATAAAATAAATAAACACGTATGTAATGTCTTATCCTAACTTCCGATCTAAATTTTTATAAACAACACTCAACTTTGCCATCTCCCGTTTTTTGTTTAAATTGTTAAGATTAGAACCTATAAAAAGCATTTCAGAAATGTTACGTTTGTATGCATTTCTCTCAATTTCTTGAGTCCTAGCGTTATCCCAATCAAAGTCATGATCATAAAAATTCCTGTGTTTTGAAACAACAGACTCGGGGTCCCTAAAATCATAGTGCTCACTTACTCTGTCTATAAGAGGTCTTTAGTCTGACCTATATATTGAGCAGGGCAATCACGGCAAGGCAACTTATAAACAGAACAAGTCTCCTGCATAGTGGGAGTCAAATCCCTACCCAGTTTAATACAGCTCTTTAATGGTTTTTTGATCTGGGGAACTGTTCGGATGTTGTATGGTTTTAAAGAGGAAGAGATTCTGTTGAAA
The DNA here is from genome assembly GCA_038277355.1 of Encarsia formosa. NCBI lineage: Eukaryota > Metazoa > Arthropoda > Insecta > Hymenoptera > Aphelinidae > Encarsia > Encarsia formosa. The sequence continues at coordinate 47,937,094 of CM076185.1, read as the reverse complement.
GTACGTTTGTTGTGTAAATGAAGAGGAATAGTGATAATTTCTTTATTGGAGTTATCGTCGTCATTGTCATGGCTTGGATTTTGGTCTTGTCTCCTAGAATCAAATTCGATTTTTCTAAGTCTAACTTTAATATTCGTATCCACAAAGTCAGTATCGTAGACATTGTCATTAAGTTTTTTTTTGGACCAGTACAATATTTGTATCATGAAACCGTGAGATTGAAAGTTTTATAGCACGGTCCACTAAATTATAAACAATATTTTTCTTCTGTGAAATAGTGTTAATAGACTTTGTCGAAAAAAAATAGTTAATAGTGTTTGTCGAAACTAAGTCCTTCCTATACCAATTAGTTATGAGTACGTTATTTTCTCTCATAATAGTCATGTCTAAAAAATTCATTCTGCTATTCGTCTCTGTCTCGACAGTAAAAACAAGGTTCTCGTCATATTTATTGAAAACTTGAAGATAACATATTGTAACGGTCGAGTTAATCAAGCACGACGACATTAAATTAATTTCATGTTCGCCGCGCGACCGTTAGAACGCAGCCCGAGTGGGAATGGAACACCCGGGAATCGGTAGAATATCGGGCCGGGTGGAAGGAGGACGGGAGCCATTCTAATCACCGCACGCGTTTGAGTACAGATCGTTACGATTCGAAGCTGCACGAGATGGTAAAAACTACGAGTGAAAGATCAATTTTATTGTGTCGCGCGTGCTCGGGAGTTATCGTGGCTGCGAAAACAAGCCCTCGACAGGATTGTCATCCTCAGACAACTTGTTAACCTGCGACAACGAGACGACGACACTGGACCGTACGCCGGCATCAAGATGCAGCAGTCTACGTTTTGGGCGTCTAGCTTGGAGGCTAGAGTTTCAGCCTGACGGCTTGTAACAGGTGCACCTGTGGCGTCGTCGTGAGTTATTGTTTATCAAGCAACCATAATCGTTATCGTGTAAGAGTGTGAAAAATTGAAGTCAGTCGTAAATCACTTTGTTTTTCTCGCGCGCGCGTAAGCTGCCGATAGCAGCAGGTTGTTGTGTGCGCGCACAACTCAATTTAGAGAGCACCGATAGCTCTTTGTTGTCAATTGAAATACTCTCGACCGTATGAGTATTTATTTGTTAATTATCACCATGTCAAGCATGAATTTTTATATTAGTTTTTTTAAGTTAATTTTTTTGTCATTAAATATTCAAAATTAACTTTGCGAGTTACAATTATTTTTCTGATCGGTGTTCCACGCGCTCGAATCCTCTAGCCCGCGCCCACCTACCGAAATCAACGAGATGTCGTGCCCTCCCCGATTAATAAACTGTTTAGGGATATATAATCGCGGTCGGACTTTTCTCCTTTTGCAGGAAACTCGTCGACGTGTAGTCGACTGCGACAGAGCTTATAGAGGCTGTATAGCAAACTCGATAGATCAACGTGGGTTGTACTCCTGAGTCTGCTTGTTTAAACAACGCCCTATAACATGGCGCCCAACGTGGTGGTGGGTTTTTAAATTCGAGTACCTACGTCATGGTGCTCGATAGTGTGTATACGTGTGTGAAGACGAGCACGGTGGCGAAATACCGTAGTCAATCGGTTCAAGGCCGGTCGCGGCGTTTAGAGAAAAACAAAGTCAACGCAGGTGTGTATGTATGCGATATAGCGTGTACTTACAAAGCGGAATTTTCTTTTATCGATTTGTTATTGCTTTGATTGGTTTTATATTCCACTTTGTAAAATTCCCGTAATTCGTGACAGTTAATATGCGAGGAGAGCGAAACACAATTGTTGATTTAAATTTATTTGATCGTTGTTGAAATTTTTCTTTTGGATATATTTCTTTTACAATAATTATTTTTGTTTGTTTACATAACAGCGTGCTACTGACTAGCGTTCAGTAGCAACTGTATTTTATATTTCTGAAAATAAAAATCAGTGTTCTGACACGGGTTAGAATAACCGGATTTTTTATTATAATTTAATTTTGGCTTTTCGGGTCAACCTTGGTTTTTGTCAAAGCCAATCGCAAGTCGACAGAATGGGCCTATTAAATTTTATTTTCTATTTGTTGAGCCATTCAAGGCGTTTGATAGAAGAATCAGAAGTATAAAATTTTCCTTTGTTTTTCTTTCTTTCAGAATTGTTGGAGATTGAAAAATATATTTTATTTCATATTGCGATCGTAAATTTGAATTAAGTTAGAGTGTGTGAGTACTGTCTCGAGGGATTAGGCTTTTTTTGTTATTTTTAGGATGGATCAACAAGTGAAGGAAGACCTAATCTATTCATGGGTAATCGCTGAGAATGAAGACATAGTCGACGAGGCTTTACGCGACATACAGCTCAATCCAGACGGTTCGACAGATTCAAAAATTTTATTTCGAAAGGGTAGTGGATATAGTAATTTGGATTGTTTTATTTGATATAATTTTTGCAAAAACAAAAGCCCGTGGATAACCTTACACGACACGCGAAAGCACGTGGGTTTGTTTTCGTTCAAAATAACGAAGGTTGTATGATGTAGCAGGAACTTTTCACGCATGATCAGCGCGAGGTTCAGAGCGTTTCTTTCGAAGCATTGAGTTCAGGCCCGCTGGGGTTACGTTTGAAAAACGTGAAAGCGCAAGAAGTAAAAGAACGATAAAAATTTTTGAATATCGTTCAAAGAATGTTTTCCATTTTACTAACGAAAAATTAATTATTATTTTTAAAAAATATAGAATAAAATAAAGAAGCATCATCAAGTACTTAGCCAAGTCAAAAGAATTAAAATTTCATTTTTTTTAAAGAAGACGTTGACTTTTAACTAATAAGTCTTTTAAAATATTTTTAATGAAAAAAAAAAATTATTTCAGGCCAGACCAAGCCTTTTCTCAATATTTTTTATTTCTAGCGTAAACTTTTTAAGCATGAGGTAAGTAGTTTTTAATCAGAAAAATTAATGTAAATACATAGCTTGTGTTCCAAAATTGTAATTGCTTAGTGAAAAATGAAATATTACTGAGACAAGTTAGGATTGCATTGCTTTCAATCAGAAATAATGATTAAGCAACTCTGAATCTTTTGAAACAAATACTTATAAGATCAATTTTCATAAAATAAAAAAAAAATAATAATAATAATAATTTTTGACAACAATCATAAGATAAGTTAATGAATAAACATGTATGAGCAAACTAATGTTTTCAAAGAAATTTGGTTCCAAATAATTTCAACAGTTAATTTGATAAAATTTTTTCAAATACTTGCTGAATATTCAGCAAGAAAATTAATTTTTTGAAGACGTTTCTGTACGAAATTAAGAAGAGTTATTTGAAATTTTAATTTTTTTAAATCTTTAGAAGTAAATGCCAGGAGTATATGTACACATGATATTTATTTTGATTTCGTTAATTTTTTAAACAATTACAGATGAAGAAACACTTAAATATTTATAATAATAGCTAAAAAGAACAGTAGTTTAATAAAATAAAATGGTTTAAAATAATTGAATGATAACAAATTTTTACGAGTAAAAAGTATTCATGCAAATTTTATTTTTAAAATTTTTTTAAAGTATCTTTGAGCTCTAGATAATCTTTATAAAGTTAAATTTTGATTAAAACATATTTGGTCAATCTGAAACTGTCAACCTGTCTCAAGATAGGTTTTCATGGCTCAAAAACAATACAACTTTTTTTTAAGAATTCTTGCTTGATTGAAAGTTTTTTTAATCAAAAAAATCTTTTGTCATTTGATTAGCATCTCTCAGAGTCAAAATTCAACTGCTCAACCCGACCTGAAATAAGTGATGAAATACCGAAAAAAGTCTAGCTCGATTTTTTCGTAATTTTGTATCCGAATGGAGAGCTTTGTGTCAAAAAAATCATTTTCCAATAAAATAGCAAATATTTGGGTCAACTCTACTACAGTCAACCTGCCGCAGGTTAATTTTTCTGGGCTCAAATAGGATCTGCATTTTTATTCAAGAAGTTGGATTCAAAGCCGTTTGAATCAAAAAAATCAACTGTCATTTAATTAGCATCTCTTGGAGTCAAAATTGAACTGCTCGGCCCGACCTGATATAGGTGATCCGTTACCAAAAAAAAATCTAGCTTGATTTTTTCGTAATTTTCAATCCGAATGGAGCCCTCCGAGTCAAAAAAATCATTCTCTAATAAAAAAGCAAATATTCAAATCAATCAAAAACAATCAACCTGTCTCAGGTTAGGTATTCCGGGCTCAAAAAGCATCGAGCTTTTTTTTTAAGAATTCTTGCTTGACCGAAAGTCATTTTTATCAAAAAAATCTTTTGTCATTTGATCAGCATCTCTCAGGGCCGAAATTGAACTGGTCAGCCCGACCTGAAATAAGTGATCCGATACCGAAAAAAATCTAGCTTCATTTTTTCGTAATTTCGAATCCAAACGGAGCCTTCCGAGTCAAAAAAATCATATTCAATATAATAGCAAATATTTGGGTTGATCTCCAACAGTCAAACTGCCTCAGGTTAGGTTTTCCGGGCTCAACTGAGATTCAACTTTTTTTCAAAAATTCTTGCTTGATTGAAAGTCATTTCAATCAAAAAATCTTTTGTCATTTGATTAGCACCTCTCAGAGACAAAATTAAATTACTCGGCCCGACCCAAAATAAGTGATCTGATACCGAAAAAAATCTCAACCTCAAAGATCAAACTGATATCGGCACGTGCTGTTACCATCGTGAACTGTAGTTAGAATAGCTATTGCTTCGTCCTTAACATTAAAGTAAAATTTATTCAACCTAGACCTTTTTTCAAATTCTATGAAAATTCATAAATAACATATAAGAAGGGTCCCTGGCAAGGCGTCAGTTTTTCTGACCCAAAAGATCAAATTGATAACGGCACCTGATGTTACCATCGTGAACTGTAGTTAGAATAGCTATGGCTGCGTCCTTAACGTTAAAGTAAAATTTATTCAACCTAGAGCTTTTTTTAAATTCTATAAAAATTCATAAATAACATATAAGAAGAGCCCTGGCAAGGCGTCAATTTTTCTGACCTCAAAGATCAAACTGATATTGGCACGTGATGTTACTATCGTGGACTGTAGTTAGAATAGCTCTGGCTTCATGCCTTATCCAAAAGTAAATACAATTCCACCTGGAAATTTTTTTAAATTTCATGTAAATTCATAAAAAACACGTCAGGGAGGTCCCTAGCAAGGAGTTAGTTTTTCCGACATCAAAGATCAAACTTATATTGGCACGTGCTGTTACCATTGTGAACTGTGGTTAGAATGGCTCTGGCTTCATGCCTTATCCAAAAGTAAATACAATTCCACCTGGAAATTTTTTTAAATTTCATGTAAATTCATAAAAAACACGTCAGAGAGGTCCCTAGCAAGGAGTTAGTTTTTCCGACATCAAAGATCAAACTTATATTGGCACGTGCTGTTACCATTGTGAACTGTGGTTAGAATGGCTCTGGCTTCATGCCTTATCCAAAAGTAAATACAATTCCACCTGGAAATTTTTCAAGATTTCATGAAAATTCATAAACAACACGTCAGAGAGGTCTCAAAGATCAAACTGATATTGTCACGTGATGTTACTATCATGGACTGTAGTTAGAATAGCTATGGCTGCGTCCTTAACGTTAAAGTAAAATTTATTCAACCTAGAGCTTTTTTTAGATTCTATAAAAATTCATAAATAACATATAAGAAGGGTCCCTAGCAAGGCGTCAGTTTTTCTGACCTCGAAGATCAAATTGATAACGGCACCTGATGTTACCATCGTGAACTGAAGTTAGAATAGCTATGGCTGCGTCCTTAACGTTAAAGTAAAATTTATTCAACCTAGAGCTTTTTTTAAATTCTATGAAAATTCATAAATTACATATTAGAAAGGTCCCTGTCAAGGTGTCAGTTTTTCTGACCTCAAAGATCAAACTGATATTGGCACGTGATGTTACTATCGTGGACTGTAGTTAGAATAGCTCTGGCTTCATGCCTTATCCAAAAGTAAATCCAATTCCACCTGGAAATTTTTCAAAATTTCATGAAAATTCATAAAAAAAACGTCAGAGAGGTCCCTAGCAAGGCGTCAGTTTTTCCGACCTCAAAGATCAAACTTATATTGGCACGTGCTGTTACCATTGTGAACTGTGGTTAGAATGGCTCTGGCTTCATGCCTTATCCAAAAGTAAATACAATTCCAGCTGGAAATTTTTCAAAATTTCATGAAAATTCATAAAAAACACGTCAGAGAGGTCCCTAGCAAGGCGTCAGTTTTTCCTTCTTCAAAGATCAAACTGATATCGGCACGTGATGTTACTATCGTGGACTGTAGTTAGAATAGCTATGGCTGCGTCCTTAACGTTAAAGTAAAATTTATTCAACCTAGAGCTTTTTTTAAATTCTATGAAAATTCATAAATAACATATAAGAAGGGTCCCTGGCAAGGCGTCAGTTTTTCTGACCTCAAAGATCAAATTGATAACGGCACCTGATGTTACCATCGTGAACTGAAGTTAGAATAGCTATGGCTGCGTCCTTAACGTTAAAGTAAAATTTATTCAACCTAGAGCTTTTTTTAAATTCTATGAAAATTCATAAATTACATATTAGAAAGGTCCCTGTCAAGGTGTCAGTTTTTCTGACCTCAAAGATCAAACTGATATTGGCACGTGATGTTACTATCGTGGACTGTAGTTAGAATAGCTCTGGCTTCATGCCTTATCCAAAAGTAAATACGATTCCACCTGGAAATTTTTTAAAATTTCATGAAAATTCATAAAAAACACGTTAGCAAGGTCCCTAGCAAGGAGTTAATTTTTCCGACCTCAAAGATCAAACTTATATTGGCACGTGATAATACTATCGTGGACTGTAGTTAGAATAGCTATGGCTGCGTCCTTAACGTTAAAGTAAAATTTATTCAACCTAGAGCTTTTTTTAAATTCTATGAAAATTCATGAATTACATATAAGAAGGGTCCCTGGCAAAGTGTGAGTTTTTCTGACCTAAAAGATCAAACTAATATCGGCACGTGCTGTTACCTTTGTGAACTGTGGTTAGAATGGCTCTGACTTCATGCTTAATTCAAAAGTAAATACAATTCCACCTGGAAATTTTTTAAAATTTCATGAAAATTCATAAAAATCACGTCAGAGAGGTCCCTAGCAAGGCATCAGTTTTTCCTTCTTCAAAGATCAAACTGATATCGGCACGTGATGTTACTATCTTGGACTGTAGTTAGAATAGCTCTGGCTTCAAGCCTTATCCAAAAGTAAATACAATTCCACCTGGAAACTTTTTAAAATTTCATGAAAATTCATAAAAAACACGTCAGAGAGGTCCCTAGCAAGGCCTCAGTTTTTCCGACCTCAAAGATCAAACTTATATTTGCACGTGCTGTTACCATTGTGAACTGTGGTTAGAATGGCTCTGGCTTCATGCCTTATCCAAAAGCAAATACAATTCCACCTGGAAATTTTTTAAAATTTCATGAAAATTCATAAAAAACACGTCAGATGTTACTATCGTGGACTGTAATTAGAATCGCTCTGGATTCATGCCTTCTCCAAAAGTAAATACAATTCCACCTGGAAATTTTTTAAAATTTCATAAAAATTTAAAAAAAAACACGTCAGAGAGGTCCCTAGCAAGGCGTCAGTTTATTTGACCTCAAAGATCAAACTGATATCGGCACGTGATGTTACTATCGTGGGCTGTAGTTAGAATAGCTCTGGATTCATGCCTTATCCAAAAGTAAATACAGTTCCACCAGGAAATTTTTTAAAATTTCATGAAAATTCATAAAAAACATGTTACCGAGATCCCTAGCAAGGAATCAGTTTGTCCGACCTCAAAGATCAAACTTATATTGGCACTTGCTATTACCATCGTGAACTGTAGTGAGTATGGCTCTGGCTTCATGCCTAATCCGAAAGTAAATACAATTCCACCTTGAAATTTCTGTCCCTTGCTAGGGACCTCTCTGACGTGTTTTTTATGAATTTTCATGAAATTTTAAAAAATTTCCAGGTGGAATTGTATTTACTTTTGGATGAGACATGAAGCCAGAGCCATTCTAACCACAGTCCACGATAGTAACATCACGTGCCGATATCAGTTTGATCTTTGAGGTCAGAAAAACTGACGCCTTGCTAGGGACCTCGCTAACGTGTTTTTCATGAATTTTCATGAAATTTTAAGAAATTTCCAGGTGGAATGTATTTACTTTTGGATTCGGCATGAAGCCAGAGTCATTCTAACTACAGTTCACGATGGTAACAGCACGTGCCGATATCAGTTTGATCTTTGAGGTTGAAAAAACTGACGCCTTGCCAGGGACCCTTTTAACATGTAATTTATGAATTTTCATAGAATTTAAAAAAAGTTCTAAGTTGAATTAATTTTACTTTAACGTAAGAGACGAGGCTAGAGCGATTCTAACTCAGTCCACGATAGTAACATCACGTGCTGATATCAGTTTGATCTTTGAGGTTGGAAAAACTGACGCCTTGCCAGGGACCCTTCTTATATGTTATTTATGAATTTTCATAGAATTTAAAAAAAGCTCTAGGTTGAATAAATTTTACTTTAACGTTAAGGACGAAGCCATAGCTATTCTAACTACAGTTCACGATGGTAACAGCACGTGCCGATATCAGTTTGATCTTTGAGGTTGAGATTTTTTTCGGTATCTGTTACGGAGTGGACCACTATTTGCTCGTAAATATTTCGGCTCATTCGCTCAACTTTAAATTGATAGACTACATGGCTCCATCTATGAGTCTAGGCGGGGACTTTAGTCCCAATTCTTACTCCCGCGCGCCGTAGTGCTGGGCAGTACCGCTGTCGCCGTTGCTGCTGCCACAGGCCTCGCGTGCTGGCTTCTGGTTTTGGTGCTCAAGTGTGTGTGTGTGCAGCAGAGAGTTCTCCCGGCTTTTTCACGGTTCTTCTCAACGGCTCTTCTCATCGCCCTTTTCACCAGGTAGTCCAGGAACCTGCCTTTTCACCGTGCACCAGCTCATCTGGACGATCACAGACAGTAATTCTGTGATCATTAACAACCTCGGAGCCGGGCCATTACCACGTGTACCAGCTACTCTTCACCGGTGGTCCACGGAGAATTTGTCTGGTTCAAGGACAATCCTCACTCATCGAACATCTCCAGGTATTCAGGTGCAAGGAACAGTCATTTCCTTGCCCCTTCTCATTTTTCATTTTCTCTAGCACAGAATTTACGACTCTGCGCTGATTTCGCCTATCTCAATGTGCACAAGCACGTAGCCATTTCGGCCATTTTCTCTCTCTCTCTCTCTCTCTATCGGGCTATCTCTCTCTATTTTCAAGGCCACTCTCTGCTGCTACTCGACCAACGCTCACACCTTTTAATGTTAATAATAAAACTCTCATAATTTAAGTTCAAATCAATATCGGTGTTTACATTTACTTATGACTTGACTGTTACGCTCGGGCCTCTCTCTCTCTCTCTTCAAGACAACGCTCGTGAATAGACGGTTTCACTCGCCATTTTGTGAAACTTCTCAAGTTTCTCTTGGTTCTTTCTCGTGACTCTTTCTCATCATCCTCAACGTAGTCATCTCATCAGTACAGTCAACTCGACAAATCATCTACTTGGTGTTGGCTCAACTCGGGAGACATTTGATCTTCAATCAACTCAAACGGCTCGGCTCAATTCAATTCTTGGGTTAATTGCTCAGCAAGGAGAGCTTTCACGGCGTGGCATCTTCAGGTATTTCGCTCAGAACCGGTAACAATAATTTACCGGTGTTTCTCATTGTCATTCTCACAGCCAGAAAATCAATAAAATTACTGTGCATTCTCTTGCTCTCTCTCTCTTTTCTTTGTATTGTCTTACACGCAGCCATTTTCTTTTCTACTCTTTTCAAGGCCATTCTCTGTTACTTTGTTTACCTCAACTGTACTCAAGCAAAACTCGTATTTATGGTTTGAATTAATATAATCAAATTCGTCAAGAGTTTTGACTAGGCGGTTTCTCAAATTAATTAATTTTCTTTACACGGAAATTAATGCTGGCAATTCTCAATTCAACATATTCTCATATCTCAGTTTCTCTCTTTAATCAATTATTATTCTCCTCTCAACGCTCAACTGGTCTACTCTCAAAAGGATCTACTCATCTTTAACAATCACCCAAGGACTCTGCTCAACAACAAAGAGGTTCTATCATAACTGCAAGCTCATTCATCAAGGTGTACATCAACTCAACTGAGTTGATTGCAACTCTTCATCATTGTAAATATTCAAGTAAGGTGTACACTATTGTTTAACTCAACCCGGAAGATCTGTAAATATTGTAAATAAATAATCAAAATGGTATATAATGGTAATTAATGGTCTACTCAATTTAATTGACAACCCTCCCCTACCAGCTTTTAATCCGGCAAATAAATAAAAATTAATATTACGGCAAATCCGTAACAGTATCATATCACTTATTTAGGTCAAAGTCAAAATTTAATTTTGACTTTGAGAGATGCTAATCAAATGACAAAAGATTTTTTGATTGAAATGACTTTCAATCAAGACAGAATTTTTGAAAAAAAGTTGAATCTCAGTTGAGCCCGGAAAACCTAACCTGAGGCAGTTTGACTGTTGGAGATAAACACAAATATTTGCTATTTTATTGTATATGATTTTTTTGACTCGGAGGGCTCCGTTTGGATTCGAAATTACGAAAAAATGAAGCTAGATTTTTTTCGGTATCGGATCACTTATTTCAGGTCGGGCCGACCAGTTCAATTTTGGCTCTGAGAGATGCTGATCAAATGACAAAAGATTTTCTTGATTAAAATGACTTTTGGTCAAGCAAGAATTCTTAAAAAAAAGCTCGATGCTTTTTGAGCCCGGAATACCTTACCTGAGACAGGTTGATTGTTTGAGATTGACTTGAATATTTGCTATTTTATTAGAGAATGATTTTTTTGACTCGGAGGGCTCCATTCGGATTCAAAATTACGAAAAAATCAAGCTAGATTTTTTTTGGTAACGGATCACCTATTTCAGGTCGGGCCGAGCAGTTCAATTTTGACTCCAAGAGATGCTAATTAAATGACAGTTGATTTTTTTGATTCAAACGGCTTTGAATCCAACTTCTTGAATAAAAATTTAGATCCTATTTGAGCCCAGAAAACTTAACCTGCGGCAGGTTGACTGTAGTAGAGTTGACTCAAATATTTGCTATTTTATCGGCAAATGATTTTTTTGACTCGAAGCTCTCCATTCGGATACAAAATTACGAAAAAATCGAGCTAGACTTTTTTCGGTATTTCATCACTTATTTCAGGTCGGGTTGAGCAGTTGAATTTTGACTCTGAGAGATGCTAATCAAATGGCAAAAGATTTTTTTGATTAAAATAACTTTTAATCAAGCAAGAATTCTTAAAAAAAAGTTGTATCGTTTTTGAGCCAGGAAAACCTATCTTGAGACAGGTTGACAGTTTCAGATTGACCAAATATGTTTCAATCAAAATTTAACTTTATAAAAAGTATCTAGAGCTCAAAGATACTTTAAAAAAATTTTTTAAATAAAATTTTCATGAATTCTTTTTACTCGTAAAAATTAGTTATCATTCAATTATTTTAAACCATTTTATTTTATTAAACTACTGTTCTTTTTTGTTATTATTATAAATATTTAAGTGTTTCTTCATCTGTAATTGTTTAAAAAATTAACGATATCAAAATAAATATCATGTGTACACATACTCCTGGCATTTACTTCTAAAGATTTAAAAAAATTAAAATTTGAAATAACTCTTCTTAATTTCGTACAGAAACAATCAAAAAATTAATTTTCTTGCTGAATATTCAGCAAAAGTATTTGAAAAAATTTTATCAAATTAACTGTTGAAATTATTTGGAACCAAATTTCTTTGAAAATATTAGTTTGCTCATACATGTTTATTCATTAACTTATCTTATGATTGTTGTCAAAAATTATTATTATTACTATTATTTTTTTATATAATGAAAATTGATCTTATAAGTATTTGTTTCAAAAGATTCAGAGTTGCTTAATCATTATTTCTGATTGAAAGCAATGCAATCCTATACTTGTCTCAGTAATATTTCATTTTTCACAAAGCAATAACAATTTTGGAACACAAGCTATGTATTTACATTAATTTTTCTGATTAAAAACTACTTACCTCATGCTTAAAAAGTTTACGCTAGAAATAAAAAATATTGAGAAAAGGCTTGGTCTGGCCTGAAATAATTTTTTTTTTCATTTAAAATATTTTAAAAGACTTATTAGTTAAAAGTCAACGTCTTCTTTAAAAAAAATGAAATTTTAATTCTTTTGACTTGGCTAAGTACTTGATGATGCTTCTTTATTTTATTCTATATTTTTTAAAAATAATAATTAATTTTTCTTAAGTAAAATGGAAAACATTCTTTGATGGATATTTAAAAATTTTTATCGTTCTTTTACTTCTTGCGCTTTCACGTTTTTCAAACGTAACCCCAGCGGGCCTGAACTCAATGCTTCGAAAGAAACGCTCTGAACCTCGCGCTGATCATGCGTGAAAAGTTCCTGCTACATCATATAACCTTCGTTATTTTGAATGAAAACAAACCCACGTGCTTTCGCGTGTCGTGTAAGGTTATCCACGGGCTTTTGTTTTTGCAAAAAGTATATCAAATAAAACAATCCAAGTTACTATATCCACTACCCTTTCGGAATAAAATTTTTGAATCTGAAGGGACTTTTTAAATCCTTAATAACTTTTATACCTATTAATAAAAAATTATAAATACTATTATTTTTGGAATCGGAAAAATTTTAGGAATCTAAATTTTTTCTCCTCGTCATTCCCGGTGAATCACCGTGTAGAGGAAAAGGACGACCGACATGGTTTAACTGACCGTAACTAGCAAACAAATGGACCGGTGTCCAGTACAATAAGGCCCGTCATTTTGCAACACTCGATGGATGAGTGTAGTATTTCTACGGAAAATACTAACCATGCCCAGGGTCCTAGGATGAATTTTGGTGATACGTCGATGCACGAGAAAGACAGTTTGAGCCCTATTAACAGAGCTTCGATGTCTAGTGCAGAACGGAAAATCCAAGACCAAATAAAAGCCCTGACGGCTGAGTAGGAGCGTATGCAAGAACTCCGACAAGCCAAATTACCTACGCTACGACAGGATAGTTTTAACCCGCACAGGCTAGAAAAGCCTATCGACATTGGCTTGATCGTCCGAAGGTGGAACATTAGGTCCGACGGTAGTAACGAGTCAAGCATCGAGCAATTTTTGATTCAAGTTGGCGAGGCTCATGAACTAGCCGGACTGACAGAGAAACAATTGCTGGATGCATTACCCATACTCTTGACCGGTTTGGCGTCGACATGGTACCGGGATAATAAATCAATTATCGACACCTGGGCAAAGTCCTGTCAAGAAGCCCGTGATTGGTACGGCATTGGTGATCAAAGCCTACGCGTAGAGGCTACCAATCGTACACAAGGGGCAGAAGAGTCAGTGCGAGATTACCTGACATGCCTACAGTCGTTGTTACTGAAAATGAGGCATGTACCTACCGAAATAGAGAGAGTTGACTTCATGTGGACGAATATGCGACCAAATTTGCGTGGACAGATTAGGCGAGACGAAGTAAAGTCGGTTAAGGGCTTGTTGAGTCAAGCGGTAGAAGTCGAGAAAACAACGATTAGTGAAATTTCATATAGACCACCACCGTCACCATCAACGTCTCTTTGGCCAAATCTGGCATATAGGGAAAACAAGGCAAAGAAACCGAAAATTAACGTAGCCGCAACGGCTATGGGAGGCAAGTCTGACGACACCTCGGTTATGAGCCGCCTGGAAAAATTGATGTCTCAAATCCAGGTTAAGTATAAGAACTCTGGTAAGCCATCGGGCCCGAAGCCCCAGAGTTCGAACAAAGCCAAACAGACCAAACAGAGACGTAAATCGGGGGACGGGGGAAAGTCTAGAAGCCCTTCTCCAAAGCATGACAGGAGTGGGGAGAGGAAGAAAAAACCTTGGGATGATGATAAGACAGTTCGGTGTTACCACTGTGACAAAGAAGGATACAAGCGTCCAGAATGTCCCGAGAGGTCAGAAAACGAGGAAAAGTAAATTTTGCCAGTCTGAAGTGAAATATCTTTGCGTAATCGTCAGCAGAGATGGAATTCGACCATGTCCAGGAAAAGTCGAGGCCATCTTGATACGATCCCAAACAACCGCAAGAAATTGAAGAGGTTTCTGGAAATGGCTTCCTGGTACAGGAAATTTTTGAAAAATTTCACTACGGTAGCCGAACCGCTAACGAGACTCACAAGCACAATGTTCTGTTATAAATGGGAGGCTGAGCAACAACAGGCGTTTGAGAAAATCCTAGTGCTGCTAGCCTCAGCCCCAGTGCTGGCAAGGCCGGATTTTACCCAGCCGTTCGTGATTCAGACCGATGCTTCAGATACTGGTATCGGGGCATGTTTGACTCAAACCATTGATGGCGAGGAAAGAGTCATTGAGTATTTTAGCCGAGTTCTGAATCCAGCACAACGCAATTCTACGGTGACAGAACGTGAATGTTTGGCAGTAGTCGAGGCGATTAGGAAGTTTCGATGTTACGTCGAAGATTTTAAATTCCACGTTATTACGGACCACAATTCGATGAAGTGGCTAAACAAACTGTCGAACGCGACGGGCAGGCTAGCAAGATGGTCGCTAGAACTGCAAAGCTACACATTATCGACGGAATACCGGAAAGGTTCCTTAAATGTGGTGCCCGACGCCCTGTCACGTATGTATGAGGAGGACGAGACGACTGTTGCAGCCGTAGGCCATCCTGACGGAGAGCTGGACGACTGGTATGTGAATAAAATGAACGCCGTGCAGAGAAATCCAGGCAAGTTCCTTAGATGGGCGGCAAGCTTTATTTTTACAAGTCTGACGACTTAATTGAAGAAACAGTCGGTGATGACTCTGCTTGAAAACTGATGGCACCTGTGTTTTTGAGGAACGATATCCTTAAAGAAAAACATGACGCACCCCTTGCAGGACACTTGGGCCGAGATAAAACTCTGAACAGAGTTGCCCAAGAGTATTTTTGGCCTGGTATGTATAAGGACATAGAGGCTTATATAAAATCATGCCAGATATGCCAAATGCAAAAGGTGGACCAGCGTTTGCCTGGGGGTCTGATGGGAAAGCGACCGACTGTAAGACCATGGCAGGCGGTGTCAGGCGACATACTAGGTCCATATACCCGTAGCGACAACGGACACAAGTATGTCTTGCTTTTAACGAATCTATTCACACGTTGGGCAGAAGTAGCACCGTTAAAACGGGCTGATGGTGAGGCCATATGGAAACATCTGGCGAGACGTATTCCTACGGTGGGGTCAGCCGGAAATGTTCCTATCGGATCAAGGGTCGGAGTTTAAGAATCATAAAATAGACGACCGTCTGGTAGAACTCGGCGTCGAACATGAAAACTCGCCGACTAATAACCCTGAGTCTAACGGCCAAGTAGAAAGGCTAAATAGGACTCTAAAAACTATGATCCGATGTTTTATTGCAGACAATCAGCGAAAATGGGACGTCCTTTTACCGGAGCTGGTCTGCGCCTACAACAGGGTGGAGCATTCGGCAATAAAAACGACTCCGGCCATGTTGAACATGTTGCGTCAGCCGATCGACTGTAGTGTGGTCAGCAAAGAGCTAGCTGACGAGACACTAAAGAGATATGAAGAAATGGCTCTTCAAGAAAGGCTGGACAAGGCAGCCAGAGCCAAAGACTTAAGTAGAAAAGCTGGCGAAAATTCAAGAATTCAACAGGACAGAGCGGCTGAGCATTACAATAAGCGACACCGCGAAGTTATTTTCCAGCCCGATGACATGGTTTGGAGAAAAAACAAAGTCCTATCCAGTAAGGCTAAAGGCTTCACAGCGAGCCTAGCGCCTAAGTATACAGGCCCGTATACAGTGGTCGAAAAGCTAGGTAGCAATACGTATACGATTATAGATGCCTTCGGGAATGAACAAAGTCCAGTAGCTGTACAACAACTGAAGAGATGGATCGCAAGAATTGAACCGGAGTCTTCAGATGAAGAAGATACAGCAGCGGAAAATGCGTGCGAAAATCCTAACGCTAGCGAGCATGAGGTGGTGTGCAGGAATGAGCTTACCGCGAGGGTGAATGTTTTGAATGAGTCTATGCGGCAAATTGTAAATGGCAGTGAGCCAGGTGTGCAAGTTGACCCGACGTTTGGAAGGCGTAGGGGTAGGCCGAAAGGGTCGACTAAGAAAATTCTCGTCAACAACATGAAAACACCGTCACCACGGAAAACTCGCGCACAACGCAAAGCCTAATCCGTATATCCTATTTTTGTCCTTAATCCCCCCTTCGTTTGTTGCAGGCGATGGCAGAATTCTTCGGGAGGGAAGATTTGACGAAGATGATGGAAGAAGAAGTTAGGCTCAGTCGAGTCCCAGCTCTGGACACGACCAAATCAGGGGGACAGGCAACGTCCCAAGCCGAAACGACCCCTAGCGAGCCTAACGGCATGCAAGAGTTAGCGGCAACGTTGGTCCAACGGTTGGAATTAACGAGCCTGATGACACTCAGACGGCAGCAAACCCATGGCCAACACCCGACGATTGGGGCATGCTGGCGTCAGAGTTGAAAGACTGCCGACAAAGTTCGCGAGAGCAGGAATACTGGGAGCGAGACCTCTTCAACCAGTTGCAAGAGATATGTGCGGAGTGGCCCGGAACCATGCCACCAGACATAGTAGAATGGCCGCCGATCAACTGTCTGACCTAGACGTAGTCCGTCAACGTCAGTCAGTACGCATACAGGCAAGAGCCGCTGAGGAAGAGGCGAGAGCCAGACAGGACCGCATCGCAAGCGAATGGAAGCAGGCCAAAAGGGACAGAGAGCGAGCGTCAAGCAAGCTACTCTTGCTAGAGTTGAATGCCAGGAAAGAGGCAGTCAAGCTTGAATGGAAAAAGAAGGGTGAGGACCAGCGTTGATGTCCAGCTTGCCGATATCCAGCGGTGGAAAACCCTGACCTCTGCCCAAACAGGGCACATCACTGGCGTGGCGGTTAACGTTACCCGACGACAAGGCGAGTAGGCAGCCTGAAGGAAAACCAGCCGCACGGCTTGGCTAGGAAGCCTACTGACGTGGACAAGTGGTCCGTCCACGATTGTTAGATAATAAAGTGGCCACACACAGATGGTGTGTTTTCTTTCCTCAAACCCAACCCTAACCTACGTTTCCCTAAACTTGGATAGGCCGCGTTCATGGTATATCGAAGTGACGTATTTTTCGGATACGACACCTCTGGAAGGGGGGTGTAACGGTCGAGTTAATCAATCACGACGACATTAAATTAATTTCATGTTCACCGCGCGACCGTTAGAACGCAGCACGAGTGGGAATGGAACTCGCGGGAATCGGTAGAATATCGGGCCAGGTGGAAGGAGGACGGGAGCCGTTCTAATCACCACACGCGTTTGAGTACATATCGTTACGATTCGAAGCTGCACGAGATTGTGAAAACTACGAGTGAAAGATCAATTTTATTGTGTCGCGCGTGCTCGGGAGTTATCGTGGCTGCGAAAACAAGCCCTCGACAGGATTGTCATCCTCAGACAACTTGTTAACCTGCGACAACGAGACGACGACACTGGACCGTACGCCGGCATCAAGATGCAGCAGTCTACGTTTTGGGCGTCTAGCTTGGAGGCTAGAGTTTCAGCCTGACGGCTTGTAACAGGTGCACCTGCGGCGTCCTCGTGAGTCATGGTTTATTAAGCGACCATAATCGTTATCGTGTAAGAGTGTGAGTGATTGAAATCAGTCGTAAAATACTTTGTTTTTCTCGCGCACGCGTAAGCTGCCGATAGCAGCAGGTTGTTGTGTGCGCGCGCAACTCAATTTAAAGAGCACCGATAACTCTTTGTTGTCAATTGAAATACTCGTATGAGTATTTATTTGTAAATTATCACCGTGTCAAACATGAATTCTTGTATAAGTTTTTTTAAGTTAATTTTTTTGTCATTAAATATTCAAAATTAACTTTGCGAGTTACAATTATTTTTCTGACCGGTGTTCCGCGCGCTCGAATCCTCTAGCCCGCGCCCACCTACTGAAATCAACGAGCTGTCGTGCCCTCCCCGATGAATAAACTGTTTAGGGATATATAATCGCGGTCGGACTTTTCTCCTTTTGCAGGAAACTCGTCGACGTGTAGTCGACTGCGACAGAGCTTATAGAGGCTGTATAGCAAACTCGACAGATCAACGTGGGTTGTACTCCTGAGTCTGCTTGTTCAAACAACGCCCTATAACAATATCAATTTTGATTTGTCCACGCATAGGATAATATCATCAACATATATATAGTAGAAAAGAGGGGTGATATTCAATTCTTTCTTGAGTCGGTCCAAGCAGTTTGTCTCCAAATGACAATATGCGAAACGATAGGAGAAACCAGAGAGCCCATAGGGGTGCCAAAAATCTGCCGATAACACCGATGATCAAAGGTGAAAAATGTGTTTTGGAAAAGAAACCTCACAGAATCCAACAAGTCGTCAAAATCAATCTTGCATTTGGAAATAATCTGATGGGCTCTCCTAGAAAGGCTATCAAGGACTGATTGTAGTGAAATGTTAGTAAATAAGGAAACAACATCTAAAGATATCAAAATGTAATTTGGAGGGATAGATGTGTTATTTATTTTATGTTTCAAATCCAAACTGTTGATAATGTGAGATTTAGGAAGTTTGAGTGCAGATTTTAACTCTTGCAATATAATTTTAGATAAGTATTCTGTGGGAACACTATTTTTATGTATTTTAGGGAGTCCATAGCATTTAGAAAGTTAAGTGTCAGTCTGAGTCAAATTTCTTATATCATAGTTTTCACCAAATATTTTATATTTTCTATCGAGTTTTGTCAAAATGTCGTATACCCTCCGTTGTAAAGAAATCAAAATGTCATCATCACCTTTCATAAGTTCGTAAAATTTAGCATTATTCAGAAGTTCCTGCATTTTCGAATTATAGTCCTCCCTTTTCTTGCAAACGGTTAAATTACCTTTATCAGCATTTGTAAAGAAAAGATGAGGATTATTTTTCAAAAATCGTTCAGTCCTCTCTAGGTTTACATTAAAAAGTTTATCAAATCGAGTCACAGTCTCACTACTTTTTAACTCGTCATTGTAAATTTTAACAATTATCTGTCTAATGTTGTCACGAATTTATAAATCTAACTTGCACAAAAGAAAACTGTTTTCACAATTCTTAATAGTCTTTATAACATCGATATTCGAAACTTTAGAAGGTAAACTAAAATTATCACCGACCGATAAGATATCAGTGACGAACTCGGGGAGTTGTGTGTCAGTGAGATTCATGATCCAGTCCTTCTTAACATTGGTGTTTATATTATCAAATAGATTCCGAGAAATGTTATTAGAGCTTGCGATCAAGAACTGAATTTTACGAGAGATGAATTTTATTCATTTTCGTAGCAGTCGATTCAAAAAATTTATACATGGTACGTGCTTCAATGTCGGAATCAAAAATACTTTCAGAAACTCTATTTTTTTGTCTAGTCAATTGTGAAATCCTGTAGTGAGTGTCTTTAATTATCCATTTCAATCAATACCTTGCAACAGTTGACTTACGTTTGTTTAACAATGCAGTCAGTTCTTCACTGAAAAAATGAAGTGAATCGAAACCACGCGTCACATTATGAATATGTTTTGGATAAGTATCGTTATCTCTACACTTCAAAAGAAAAATTCTACGAGATTGTACATTCACGAGATCTTTAGACACCGAAGAGTAATCTTTAAACTTCTTTGTTAAATCTTGACCGTAGTTAGTAGTAACCCATCTTAAGAATGAAATTCTCGTCAAGTCCACTGCTGGTCTGGGACTGAGGTTGTTTTTGTTTATTAAATTATTACCTTCCATTGTAAATATATTATTAATGTATGGACCACTTGAAGGTAGAGGTATTGTGTTAAAAAAAAATTTTTCAAAAAAATCAAATCATCTCAATATTTACTCAACATTACATTGACCAGGGTTTACCAACCTCTTCAGGAGGAGCTTTATTGAACAAAATCCCAATAAATAATTATTAACTATATAATTAATAATTATTTTGTTAAGTGTGCGTTAAGAAGAACGGCACGCTTAACCCTCTCCTTATAGCACAGACCCGGAAAGGAGGAAATCTTCTAAAGAAAACCGGGGCGGACGGCCACCATCGTGTGATGACGGGAAAACACGTGAACTACTAATCTAATAAAGTTAAAATTTTATACTTAACTTGTTACCTTGATTCTGGATCCAAAACTTGCAGGTAACTGGTCGATGTTTTCGTATTCTGTTTAGTCTCTCAGACGTAGCTACAATAGGTTCAATTGTTTTATTCACTCACTGGCAAGTTTAATTTTAAAATATGCTTTATTAGGTCAAAATCAAATACACTGGGTTATAATTATCGGACGCTGAGATCAATGAATTTATGATTATTATGGAATAAAATCTAGAATCAAAATCTTAAAGGTCAAAATATGCAAATATAGTATTACGTACTTAGGTTAACTTTAATAATGCTCGCGATCTTTGCGCTATTTTATTCTATTTCATACTGTCGCGCCTCGTAGCCGTGCCCTCAGCCGAAGGCCCAACAGCAGCAGCCCCACTACCATCCCGTTTTCCAGGATAGTGCTGAGTCTGCACTCCGGGCCCACGTCGAGGGCTTGTGCTGTGGTCCGACGGCGTCAAGTAAATGCGCCTGCATTTATTCATCGCCAAGTTAAGTGACTTATACGGCGAGTGGTTTTTTTTGTACAGAACTAAAACAAAAGTATACATGTTGCTACATTCAGATCTATGTTAATATTAATCAATTCAGCCCGAAAGATACGAACAGATGAATAAAATAAAAAAATTAATAAAAAAACCATCTTTCAGTAGAGTAACAGTGAATTCTGTTTATATTACAAAATATTTTTGACTGCATGATAAAGAAAAAAACATCTCAAAATGTTTATTTAAGCATATAGTTTGGTTCATACGCCAAAACTCCTTTTGCAGAGCAACACATAACTAAGAAAAAAAAATCTTTTCAATTTATTTTACCCTCATTTTAATTGAGAACTGAAAAATTAAAAGTACTAAAATAAACTTAAGTTAATGATTATTAAATAGTTTGAAAAATAAAAAATTAGGTGAGTTGGGTTTTTACCTTATAGTTGCTATAACAGAATTATCAAAATAAAAAATTTTTTTTATACTTGATGTTTAAAAATCAGTAAAAAAATAAACAAGAAAATTAATTCATTTTGATTGTCCTTCAGTATCGATAAAATCATTCATCTCAACGGAGTCATAAGTTATTTGTTCTAGTCAGGAATTAATTGGTAAATTTTACCAATTTTTTTTAGTTTCACCTTATACTTACCTAGCGAAAGAAATGAAATCTTTAAAAGGAAAGACCTTTAAAAAGGTAAAAATTTACGGCGAGTGGTTTTTTTTGTACAGAACTAAAAACAAAAGTATACATGTTGCTACATTCAGATCTATGTTAATATTAATCGATTCAGCCCGAAAGATACGAACAGATGAATAAAATAAAAAAATAAATTAAAAAACCATCTTTCAGTAGCGTTACAGTGAATTCTGTTTATACGAACAGATAAATGAAATGAAATCAAAAATCATTTTCCGGACGAGTTTTTAATAAATTTTTTTCAGTTTTATTTCTTTAATAATTTTTACTCAAATTATTTAAAATTCCTACTCTGATTCTGCTGATATTTTTTTGGAATATGAACAGATGAAAGGGATGAAATCAAAGAATCATCTTCCGGACGAGTTCTTAGTAAATTTCTTTCAGTTATATTTCTTTAATAATTTTTACTCAAATTATTTAAAATTCCTTCTCAGATTGTACTGATATTTTTTTGGAATATGAACAGATGAAAGGGATGAAATCAAAGAATCATCTTCCGGACGAGTTTTAAGTGAATTTTTCTTTTCTTTTCAACGCATCTTTTTTTTTCATTTTTTTTTTTTTTCAAAAAATTTTAATTCAATTATTTTTTAGTAAAAGTTTACTATCAACTTATCCAATTTAGGTGTCGTTCGATATCGATAAAATCATTCGGACTCGACGGAGCCGCAGATTAACGATTAACAGTCGACCAAAGATATTCATGCATCACCTAAAAGCAGAAGTTGTATTAAACTAAAAATAAAAAGACTTAGAAATCTAATAACTTCTTTTTAATTGATCTTTTAAAAAGTAATATTATTCTAATTAATAAATCTGCGGCTCCGTCGAGTCCGAATGATCTTATCGATATTGAACGACACCTAAATTGGATAAGTTGATAGTAAACTTTTACTAAAAAATAATTGAATTCAAGTTTTTTGAAAAAAAAAAAAAAATGAAAAAAAAAGATGCGTTAAAAAGAAAAGAAAAATTCACTTCAAACTCGTCCGGAAGATGATTCTTTGATTTCATCCCTTTCATCTGTTCATATTTCAAAAAAATATCAGCAGAATCAGAGTAGGAATTTTAAATAATTTGAGTAAAAATTATTAAAGAAATGAAACTGAAAAAAATTTATTAAAAACTCGTCCGGAAAATGATTTTTGATTTCATTTCATTTATCTGTTCGTATGAACAGAATTCACTGTAACTCTACTGAAAGATGGTTTTTTAATTTATTTTTTTATTTTATTCATCTGTTCGTATCTTTCGGGCTGAATCGATTAATATTAACATAGATCTGAATGTAGCAACATGTATACTTTTGTTTTTAGTTCTGTACAAAAAAAACCACTCGCCGTAAATTTTTACCTTTTTAAAGGTCTTTCCTTTTAAAGATTTCATTTCTTTCGCTAGGTAAGTATAAGGTGAAACTAAAAAAAATTGGTAAAATTTACCAATTAATTCCTGACTAGAACAAATAACTTATGACTCCGTTGAGATGAATGATTTTATCGATATTGAAGGACAATCAAAATGAATTAAATTTCTTGTTTATTTTTTTACTGATTTTTAAACATCAAGTATGAAAAATTTTTTTTATTTTGATAATTCTGTTATAGCAACTATAAGGTAAAAACCCAACTCACCTAATTTTTTATTTTTCAAACTATTTAATAATTATTAACTTAAGTTTATTTTAGTACTTTTAATTTTTCAGTTCTCAATTAAAAAGAGGGTAAAATAAATTGAAAAGATTTTTTTTTCTTAGTTATGTGTTGTTGCTCTGCAAAAGGAGCTTTGGCGTATGAACCAAACAATATGCTTAAATAAATTTTTTAGATGTTTTTTTCTTTATCATGCAGTCAAAAATATTTTCTCAAATCTCTGACCTTACTGAATTGTTTTATATTTTTTTCATCATTTTATTTACTCTAAATCTTAATTTTTCAGGCTTGAAGCATAATAGTTTTATTCAAAATTTTATCTATTTGTAAAAAAAAAAAAAAAACTTAAAACACATCACTATGACTAAACTGACTTAAATCCCACACAATTTGAAGGTTTCACAAAAATATTGCGATCTGTAGTTAAAACAGATACGGTACCGATAAAACTTTTGGTGATGAAATTTATTATATTAACAATTTTTGCAACATGTCTGACAATTTGAATAACCCCATGAGACATTGATCACCATCACATTTAGATGCAGCAAATGTCAATGACCAAGTTGAGGTAGTTGGTATATAGCAGATAAAACTAAAATTAAACTTGATAGTCAGACAAATTCATCTTGGAAAATAAACTGAGAACAATAAATCTTATCCGTGTTGGTGTATTGACTCAGAATTTATAAATTCCAGTGATGATTTAAATGTATTTACTTGTCTGACAATTTGAATAACCCCATAAGACATTGATCACAATCACATTTAAATGCAGCAAATGTCAATGACCAAGTTGAGGTAGTTGGTATATAGCGGATAAAACTAAAATTAAACTTGATAGTCTGACAAATTCATCTTGGAAAATAAACTGAGAACAATAAACCTTATCCGTATTAGTGTATTAACTCAGAATTCATAAATTCCAATAATGATTTAAATGCATGTATGTATTGAATTTAACTGCATGACTGTTATTGACATCTTCTGAACTTAAACTTGCTGTAAGTTGGATGAATCATAATAGCTAACTTGATAAAAAAAAACTTTAGCATGAACCACTGCAACATTTTTAAATTACTATTTAACTAAATAAGTTTGTTTCACTTAAATTCTTCAAAAGGTAACTAAAATTTAATATTTTTGAGCGGATACCTCTTAGACAACCACAAATGGAAGTAATTTTGAATCATCATTAAAATGTATAAGCTCTGAGTCACCACACTTGCATTGATAAATCACAACCAAACTTCAAATATGAATTTGTCTGAAAATCAAGTTGGTTTTACTTTTGGCTGCTATACAAACTTCCCATATTTGGTCATTGACATTACTCTATCTGGATACGCTGGTGAATCAGTACCTAATAGAATTATCAAATAGGTGCATCCATCATGAAAAAATTGTATTTTATCACTTAAAGTGTATCAAACATATCTTGAAACTTTATCACCGTTCACTATAAGAGCATCAGCTCAGAACCGTACACTTCAAAGATGATTCCTACTTACTAACATCTATTAATAATTCAAAGGATGTGCGCTTTTATTATAAAAAAGTGCATTCAACTTTAACCTGTATATACAATACATAGACTTCATATCAAGAATAATCATTCACTCACTCAAAAAAACTTCTCTCATTCAAAAAAAAACTTCAATTTTCACTGAATAAATTAACCTCTACAGCTCCAACAGAAGATTTCACAATTTCAAGTCACTCTAACTCATAGATGATTATCATAGGTCGACTTTAGATATTTTGTTTTGAAAAATTAAAGCCAAATATTTTTCTATAATTATTTATGGTTAACGGTCATAATAGTTATTAATAAATTATGTTAATTGTGAATTTAGCGTGATGACGCTGTATATTTTATTTTATAATACTTTCTTAATTACTTAATTATTTCTAAATCATATAATAAAATAATAATAATCAGGGACCATGGCTGTCTTCTGCTCAGCTGCTTGCCTGAGCTATGGCCTGAGCACGGACGCCAGAGTACCGAGGGCCTGAGCTGTCTGCAGTCTGCACAGAGACAGAGCACAATGCAGTCCTCGGGCCTCGGCGGCTCGGCCTCTTGCGTACGCGGTAACGCGCACCTCGCCTGCGCAGCCTGATCGCATGCCTTGCTGCAGGCTGCAAGAGTGAGACAGCGTTACGTAAGATCCGGTTTAAGCCACATGCAGCGCATGTAGAAAAACCGGATGCTCAGGGACTGGAAACGAAAAAATCTAAAGGAAATCAGCGCTTCAAATTTTGATCATAACTTCTTAGCGCAGAACTTTTTCAGGATGATTTTTTTTTAATCTTCTCAGGGGATCTTAGGCTACGCGTAGAATATATGATCAAGGAAAAATAATCATCCTATTAGTGTTTTTTTCATGAGCGACCTAACCTAAAACTGAAATTCAAGTATAAAAGGTGGTACGCTTTCACGGTAGTTGGTTTTAAAAAACCCACTCGCTGTCAAGGGCTACCGCCCTTTAGGATTTTTGTTACATAAAATATGTCATAACACAATTTATCAAAATATTATACAGTCAATAATTTAAAACACAAACACCTCAAACTTACTCATAAATAAAGAAAAGTTAACAATATAAAAAATTATCTGAATGTCAATTCAAAACGTAAAAGAAACAACTGCTGCAAGTTACACCAATACCGCGAGAAGTTGATTCAGAAATGAAGCGGGGACTGGATAGTGTGATGAAAAAATGAATCATAAGTCATGTTTTGTTTTTTAATTTAATTTATTAATATGGAACTACATCAAGTAACGCAAGAAACATTGAATCTTACTAATAATGGTATGGTCCGGTACTATGACGTCATCGAACCGTATCAAGGTTGTATGCATTAGGACTATAACTATGTATGTATATAAATTGAAATTAAAAAAAATTTAAGCTCTTTCAGTTACTTCGTTTTTGTTTTTTCGAGAAAAAGAAAAATACGTGTTGACTTTTTTTCAATGCTCTAACCAACTAAGCAATCCTAAAGCCCAATCGGGCTTTAACGGCGATTTGGTTTTTTTTAAACCGACTGCCGTGAAAGCCTGCAGGGCTTTATATACTTTGATTTTAGGTTTAAGGTTAGGACGCTTCAAAGAAAAACTATTTTAGGATGATTATTTCATTTATATTATACATCCCGCGCGTAGCTGATGATCCCCTGAGTAATTTAAAAAAAAAAATTATCCCGAACAAAGCCCGCATTGAAAAGTTATGAACGTTTCATTTTTCGAAACGCTGATTTCCTTTGGCTCACGGTAGTCAGGGGACATTCGATTTCAGTTTCGAGCATCCGGTCTCTATGCCTGCGCTCTCTGTAGACTTAACCGGACGTGACGTATGCGGTGGGCGTGTCTATTTTTGCTGTCTCACTTTTACTGCTTACCTACAGCGGCAGACGGGGGCATGTAGGCCCGAGCCTGTAGCCATGAGGCGACTGGTGGCGCTGTATCAATTAGCAGCTCCCTACAGCTGACTCGTGAGCTGACTACAGCTGACTGCGGAGCCGCTGAGCACAGCAGCTTGTAATGTGTTATGAGCAATAACTTTTTTATAAATAATTGATTGTCATAGAATAAGAACAGTACTGAAGACCCTTATTTTCATTATATATTAAAAAAGTGGTAGAATTTATAATTATTAATTTGTTTAATTTCAATAAAAGAGTATGAAATAAATAATCTCTACAGTCTTCCTATGATCATCATCAAAGATTTTTCAATTATTGTGGTGTGCCCTGTGAGTCGATAATGATTGTGCTGTGGTTGTGTTGGGGACCTGATGGCTGGAGGTGCATATTGGCAATATTAAAAATAAAGTTTTTTCTGAATGAGTGTGTTTGTGTGTGTGTGTGTGTGTGTCAGGTTGAACTTGCAAATTACTTTTTTATAATCCAGCCACCCAACTTGCAAATTGCAAAAGGTGCAATTGCAGCACATAATGTCATTGCCATACGCATTATCGCTTAATTTCATAGAATCATCATAGAAATATATATGCTCTAAGCCAATACACTTGAACTGTTAAAGTTTTGTAATCCTACCCTTTTTCAAAAATAAACTTGATGTCTGAAAGTTTTGTAATCCCACCTTTTTTCAAAAATAAACTTGATGTCTGACAATGAATTTTAATTTTGATTGTAACTGTTACACTCACTCAGGATGTTAATGATAAGTATATTTAAGTCAACATGAATCAATTATTAAAAATTTTTATCCTTTTTCTTGTCTGTATGCAAGCTTAAGTTATGTGGCCAAAGTGATTTTACATTTTAAAATTGGTTAATTAAGAAGTACAAAAGAAATAGATAGTTTTGGGTCTAGGTATCCAGTAGACCAGAAATTATGAATTCTATTTGGCATGGATTTTTAAAGTACGGATGAGCATTTGCTTCATTATTTTCAAAGTGGGTTTAGTTTGTCCATCAATTATGTATGCAAAATGAATTCAAAAGTAGTTCATAACAGTAAATTATGTCTATGATTTTTATGTGGTCTGACTAATGATAAAATTTATATAAAAGAAATTTAAACCTAAAGAACTAGATATATCCAAGTCAACATGAATCAATTATTAAAAATTTTTATCTTTTTTGTTTTCTGTAAGCAAGCTTAAGTTATGTGGCCTAAGTGATTTTAAATTTTAAAATTGGTTAATTTTTTTTTACAAGAATTAAAAAGTACAATAGAAATAGATAGTTTTGGGTCTAGGTATCCAGTGGACCAAAAATTATGAATTCTATTTGGCATGGATTTTTAAAGTACGGATGAGCATTTGCTCCATTATTTTTAAAGTGGATTTAGTTTGTCCATCTATTATGTATGCAAAACGAATTCAAAAGTAGTTCATAACAATAAATTATGTCTATGATTTTTATGGGTTCTGGATAATGATAAAATTATATAAAAGTAATTTTAAACAGAAGAACTAGAAATATCTAAGTTAACATGAACCAATCATTGAAAATTTTTATCTTTTTTTTAATCATTTTAAGGTTACAAATGAGTATTTGCTACATTTCAATGTAAATTTACATTAAAATAAAGTTATGCAATGTACATTTAAAAAAATAGGTAAATACTAAATTGAATTTTTCTTTTTTACATATAAAATTGATTTCCCTTGGACTTTTATAGGTTCTGGTTTATGTCGTAGTTTTACATCAGAATAATTAGATATATCTTAGTTATTGTTGAATTATTTAGAATTTGTTAAGTTCGTGAAATAATTTATTAAGACATATTTCAACAATATTAATGATTTATTTATGGAGTTTGGTTTTTTGAACTTGTGGACAAAAAGGAAATACATTTAAATATTTACCGAATTTACGCAATAAAATCTTTAAAAAATACTTTTAAAAAAGTAATATTTACGGCGATTGGTTTTTTTAAAAGGAGTCTAAATAAAAAGTTATACGCTAAATATAATAATCTTTTTTTGAAAATGAATTAATGAAAGAAGTGAAATCAAAAAATTTATTAGGGACGACTTGAGGCCGAATTACTTAATATTATTTAAAAATAATTTCTCTTCTAAAAGATGATCATATTATGTTGAATCACCTTCAACATACGTAAAGTTAACAATTTTTCAATTATAGCACATACATGGGAAAACACATGCAAATAGCACACAGTTCAAACACTTTTTGAAATTAAAATATGTTGTAATTAAGTTAGAAATCAACTAAATCACAATGTATGGCTATACTTGACCTGTAAAAATTTAATATTCTTTGAACTTAATTATCTCGAAAAAAATCATTGATACCTGTATTTTTTAAATTATATTTTGAATGCTCAGTGTGTTTTTTAACAACATATTTTAATTTTTAATTTTAAAAAGTGTCTGAGTTGTGTGCAATTAGCATGTATTTTCCCATGTATGTGCTATAATTGAAAAATTGTTGACTTCACGTATGTTGAAGGTGATTCAACATAATATGATCATCTTTTAGAAGAGAAATTATTTTTAAATAATATTAAGTAATTCGGCCTCAAGTCGTCCGTAATAAATTTTTTGATTTCACTTCTTTCATTAATTCATTTTCAAAAAAAGATTATTATATTCAGCGTATAACTTTTTATTTAGACTCCTTTTAAAAAGACCAATCGCCGTAAATATTACTTTTTTAAAAGTATTTTTTAAAGATCATACTTAGCGTATAATTTTTTATTTAGATTCCTTTTTAAAAATAAAATATTACAAAATTTAAAAATTTACCAACCCGTAAACTTTGATATCAATTAGGGTAAGTTAATTGGGAGAAACCTAGGTAGAAACGATGTTGATAACAAATGTAAACGGATGTAGGAAATATTTGTCAAAAAAGTTAAAGAACTGTGTGGGCGAAATTGTATGGAAGACTAGTTTCACGATTGTAATTACAAAAAGATTTAAAAAGAACAATAAAAACGATAGTATTCACAAAGATGGGAACAAAGGTTCAGAGTTAAAAATCAAAGCATCAAAAAAAGAAAAAATAACAGTAAACACCTAAATTAAAGCAAGTAGATTCATGTGAAGAAGACTAGGTACAAAATTGTTGTTTACAATTGTCACAATAAGCATAGGAACAATATTAAGCAAAAGTGTACATATAAGCGTAGGTTCAAAGTTACAAACGTAATGACAAGTGTAGGTACGGGAGTAGGTACAATGTTGCAACAAGAGAGTAGTTATCAAGTTTGAAAAAATGTTATGAACAAGGTTTGTTATACCGGTATTTACAGTAGTAAGCACAAGAGGATAAAAAAAGATTATACACAAGGCTAGATTCAGTGTTCAAATTTTAAATAAAAAAAATAAAGAACTAGAGTTAGCATAGGAGTAGAAACAGATGTAGAAAGAAATGCATATGTAGAAGCCTCAGCGTTAGATGCTTAAGTAAAAAATAGTTAGTAAGCACAAAGAAATCTTAGATTTAGAAATAAAAGTATGAAAAAAATTCAAACTACAGTTATCACCATGATAGAAACAGATATATTAACATGAGCATATTCCTGGGTAGGAGCCTAGTTACAAAAAGCAGTAAGTGCAATGGTAAGAACAAGGGTAGTTACAAGGGTTTGGAGTAAGATGAAAGGTGAGAACAAAGGTAGGTACGAAATAAAGTGCAGGTGTAGTCACAAGTTATAAAAGTAGAAACAATGGTATGTATCAGAGTAGGTACAGAGGTAGACACAAGAGTATGTGTATAAGCGTAGGTACAAGTGTAGATTCAAGCATAAAATTCTGGGGAGTTGGTGAGCGAAGCGAGCAGGGGGGTACCCCCCTATCTTACTATATTATATAGTTGTTCTTCCTCTCTCACGCCCCCCCCCCATGCCCCCCACAAGCCTCTCAAAAAAGTGTTTAACTAACCGTAAAAGTGTACCGAAATATGCTTATTTCTATGAGTTTTTAATTATCCTATGATTTTCCAATCACGCCCCCTCCACCGCCCTTTTTTTCCCCACCCCCCATTTTTAATGTTTTGTTACAAGTTTTGTATATTTTCTTAATTTAATAATTCTTTTTTAATGGTATAATAAAACTATATAGAATTTTAAAATTTGAATTCATTAATCTTAAAAAATTTCATTATAAGTGTTACGGATTTGCCGTAATATTAATTTTTATTTATTTGCCGGATTAAAAGCTGGTAGGGGAGGGTTGTCAATTAAATTGAGTAGACCATTAATTACCATTATATACCATTTTGATTATTTATTTACAATATTTACAGATCTTCCGGGTTGAGTTAAACAATAGTGTACACCTTACTTGAATATTTACAATGATAAAGAGTTGCAATCAACTCAGTTGAGTTGATGTACACCTTGATGAATGAGCTTGCAGTTATGATAGAACCTCTTTGTTGTTGAGGAGAGTCCTTGGGTGATTGTTAAAGATGAGTAGATCCTTTTGAGAGTAGACCAGTTGAGCGTTGAGAGGAGAATAATAATTGATTAAAGAGAGAAACCGAGATATGAGAATATGTTGAATTGAGAATTGCCAGCATTAATTTCCGTGTAAAGAAAATTAATTAATTTGAGAAACCGCCTAGTCAAAACTCTTGACGAATTTGATTATATTAATTCAAACCATAAATACGAGTTTTGCTAGAGTACAGTTGAGGTAAACAAAGTAACAGAGAATGGCCTTGAAAAGAGTAGAAAAGAAAATGGCTGCGTGTAAGACAGTACAAAGAAAAGAGAGAGAGAGTAAGAGAATGCACAGTAATTTTATTGATTTTCTGGCTGTGAGAATGACAATGAGAAACACCGGTAAATTATTGTTACCGGTTCTGAGCGAAATACCTGAAGATGCCACGCCGTGAAAGCTCTCCTTGCTGAGCAATTAACCCAAGAATTGAATTGAGCCAAGCCGTTTGAGTTAATTGAAGATCAAATGTCTTCCGAGTTGAGCCAACACTAAGTAGATGATTCGTCGAGTTGACTGTACTGATGAGATGACCACGTTGAAGATGATGAGAAAGAGTCACGAGAAAGAACCAAGAGAAACTTGAGAAGTTTCACAAAATGGCGAGTGAAACCGTCTATTCACGAGCGTTGTCTTGAAGAGAGAGAGAGAGAGACCCGAGCGTAACAGTCAAGTCATAAGTAAATGTAAACACCGATATTGATTTGAACTTAAATTATGAGAGTTTTCTTATTTACATTAAAAGGTGTGAGCGTTGGTCGAGTAGCAGCAGAGAGTGGCCTTGAAAATAGAGAGAGATAGCCCGATAGAGAGAGAGAGAGAGAAAATGGCCGAAATGGCTACGTGCTTGTGCACATTGAGATAGACAAAATCAGCACAGAGTCGTAAATTCTGTGCTAGAGAAAATGAAAAATGAGAAGGGGCAAGGAAATGACTGTTCCTTGCACCTGAATACCTGGAGATGTTCGATGAGTGAGGATTGTCCTTGAACCAGACAAATTCTCCGTGGACCACCGGTGAAGAGTAGCTGATACCCGTGGTAATGGCGCGGCTCCGAGGTTGTTGATGATCACAGAATTACTGTCTGTGATCATCAACAACCTCGGATGAGCTGGTGCACGGTGAAAAGGCAGGTTCCGGGACTACCTGGTGAAAAAGGCGATGAGAAGAGCCGTTGAGAAGAACCGTGAAAAAGCCGGGAGAACTCTCTGCTGCACACACACACACTTGAGCACCAAAACCAGAAGCCAGCACGTGAGGCCTGTGGCAGCAGCAACGGCGACAGCGGCACTGCCCAGCACTACGGTGCGCGGGAGTAAGAACTGGGACTAAAGTCCCCGCCTAGACTCATAGATGGAGCCATGTAGTCTATCAATTTAACGTTGAGCGAATGAGCCGAAATATTTACGAGCGAATAGTGGTCCCCTCCGTAACAATAAGATTAATTAGAAAAATCCAAGTTTTTAATTTAAAAAAAATGAAAAAAATATTTTATTTTCAGAAAAATTAAATTTATAATGGAGTAATTTTTTCTTTTTAATAAATTGTAAAATTTTATTTAAAAAATTCTTGTTAAACTTTAAATCCTTATTTATTTATTATTTTTTTTTTTTATTCTGTAATCATCATCCAAATATATTCATGTATGTATTCATGTATGTACGCGTGCGCGTACGCGGAGGAGTCTCCACGTAGGCGCAAACTTACCCTTTCAAACAAAAATTTGCGCGTACGCGCAACTTAAGTGTTCCGCGTACTCGCAAACTAAATTATCCCGCATGCGCGCCAACTTAGGTACTCCGCGTGTGCGCAAAAACTTTAGATCTCCGCGTGCGCGCAAAAACTTGGATTACGTTGCGATAAATGCATCAATTATTGTCCTTCTAAACATTGAAATTGTGATTAAAAAAACTTCCTAACTCTATAAAATTTATTTTTCGCACACGGTGCAGAAAGTTCAAACTTTCTGATTTTTCCCAAACAGGAAGTTTGAACTCCTTGCTTTGAGTTGAAAAAAACATAACACTCGACGCTGGAAAAGTATGAGCAAACCCTTAGCAAACCCTTGACACTCTCGCCTTTGGCTTAGGTTTTGAACACAAATTGTTTGAAAATTAGCTAAGAACCCAAAGAAGTGACCCAAATGTCTAGTCCTAGCGGGTCCTCCTCTCAAGGTTGGATAAGTTTATTTGGATTATCGATTGCAGAAACTTTGGAAATCGCTTTCTGGTACCGAATGATGAGCAAAATCATCAATAATTTTCAAGTCTTAACTCGAAAAATTTGAACAGGAATAATTTGTTACTAGAAGTACTTTTTAGCATTTTCTGTGGTTTGAAATATTAATTGTTCAGATTTATACTTTTTGAGTTAAGATTTGAAAATATTTTTCCCTTTAAGTTCATAAAGAGACAAAAACATGCGAGGATACACATGTCTAGGAGTGCAATGGGCTTTGAACACAAATTGTTTGAAAATTATTTAAAAAACAAAAATAATTCAAACATTTTGTGTGGATAATCGAAAAAAGGACCATTTAGAAAAATTATTGATGATTTTGCTCATCATTCGGTGCCAGAAAGCAATTTCCAAAGTTTCTGCAATCGATGATCCAAAAAAACTTATCCAACCCTGACTGACTGACTGTATAAGGTTTTTATTTCGGCCTTGGGGTATAACCCTATTTGGTCGCTTGACAAGTACATCGAGTGATACAAATATATGGTAACACATTCGCATAAATAGATAATTAAATGCCCTTAAAATTAGATTACAACGAAGTAAATAACAAAGATATAATATATAATAGCATGTTCTCGTAGGTAGAATAATAAATGCACTTAAAATAGTATATTATAGTACAGGTGCAGCATCGTCACTGGGGTGGTTTTAAGGACCCAAGTACGTAGCGAAGCACAGCACGAGGTTCTTAATAAGCCCTGTTGACGTACTGCACTCGTACTATATACTATTTTATAGTACGAGTCACCGAAAACACGCATCAAAGATTTGATTTTGTGGTTAGAGTGACCAGGGGTACTATAAATTAACTTACAACAAAGTGACTTATAGGGCAGGAAACAAAATTTATTAACTGGGTAAGTGTGGCAGGTGCAATAGTAAATCGAATCGAATCGTGAGATAATCCATTCACTAGAAAATATATGACGTCTTCCCGTGCGAGATCAATTCTATTGTCGTTTAATACATTTTTTTTCCCGCGCAATGTTAATGATTCTCCCATTCAATCTATTTTTTTTCCCGTTTAATACATTTTACTTCAGCTCAAGTATTTTTCTCCCGTGGATTGATTTTCTTTCCCGTTTAATCACTTATTTTTCCGTGCAAATGTCTTTTTTTCCGTGAATTTGACCTAAAATTTCCCGTGCGTTTGCTTATTTTTCCCGTGCTAATAAATTAGAACCTTTTCTAATCACCCCCCCCATGCCCTTTTTTTTACTTATATATTTACCCCCCATTTTTTATATATGTTATCAGTTTCTACCCACATCGCCAACTTTTGATACAAGTTATCAGCTATGTATCTATAGAAGAAATTAAAAAAGTAACTACGAAGCATTAAAAAAATTAACTTATATCCAAAGATAAAAGAGAGAACCCAAAAAGAATGTTAGCATTTTATTCGTGATGTGATTGGTTAAAGAACAAAAATTAAAATTTTTATTTTTATTTTTAATTTTTATATTACAATTTAATTAAAACATCTAGAGAATAGATTTGATGAAAAAATAATTACGTAATCAAGTTTTCGAAATTATCCGATTATAATCATGAAAATAATAATTATTAGTATACAAACTAAAACAAAACCAATGAATCTATAACCACAAAAGTTTAAATGAATATGAACTCTGAACGTAGCGCAAAAATAAAGGGTATCCCAGATAGCACAAAAAGTTTTCAGAACGTTCTGGCAACGTTGCACAGAAACCATTGCAACCTTTCGTTGAAAGGTTGCTGAACGGTTTTAGAAACGTTGTGACAATCGTGTAGATCTCCGTTATTAGTTTCAAAGAAAACCTTCAATTAACGTTATGGCAACGAAGTTTGTCAGCCATATTTTTTCAAAAGGTGACCACAAATTGTTCTGGCAACGTTTCTAGAACCTTATGGTAAAACGTTCCTTCAAAGTTGCTATAGAGTGTTGACAAGGTTCCAAATTACCGATTTGAATTTAAAACGTTTTAGCGAGAACCTCAAGTTTGAGTAATTTAATTAAAAATACCCATGAATTTGAGGTAGAAAAATTTTATGTTTTTAATTTTTTTTGTAAATAATTCGACCAAAATTGGTAAGAACAGCTCTCAGACTAGTCAAATCATTCAAAAATTATTGAAACGACTTTCAGTCGCTCGGCCGGAGTGACAAAATTTGGTGGTTTATATATCCACAGCTTGTTACTTTGCTGAGAGCTCAGTTCTAACGGTAAGCCACCTAGCGGATGGGACCCAAAACTACTCATTTCGCGTTAGCAGTCGTTAGGTCTTAAAAAGCATTTAAAGTATTTAAATATACATGTTAAAAACATACTTAGTTTTTAGCTCTAAATTATAATTTTAATTTTTAGCTAGTAATAAATTGACGATAGTAAAAATAAAAAATTTTAAAAAAAAGGGAGGTTTAATTTTTTTTTTTTCATGAAAATGTAAACTAAAAAATTTTTAAATATTCATAAATAAATAAATAAACAAATAAATATGTGAAAATATTTGTTTAAGTTTATTATAGTTAAATAAATGAAATTTTATAATCAAGCCCCGAAGGGGCACAACTTTGATATATTGTTATACATGGGAGGCAAGCGCCACATTGACGTCGAGAGAGGAATGTTCGGCTAGCGGCACGAGGTGGGGGTGCGCGCGCAAGCGCGCAAGCGGGAGTCAAAGTACGGAGAGTAGTATCTCGAAGGGGGCGTCAATGTTGCACTTTGCTCCCAGAGAGGGCGCCTCGAAAAGTACCTATTGAATGCCGCTGTGAAACAAAAATATTAGTTCTAATCCATCATCTCCAACGTTAATGTGTGGTTCAATGGCTAAAGTCACCGCTCTCTATTTTGCCGTCTCAAGTTCGATTCTATGTGCTTTTTTTTTTTTTTTAATAAATTATACGCTCTTTAGGTGTTTTTAAGGACATTTTCTAACTTTTAAAAATTTTTATTAATAAATACATTGGTACACTTATTTTTAAAATTTTTAATTTTTTAATAACTTTGTGGAGGATAAATGAATGAAAAAAATACTTTTTTCAGGGGAATATTTTTATTTTGGTAATAAATTTTAATAAATATAAGAAAATATTTGATCAAGTTTATTATAGTTAAATAAATGAAATTTCATAATCAAGTCCCGAAGGGGCACAACTTAAATATTAGTTCTAATCCATCATCTCTAACGATAATGTGTGGTTTGGTAACTAGTCACCGCTCTCTATTTTGCCGTCACAGGTTCGAATCTTTGTGCTTTTTTTTTTTTTAACAAATCATATTCATACGCTCTTTAGGTGTTTTTAAGGACATTTTCTAACTATTGAAATTGTTATTAATAAATGCATCGGTACTCTTACTTTTAAAAATTTTAATTTTTTAATAACCGTGTGGAGGATAAATGAATGAAAAAAAATAATTTTTTCAGGGGCATTTTTTTAATTTGGTAATCAATTTTCCTAACAATAAATGAACAGATTCATTATGATTCTTCATAAAGATCAACAAATAACATTTCTAATCAAGCAATTAGTAATCCATTTTCATTGGAATAAAAGAAAATGTTTATTCAAAAATAAAGTGACTGTACTTAAAATGCCCCCCCTCTCCTTGGTATCTTGAATGTATAGACTCTATGACCAGTGTGTCCGATCCCGGCCCAGGGGGCACCGAGAAATTTAAAAATTTTCCGGCGAAGATCAGGCAAACAAAAAACACACAAAACCTTGGGCGGCTGGGTTCAATAAATAAATAAATGAATAAATAAGTAAAAAAATAATCCCCCAAACTTGACAACCCAAAAACCCTGGGCATTGAGATTAACATAATCAATAATTAAATGAATAAATAAACCCCAAGCAAGACAACCCAACAACGCTGGTCATTCGTGTTTTCGTTTTTTTTTATTTTTTATTTATTTATTTTTATTTTTAAATAAACAAATAAATAGACCCAAAAAAAACAAATCAATAACGCAGGGCATTAAAGTTTTTTATGAACAATCAAAAATTAAATAAACAAACAAACAAAGCTAGACGACCTAATAACGCTGGGCATCCGGGTTTTTTAAAATAAATCAATTAATGGACTGCCAAGCGCTTCAACCCCATTACGCTCGGCGTCTGAGTTTTTTTTATTACATAATTTAATAAATAAATTATTAAACCACCAAGCTCTACAACCACATGATGCTAGGCATCCGAGTTTTTTAAATAAATGAACTAATAAATAAATTAACAGAACGCCAAGCACTACAACCCCATAACGCTGGGCGTTCGAGTTTTTCTAGTAAATAAATTAGAAAAAGAATTAACAAACTACCAAGCACTACAACCCCATAACGCTGGGCGTTCGAGTTTTTCTAGTAAATAAATTAAAAATTTTTTTATTTTGGTTATTGCTTTAATTTTTTTATTTTGGTTTATTTTGGTTTTATTGCTTGATGGATAGTTAATTTATTTAAAAAAAAAGCTCAGACATCCAGCTTTGTGGGGTTGTAGCGCTTGGTGGTTTATCAATTTATTTATTAGAAAAACTCAGATGCTCAGCGTTATGGGGTTTTATTGCTTGATGAATAGTTAATTTATTTAAAAAAAAATCTGACATCCAGCGTTTTGGAGTTGTAGCGCTTGGCGGTTTATTAATTTATTTATTAGAAAAATTTAGAAGCACAGCGTTATGGGGTTTAAGTGCTTGGCGGATAAGTAATTTATTTAAAAAAAAATCAAAAAAAAACTCGAACGTCCTGCGTTATGGGGTTGTATTATTTGGCGGTTCATTCATATATTTATTTACTTATTCAAAAAACTCGGACGCCCAGCTTCATGGGGTTTTAGTGCTTGGTGGTTAGCTAATTTATTAAAAAAAAAAAACTCGGACACCCAGCGTTATGGGGTTGTGGCGCTTGACAGTTTGTTAATTTATTTATTAATTTATTCATTAAAAAAACACTTGAACGCCCTGCGTTATGGAGTTTCAGTGCTTGACGGTTAGATAATTTATTTAAAAAAAAGAAACCGGACGTCCATTGTTATGGGGTTACAACGCTTGACGGCTTATTAATTTATTTATTAGTAAAACTCGGATGCCCAGTGTTATGGGGTTGTAATGTTAGGTAGTTCATTTATATAGTATTTTATTTATTAAAAAAAACTTGGATGCACAGCTATATGGAGTTTTAGTGCTTTGTGATTAGTTAATTTATTTTAAAAAAAACAAAAAAAAACCAGAACGCCCAGCGCTATGGGGTTGTACTGTATGGTGGCTCATTTAGTTATTTATTTATTTAAAAAAAAAAACTTAGACGTCTAGCGTCATGGAGTTTTTGGGCTTGACGGTTAGTTAATTTATTTTAAACAAAACAACTCGGACGCCCAGTGCTATGGGATTGATATACCCTGCGGTTCATGAGTTTATTTATTAATTACTTTATTAGAAAAACTCGGATGTCCTGCGTTATGGGGTTTTATTGCTTGGCGGTTAGTTAATTTATAAAAAAAAAAAAAAAAAAAAAAAAAAAACTTGGACTTCCAGCGTTATGGGGTTTTATTGCTTGATGGATAGTTAATTTATTTAAAAAAAAAGCTCAGACATCCAGCTTTATGGGGTTGTAGCGCTTGGTGGTTTATCAATTTATTTATTTGAAAAACTCAGATGCTCAGCGTTATGGGGTTTTATTGCTTGGCGGTTAGTTACTTTATGAAAAAAAAAAAAAACTCGGACGTCCAGCGTTATGGGGTTTCAGTGCTTGGCGATTGATTAATTTATTTATCAGAAAAATTCGGATGCCCAGTGTAGGGGGTTGCATTGTTCGGTGGTTCATTGTCATATTTGTTCATTTATTTTAAAAAAATCGGACGCCCAGCAATATGGAGTTGTAGTGCTTGGCGTTTTGTTAATTTATTTATGAGTTCATTTATTTAAAAACTTGGATGCCTAGAGTTATGTGGTTGTAGAGCTTGGCAGTTTGTTAATTTTTTTTTAAATTTATTTATTAGAAAAATTCAGACGCCCAGCGTTATGGGGTTGTAGTGCTTGGCGTTCTGTTAATTTATTTATTAGTTCATTTATTTAAGAAACTCGGATGCCTAGCATTATGTGGTTGTAGAGCTTGGTGGTTTATTATTTTATTTATTAAATTATGTAATAAAAAAAACTCAGACGCCGAGCGTAATGGGATTGAAGCGCTTGGCAATCCATTAATTTATTTATGTTAAAAAACCCGGATGCCCAGCGTTATTAGGTCGTCTAGCTATGTTTGTTTGTTTATTTAATTTTTGATTGTTCATAAAAAACTTTAACACCCTGCGTTATTGATTTGGTTTTTTTTTGGTTTATTTATTTATTTATTTAGAAATAAAAAAAAAACAAAAACACGAATGACCAGCGTTGTTGGGTTGTCTTGCTTGGGGTTCATTTATTCATTTAATTATTGATTATTTTAATCTCAATGCCCAGGGTTTTTGGGTTGTTAAGTTTGGGGGATTATTTATTTACTTATTTATTCATTTATTTATTTATTGAACCCAGCCGCCCAAGTTTTTGTGTGTTTTTTGTTTGCCTGATCTTCGCTGGAAGATTTTTAAATTTCTCGGTACCCCCTGGGCCGGGATCGGACACACTGGTCACAGAGTCTATACATTCAACATACCAAGGAGAAGGGGGCATTTTAAGTACAGTTACTTTATTTTTGAATAAACATTTTCTTTTATTTCAATGAAAATGGATTACTAATTGCTTGATTAGAAACGTTATTTGTTGATCTTTATGAAGAATCATAATGAATCTGTTCATTTATTGTTAGGAAAATTGATTACCAAATTAAAAAAATGCCCCTGAAAAAATTATTTTTTTTCATTCATTTATCCTCCACAAGGTTATTAAAAAATTAAAATTTTTAAAAATGAGTGTACCGATGCATTTATTAATAACAATTTTAATAGTTAGAAAACGTCCTTAAAAACACCTAAAGAGCGTATGAATATGATTTGTTAAAAAAAAAAAGTACAAAGATTCGAACCTGTGACGGCAAAATAGAGAGCGATGACTCTAGCCACCAAACCACACATTATCGTTAGAGATAATGGATTAGAACTAATATTTAAGTTGTGCCCCTTCGGGGCTTGATTATGAAATTTCATTTATTTAACTATAATAAACTTGATCAGATATTTTCTTATATTTATTAAAATTTATTACCAAAATAAAAATATTCCCCTGAAAAAATTATTTTTTTCATTCATTAATCCTCCATAAAGTTATTAAAAAATTAAAAATTTTAAAAATAAGTGTACCAATGCATTTATTAATAAAAATTTTTAAAAGTTAGAAAATGTCCTCAAAAACACCTAACGAGTGTATAATTTATTTAAAAAAAAAAAAAAAGCACATAGAATCGAACTTGAGACGGCAAAATAGAGAGCGGTGACTTTAGCCACCAAACCACACATAAACCTTAGAGATGATGGATTAGAACTAATATTTAAGTTGTGCCCCTTCGGGGCTTGATTATAAAATTTCATTTATTTAACTATAATAAACTTAAACAAATATTTTCACATATTTATTTGTTTATTTATTTATTTATGAATATTTAAAAATTTTTTAGTTTACATTTTCATGAAAAAAAAAAAATTAAACCTCCCTTTTTTTTTAAATTTTTTATTTTTACTATCGTCAATTTATTACTAGCTAAAAATTAAAATTATAATTAAGAGCTAAAAACTAAGTATGTTTTTAACATGTATATTTAAATACTTTAAATGCTTTTTAAGACCTAACGACTGCTAACGCGAAATGAGTAGTTTTGGGTCCCATCCGCTAGGTGGCTTACCGTTAGAACTGAGCTCTCAGCAAAGTAACAAGCTGTGGATATATAAACCACCAAAGTTTGTCACTCCGGCCGAGCGACTGAAAGTCGTTTCAATAATTTTTGAATGATTTGACTAGTCTGAGAGCTGTTCTTACCAATTTTGGTCGAATTATTTACAAAAAAAATTAAAAACATAAAATTTTTCTACCTCAAATTCATGGGTATTTTTAATTAAATTACTCAAACTTGAGGTTCTCGCTAAAACGTTTTAAATTCAAATCGGTAATTTGGAACCTTGTCAACACTCTGTAGCAACTTTGAAGGAACGTTTTACCATAAGGTTCTAGAAACGTTGCCAGAACAATTCGTGGTCACCTTTTGAAAAAATATGGTTGACAAACTTCGTTGCCATAACGTTGATTGAAGGTTTTCTTTGAAACTAATAGCGGAGATCTACACGATTGTCACAACGTTTCTAAAACCGTTCAGCAACCTTTCAACGAAAGGTTGCAATGGTTTCTGTGCAACGTTGCCAGAACGTTCTGAAAACTTTTTGTGCTATCTGGGATATATAACTTATTGTCGATTAATTTAGATGAAGCTTCGACAAAAATTTGTTTTAGATAATATAATACAATTGTGCGTGCGCTTCGCTTAGAGAGCTACAAGGTTTGGCAAGAGGGTAGGTACATCGGTAGATTCAAAAGTGGGTAAGTGCTTACCTACAAAGGTTCGTACAGGATCGAAAACAATAGTATAAAAGATGTTAGTTTCAGGGTTAGATGTTGAGAAAAAAAAAAAATAAGTACATTATACGTTCAAAGTTACAAATTGAAGTATGAAAATAATAACAAAGTGAAAGAGGCTACACATGGCTGGAAACTGGTGTCGTAAGATAAACTTCGATATTAATCAAGATAGGTTGATTGGGACAGACTTACGTAGAAAAAGCGTTGATAACCAATGTAAAAGGATGTAGGAAATATTTGTCAAAAAAGTTAAAGAGCTGTGTGGGTAAAATTGTATGAAGATGATTAGTTTCACGATTGCAATTACAAAAAAATTTGAGAAGAACAATAGAAAAGATAGTTTTCCCAAAGATGAGAACAAAGATACAAAGTTAGAAACCAAAGCATGAAAAAAAGAAAAAACAACAGCAAACACCAAAATTTAAGCAGGTAGATTCATGTGAAAGAGATAGAAACAATATTAAGCAAAAACGTACATATAAGCGTAGGTTCAAAGTTACAAACGTAATGACAAGTCCAGGTACGGCAGTAGGTACAATGAAGTTACCACAGTAGTTATCAAGTTTGAAACAATGTTATGAACAAGGTTTGTTATAGGGTTATTTAGAATAGTAAGTACAAGAGGATAAAAAAGATTATGCACAAGGCTAGATTCAGTGTAGAAAATTAAAAAAATAAATAAATAAAGAACTAGAGTTGGCATGGGAG
The DNA here is from genome assembly GCA_038277355.1 of Encarsia formosa. Taxonomy (NCBI): domain Eukaryota; kingdom Metazoa; phylum Arthropoda; class Insecta; order Hymenoptera; family Aphelinidae; genus Encarsia; species Encarsia formosa. The sequence goes on along the minus strand of CM076185.1, from coordinate 47,894,482 downwards.
TAGAAACAAATGCATGTGTAGAAGGTTCAGCGTTAGAAGCTTGAGTAAAAAATAGGTAGCAAGCACAAGATTATTAACATATGTAGAAAGTAAAAAAAATCAACAGACGTAGTAAAGAGAGTCGGAAAAAAATACTCAACAGACATCGATAGTAGCAAGGTTATAAAGCAGGGAAGGTCAATAAATAAAAAGACGAAAATAAGTCGGCAAATGCATAGAAACAGATGTTTAACAAAGGATTGAAATGAAAGTATGATCAAAGATTAGAACAAAGTAGTCTTAGAATCAGAAATAAAAGCATGAAAAAAATTCAAACTACAGTTATCACCATGATAGAAATATATATATATAAACATGAGCATATTCCTGGGTAAGAGCTTAGTTATAAAAAACAGTAAGTGCAACGGTAAGAACAAGGGTAGTTACAAGGGTTTGGAGTAAGATGAAAGGTGAGAACAGAGGTAGGCACGAAATAAGGTGCAGGTATAGTCACAAGCTATAAAAGTAGAAACAATGGTATGTATCAGAGTAGGTACAGAGGTAGACACAAGAGTATGTGTATAAGCGTAGGCACAAGTGTAGATTCAAGCATAAAATTCTGGGGGGGGGTTGGCGAGCGAAGCGCGCAGGGGGGTACCCCCTAGTATATATACATGTGTGTGTGTGTGTGTGTGTGTGTGTGTGTGTGTGTGTGGGTGGGTGTGGGTGTGTGTATAATACCCATACACACATATATTTAAAATTATTTTCAAGAAACTTCCAAACTGTTATTTATAATTTTTGAAAATTTAACTTTTTCAGGAAGGATTTGACACGTTCAAAGAATCCAACAAAAAAATAAAAGGGTAAGTCCTTTCAAAACATATTTATTTAATAGGGAATTGTCACTTATTCAGAATACAGAATTTGACCATTTGAATTTTTCAGCTTCTTAATCAATGAAAATTTTATAAGTCTCCCGACAGGCAATTCAAATCTGGCTGCAATATACCGATCATTTGGATTTAAGATTAATGCTATGATAACCATTTAAAGTTTTATATGATTGTTAGTAGTTGAAAAGAAAACAAATAAAATTAAAAAAAAAATACTCTAAAACAGTAGGTTGTGTCTAGGTACCATCGCCGTGTACCGTACACGGTACACGGTACACGGTAGCTTTTTACTTTAGATCCTATAATTTATTCCAAATAACCCACTTAAGTTTAAAAAACTACTAGTTTTTACTTTAAATCTAATTACCCATCCTAAATAACCCACTTAAATTCACAGAGTGTCTAAAGTAACTTTTATTTGGAACGCATAAAAGCGTTCAGCATATGTGTGTCTCGAACTTGGTTTGATTTCTTACTTTGACGTGTAAAATTTTTTATGTTTGATGATAACTACTTCATACGAATCAAATTACATCAGAATGAAAAAAAAAAAAAAAAAAAAAAAAAAAAAAAATCGTAACCTTAAATTTAAATTTTGCGAAACCATTATTTATATAAATTCGAATTCACATTTAAAACTTATAATAGAGGCGTTCTTCGTGAGATCGAAAGCGATCTGACGTGACATCTCCGATCTTGATGAAAATTAGCATAAAGTTAATGTTTGGGATATACATGAACGTGGTAAAATGATTTTTCATAAATCCGCTTATTTTTAAAATGGCGGCCATTTGAAGTTTTGGCAAAGAAAAAAAGCTTGTTTTTTGAAATCTCATAACTTCTCGGGGTTTTAATCGATTTTGATGAAATTTGGTGGGTGATCGGAAAAAAACCTAAAGTTTCTAAAAAAATGATAAAAAAAAAAAAATTCTCACTATGTATGCCAAAAAAAAGGAATTTTTTTTTTCAGCCAAAATTTGACCCCCGGGCATCCTTTTTATTTTTTTTGAAATATTTTCAATTAAAAGTAAATTTAATTAAGAAAATTTAAAGACCTTCCAAATGATGGTATGTCTTTTAGTTTCTGAGATATAATTTTTTGAAGTTGAGGTTACCGAGAATGGAGCTCGCGCGCGCTGCTGCTGCCAAGAGCACCATACTACTAAAGCCTTTCCGGCATAGAATTTAACCATTGTATCTCAAAAAATATTAATTTTTGTGTTTTAAAATTGTTTAAATATACGACTTTGTTAATGAAAATGTTCAAATTTACAGTATTTTGAACATTTTTAGTTTCTGCAGTTTTTATACAAAGCGAAATGAAAAATCTGTTGTTAGCTTACTTTAGAGTAAGTTTTTTATAATTTATGTCAAATTTTGTTTACAGAAACCATTCGTCAGGCTTCCATCAACATTTATAATACAAAAATGGCTTCACATGTTAAATAAAATTAGGGTTGAGTGCGTCTTGATGGTTTTTTTCCGTTGCCTGCTGCGGTTTTTTGAGACGCGGCGGATTTTCGCCCACGTTTTCCATTAAAAGCTTTTGTTTTCAATCGAGGGATCACCTTTTTTTTCTTTTTTTTCTGAATTTTAAATTCTTGAGATTGATCTGAGATTGAAACAGATTTACAAGAAATTCTCGTTTCATTCATAGGAATAAAGCAGTGGAAACTTCTTGATCCAGGCAAAGGTTTGGCTTTGTCAAAACGTGGTTTCAAATATTATGTGTGATTTTCATACTCGGCTTCAGTACTATCGATAAAAGTCATATTAGGTAGCGCTTCTTTGGCCCATTCGTAAAGAGATAACGGAGTAGTTAACTGATCACCAACAGGACGTTGTAGGCTAGCTTTGGTAGCTGATCTCTTAACTGTACCACCGATTCCGTCACATGGACTTTTGCCATGTGAAGTTGCAAAAAAATGCCACTCAGCTTTAATTTTGAAGTCTTTATAATGATGAGTAAGATTGATGAAATTTGATTTGTTCTTATACTGTGAACCCGCTCCATCACTAAAATATTTAATTTTGTTAATGAGTGTATGTTTTAACTTGAGCTGTTCAATAAAATTTTTTATAAATAAATTTACAGTGATAGCATCATGTTGCAAGCAATCAGAAATCACGACGTATGATTCGTGAAGTAACTGGTCATCTTTTTGATAATAAACCACTTTGGGATGAAGCGTTGCTTGAGCATTATTCCAATGATAACTTTGGATTGCATCTTGAATAACAAATGTAAAGTTTTCCGCAAAATCACCAAGTACTAAGAATTCTCCTGGTTCCAAATTCGCTTTAAGTTCACCCAAGTATTAGCTTTGTGACTTTGCAACGAAGTCGTGTAGTAAAAGTTTTAATAATCCAACAAAAAATTTTTCAATAAATTCATCAATACTATCTATTTGCGTTTCTAAATTAGAACGGTCTCTTGACGTCCACTTTTTGTAGGTCACAGTGTCAATAAAATTTTTATCAAATAACTCCGTTAAGGCGAAGTCAGGGAGGTGGGTTCGTAAAATCAGTAGGTTTTTAAAAATTAATAAAAATGCAAATGCAAAAAAGGGCTGTGTAGCCCGCAAAGTGCTATTTTTATGAATATTTTAAGACCAAAAAAATGAAAATCGGATGAGAATTCGCTTCAAATTTTATCAAAAACTTTTTCATTCGGGATTGCATTTTCGTCATGGCGCGGCAGCATTCTCTGAGCAGACGACTCTCGTGTCGTGCAGCAGGCATGGCTGCAGTGCATCTCCCTGGCACGCTCTCACTCTACATTCGGCTGTATTTATGATCGACCATTTATGATTATTTAGTAATAATAAAATTTAGTAATAAAATAAAATGAAGCAAGAGAATAGAATAAAACGTAAAATTCATGCATGAAACATTTGTATGAAAATGAAAAGAAATTTTAATCCAGCACCACACTTTGTACTTACACCCATAAACAGAATTCAATGGAGTCCAAGATGCAAATAGAATCTTCAGTATCTCTTTTCATCTTCTTCTTCTTCTTCTTCTTCTTCTTCTGTTTTTCAAATTTTTTTTTATTTTTACTTATAAAATTCAGTCAAAAAACTAACCTGTTTTCATCGAAAGTCCAACTTCAACATTTGCACACTGGTATTTAAAAAAAAATTCAATACATAAAACACAAAAAATTGAACAAAATTCCACCACCAAATCACAATCAAGTTTTAGTAAGATTTCCTGTGTTGTTGAACCAGGTGCTTAGTGAAAAATCAATATCATGAATGGTCGTACAAAATTATATTTGAGTTGCTGTATCTGCTGTCATTTAAAAAGACTTGCTTGTATTTTTTGAATTAATTTATCTTTCTTCTTTTTTCTTGAAACATACATTTTTACAATCACATAGAAAAAGTCTCTTGTTAGTTTATCTGTGTTCAGCATGCAAAACATTAAAACTTATGCCTGATTCAATACATTCAAAAAAATAAAAAATTGTTTTCATGAAAAGTAAAGAAAAATGTTGGGTAAAAACATTAGAGAAAAAGTATACGGGAGAAAAAGAAAATTTTTTTTACATTGTTCAAAATATGATAAGAGGCATAACAAATATATACCACATGTGGAATGTGTTCTTCTTTTTTCTAGTTAAATTATAATTATTTGGTCGAGAAAATGTTTATCAAGGTTTTTCATGTTTAAAATTTCCCCTTTTTCTTGATAAATAAAAAGAAATAAATCAAATAAACACTCTGCAAGTTTTTGTACTTTGTATTGCTTTGAATGGATATCATCTAAATGTGTAAAAAGCAAAGCTCCATTTTACTGTTGAAACTTATTGAACTAATTTTAGTTTACTGTCAAATTTTTAATTGCAAAAGAAAAGAATAATTTTTCAAAATTACAACTAGCTGAATGAATAAAGTCAATAATAATTATTATTGAAACTTTGTAAAATTTAATTTAAAAAATCTTCCATGGACACTATTTAATCTTACCTCTAAAATATTCATCAAATTATTTGTTATATTGGAGTAGTAGTACACCTACACTGAATGCAATTGGTCTCATTTTGATAAATATTTATTTTTCATATTGAAATTTTAATGGTCTTAAAAGAAAAAAAAGTGTCTGTGCCTGATTTTTACCATTATTATCTTCATCTTCATAATTATTAAAATAAATGTCAATCACTTTGAATTATATTGAGAGCACTAACTTTTTATTTATGATATTAGGTTATAATTTTTGTTTTATTTGCGTTGATAATATCAATTCTATTTATATTACTACGGTGTATAGTAAAAAATATGCGAGTAATTAAACTAAATATAGATGAAAACTTCATATAAGCAAACACTTTGCTAAAATGACGCTTTTGGACAGCAAACGTGCAGACGTGCAGAGATCTGTAGCTGTACCTACACTCAGCTGACGACACCAATGCTATTTGAAGACGAGTACGCTGCAGCCGTCTGCAGCTGACTCTTCACGGCGATTCGACGAACAGTTGGTTTTACTGCCTGTGGTTCATGTGATGTAAAATTTTTTAATTTTTAAGCTCGTAAAAAATGACAGAATTTTTTTTATCAATTACTCTATAATTCTGTTTGATCAATTAATTTTATGAAATACGTGGCAACTTCAAAAAAATAAATGCGAATGCTCTCAGGTATTTTTATGGTGATAACGGTGCAATAGTAAAATACTCGCCCGATTTTGCATTAGGATATCTATGTTTAGGTTTTATAAAGAATTATATTTCATATACAATAAAGAAATAAGTTTCAGAAACAATTGCTATAAATTTATTTAAGGTTCAAAAAAAATTGTTATTGTCAACTGAAAATTCTACTAAATAAAGATAAAGAAATTATCAAATTTTTTTACAAGATGATTTAATTGAAAATTTTTTTTTAAGTGGACAATATTTTTAAGTATTAATATACTCAGCTTTTCAGTATCCTTTTGTATTCAATAAATTGACAGAAACGTTAACGGATTAAAAATATTTTCTTCGGACCAAAGTATATTTTTTATTAACTGATACAAAATACATTTTATATTTGACCAATAGTACATGTTTATTTTTTGGAGAGGTCAACAATCTGCTCGCTTTAAATTACTCTTCAAACATGTACTTTTTATGCTTTTTTAACTCAGAGGGTTTACATGTATTTTTTTTTTTTTTTTTTTTTTTTCTTCGCAAGATCTTAAATTATTATACGGAGTATACCGTTCTTATAAATTGCATATAATTTAGTTTTTCTACAAATAAATAGAAATAAATGAAAAAAAGCAATATTTTTTGTACTTTCCTCAGAGTTTTACTTTTTTTTTTAATTGTAAAAATTTGATAAAACAAACGCAGTATCTGTCACAAAAACATTGCTTAAAGTTTACAGTATTTTACAAAATTTTTGAAAAAATAAAAAATAAATAAAAAAATAAAAGAAAACATCTTTTAGCGATACAAACTATTTTGCTAATTAACAATGCCTACTGAACGTTTTCTTTTTTGACTAAAATTAAGTGTTATTTATTTCTATTCAGTTTTGCTTAGAGAAAATTTCAATCATAAAAAAACCCTTGTGATACTTACAAATATTCAAACGAAAAATTTATATACTAAATAAAGATAATTTTTTTCTTCTTTTTTAAATTATTTTGTAATACACATTTAAAAATTAGTTTTTAATTATAATAAGCATTAAAATTATAAAAAGTATTCTTTTCATTGTAAAACGCTATAAATGAGAAATATTTCACAAATACATTTTTTAAAAATGACCTTTTTGATGTATTGTAAAAGTTTTACAATTTATATGAAATTGTAAGGATTATTTAAGGGTAGCGAAGACAAGGCACCCATCGATGGGGGTACACCTGCACCCAATTGCCGGTGAATATCTGCTGGAACGCCAGGTTTGAACAACTAAATTATAAATACATTATTAATATCAATAAATTCTTTTGAAATTTTATATAAATTAATTAAGTTAACTTTTATTCTTACCAAATCATTCAAAAATTCATAGTTAAACCTTTGAGTTTGTAGATTTCTCCCCTGTGCATATGATAGCGGGTTATCATGATTTTTTAATAATGGATAATTATTGCGCTTAGGGTAGCTTTGAAATTTGTTTGTAAATTGACTTCTAGTTGGATTATTTTGGTCGTATAAGTTCCCGCGATATTCGCTGCGCTCGTTGTTTCTTCTAAATTCTTTGCGATCTGCACTACTTTTGCGGCTTCGTTGATTATGTTTTTGATCGTAGCTGTCCTCACGGCTTCGTCGGTGTTTACTTTCGTGGCTGCGGTCACTGCTTCGACGAGTGTACTTGCGATCGCGACTGCGGTCGCGAGTACGATCGCGACTCCTATTAGTTTTGCCATCTTTCCTTCGTTGCTCTGGAGTACGGTCTTTTGTACGACTGCGATCGCGACTCCTACCAGTTTTGCCATCTTTTTTTCGTCGCTCTGGAGTACGGTCTTTTGTACGACTGCGGTCACGTCTGCGATGTTCTACATCGCTATTCTCTTCGTTCTTTCGGTTTTGGCAACTTACTTCATTGATGACAGTTTTTATTGCCTCCTGCTTACTTTCAACAATTTTCTTATCCACGATTTCTGTATGATTATTCAGAGAAACCTGCTCATTTTGTTCTTCCTGTACTTGGATTTTCTGTGCTGGTTCATTTTCTTCAAGAGCATCTGTTTGAATTTCTTTATTTATTTTTTCTTTTCCCTGTGTAAATATTTAAAGTAAAAGTTACAAATAATATTATAAATCACATATTGCATAGTAACAACCATAAAATGAATTTAATAATTTTTAGTTTTGGTATGGAGTGAGAAGTAAAACAGTAACTGCATCACACTTTGCACTGATATGCCGTAGAATGCCGCACACGGCTTGCCATAATGTTGTCAAAAACATCATTTACAACGAATCAGTAAAAGATACGATTCCTATGAAGTACGGACGAGACCAAGAAGAAGATTCGCTGAAAGAACTATCAAAAGAACTAGGCATCACTATTAAAAAAAATGGCTTATTCGTATATGATAAAGATCCCAGATTTGGTGCAACTCCTGATAGACTTATCGGTGAGGATGGAATAGTTGAGATAAAAAATCCTTACAGAGCTCGAAACATGACAATAAAAGATGCGATGGCTAAGTACTATGATTTGAATTGTGTTGACAATAAAACAGGAGGAATGAAAAAATCCAATCATTGGTACTACCAGATTCAAGGGCAGCTGCAGATAACTGGTAGGCAATATTGTATTTTCATGATGAGAACGCAAGTGGGCAAATTAATTCTTCGAGTAAACAAAGATGATGAATTTTGGAAAAAAGAAATGTACCCAAAGCTATCAGATTTTTACGAGTGTATTCTACTAGAACTTGTGAATCAAAGATTTAAACAACGCAGACGATGCAAAGATTCTGCTATCATTCTCGAAGCTCGTAGAGTATACAATTTATCTGAAGAAGCCAAAAGGAAAAAAACCGATAAAAATAGCGCTAAAAAGGTCTGTAATAAATCGTCAACCACTCCTGCAGTCGATGTCTCAACAGAAGTTTTGGAGAAAGAAGATAAAACAAATGAGAATGAAAATGGCTGTAATGAGGAAATGAATCAAAGGAATGTCAACGAATTTGTTGCCAATTACAAATTATTTAATTGCAACAGTGACAGTGACAGTAACAGTTATCTAGACAATTGCAGGGAACGTTATTATGATGAGTTCGATCAATGCTGGAACAATTTTGATGACCTTAGTGATAACGAAGAAGATCGTGACGTTACTCTTAATGCAACAGATATTGTTCACAAAAATAAATCTAGAATGGACACTGATGGTGAAAATGGCAAACTCATTAAAAATCTAAAATGCAAATCAATTATGAAAGCGAGGAAGAGTACTGCGCTGCTGAATTGGACATTGCTGAAGTTAATGAAGATTGGGGTGGAATTACAGGGGTTCAGAGAAGAACAGAATGGGCGGCAGAAGAAATATCAGCTGTTCAAAATGCTTTATTGACAATTGAAACAATAACTCTTGAGAACATAGCAACTTATATTCTAGGTGTTAAGAAGCGGCTTACTTCTGATTGTCTGGATTCCATAATTAATTTAGTTCAGCAAGAAGGTATCGAAATGAGAGTGTATTATTTAACGGGTATTGTAATCATGAAACCGGTAGCAGCGAATTCATACCACCTGCGAAGAAAGATGTCAGCTATGCTATTCTAGGCACATCAAGAACAAATCATTGGAGATTAGCAAGATACGATGGAAAATCTTTATATATTTACGATACTATGCGTGTACCAATGAATTTGCATCCAGACGAAATCAACTACATCAAAGGACGTTTTCCTACCATTACATTGGACGATATTAAGTTTCCGAAAATAAAAACCGTACAGCCAGATACAATCGCTTGTGGGATATATGCTGTAGCTTTATTAGTGTATTGGGTTTTGAGCGGTGATCCCACAGATGTTAAGATGTCATCTAATGTAGTAGCTATGAGACTGCACTATTATGAAATATTATCTAACAAAAAATTGAAAAACTTTCCAACAGAGTAACAATGTGAATAACGAAGAAAATATCAATGTTGGCATAGTGTGCATGTTGTTTCTTTTGCATGTCGTCTTAGCATAATGTTTTTAGCATGTTGTTTGAAATTTAATAAGAAAGATGCACACTTTGTAGTTAAATTTTTTCTAAAATTTATTGTTTTTTAATGAATTTTAAGATTTTTTCCATTATTTTTTTTCAATATCACCGGGGCAATTATTTTTTCGAAAATTGGTACTCGTGACATCATCAGTACCATTTTACATCGGAAGGGTATGATTATTTTGAAAAATACCAGTCTATAGCTCTTTCATTTTTTTTTTTTTTTCCTTTCATATAAATAATACGTGTCGATCCTATTTCAATGAGTAAAGTTTAAAAAAACTAAAAAATTTTTTTATACATCTTCCCCATTAAAGAAGTGGTGTAAAGTTATAAGTTATGTAAATGAGGTTTTCTGAAACTGGAAATAATAAGTTTGCTTCTTTTTGTAGGTTATGAAGAGTGAAAATGTTTTAAACGTCACGATGAATAATTTTTGACTTTTTGAAGGAGGCTCTTTCATTCGTATCAATTTTGGGAGGCTAAAAGGGCGAGAATGTTTATTGATTGAAACTGTAATAAAACATTTCTAATTCGTGATAAAGCAAATACATTTTTTCGTAATAATAATTTGAACACTATTTAACGTTAACAAAATCTTTAACACAATGTTTTAGTATACAGATGAGGTTAGAAAAAACGTTAGCGTCCAGAACATTTGATTAAATAACGTAATTTTCAATTTGTCATAATTTTTAAAAAGGACTTTTGTGCTTACTTTTTTTTTTTTTTTTTTCTTACATAAAGTAACAAAGAGTATATAATTCAAATTTCCCCTTGCTTCTTGATTCATTTGTAACCGAAATCGAATAAGCCTCCTAACAAAAAAGTTGAAAGCAAGTAATCAAATTGCAAGCATGTTGAACAATATAATCAGTATTGCATGATATAGTTTATGGAACGTACTTTGTATAAACATGATTGTACCACAAACGAAACCACACAATAACGTAATTCTGAATCTAAAACAAGAAATTATATATTTTTGCATGAAATGATAAACTTCGTAATTACTGGAGCAGAGAGATTAATACTGAAGTCAACAATGAAAAAACTGAAACTCAAGGAGATGATAATTTCTGGAATCAAATCTTACGGAAACACAATTGGAAAATGTATAATCCTGGTCGCTTTGAAAGTTTTGTCTTTATAATTGGAGTTATAATTTATTTAACATTTGCATGCTTTAATAGAGGTTAAGGTATCGTTTTGATTAAAACAGCTGAACACATTCTTTAAGATATGCTGCTTTTGTGATGACATTTTGTTTATTCGAGAAGAGCAATCGATGGGAAATGAAATTTGCGACTGAAAACATTCATTTTTACATTAACAAGTGTGAGGTGAGCTAAAGTAAGTCCTTATTTTTTATAAATCTATAATAATGAATTTTTATTTAGTTTTAGAGAAACGGAAAAGAACTGTTGGCAAGAATTCTAAATTCGGTGGAAACCTTTGTAGGTTTTCAATCAACTTTATACCAATGAGTTTACCAAGGAAGAAAAAAAAAAAAAAAAAAAGATAAGTAACTATATCAATTACAAAGAAATAGTCCAGTGGCCAAGGGGGGTTCCGTCGGACTTACGGAATCTACTACTCCACCCAAGTTTTTCTTAGCACATCTTGATACCCTGAAATGAACCAATCAGGGTGGAGTTGAAAAAAAATTATTTTTAAGCATTGTTTAAACAAATTAATAACAAAAATTCATGTTTTTAATGCATAAAAGATTTTTTTTATATTTTTCAGCTCAAAAAAAATCGAAAATATACTTGAATTTTTTTTCTTAAATTCTATAGTTTTCGAGTAAAAAGTCATGAAAGTTTGAAAAACACGATACTGATGGTTATAATTGGATCCGATTTTTCAAACTTTCATGACTTTTTACTCGAAAACTATAGAATTTAAGAAAAAAAATTCAAGTATATTTTCGATTTTTTTTGAGCTGAAAAATATAAAAAAAATCTTTTATGCATTAAAAACATGAATTTTTGTTATTAATTTGTTTAAACAATGCTTAAAAATAATTTTTTTTCAACTCCACCCTGATTGGTTCATTTAAAGGTATCAAGATGTACTAAAAAAAACTTGGGTGAAGTAGTAGATTCCGTAAGTCCTACGGGACCCCCCTTGGCCACTGGATTAAAACATTCAGTACATTTTCATGGATGAAAGTCAAAAACTCTGCCACTATATTCTGCAGTAGTAACGGAAGTTTATTTTAAATTTTTGCAATTCGTTCATTGTTTTTAAATTTAAAAATAAAAATGATAATAAATTATTTAATATGTCCCAAAAATTCGTTTACATGTCCGATTATATAAATTTTTTTTTTTTTATATTACATAGTGATACGGTTGTCTGACTTGTTGTCTTTTAATCCATGAATACGATGAAATTGTAAAATGAATTATTATAAAAACATTTTATTTGGGCAACAAAGAGGGTTTTCAAGGGAAATAAAGAGAGAAGGTTTTAAAAGGACGAGTTTGTAAGATCATCTGTCCAAAATCAACTAGAGAGTGTATATGTATAAAATATTGTGATTGCATAAGGTTGAAACGTCCATGGTTTCAATTATTTTAAATTAAAAAAGAATGTATTCGTGTTAACCATTTTCCGATACTGTATACAAAGAAGTCTACAATTTTAAAGATTGAATGTGATTGCAAATCATATCTTATTATGGCTAAATATTACATTTATGTCGCATTTAACAAGCTTTCGCTTAAAAAAATCTGTACTATTAAAATTATGTATCAAAAAATTTTTATAAGTTGCAGGCAACTTTTTGAAGTTAGAAATCAAGTTTTTTAAATAAAATATTCGGCTTATGTATTTAAAAAAGGATGTAGCCAACAATTTTTTTAAAACGTTTTAAAACTTTCGAAAATCACTGTTAATATTTAACGAAAACACGACAAATTTCATTCGAATATTTGCATATGTAAAATATTTCCGGTCGGTTTACTGGTTATTATTGTTAGACGAATAAAATTTTAAATAATCATATTATTCGTACTTCAAATTTTCGATTGATTATTCAAATGATTTCGTAAATAAGGATTTTTTTATTATATGCCTCCTATGAAACAATTTTGTATTGATTTTACTTAAAATTTCAGTGATAGTAGAAACAGAGGACACTGCCGGAGATATCTAGAAACCAGAAAACCAGAAAATTCAGCCGAAAAACACCTACAATCTAAAGTTATTGAGGAACGAAGCCTGACACGAAATAGAAATGATGGAAAGGACCTGACAACAATCGCGGATAAGAAAATTTAGTAACAAAAAACGACAGTGGCAAGAAAGTCTATCTGATTTAAGTAGTGTATTAGATCATTACATCATGCGCGGTTTACATGTAATAACATACACACGCACACACATAGCTGCACTGCACAGTGCACGCCGCACGGTCCACGGACCCCGGCTTACGAAAGCATACACGCTTAGGTATGTGGATGTGTATGTCATCGTCGGAAATAGGCCGGTCGTAAACTATGAATTTTTAAATGATTTGGTAAGAATAAAAGTTAACTTAATTAATTTATATAAAATTTCAAAAGAATTTATTGATATTAATAATGTATTTATAATTTAGTTGTTCAAACCTGGCGTTCCAGCAGATATTCACCGGCAATTGGGTGCAGGTGTACCCCCATCGATGGGTGCCTTGTCTTCGCTACCGTTAAATAATCCTTACAATTTCATATAAATTGTAAAACTTTTACTATACATCAAAAAGGTCATTTTAAAAAAATGTATTTGTGAAATATTTCTCATTTATAGCATTTTACAATGAAAAGAATACTTTTTATAATTTTAATGCTTATTATAATTAAAAACTAATTTTTAAATGTGTATTACAAAATAATTTAAAAAAGAAGAAAAAAATTATCTTTTTTTAGTATATAAATTTTTCGTTTGAATATTTGTAAGTATCACTAGGGTTTTTTTATGTTTTGAAATTTTCTCTAAGCAAAACTGAATAGAAATAAATAACACTTAATTTTAGTCAAAAAAGAAAACGTTCAGTCGGCATAGTTAATTAGCAAAATAGTTTGTATCGCTAAAAGATGTTTTCTTTTATTTATTTATTTATTTTTTATTTTTTCAAAAATTTTGTAAAATACTGTAAACTTTAAGCAATGTTTTTGTGACAGATACTGCGTTTGTTTTATCAAATTTTTACAATTAAAAAAAAAAGTAAAACTCTGAGGAAAGTACAAAAAATATTGCTTTTTTTCATTTATTTTTATTTATTTGTAGAAAAACTAAATTATATGCAATTTATAAGAACGGTATACTCCGTGTAATAATTTAAGATCTTGCGAAGAAAAAAAAAAAAAAAAAAAAAATACATGTAAACCCTCTGAGTTAAAAAAGCATAAAAAGTACATGTTTGAAGAGTAATTTAAAGCGAGCAGATTGTTGACCTCTCCAAAAAATAAACATGAACTATTGGTCAAAAATAAAATGTATTTTGTATCAGTTAATAAAAAATATACTTTGATCCGAAGAAAATATTTTTAATCAGTTAACGTTTCTGTCAATTTATTGAATACAAAAGGATACTGAAAAGCTGAGTATATTAATACTTAAAAATATTGTCCACTTAAAAAAAAATTTTCAATTAAATCATCTTGTAAAAAAATTTGATAATTTCTTTATCTTTATTTAGTAGAATTTTCAGTTGACAATAACAATTTTTTTTGAACCTTAAATAAATTTATAGCAATTGTTTCTGAAACTTATTTCTTTATTGTATATGAAATATAATTCTTTATAAAACCTAAACATAGATATCCTAATGCCCAATCGGGCGAGTATTTTACTATTGCATCGTTATCACCATAAAAATACCTGAGAGCATTCGCATTTATTTTTTTGAAGTTGCCGCGTATTTCATAAAATTAATTGATCAAACAGAATTATAGAGTAATTGATAAAAAAAATTCTGTCATTTTTACGAGCTTAAAAATTAAAAAATTTTACATCACATGAACCACAGGCAGTAAAACCAACTGTTCGTCGAATCGCCGTGAAGAGTCAGCTGCAGACGGCTGCAGCGTACTCGTCTTCAAATAGCATTGGTGTCGTCAGCTGAGTGTAGGTACAGCTACAGATCTCTGCACGTCTGCACGTTTGCTGTCCAAAAGCGTCATTTTAGCAAAGTGTTTGCTTATATGAAGTTTTCATCTTTATTTAGTTTAATTACTCGCATATTTTTTACTATACACCGTAGTAATATAAATAGAATTGATATTATCAACGCAAATAAAACAAAAATTATAACCTAATATCATAAATAAAAAGTTAGTGCTCTCAATATAATTGACAGTGATTGACATTTATTTTAATAATTATGAAGATGAAGATAATAATGGTAAAAATCAGGTACAGACACTTTTTTCTCTTTTAAGTCCATTAAAATTTCAATATGAAAAATAAATATTCATCAAAATGAGAACATTTGCCTTCAGTGTAGGTGTACTACTACTCCAATATAACAAATAACTTGATGAATATTTTAGAGGTAAGATTAAATAGTGTCCATGGAAGATTTTTTAAATTAAATTTTACAAAGTTTCAATTATAATTATTATTGACTTTATTCATCCAGCTAGTTGTAATTTTGAAAAATTCTTCTTGTTACAGATTTACTGCTTTATTAATTTTATTTTGTTGCCGGATTAAAAGCTGGTGGGGGAGGGTTGTCAAATAACTGTTGAGACAGACTTTATTTAATACAAACAGTGTTAATTTATTTATTTTAACACAGCACTCTATTTACAACAATATTCAAATAATTCAAAATTACAATAAGTGAGTTTATACAGGTTAATAAAAATTATTTTTAATGAAAAGAAAAACTGAGAGGTGAGAATATTATAGTTTGAGTGGAGAATTTCCACCCTTAATTTTCATGTAAAGAAAATTAATTAATTAATTAATTTGAGAAACACCTAGTCAAAACTCTTTATGGACTTGATTATATTAATTAAAGCCATAAACATAAGTTTTGTTTGAGTATAGTTGATGTAAACAAGGCAACAGATATGGCCTTGAAAAGAGAGAGAGAGATGCCCAAGAGAAATTAAAGCAGCAGCAGAGAATGACCTTTAACAGAATAGAAAAGAAAATGGCTGCTTGTAAGACAGCACAAAGAAAGGAGAGAGAGAGCAAGAGAATGCACAGTAAATTTTATTGATTTTCTGGCTGCGAAATGACGATGAGAAGCACCGGTAAATTATTGTTACCGGTGCAGCGCAAAAATACCTGAGGATGCCTAGGATGATCTCCTTGCTGAGCTGCTAACCCAAGAATTGAAGTGAATCAAGCCGATCGAATTCAAGATGAGATGTCTCCAGAGTTGACTACCACCAGGTGAATTATTTGTTGAGATGACTGTGCAGATGAGACCACTGCGTTGATGACGAGAAAGAGTCGAGAAAAATGCCAAGTGAAAAGAACCCAAGAGATAACACAAAATGGTGAAAGAAACGTCTATTCACGAGCGTTGCCGAGAAGAGAACTGGAGAGACGCCGCAGGCCCAGCAGCGTCAGCGCGTAGCTTGAAGGCACGTGAGATTTGATTTTGATTTTGATGATTTTATTAATTGTACATTATGTTGTACAAAATACACAAGGTGAAAAAGTTATACATAAAATTAAAATTACAAAATAAAATAAAATAAAATAAAATAAAATAAATAAAATAAAGGTATATAAAAGGTATGTAAATATAGATAGATAATATAAAATAACAATAACAGTAATAAACAATAATCATAATAATAATAATAGCATTAGTAACAGTTAGATGAATGTGCAACAGGTACACAATTTAACAACGGCGTACCAGACTCAGTCTTCTCCCTCAGCAGTAAAAATATGTGTTTTGACGAGATGTTTGAAACTGGACAGGGATGATGATTGGCGTATATGAGGGGGTAGTGTGTTCCATGAGTAAGTAGCCAGTATATGAAAAGATCGTTTCAGACAGTCCGTACGAGCAAAGGGGACAATCAACGAATCAAGTGCATGCGGGTTCGCCATTCTCAAGGGACGTGAGCTGAGCTTCTCAACAAACAAATTCGCCAAATAGGAGGGAGTACCTGTGAGAAGGATTCTATAGAGCAAGCAGGCAGCAAAATAATCCCTGCGGCCCGCTACTCGAAGCCAGCCAAGCTCACGTCGGTAGGGTGTAACGTGATCACTCTTTCTAATCCCAAAGATGTACTTGATCCCACGATTGAGCAAACGCTGTAGTATGAGATCCTGCCCACCCGAGATATTACAGTACACCAGTGAACAATAGTCAATAATAGGAAAAAGCAAGGTCTGCACGAGGTGTTTACGCAGTTCAGAGGTGGTGCTGCGTCTGAAATGGTTAAGACGGTACAAAAGAGAGTTGGCTCTACGACAAACATACCGAACATGGTCTTTCCAGTTCAGCTTAGAGTCCAGCACCACCCCCAAACTACGCGCAGAGGGGACAAACGGGACTGAGCAGCCACCAAACCGCAGGTCTCGAATACCCAAATCGTTAAAGGCATTGACATAGAACGGGGTCCCAAAAATCATTGCCTTGGTCTTACCAGCATTCAACACCAGCTGATTAGTGGCAGCCCAGTCAGCAAGGTGTTCAGCACCCCGGCTCAGTCTTCCAAGAGTGGCATTAATGTCCTCAAGTCGGCCCCGCACGTAAATCTGCAGGTCATCCGCATAAATCACATGAAAGACACCAGGGCCAAGGCCTACAGCTATGTCAACAACAAACAGAAGGAAGAGCAGAGGACCCAACACGGAGCCCTGGGGCACGCCCTTATTAAGGGGGCGGAAAGAAGTAAAACTGCCATCCTCTGCCCTTACTGCTTGCGAGCGGCCAACCAGATAAGAGGCAACCCATCTCAAAACCCCATGCGAAAAACCCAAGGACTGTAGCTTCCTGAGCAACGTTACGTGCGAGACCGAATCGAAGGCTTTACTAAAATCAAAAAGCAACAGCGCGGTCATTTGTCTTCTGTCCATACCCACCCGAATGTCTTCCGTGAGTTTCAATAATGCTGTCTGTGTGCTATGCCCTGCTCTGAAGCCCGCCTGATAATCGTCCATCAAACCCTGCGATTCAACAAAGGCAGTAATCTGGTCATGGACCAGTCTCTCAAGGATCTTCGACATAAAACTGAGCAGGGAGATAGGACGAAAATCATTTAGACAAGACGGAGAGGGTGTCTTATTGAGAGGGATCACTATTGACTTCTTCCACTGCTCAGGAAAGGTCGATGTGGATAGGGAAGTATTAAAAATATTGCAGATGAAAGGACCAATGGAAGGAAAGGCTAACTGAATAAAGCTCTGCGGTAGGGAGTCAATGCCCACCGCCTGGGATGTCGACTGGCACATAACGCGTGCTATCTCGTCCACCGTCACATCCACAAACGCAAAGCCACCATGATCTGTCTCTTTTTTCAAGTTATTCAGAAAAAGAGAGAGATCTGGTGCCATATTATCAAAAGAGACAGAGGCAAAGTGAGCATTGAGATCCTCCACCGAGAAGCTACCCAGATTGGAGTCTGCTTTGGAAGAGATACCAAGATGCCTTAGTTCCTTCCAGAGCTGTTGAGGATCAGTGATGTTCTTAAGCCTTTGCCAATAGAAGTCGAGTCTCGCAGACTCAATCCTCTCATGTGCAAAATCACGCGCTTGCCTGTATAAAAGTAGTTCAATATCGAGTCTCGAGCGTCGGTAACGTCTGTAGAGTCTGTCTCTTTCAGTCAATAGGTCACGGTGGTATGCAGTAAACCACGGATGACGATTCTTTCTTTGTTTGAGGGTTTTCAGAGGAGCAAAAATATCAAGAGCAGCGTTGAGGTTAGAGTACAAGCAACCCACCCTCTCACTAAGCGACTGCGTTTCATCCGTGAATACTGACCAATCACACCCTAGCAAAAATTGATTCAAAGCTCTAGCATCAACAGATTTGAAGTCCCTGAAAGTAAAGTCATTCGTCAAAACTTGGGGGGTTTGAATGTCAAGGGTGACTGTCATCAGGTCATGTCCCGCAATAAAAGGTGTCTCTGTCTTCCAGTAGCTAGTCACAGTGTCCAGTGCGTCAACGAGAACCAGGTCAAGCCAAGTATCCGAGTGGGAGGTGTGATGTGTAGACCCAAACGGGACCGAAAACAGAGAATTCTCATCAATAAAATCACGCACAAAAATCGCATCAGGTGAGTCCGAGAGCTGGTCTGCATTAAAATCACCAAGGATGACCTTAGTGCCATAATCATGCATATTATCACGCAGGTCGGACACAAAGTCAGACCCGAGGACAAATGGGGCATGCGGGGGCCTATACACCACACCTACAAATATGGGGTCAGTGCCTCCAAGAGAGACCTCAGCTAGAAGATACTCAGGATGACCAGGCCTACCGTTCCACTCAGTGGAAGACGAGCAGAGGTGTTTAACTGACAGAGATTGATGAACATATAACGCCACCCCGCCCCCCTGGTTATTACGGTCATGCCTTAGAAGAGTATAACCCTCCAAAGCAACAAGCGCATCCTCAATCGAAGGACCCAAATGGGATTCAGTAACAGCGATCACATGTATCATGGGCTGTGATAAAAGAAACAGCCTAACCTGCTCGATATGTCCCTTAAGGGAGTTAGCATTGAAATGGCAGACACGCAGCATCATGCCCTTGCCACGCACGGACCTCTGGTGTAAAGAGTGTGTAGGAGGCTGGGAGAATGATTGAGAATGAGATGAAGAAGAACTAAAGAGTAGCGGTTTGAAATAGGATGTAGTAGAGGAAGAAGTAGTTACATGTGAGGTGAGAGATGAAAGATGCATACTGTGAAGAAGACTGAAGTGATAATATGAAAATGTAATATTACCGCGAGAGAGAAGATGTGTCAGCATACCTGTTATTACAAAAAACGATTCAAATCTTCAATGCTGGAGATGAGTGTAGGGGTGTCTCCCTTCTTCCTGCGAACGTAGATTCGGCCACTGCGGATGAAGCTGATGAATCCAGAGTCAGATTGTCTCGCCTTCTCACGTACAGCACGATGCAAATCAAAAACTTCCTTAGGAAGGAATTCGTTCAGGTTCAGCAGTCCAGGCAAGATTGAGTTGGGATCAATCTCAGGGGGTAAATTCGATGACAATGCAGAGGTGTGCAGCTTACCCAACTTAATTTTGCTCTGGATAATTTCTAGCATGAGTGCTCTGAAGTGAAGTGTAACCAGAATCGATGGTGGGCGACTTTGCTGACGATTCGTAGGCGAAGTTGTGGTTGGAGGTTGAGTTGAGGACGTTGCAGCGTTTGAAGTGGAAGTTGACGTTGCTGCCCTTTTGGTGGCCTTGCTGATGAGCATCCTTGCACCCACTATATCTCGGGCTTCAGTATCCGGACGCAGAGTCTTGAGTACTGAGAGAACAAGTGATTTCACGTTGGCACCAGGAGGAGTAGCAAGACCTCCAATTACCAGCTCCGAGGAATTTGTAGCACGTGTCGTCGCGTTCAATCGAGCAAGATCAGAGCTGAGAGCGGCATTCTTTTTCTCAATTTGTTGAATTTTATTTAACAGCTCAGTATCACAGTGGAGGGTGGCAGACAGTTCCGGATTTTCAAACTTCTCCTTCAGCTCAGCCAGTTCACCTTTTATATCTTCCAGCTGGTCCTCAACAGTGTCAACTCGAGCTACCAACTTCGGGATGACATCCAGATCAGCAAGTTTGTTGTCAATTCCATCGAAGCGCTCCTTGAAGGAAGTCTTCAGGTTTCCAAGCTCATTCAGGATACTTCTCAAAAGTGCCTCATTGGCTACTGGCTCAACATTCTCCGAAGTTGCGGCATTCGAGGTATTAGATGAAGCAGATGAGGCTGAGTTTGTGCGCAGACGAGTGTTCACTGCGTCGTTCAACCTAGTCTTGTCAGGCGCGGCCTGGGTGATGCAGAACGTGCAGGCTTTCGCTTGCTTACCATGCAGCATAACAGTTGCTAATTTAGCACACTGCGAATGGTAGAGCTTGCTGCAATTGTCGCAGCAGTGTAGTTTCGCATTTGTGCGCGCGGGCCCGTGACAAGAGCCACAGAGAGGAGTATCTTTCCCGTTCATGACTGTAGTTGTAAGTATCACTGGCTACTCTTAACCTCTCAAGCACACAGTACTGCACAAAGAGCTAGCGAGATGACGGACAAGAAGTACTAGTCAACCTGTGGTCAGGCCACAGGTAAGTGAAAAGGCCAAGAAATGGTCAGACCACTGTGTGGTATAGACCACCTAAAGAGGCTAGCAGGTAGTAGAAGACTATGAATAGTCAGGCCGTAAAACCGCAGATAAGGGGTGACAGTTGCCAAAACAGTCAACCAGTGTAAGGTGATAGTATACCGTACAGGCTCCAAGGTATGCCGGGTTGCCAGGTATCAATTGCGCAGCCTAACTATGATTCAAAAATTCGCGCGGATTTGCTATGGCTATGCGCGCACTATTGTAGATAGAACTTAAGGCACTTTGCGCGGCTAAACACTGATGCCGCCAAAATTTTGCTCTAACCTCACTTTGCACTGGTGTAATTTAATTAGTTTTTTCAAAGTTAAATTACTATGAGCAACACCACAGTAAACAAAAGTCAATCACTCCACTTAAACTAGCACGAGAACCGCTACACTAGAAAAAAAAATCTCTCAGTGAACACGGGAACGAGACTCAAACATTGGGAAAAAACCGAGAGCGTGAGAGAGAGAGACAGAGCGAAAAATCAATACTCTGCGCAGGTGAGTCAGCGGTTTTGAACCGCTAACGATTAGCAGCGCTAATTTTCGAGAGACGCCGCGGCGACGACATCAACTGCGGACATGGGCGCGAATATTTAAATTTGATAAATTCCGCAACAATTCTTTTCTTTTGTAATTAAAAATTTGACAGTAAACTAAAATTAGTTCAATAAGTTTCAACAGTAAAATGGAGCTTTGCTTTTTACACATTTAGATCATATCCATTCAAAGCAATACAAAGTACAAAAACTTGCAGAGTGTTTATTTGATTTATTTCTTTTTATTTATAAAGAAAAAGGTGAAATTTTAAACATGAAAAACCTTGATAAACATTTTCTCGACCAAATAATTATAATTTAACTAGAAAAAAGAAGAACACATTCCACATGTGGTATATAATTGTTATGCCTCTTATCATATTTTGAACAATGTAAAAAAAATTTTCTTCTTCTCCCGTATACTTTTTCTCTAATGTTTTTACCCAACATTTTTCTTTACTTTTCATGAAAACAATTTTTTATTTTTTTGAATGTATTGAATCAGGCATAAGTTTTAATGTTTTGCATGCTGAACACAGATAAACTAACAAGAGACTTTTTCTATGTGGTTGTAAAAATGTATGTTTCAAGAAAAAAGAAGAAAGATAATTTAATTCAAAAAATACAATCAAGTCTTTTTAAATGACAGCAGATACAGCAACTCAAATATAATTTTGTACGACCATTCATGATATTGATTTTTCACTAAGCAGCTGGTTCAACAACACAGGAAATCTTACTAAAACTTGATTGTGATTGGGTGGTGGAATTTTGTTCAATTTTTTGTGTTTTATGTATTGAATTTTTTTTTAAATAAAATTGTGCAAATGTTGAAGTTGGACTTTCGATGAAAACAGGTTAGTTTTTTGACTGAATTTTATAAGTAAAAATAAAAAAAAATTTGAAAAACAGAAGAAGAAGAAGAAGAAGAAGAAGAAGAAGAAGAAGAAGAAGAAGAAGATGAAAAGAGATACTGAAGATTCTATTTGCATCTTGGACTCCATTGAATTCTGTTTATGGGTGTAACTACAAAGTGTGGTGCTGGATTAAAATTTCTTTTCATTTTCATACAAATGTTTCATGCATGAATTTTACGTTTTATTCTATTCTCTTGCTTCATTTTATTTAATAAATAATCATAAATGGTCGATCATAAATACAGCCGAATGTAGAGTGAGAGCGTGCCGGGGAGATGCACTGCAGCCATGCCTGCTGCACGACACGAGAGTCGTCTGCTTAGAGAATGCTGCCGCGCCATGACGAAAATGCAATCCCGGATGAAAAAGTTTTAGATAAAATTTGAAGCGAATTCTCATCCGATTTTCATTTTTTTGGTCTTAAAATATTCATAAAAATAGCACTTTGCGGGCTACCGAGCCCTTTTTTGCATTTTCATTTTTATTAATTTTTAAAAACCTACTGATTCTACGAACCCACCTCCCTGACTTTGCCTCAAAACATTTTTTATGCAAGTTACTCCGGGGCAATTTGAACACTCATTTGAGTAACAAGAAAGAGTGGCAGGATTGCATACAATTTTTGGAAGAATTGATTTATAATCTTGTAAAAAAGAGATTTCATCATTGTTTTTTGTTAATTCTTTGAACTGAGCTCCAGCAATCATAAGTTTCACATTTTGGTGAATTTTGCAAACGCAAACAGAATGAGTGCCTTTGCCTCCAGCTAAAATACATTCCGATGGTCGAAGTTCAGCAAATTTAGAAAAACTTATTTTAATATCAGAGTTATTTTGTTTAAAAGCATAACACAGTTCTTTTAAATTTCCTAATAATAAATGCTTCTGCAAGTGCACTCGAACTCCATCTTTTTTTACCGACACATAATCTTTCTGACCAGGCATCACACGGCTGTAGTCATCATTATAATAAAATTGCTTTATCAAATTATCAGTAGCAGTGTCGAGCTTTTTAACGGGTCTCGGATTTGAAGTGGTACCAATGCCCTCTTCTTTATGTAATTTTTTTGCTTTTACCGCCATGTGATAGCTTACTAAGAAGCGTGATTTTAACACAGAAGGACTCCAAGTAATTGGTGCCATAGTCAAATATTTAATTTTTTCTGATGATTTATTTGTTTGACTAATTTTAGATTCGATTTCATTAACAAGTGATTGTAAATCTTGTGGATCATCAGTTTGAAATTCAAAAATTTCTTTCAATTTTTCGTTTAATGCATTTTGAATTTCACGCACTTTAGACAGTTGATTTTTTTTTGTTTTACGATCATTTGCGCAAATTGAAGTAAGCTCAAGAATCTTATTTATTTCTAAAATTAAAGTTTCAGACACCATTTCTTTTTCAAAAAGCTCATCATCCGTGACTGGTTCAGCAACTTCATTTTCGTTTTCTAAATCATAGTGAGTCGTTTGCATTTCTAAATTTTCGCTATTGTCGTCAGGGTTTGGTAAGTTCGTCAAACTTGAAACACTTAAAGAAACACCACGCTTGCCGTTCGTGAGATATATTCTACAAGTATTACAAACTAAAATATTATTCACACCATTTTTAACCAATCGAAGAGTAACGCCATATTTTTTATGATTCTTCATGTTAAAAGGGTTACTACAGCGCATACAACTTTTTTTACGAGCTTGCGAACTCATTTCAAAAACTGAAAAATTCACTGTTAAACTTAAAATTCAAAGATTTGCACGCTGAAACGTTTTAGTACTCAAGGTTAATCGCAAGGTTTTGTTTATCATCACCTATTTTAGTAAAGGCCCCCTATCGGTTGCATAATAAAGAAGAAATAAATATAAACAAAACACGAAACCGAGTATGGTGCTCTTGGCAGCAGCAGCGCGCGCGAGCTCCATTCTCGGTAACATCAACTTCAAAAAATTATATCTCAGAAACTAAAAGACATACCATCATTTGGAGGGTCTTTAAATTTTCTTAATTAAATTTACTTTTAATTAAAAATATTTCAAAAAAAATAAAAAGGGTGCCCGGGGGTCAAATTTTGGCTGAAAAAAAAAATTCCTTTTTTTTGGCATACATAGTAAGAATTTTTTTTCTTTATATATTTTTTTCAGAAACTTTAGGTTTTTTTCCGATCACCCACCAAATTTCATCAAAATCGATTAAAACCCCGAGAAGTTATGAGATTTCAAAAAACAAGCTTTTTTTTCTTTGCCAAATTTTCAAATGGCCGCCATTTTGAAAATAAGCGGATTTATGAAAAATCATCTTACCACGTTCATGTATATGCCAAACACTAACTTTATGCTAATTTTCATCAAGATCGGAGATGTCACGTCAGATCGCTTTCGATCTCACGAAGAACGCCTCAATATACGTATTATTAATAATTTCCACTTTTCTTGATTAAAAATATTAAAAATAAGATTAATGCACAAAGATTTGTAAAACTATTCAGTTAAATATAAACTCAAGCTGATTATACATACGACCGAGCAGACGACACTGATAATTTACACAACTGCGCATACATAGTGCATGTCGTATATCTATCTATAAACCCATACATGGGGAGACCAAACTGGCACAGACTTGCTCCACGTTTCTTTTATATTTTTTCACGTGCTTTTAGATGTTTAGCCCAAACGTGCTACGTACTGGCTAGGCGCTAGCCTGTACGGGCCCAGACTCTAGCCCGCTCTGCAATAGTCTGTCAGGCTATTCTCATATGCGGAGTTTTTGCAATATTAATAAACCTCAATAACTCACGATAAATGGAAGAGCGAGAGTCAAGCAAAAAAAAAAGAATAATTTGGATGAATGACCTCTTGCAAAATCGCCAAAATCTGACCCTGACCAAATCAACTGAAATTTCAGGGTTAACACGTCCTAGTGTTGCAGTAGTCAATTTATGAAATAAATGTAAGAGCATAATATAGAAAAAAATAAAGACTCTTTTAGACAATCAGTTTTTACTCGAAAATTTCAAACAAGAATATGTTTTTAAAGAAAACAAAACGATAGCTGAACTCAAGAGCTTTCCAACGATATATAATTTCATTTAAAAATTCGTTTTCGAACAAAAGTTTTAGCCATGGAGAGTAGAAAAAATCATCAGTGCTGCAAAACAGATTCGATATACGGGTCTGGGATATTCAATTTGGTTCATCGATTATAATGAAACTCTGAGGGTAGTTTTCTGGTATCAAATGATGAGCGAAACTATCATTGTATCATCGCGGCCTCCTTCAAGATCAAATAAGTAGTACCCATTTTTCCCCTTGCCTCAAATAATGTTTGAACTTCACTAAAGTTCGTTCAATTGTATAATTATTTGCTCTGAATGGGCCTTTCTACTAGTTTGCCGTGCAAATGTAAGCAGCTTTTATGATTTTTTTCATTTCTTAGCTAGTTTTCAAAAAATTTGTGTTCAAAGCTTATGGTACTCACAGAGATTGGAAACCTCGCTTTTTAAAAATTTTTTTATGAACTTTAAAGAAAAAACATTTTCATATCTTTACTTAAAAAGTTCAAATCAAAATAATATTTACTAGCATCTATACCTCACTGCGCTAACGCTTGCTCGGTTAAATTCAATATTAATTTGAATCGAATTCAACTTTGAATTTTTTCCTCTTAAATCGGTTATTTAAAATAAATTCCTCTTAAAATGTCATTTCATATTTTGTAACGGGGTATTTCTTATGAAAAGGGCCTCCCTTAAATAATTAACGGAGTTTCCCGGGCCCTCCCGTTACAAGAAAATTTCTCACAAAAACTCTCGGGGAAAACTCCTTAATCTGGGGTCAGGGTTTCCACGGAGAGAAAACCTCCGGGAATGGTTGGTGAGCTAGAGAGAGAAGAAATAAATTATAATACGAAATTTAGGTTATTTTCATTTTATTCTTGTCTACGGAAAATAAAAAAAAAAAATCAAGTCTACAATTACAAAAAAATAAATTTTAATTTCAGAACAAAGGAAATAAACAAAACTATTAAGTAGTCTACAAAATGGCGGGTAACGACGCCGCGCCAAGAAAATCTCGATCGAATTTATAAAACTTTCAATAATATCCAGATAGAATTTTCATTCCGCGTACAATACACAAATTTCCGGAAAACCATGCTTTATAAAATTTTCAATGAAATAAATAAATAAAAAACCTTACGTTCACAAAAATTCCAGAAAATTCTCTGATTGCCCCAAAATGGCTACTCTCTGGTTTTTTTTTTTTTTTTTTAACTCTCGGTATAAGAGATAACCCAAAGTTCGATTTCTTCTCGTACCTAGCTGTAAAATAAAGAAAACAAAAAATTGTCTACAAACTCGACTAAAGAAATAGGAAAAGGGGAACTTAGGAAAAGTCTACGCAAAGAAACTAAAAAAAATCACACTCTCAAAAACACTACCTCACACCGTGGCTACTGAGAACCGAGTGACGCTCCCCGCGTCTCTCTGACTCGACTTCCTTCTTCACCATCCCTTCCAAACACTCTCAGCCAATCAACACAAATTAATCTTACCAAGCCTCATTCACACTCGAGGAACAGTCATATGTCCACCAATCGGACACATTCACGCCACAACACCCAATCATGCTCCCGTCTACAATCTTCCGGTGGCGATCGCCACGCCACCTATACTACGCGCGAAAATCCAAAAAAAATTAAAGTAACGCACAAGAGGCATTCACTACTCTAACTTTATTCCTCACGCACATACTCTCTCTCTCTCTCCCCTACACGCACACATTGTCCGCGCAACGCGCAAAAACAAAAAAAAAATAAACTACACTCACGCCCACGTCTACTGTGTTGAGTATGCGCGCACGCGCCTGTCGACGCAGTTGCGTCGTCTGCCGACACGCGCCGCGCACCCCCTCCGTCGCCGAAAACTCCCCGACGGAGAATCGGAACCCGTGTGTGGTATATGTGTGTGTACATGCGCGACCTAGGCCGGGAGAGCCTTCCCGGGTGGTGAACATATGTGTGTTTGTATGTGTCGTGCGCGCGCCGTGTGCTCGTGTTGCTACAGCAGCGTTCAGCCGACGGCGACCGTCGCCACGTGGTCGGCTTCTGCTGCGCGAGAAAGCGGCATGGTTATCACCTGGGAAAGTAAACAAACAAATTAATTATTTCACTGTTTCCCAGGTGACCTGACACTGCCAGGTAAGAAAAATAATTTACGAGAGATTCACTCCCTCGCAATTTTAAATTAAAATTTAAAATATTTTAATTTGAAAAAATAGTTTACAATGAATGAATATATTGATTTGTAGAATGTGTATATTTATATCTATGTATGTATACTTGAATTTACCGTCTTTATATTAGAATAATAAAAAATATATACTTTTTATCAAGACAAACATTCAGTTTTTTTTAAATTTTAATTAAAAAAATTAAAAAACTAATTATCTACCTTAATTAAGTAGACCTTATGTAGATCAAATTCAAAAAGTAAATTCTTTTTTTATCAGCAACCTTAAAAACCCTCGAATACAAAATTTCAAAGAGAACAAACTACTAAAAATAACTTTTTCAAATTAAACCTAAAATGAATGTCATAAAACAATAATATCGTAATTATTAAAGGTCAATGTAAGCCTTTCAAGCTTTAGCACGCCTAATAAAAAAAAAAGGCCCAATTCAAAAAATAAGCTCGGATTTGTAATCAGCAACCTTGAAAATCCCCCATACTTAGTTTAACAAAAAACTATTAAAAAATATTTTTTACTTTAATTAAGTAGACCTTACGTAGGTCAAATTCGAAAAAAGAAAGCTCGGATTTGTAGGCAGCAACCTCAAAAACCTCTGACTGCAAAATTTCTAACAGAACAAATAAATTAAAATAACTTTTTCAAATTTTACCTGAAACAAGTGTCATAAGACTTCAATGTCATGCTTATTTTAAGTCAAATTCAAGAAGTAAGGCCGGATTTATAATCAGCAACCTCAAAAACCCTCCTACACTTAATTCAATAAAAATTTTTTTTTTAATTATCTTTAACTTTAATTAAGTAAACTTTACATAGGTAAAATTAATAAAATAAGCTCGAATTTGTAATCAGCAACCTCAAAAAACTCTGGCAACAAAATTTCAAACAGAACCGGTATTTTTCAAATTTGACCAAAAACAAATACAATGCAGTAGTATCGTGCTTTCTTAAGGTCAAATTGAAAAACGAATTTTAAATTCGTAATCTATGGCATTGAAAACATATACATACCAATTTCAAACCAATCGAATACATGTTAGTCCCTTTTTAAAAAAAAAAGAAAGACAACTAAAGTTGACGACGACGGAAAAGAAAAAAAGAGAGAAAAACTTATTAATACTATAAAGGATTTCAAAACTCAAAAAATGCCAAAAAGTACTTCCAGTAACACAAATTATTCACCTTTAAATTTTTTGAACAAAAATTTGAAAATATTTTTTCGTTTAAGTTAAGAAAGACGAAAAAAATTCAACGTACCACATCTCTGTAAATGCGATAGGCTTCGAACACGAATTTTTTTAAAACTAGCTGAAAAATGAAAATTGGTGACTCAAAGGCTCGGTCATCTCCATGTGAGTCCTCCAGACTGTAAAATATCTGAGCTGTAAGACACCTGCAGCATTAATGATTTTTTTGTTACTCTCAGCGGCCATAATTTTTATTCGAACACGAATTTTCATATGAAAATAATATTGTTGGAAAGCTCTTGAGTTCAACCATAGTTTAGTTTACTTTAAAAATGTATATGGCGCTTTCCACGGCCACCAGAGGTGGAGGTGATGAAGGTGGCAACCTGATATAAATTGAAAGTTATTTACCATTTTGGAACGGTAAAAACCTTTTCTGCTTTCCAGTGACTACCTTAAAGTATTTCTATATTGAAGTATGAATTACTATAATATTTTTTTATGTTTATTGCTAAACTTTTAATGGTTCTAATTAATTTTTTGAATTTTTTACGAAAATTTTAGTGTTTTTTTTTTTTTTTTTTTAAACTAAATTGCCCTTTTTAGAACTTTTTTGATAAAAGTATAGTGTAGAAGCATCTAAAAATATACAGGGTGGCGTAAATTAATCGAAACGTGCATATATCTCGAAATGGAAGCTTTGTGGAAAAAAGTTTTTTAGATAAAAGTTGTTTGGTTTGGAGGGGGAAACAAAATGGTGGCTTCAGGTTTGGGCCCCGGGCCTTACCTTGGGCCCTATGGACCCAAAGTCCGGTTTTTTAAATAGGAACCCCTATTTTTTTTACCAAATTCGGAAAGAGCGGAAAATTTTACGATATTTAGGTATTTTTTGAAATTTTTTTTGGGCCTTATGGAGGCCGTGTAGGGCCCGTTTCTCTATTACTCTGCTTAAATCCGAAATAACGCCTTTTTCGTATGGCACATATAATGTAAAAGTTTTTTAGTTTAAAATTTTCAATCAATTGGGCCCAAAAAAATTGGGCTTGGGATCTCATATTCGGCCCTACGGACCCAAAGTCCGGTTTTTAAATGGGAACCCCTTTTTTTTTTACAAAATTCGGAAAGAGCGGAAAATTTTACTATTTTTAGGTATTTTTTGAAATTTTTTTGGGTCCTAATGAGGCCCAGCGAACTCCAAAAAATCACATTTATCATTGACAGAGTTATTTTCGAGAAAAAGTATTTTTTGTGAAACACATGCACAAAGTTTTTTAGTTTAAGATTTTCAATATGATTGGCCCAAAAAAATTGGGCCGGGGCCTCTCATTGGGTCTTACGGACATAAACCCAATTTTTTTCAGCAGATTCTGAAAGAGCGGACCATTTCAAGATTTTAAATTATTTTGAAAAAATTTTTTGGACCCTATCTAGGTCCAGCAAGCCCCAATTTAGTAGAAAAATTAAAAGTAAAAATAAACAACAAACAAACATTATTATTCTCTATAATGAAAGCCTGCGAACTGCACACGATACATAAGTAAATAGGTACTTAGTTGCACACGATACATAAGTAAAATGATTTTTTGATACATAAATAAATTAATAAATAAATAAATAAATAAAGCAATTAATGAATTTTATTAAATGGACCATTATTTCAAGCTGTACTATCCGATAGGCTGTAGTAAATAAAAAATCAATAATTGATAATTAAACTCTAAATTAAGTGAAAAATTTTTTTCATCCATCGGGTTTTTAGAACTCACAGAATTCGTTTAATTGTGAGTTAGTTTTTTTTTTCATTAATAATCTTTAACTATGTTTTTCGAAAAAAAAACTTTTTCTCGAAAATAACTCTGTCAATGATAAATGTGATTTTTCGGAGCTCGCTGGGCCTCATTAGGGCCCAAAAAAATTTCAAAAAATACCTAAAAATAGTAAAATTTTCCGCTCTTTCCGAATTGAGTAAAAAAAAATAGGGGTTCCCATTTAAAAACCGGACTTTGGGTCCGTAGGGCCCAATATGAGATCTCAAGCCCAATTTTTTTGGGCCCATTTTATTGGAAATTTTAAACTAAAAAACTTTTACATTATATGTGCCGTACGAAAAAGGCGTTATTTCGGATTTAAGCAGTGTAATAGAGAAACGGGCCCTACGCGGCCTCCATAAGGCCCAAAAAAAATTTCAAAAAATACCTAAAAATCGTAAAATTTTTTGTTCTTTCCAAATTTGGTAAAAAAAATAGGGGTTTCCATTTGAAAAACCGGACTTTGGGTCCGTAGGGCCCAACATAAGGCCCCGGGCCCAAACTCGAAGCCACCATTTTGTTTTCCCCTCCAAACCAAACAACTTTTATCTAAAAAACTTTTTTCCACAAAGCTTCCATTTCGAGATATATGCGCGTTTCGATTAATTTACGCCACCCTGTATATCAATGGAAAATTGAGAAAAAACGCATCTTTAATTAGAAAAGAACATATGGTTATTATTTGAAATTTTCGAGTAAAAACTGATTGTTTAAAAGGTTTTTTATTTTTTCCATATTATGAGCTCTAACAACGCTATTATAGCATAAATTGATTACTGCAACACCAGGACGTGATGTATTTTAATATCGGTGCTTTCGTTGATTAAATTGACAAAGACGATAACCGTTATCAATTTGAAAAAAAAATTTTCGTTTTTTTTTCACAAAAATCGGAAAAAAATCACCTTGACACCAAATATAACAAATTATTTTTACGTGCACATTAGACACTGCTAGATTTTTAAATATTATACAATAATAATTAATTTTTCCCGATGAACAATTCGAACTGTTTTTGACTTTCTGGCACTTTCATTTCATTTATAGCCAGAAATTTCTCTTCGTCTACATCTTCGTGTTTGTTAATTTTATTTCCTCAAAACAGTGATTGTTTTTGAAACAATTTACATTTATCAAAGCGTACTTTAAACTTGCTTCAATTTTTTGAATGTTCTTCGTTCGTCATACTCGTTATTACTATATCATCGAGTACGATTGCTACCCCTTTAATATTGCTTAATAATTCTTTTATTTGCTGGAAAATCTTGGACCCAAACTTATTCCGCAGGCCATAATGAATATCTATAAATAAAAACCCTTATGCATATTAATCGTTAATAATTCCTGCAAATCTTCGAGGACAATTATTTGCAAATATGCCTCTTTCAAATCAATCTTTGTATATCGTTTACCACCCTGCAACTTTGATATCACGTGATCAAAGTGTTGTAAATAAAGGATCGAGGATCGTGAAATAAAGGTTTCAGTGTGGTTAAAATAGCTATTAAAGTTAATTGGATAAAATAGTATACTTGATTTTGAATAATTGGCTGAAGTGTACGAAGCACCGTGATTTGAAATAAAATTTCAGTAACTGCTTCCGATAAAGCAGTGTATTCAGCAAAAGTTGAACATTTTGTCACTACATTCTGTTTTCGCGTTTTCCATTAAATCAAATTTCCAAAAAGTCTAATTATAAAACCGGTTGTTGATTTTCTATCTATATTATCACCTGCAAAATCTGAATCAACCATACAATCTAATTTTACTCTATTTATATTCTTATCATCATATGTTAATTTTAAATTCTTAGTTTTATACAGATTGTTTAAAATTCTTAAAGCATATTTATAATGTGTTTGATCATAACAACTTTGAAATCTACTTAAATAATTAACACTATAGTAATGTATAATAATTCGCCAATTAAATTTCGATATTTTATTCTTTCATCAACTTTTGTCGCTTGATTTAATTTCAAATTACTCTCCATAGGAGTTCCATATAATTTTGCATTCTCAAGATTATATTTTTCAGCCAAAGATTCAATATATTTTGTTTGACTTAAAGTCATCAATTTCATATCTTTACTATAATCTACATAAATGCCGATATAACTCTTGATTTTTACCCAAATCTTTTATAACAAATCTTTGCTTTAAACTAGCTTTAATCTCTCTGATCTTATCAAGATTTTGGCAAACAATCAACAAGTCATCAACAAAAACTAAAATATATATTGGATCTTTGCCTTTGTTATTTACACACAAACAATAGTCATAATTACTTCTTTTAAATCTTAACTTTCCAACAAAAGCTAAATATATATTGGATCTTTGCCTTTGTTATTTACATACAAACAATAGTCATAATTACTTCTTTTAGATCCTAACTTTTCAACAAAAACATGAAAACATTCGCACCAGGTTCTAGAGCTTTCTCGTAAACCGTAAAGAGCTTCTAATAATTTACAAACTTTATTTTTACCAGCTTCATAACCTTTAGGTTCATAAATGTAAACTTCGGATTTTACGTTGCCATTTAAAAATGCTGTCTCAAAGTCCATTTGTTCTACAAATAAATTATTCGCACAACTGTTACTTAATAGAATTTTTAAAGTTTGCATTTTACCGACAGGTGAATAAACATTTTCTAAATATTCTTTCTGTTGAAAACCTCTTACTACTAGTCTAGCTTTATAAGTATCATCATTTTTCTTTCTATAAATCCATTTAACGTCAATTACTTCCTTATCTTTAGGTTTGTCAACAACTACCCATGTTTTGTTTTTATTTAAACTTTCAATTTCAGAGTTCATTGCCTTTTGCCAATTTTTCGATTCGCTGGAGTTTAGCGCCTCCTCGAATGTATTCGGTACATTCGCATTTACGTAATTGACATAAACACAATGTCTTATAGGATTGCCGCATCTTTGAATAGGACTTCTTTTCCTACTCGATCTTTTAGGTATTGTCAAATTTTCATTAATAATTTCATCCATATTCTCAACATTATCACGCTCGCTTGGAATATTTTCATCTGATTCATACTCATCATCATCATTACCTCTCAAAATCATCCTCATTCTCTAACCTTAAATTAATACAATTTTCTTCATCAACATTTTCATTTTCATTCATATTCATTTTTTTCATGCAAATTAACTCTTTCTTGTTCTTGATTACTTTAACGTGTCTGGCATTAATTACTTTGTTGTTTAACCAAACTCTATAGCTATCATTATAGTAGCCTACCAAAATACCTACTTTAGCTGTGTCATTCCATTTACCTTTCCTTAAAACTTCAGGGATTCTCACAAAAACTTTACTGCCATAAATCTTTAAATGTTTCCCATTATGTTTCTTGCCAAAATATATTTCAAAAGGAGTTTTATTCTCCCGAGTATTAGCAATTGTACGATTTTTTAATTAAGAGACTGTTTTCATAAATTCAGGCCAATACCTGTTATCAATTCCCGCTTCCCGGGCTAAACAACGACCGATATCCATTGCGGATCTGTTGTATCGTTCTGCTACACCGTTTAATTTGTGTGCGTAGCTTGGGCATGGTGACAACTCAATGCCTTTATATATAACAAAATTATAAATTTCGCGATTCAAATATTCTTTCCCGTTATCACAACGTTATTTCTTTACTCTTTTACTGAGAAGATTCTCGACTTAATTCACATATTCTACGAAGCATCCCTCTGTTTCATTTTTACTCTTAATGCAATAAGTTCTCGTACATTTACTGTAATCATCTATAAAAGTCAAAAAATATTTTTCTCCACAATAACCTGTAGTTTTATGTGGACCATTTCAATCGGTATGGATTAATTCCAAAATCTCTGAAGATTCAGTTCTCTCATTATCAAATGATACATTTGCCATTTTACTCTGTATACAGTTCGTGCAAAATATCATTTTCTAATTTATCTGGCAAACCTTCAAGCAGTTTATTTTTAACTAATTTATTTAAATATTGAAAATTTACATGGCCTCAAGCCCAATGCCATTTCTCTTTATCTGTCAATTTCAAAGTATTTGCATAAATATTTTCATCTTTATTTTTATTAACAAAACCATCCAAAACGTATCAATTATCAATTTCATTTGCAATAGCTATCAATTTCCTGTCGTTGTTATAAATTTTCGCAATTTCATTTTTAATCACAACAGTGCTAGATTCACTTATTCTAGAAATACTCAAAATATTTTTTCTTATTCCATCAACAAAATAAGCATTCTTTAAATCAACGTGAACTATGCTATCATAGTTTTTAAAAAATATTTTAATTTTTCCTAACTTAGTCGCTTTTATAATTTTGACATTTGGCAACTTAACATTAATTGGATTTTTTAAATTTACGTACTCACAAAAATAATCCTCGCTGTTAACTATGTGATCTGTACAACCACTATCTAGAAACCACTTTATTTTATTTTTATTTTCACTTAATTTTTCACTCAAACTATTCACGTGCACTTCCGTCGCCCAGCTCTCGGTGTCGCTGCGCTGCTCGTTGGTTGACTCTGCTGCTCGATGTCCTCCTCGTCCTCGTCCTCGACCTCGATGAACACTGCCTCTGCCGTTGCCTCGTTGGTTGTCTCGCTGACCTCGCTGACAGTATTGAGCTCCTTTACCTCGATTAGAGTGAGCACCTCTGCCGTTGCTGCTTTGTTGTTGCTGTGGGCAATCATTTTTGTAGTGCCCGAATTTTCCGCATTGGAAACAAGTACCTTTTTGCATTGAAAGTACTAACACTTGGTTTTGTATTCATTTTACTTTTGCACCAGCTTTTCTCTTGTATTTTTGCTTTTACAAGATTTACTGTTCTGTATTTAGCTGGCACTAAATCGATTAAATCACCAATATATCTATAACTTATTGGTAAAGCATTAATCATATAACGCATTTTTTCTTCATCACTTATTTTACCACCAGCAGCTTTGAAATAATTGCAAACCTTTTCAAAATCCACAAAAAATTCTTCAGGTGTCATAATTTTTTAACTTCACTTGTTCTAGCTTGTGTTTGTTTATTATTTGTAGAGTTGTAGACTCTTTTGCGTACATGTTTTTCAAAACATTCATCATCTCTAGAGTCGTCTTGCATTCACGTACATACTCTAGCTGTTTGTTTGAAATTGTGCTGATCAAAATTGTTTTTGCTTTTGAATCCTTCTTTTTCTAATCTTCTGCTTTTTCACCGGCTTCTTTTTCTTGTTTGGCTGGTTCTAAACACTCTTTATATTCCAATCTTTCCAATAATCTGAACTTCCAATGTTCATAATGAATCCCATCAAAAATAGGAATTGAAATATCGTCAATTTTTGCATATTTAGCCATTTTTAGTTTTAATTTTATACTCTCTTCTAAGTATAAATTTACTTTCAAAACATTAATTAAACCACTTAGAAATATTTTTCTTAAATAATTTCTATTTTCTTGTCATGTATCGATCCCCATAAAGATTCCATATTCCCAAGTTGCAACAGACTTACTTATAATCCGCCTAAAAGGAGTTAGGGAGGGGGCCACGGAAATTGCAATTAAGCATTTTGCTAGCCGGCACCTCCGCTCTGCTGGAACAGGTGGGGCGAAGTAGCTTCTCTCGCTGCTTAGCCGCGCTCCCAAACTACTCTCGTCCCCGACACTCGAGTGGTTCGACCGAAAGCTAGCAGCGATCGAAGACCACGTGCAGCACACCTTGACAAGCAGAGCTGGATCAGGCAATCGGTTATTTATTTTTATGGTCGAAAACTGTGGATCAACCCATTCTCGACCGTATACGTACCTACATTCTTCCAAACTATGAAGTTCGCGCTGACTTTCATTTTTACTCACGTTTGGTCTCAAACAACCACTAACGATGCTCTCGGTGTCGCTTTCATAATCTTCGCGTGCATTTAAATACCTGACTTTTGCGCGACGTTATTGCTTTTCGTGATTGCGACCTATCTCAACATATTCTCTAGAAATAATTATTATAATTGCAACTGTCTTTCCTATGCCTACACTCACGCGCATAGTGATTTGTCTTACCTCAAAAAAAACATGTAGCACTTTGTCCTTGATTCTCTGCTTGCTGAAGTTGCTGCTTAATAGTCAAATCAATTGGTCGAAAAGCCTGCAAAAATAGGAGAATACACTAGACCTAGTTAATCGCGTGAATTAAATTGAAAGGATACAATCTGTACAATTATCCAGAATCAGATTTGTTTAAGAACCGAGTTATAAACAATAATAGTTATGAAATATGAAAAATCGAATTTTATGCGTTTTTTCTAAATATTATCAAAAGTATTTTAGAAAAAAAAGTTTCGTATAAAAGTTGTGGAAAATAAAAACACCTAAAATTTGCGATCAAACGCGTTTCATCATGTTAATTGGATTTCTATAAAATTTTGAAAAAGCTGTCAATAACGGCCATTTTTACAATTGCTTATATTAATTAGGAAAACAATGTTTAGTTTTTTTTTATTTTTATGAATTAAAGGTTTTTTAAAGATAAAAAAAGACCCCAACGAGCTCATAATGTTTATTAGTTTCCGAGTTACAGCCACTACAAAAGTTTCTTCGAATAAACATCCGAAGAAACTTGAGATATGACAGCTGTCAATACACTCAGAGAAGCCCAGTATGACAGTAAAGGCAGCGTGCATTAACTGTTAAGTCGTAGATGCAAACTTCAACAGTTAATGCAGGCGTCTTAACAGTTAATGCGTCCCACATTAACTGTTAAGTATCAAGTCGACTTGATTTTCACTTAACTAGATCGAATTTAAAAATTTACTGATGATTATTATACTTGCATACAAAATGTTGAGTATTAATGTTTTTACTAAAATATAAATGCTTTGATATATACCATACAAATAATAAACTAGATCTCATGCACAATTCCGCGCAAATGCACCGAGCGTAATCGCACTCGAACGCCGAAAATATTTTGATTTTAACAGTTAATGTGGGACGTATAACAGTATAATAATCATCAGTAAATTTTTAAATTCGATCTAGTTAATATGATGAACATAACCCCAAACATACGTGAAAATCAAGTCGACTTGATACTTAACAGTTAATACATCCCGTTCTAACTGTTAAGACGCATGCATTAATTGTTAAAGTTTGCATCTACGACTTAGCAGTTAATGCACGCTGCCTTTACTGTCATACCGGGCTTCTCTGAGTGCACTTGAATGTCAAAATTTCGTACAAAAAAATAACTACCATAATCTATCTACGTTCAATTTCATGATGAAAGTGTAGAAATGGTTTTTTTTTGCTAAAACACTCCTTTTTTGAGTAAAACATCAACAAAGATTGAAACTTTGGATCCTAGTCAAGTAAAGCTTCGTAATCCAGGCCGATGAGGATGGATGACTTTTTTATAATTGTAATGAACTTTTTTGAAGTTGTTTTGCTCTCGTATCTCAACTGTCGTTACGATTTTTCAAAACTAATGACAGATTCATGGTCAGCGAGCAAAACAACTTCAAAAAACCCCATTACAATTATAAACTAGTGCGCCCCTTGCCCTTTTCGCTTTACTCAAGAGGCCAGGTGGCTTGCCTGCTCCGGTGTTTTTGCAGCAAGGCTGGGCAAAGTCCGATACTTTAAAAAATATTTGGGCAAAAACACCTCCACCCTTGCGTCGCTACGCTCCGCTATCACTCCGCACGATGCAAGGTATGCATCACCATGCTCCGCTTCCGCTCCACGCGATGCATAGAAGGCACGACCGGACTACACTCGCGCTTCACGCTCGACGATATATTGGTAGTTTGGTATTGATAAATTTTATCTTTACAAGTAACTATGTTTTGAATAATAATAATTAAGAGTTATTTTCTTCAAAGGTTATTTTAACATGATTTTATGACAAAAATATTTTTTAATTTTTTATATATTAGTTGTATCGAAGTCGTAAATTTTAACCAACTCAAATATATTTTTAAAAAGTAAAAGTAAACTTAGATTTTCGTAATTACATTATTCAAGATGAATTGGTCAATAATTACACTTTATTGATTATACTAAAAACAACAACAACAATAATAATAATAAAAACAACAATAATCATATCAACAACAACAACAACAATAATAATAATAATAATAAAAAGAAAAAATTTGAATCTGCTTTTTGCTGCGTAGAGGACGTTGTAGAGTGTTTCGACTACCGAGTTTGACTTCAAGATATCGACCCTCAGATCAGACAGTGGTTGTTATTGTTGACAGATGTGTTTTATGTAGTATTGTTTAACAGGATTTCAGTAATGCTAATTTGTGTAGTCATTAATTTTTGTTTTGTGCTATGGAAGTGTATGAGTGTATCATTGTTACTTTTCGTTTCATGCAATGGAGTGTACGTGATTAGATATACTCTCAACTCAATTGAAGTGATTATTATAAAAAGTTCTAATTTTTTTAGTAAACTGATTGTATTTTTTCTAATCAGTTTATGCTACTCCACATGTAAATATTACACATAATTGCATTATGCAATTTAAGCCTAAAGTTTGATGCAAATTTTTTTTACTCACTGCTGGAGCTGTTGTTAGTCATATAGATTCTAGCAGAACATGAGTATACTGTAGCTTGCAACCAGACGAAAAAATTTAAATACATAAAAATTACTGCTTAAAATTAGTGTAAATGTAGTAGTGTGAAGGATATTTGTGAATGCACATCGTATATTAAGTAGTGAAGATAGATTTTTGTCAAGTATTCAATTGGTGGTAGTGAATTTGTTCATCCAAAGATTTCCTTAGTACCGGTTAACTCCACTAACTCCACTGGTACATTGGAGAAGGAAAAAAATTTGAAGTTACAGTTATGTGCACCCACAAAATTTAATTCAACTGTTTTGAATAGAAGAAAGAAGTGTTTTTAGCAAAAAACTTATTCATCATGGAGATGAAAATTGAAGAGCGAATATAAAGAATCAAGAATAGAGAGTAAAGATCAAAAGTTCAGAATCAAGAGTGAAAATAAAAAATCAAGAGTGAAGAGTGAAGATCAAGATTCAGCTGCATTCGACTTTTTCATCCGGTTCAGAGGAAAGAAGATTCAGCTGCATTTGCCTTTTTCATCCTTGATGTTATTGCGTAAGTCTATCTTTATTTCTTAAACATATGGCAAGTTGTATCATTGAATTAATACTAAATTCAATATTATGCTTCTTTTGTAGGGTTCTTACCGGCTCAAGAAAGAAGAGCTGGCCAGTATTATTATTTTGGTTCATGTCAATTCTTGAAATCATAAGCTTTGAAAACATCAACTTGAGCTGATTGAGAAGAACTAAGAAGAAAATGGTATAAGGTTATTCATCCAGTGTACGGAGGCATCATGAAAATTTCCAAGATTTTTTTATTTTATAAATTTTACTAAAATTCTAATTATTGTAAGCTGAAAATCATTTAAAAAATTTTTTTTTAATTTTAAAGCTATGCAATTAAATTTTAAAAATTAATTATTATAATGATTATAGCTTCACAATTAATCTACAAAAACTAATTGCAACAATATTTTTACAGAGTTTGTACGGAGTAAGAGTTGGACAATTTTGGTTCAAGATAGTTCTGGTGGTTCTAAGTTTTTAAAATATCCATTTTAGCTGATTAGAAAGAATGTTCCCAAGTTATTCATCCAGTATACAGAGGGATCATGAAAAATTGCAAGATTTTTTTATTTTATAATTTTAAGTAAGGTTTTTAATTACTGTAAGCTGAAAATCATTTTTAAAAATATTTTTTAATCTTCAAGTTTTACAATTAAATATTAAAAATTAATTTATTAGATTTTAAATTAAAGATAAAAAATTTAAATTAAATAATTGCCTATTTAAGTAAATCAAGAATGTTTTTCATTATTTAAAATTAATAGATTAATTTTCATACTGATATAAATTCATTGAAAGCTTTCAAATCATTACGATTGAACTGTATACTTGTCATTTGGAATGATTTTCAGAAATTTTTATTTATTGGACTTATCTATATTTTTTTAAGTAGTTTAAAAATCAGTTAAAACTTTATTTATACGTAAAATTACAAAAATAATTTTTTTTATTTGTTATCTTAGCATAACTCTCTTCAAATTTTATCACTATTAGTTTTTTGAAAAAAATATTAATAAAATTGATTTAAAATTAAAATTAAATAGTTTTCCCGTCTTATTTTGGATAAAAATGGTTGTGGATAAAGTATTTTTTATTTTGATGTATTGTTTGAGTAGTACTTTTAAAAAATTTTTATATAAAATTTATTCCTTACAAAAAATCTTTTTTTGACTGCAATTTGGTAAATGCGTTTAAGTAATACTTATGTTTTAATATAAGTTTAATTTAGTCCCGATGCCCTTTGGAGTAAATTATTATACTGTAAAACTCAATTTTGAATCAATATTTTTGAAAAGTGACTTTTTTACGATTCTTAACAATCAATGATCTTGTTTTTGACCGCAGTATTTTGTATATGAACGAAAAATTAACTTGTAATAAAAATAGCGTTTAGTGTACATTGTAAATCGTTTTTGTATGCGTTATTCGTTCCAGTATGATCCGATCATGCTGGAATTGGAACCATCATTATGGGACGCGAAAATGAACCTTTTCCCGTTCACCCGATTAAAATTGGTTCGGCCAATTTCGAGAAAACCTTTGTATAATTTAGTAGTTGCGTTAAAATTAGCGTTAAGTGAACATTGTAAATCGTTTTTGTATGCGTTATTCGTTCCAGTGTGATCCAATCATGCTGGAATTGGAACCATCATTATGGGACGCGAAAACGAACCTTTCCTGTTCACCCGGTGAAAATCGGTTCGACCAATTTCGAGAGTGACACAAAAAAATCTACGAATGAAAAAATCTACGCGAAAAAATCCACGAATAAAAATCTACTACGAAAAAATCTACGATTATTACTATTGATTTGTTTACATTTTTATGTAATATTACTCAATTTAACTATTATGATTGATTTGTTTACATTTTTATGTAATATTACTCAATTAAACTATTATGAATGATTTGTTTACGTTTGTATGTAAATAGTTGAGGGGATATTTCCATTTAATGATTGATTTATTTACATTTGTATGCAAATAGTTGAGGGGATATTTCCATTTAAGGGGAACCAGCGGCAAATTTTCAGCCTATAGAAATAATGGACCTAGAAGGTTGAAAATTTTTTTCAACATGCATTTTTACGTATCTCCATTGATGGTGCATCGAGTTTTTGGTAAAAATCAGTTTTGACCTTTTTTAGGTACTTTTTTGAATTATTGTACCCAAAAATTTATAGTTTTTCCTAGATAAAGAGCATAAAAATTGCGTTAAGGTCAAACCCATGCGAGAGAATTTAGTTATTACTCTTATGAACAATTTAAAAAAAAAAATCTCAAATCGGTTGAGAAACAAAAAAGTAGATACAGTTTGAAGATGAGATGTTTTTAAAATAACCTGCTCTGGCCACCAAGAACATATTAGGCTGGTTTATTTTTCCAAATATTCATGAATAAATGTTTGATATCGATGGAACTTTGTAGATAGGATTTTCTGCGAGCGCTGAACTCGAATTTGTCGTTAGTTTTTTAATTGGACCTATGTTAAGAGCAGCACTTATCTAAGGGAGAATGAAAAATTAAAAAATTTTTTTTAATTATTCATAAAAATTGAGTAAGGGGGGTTTTGCTCGCACTAAACACGAATTTGATGTCCATTTTTCAGTTTGACCTAAACTAAGGGTAGCACTTACCTAAGGACTGCTATTTTTTTCCACTTTTCGATAAAATTTTGGTACGCGGGGGCTTTTGCGTGTGCTGAACACAAATTTGACTAGCGTTTTTCAGTTTGACCTAAACTAAGGATAGCACTGTTAGCTTAGGACAGATAATTTTTTTTCACTTTTCGATAAAATTTAGTACGAGAGGGGTTTTTGCGTGCGCTAAACACTAATTTGACTAGCGTTTTTCAGTTTGACCTATACTAGGGGTAGCACTTATCTAATGGAAGTTTGTTTAGTTCTAGATAAAAATTGGTATGCGGGAGTTTTTTGTGTTCTATTTCTTTTAGTACAATACAGGCCACTTGAACTGTAAATAAAATTGGGACCAATTTTTTATTATTTAGGTTATCGAACTAGATAACTAGTTATCAAAAAGTGAAAAAAAAATTATCTGTCCTAAGCTAATAGTGCTATCCTTAGTTTAGGTAAAACTGAAAAACGCTAGTCAAATTCGTGTTTAGCGCACGCAAAAACCCTCGCTACCAAATTTTATCGAAAAGTGAAAAAAAAAATAGCAGTCCTTAGGTAAGTGCTACCCTTAGTTTAGGTCAAACTGAAAAATGGACATCAAATTCGTGTTTAGTGCGAGCAAAACCCCCCTTACTCAATTTTTATGAATAATTAAAAAAAATTTTTCAATTTTTCATTCTCCCTTAGATAAGTGCTGCTCTTAACATAGGTCCAATTAAAAAACTAACGACAAATTCGAGTTCAGCGCTCGCAGAAAATCCTATCTACAAAGTTCCATCGATCTCAAACATTTATTCATGGATATTTGAAAAAATAAACCAGCCTAATATGTTCTTGGCGGCCAGAGCAAATTATTTTAAAAACATCTCATCTTCAAACTGTATCTACTTTTTTGTTTCTCAACCGATTTGAGATTTTTTTTTTTAAATTGTTCGTAAGAGCAATAGCTAAATTCTCTCGCATGGGTTTGACTTTAACGCAATTTTTACGCTCTTTATCTAGGAAAAACTATAAATTTTTGGGTACAATAATTCAAAAAAGTACCTAAAAAAGGTCATAACTGATTTTTACCAAAAACTCGATGCACCATCAATGGAGATACGTAAAAATGCATGTTGAAAAAAATTTTCAGCCTTCTAGGTCCATTATTTCTATAGGCTGAAAAGGGTATAGCCGGGTAAGATGGTCAAAAGTGCCCCCACGGAAAACCCCTAAATAATTATTACCACTCGATAGAGCACAAAAAAAGAAAATTTTTGCCACCAACCGCAATTTTTTTTACCCCCTACTGCGCATGCGCGGTCCTTAATAGTGATTTTTCAACTTTAATTCATATCTCAGAATCTATTAGGGCTAGAGACATGCGGTTTGCGGCAAAATTAATAAAAAAAAAATTGTAGTTCAAAAAAAATTTTTCAATTATTTTTGGCGCCAAATTCATATTGTTTTGGTGGTTTTAAACCTTAAAATCGTGTTTTAAAAAAATCTGAGATACATACCTCACCAGAAAAAAAATATATCACGTATATTGGCGTGAATTTTTTGAAACAATTTTTTTCAGATTTTTCTAGAGGGTGGAAGACAGTCAAAAATTGAAAAAACTGGTTTTTTTGGACCCTTTTTGGCCTTTGTAAGGCTTTAAAAATAGTTTTAACATATAAAAACTACAATTTATCTAAATTAAGTTCAAATTATAACATATAGTAGAGTCATAATATAAATTTTAATCATATTAATTTTAATAAGGCCTAAAAACCGATTTTTTCAACGCTTTTTGGCTTTAATAAGGCTTTAATAATAGTTTTAACATATAAAACCTACAATTTATCTAAATTAAGTTTAAATTACAACATATAGTGCGGCAATAATATTGATTTTAACAATAATAGCCTTCAAAAGGCCTAAAAACCGATTTTTTAAACACTTTTTGGCCATTTTTTCACTCGTAATCAGTCGCACACACACTTAAATCATTAAAAAAGATTTTTTACAGTACTTTAAAAGAGAAAAATTATAAAAAATTGTAATCGCATGGTTACTGATCCCTAACAGGCCACTCAATCTATTTTTGAAACGCTTTTTAGCCTTGTTTTAGCTTTGACCAAGCTACAACTACGTTAAAACTATTAACAATAATTTATTTTACATTATGAACTTTCCAAACAAAACGTTTACTGTTATTATAACAACAGTTATAGTATTAAAAATACAACAAAATAATTTTTTTAACAATTTTCAGATCCATATTCAAGCTCTGATTCGATTATACAAACATTAAACACTTATTT
Organism: Encarsia formosa; assembly: GCA_038277355.1. Classification (NCBI taxonomy): domain Eukaryota; kingdom Metazoa; phylum Arthropoda; class Insecta; order Hymenoptera; family Aphelinidae; genus Encarsia; species Encarsia formosa. The sequence continues at coordinate 47,849,886 of CM076185.1, read as the reverse complement.
ATAATTAATGTTTTACAAGAACAAACAATTGTTGCTGTTATGAAATTTTTAATACTTACATCTTTGGAATACTAATCATCTTCGTCGCTGTCCTCTTCAATTTCAGGAATCGTATCATCTTCTTCAAACAATTCAGATAATACTGCTGCAGGCCTGACCAATTTCGATTTGAACCTACCATGAGATAAATAGTAAATTATAGCTGCTACATGGCAACAACATCCAAAAGTACGTCTACCATTGGCGCATGTACAATAAAATCTTTTGATGCCACTAAGCCCAATGGTATTCGGTTTGTAATCTATGTATGCGTTGTATGTTTTTGAATTAATGTGTCGAGATCTTATTTGAATTTTTATGATTTCTGGAGTTCCCCGAAGATAGGCTAAGTTGAATACATCATTTTCGTCTAGCAACTCAGATAGATAGGAGACTGCCATTTTTAACTGGTATGTTCCAGTAAAAAACAATTTTAAATCATTCATAGTCATTTCTGGAAAATCTGGTAAGTCTTCAGAGGTTAAGGACTGAAACTGACTTCTAGTTCTGTCCCATCTCGAAGCTTCAACTTCTTCAGCCAAAGTATTAACATCAGATATTTCTTTCATTCGATTGACTTCTTCATCGGTCATTCCTACGTCAGAGTTGAACCGTTTACCAAAAACATTATTAATGTAGCAAGCTATTTTACAATAAGCAGCAGCATTTTCCAATAAGTTGTTGTTCAATTGATTATGCAAGAGTTTGTACTTTTGGCCAACAACTCCATGAACTGGCCATCGGAGTTTGGTAACTCGTCTCGAGTGGTTTGCCTCTGAAGTTGTAAGTTGATTTTTCTTTCCTTTCAAAGACGGCATTAAGACTTTAAATCCTCTTGATGTTAAATCATCTACACCATCTCGGAATCCACGATCGAGAACAAAGATATCGTCTTTTTTCAACAAGTTATTTAAATCACCATTATTTTCAAGCAACTCTTGGAGAATCTTAGCATCATTCATGTTCGCATTATACGGGCCTAAAACCTCGACGACGTAGCCATCGGGCATGCAGATTGTGAATGGCTTGCAAAGGCGCGTCTTTTTTTGACCCGAATAAGATTTTCTCTGGTACTCATTATTACTACTTTTTTGATGACGTACGTAAGTTCCATCCATGATCATTGCCAATTGATCATATTAGATGTCATGAAGTTTTTTTGCGATTGTCGTCGTATGATTTTGGATCAAATACTCTCGAGTATTCGCGTGTTGGCCAAACTCAGCTGGTAGTATGTCTGTTTTAAAAGATTGGATCACTGAGTGGCAGTAATCCGAAATCCTTTGCTCTGACTCGATTCCCAAAATAGCAGCAACCATAGAGTTTGAATTTCCACTCCAAAGTTTCAAAAAAAACGCGACCAATGCTTGCAGCCGAATCCTACGATCCGAATTTCGCATTAAAGTTAATTTTTCAAGGAGGGTTTTGAGTTGATCCCAGGTCAATCCAGTAAACACTTTCAGATGGCTTTCGTCAATTTCAAACTCATCAACTCTGTGTATCAACTCTTTGTTAACTCTAGCCGACAAACTGTTGATAAAATAACCTAATCGTTTGTTTCTACATATTAATAAAATGAAACATAAAAAAAAGGTATTCAATAAAATAACTACCAAGAATTTTCTTTCATTTGATTTAATTGTGTTTAAAACTATGTGTGTAGTCTATATGTACAATCTCGAGAAGAAAATAGGTACTTCTATTACGCCAAAAAAGCAAAAATTGTTGATTTTGCCAAAAAAAAAAAAAAAAAAAAAATTTATGTAATTTTTCTAACCTTTCCAATTTGAGGGGATAATTAGCTAACTTCAATGATTGTAGATATCATAAAGTAATGTAGTGCTCTAGTGTAACTCCTTGATTTACTTTGCGAGTTCACTTGCAGTCACAATGCTGCTGCTGAAACAAGATGGCCACTGCAAACGGACAAAAACATACCAAGCACCCACATGCACCTGTGCGTCCACTCTAGCTGCACTGTTCCTTGCCGTGTGCAGCGGGCAACGGTCCACCGAGCTCAAGGTATAAATATAATAATTTAGAATTTTATAATGCAAGTGCTGAAGCGCGGCTAACAAGCAGTGTATATCAGTATAGATCTGAGCCGTTCGACCGCATCGACACAGTTCCGTAGCTGCTCTCTACTCAACATCAGTGCGGCCGGCGGGCAACGGGCCGCAAATCGCAATACTGCTCTCTCTCTCTCTCTCTCTCTCTCTTTCTGCTCGCCTCGAAGCGCGGAGCCCACAATCCACATTCCACATCCATCGCGTGTTGAATTGCACACTGCAGTCTGCAGTCCATATAGACTAATTCGATTCAACTTTGTGAGCAGCTAACGCATCTACTCATGGCAGCGCTTTCTTACCTATATTTTTGTGTATGAATCTATATATATAAAGTACCTTAGTTTTTAGAACATCAATCAATATTTAAAATCAAAATGTTTTTTTAAACTTATTACTTAGCTATACACTTTAAAAATACACCAAGAGCTTTGTTGGCTAATGATTTTATGTGTAATAATTTTTAAAACAAAACTTAGAAAAAAAATTAGAGATTCCAGATGACATTATTTAAAGTATTTCAATTACTGCCATGAAACTAAACCAACAAACTGTTTGATTTATTGTGTTATATTTATGAGTGATTACTATTATTTTTTTAAAAGTTTCAGATTATAGGTATTTTTTTTTTCCATCTGATGGCTGTGTGGTGAGAAATAGTTTATTCTCTGTGAATGGATTGCTAAAATAGTATCACAAAATCTTTTTGGTTAGGAGGACCCGTGCATTACAACTTTAAGCCTTTGACAAGTGGGATACAATATAATACCTGATTGGGTAAGGAAAATAATAAAGCTTCTGATGATTTTGAATTTAAATTACAATTAAAATTTTTTTATTAAATGTTAGAGTTTTAAGCAGTTATATTTAAAGCGTTTTAAAAAACAAAAAATGGATTTTTGAGCCTATGGATAAATTATTATTACTCAGAAATCAAGCACTCAATGACTCTTTTTTGAGACTTGTGGATCAATATTATTTCATCTTAAATATTATTTCATCTTAAATAAATCAATATTGTTTCATCTTAAATTAAGCTTCTTTGAAGTTAAATTGAAGAGGAGATTTAAGTATATTATATGATTTCATTTGATACCAATTTTCGAAATAATTGTTTCTTAATTTTTAAAACTTAAAATCAATAGCTTAAGTTAATAATTACAGTTATTTAAAAATTTTGAAAAAAATTTGTATTCATTTATATAAAAAATATTGTATTCAGTCTTATACAAATTTTCACTGAACATAGAAAGTTTAAAAAACCCTAAATTCAAAATCATGCAGTTTTTTTTTATGCACTTATTAATAATTATTTTTTGTTTCCAGTCAATTTCACAATTAGAATTTGAACATTTCTACCGTCAAAGTCTTGGAGCACCAGTCTCAGCTTTATCTTTCATAAAAATTCAGCGACAACCTCTGTCTAAAAATATTTTGAGCATACAGTTAAATGAGCTACTTAAATCAAATTCAAGTAATTTGCTTATTAAATTATTACAGAGTTACTGATTCATTACTTTTATTTCACAGTTGATAAAATATTCTTACTTTTCAGGTTCATCACTTATCTTAATTAATGGATGTTCTTCAAACATAGTCCAATAGGAAAAAGTTTTGTATCCCTAGCTTCAAAATTAAAACTGTCATTTTTTACAACTAATTGTTTAAGCTGCAACCATGAATACTGAGAAAGAAGACGAATATGGATCTGAAAATTGTTAAAAAAATTATTTTGTTGTATTTTTAACAGCAACAATTGTTTGTTCTTGTAAAACATTAATTATAAATAATTGTTTAATGTTTGTATAATCGAATCAGAGCTTGAATATGGATCTGAAAATTGTTAAAAAAATTATTTTGTTGTATTTTTAATACTATAACTGTTGTTATAATAACAGTAAACGTTTTGTTTGGAAAGTTCATAATGTAAAATAAATTATTGTTAATAGTTTTAACGTAGTTGTAGCTTGGTCAAAGCTAAAACAAGGCTAAAAAGCGTTTCAAAAATAGATTGAGTGGCCTGTTAGGGATCAGTAACCATGCGATTACAATTTTTTATAATTTTTCTCTTTTAAAGTACTGTAAAAAATCTTTTTTAATGATTTAAGTGTGTGTGCGACTGATTACGAGTGAAAAAATGGCCAAAAAGTGTTTAAAAAATCGGTTTTTAGGCCTTTTGAAGGCTATTATTGTTAAAATCAATATTATTGCCGCACTATATGTTGTAATTTAAACTTAATTTAGATAAATTGTAGGTTTTATATGTTAAAACTATTATTAAAGCCTTATTAAAGCCAAAAAGCGTTGAAAAAATCGGTTTTTAGGCCTTATTAAAATTAATATGATTAAAATTAATATTATGACTGTACTATATGTTATAATTTAAACTTAATTTAGATTTAAATACGCAGTAACTAACTTTTTTAAAATTTAAATTTACAAAATGGTGATAGCTTTTTTATGAATTTACTTTTTCGGCTTGAAAAACTTAGTTAAAGTTAAAGCAGCTCCGTCAATTTCGAATGGTGGTTATCGATATTGAAAATTACTTGATTTGAAAAATTGTTAATTTTACGTACAGGGCCGGACTGGGAGCTGGAACCGGCCCGGGAGTTTTGGGTCAAGCGGCCCTCAAAACAACCAAAAAAAAAAAAAAAAAAAAAAACACTTTTTGTGAAAATTATGAAAGGAACGCTTTATTTGCGAATATCAGCAAAACTTTAATACAACAACATTTTTTGAAACACCCAGTACCGGCTCGAGGGGAGGGGGGGGGGGGTCGAAGGGGTGCAATCCACCCAGGCACGAGCTCGGGCGTTAGCCCGAGTTCAACAAAAAAACTTATCGGCTATACCCCAAGCTCTAAACTCCCGAATACCCTGGGCGCCCGAGTTCAACAAAAAAACTGATCAGCTATTCCCCAAGCTCTGAACCCCCAAATACCCTAGGCGTCCGAGATCAATAAAAAAAACTGATCGGCTATCCCTCAAGCTCTGAACCCCCAAATACCCTGGGCGCCCGAGTTCAACAAAAAAACTGATCAGCTATCCCCCAAACTCTGAACCCTCAAATACCCTAGGCGTCCGAGATCAATAAAAAAAACTAATCAGCTATCTCCCAAGCTCTGAACCCTGGGGCCTGATAGCTGATCAGTTTTTTTTATTGATCTCGGACGCCCAGGGTATTTGAGGGTTCAGAGCTTGGGGGATAGCTGATCAGTTTTTTTTATTGAACTCGGGCGCCCAGGGTATTTGAGAGTTCAGAGCTTGGGGGATAGCTGATCAGTTTTTTTGTTGAACTCGGGCGCCCAGGGTATTTGAGGGTTCAGAGCTTGGGGGATAGCTGATCAGTTTTTTTTATTGATTTTGGACGCCTAGGGTATTTGAGGGTTCAGAGCTTGGGGGATAGCTGATCAGTTTTTTTGTTGAACTCGGGCGCCCAGGGTATTTGAGGGTTCAGAGCTTGGGGGATAGCTGATCAGTCTTTTTGTTGAACTCGGGCGCCCAGGGTATTTGAAGGTTCAGAGCTTGGGGGATAGCTGATCAGTTTTTTTGTTGAACTCTGGGGCCCAGGATTTTGGGGGTTTAGAGCTTAGGGGATAACTGTTCAGTTTTTTGCTGAACTCGGGAGTCCAGGGTTTTGGGGGTTTAGAGCTTGGAGGATAGCTGATCAGTTTCCCCCTGCTGATCAACTTTTCCAAAAAAAAATTTTTTTGGGACACCGGCAGCCCCATGGCCTTACGGCCGCACGGCCCATCGGGAATTCTCCCAAATTCCCGACGGCCAGTCCGGCCCTGTACGTATATTTACAGCGATTCAACATAATATGTTCTTGGATTAGAGAAAGTTATTCTTTAATAATAAGTAATTTTAGTCAAAGTCGTCCGTAATAAATTTTTGATTTCACTTCTTTCATTAGTTCATTTTCAAAAAAAAAATATTAGCATATTCAGCGTATACTTTTTTATTTATGGACTCCGTTTAAAAAAACTAATCGCCGTTAAAGTACTTTTTGAAAAGTTTTTTTTTTTTTTAGATTTCATTGCGTAGATTCGGTAAATTTAAATGTATCTCCTTTTTGTCAACGTATTCAAAAAAACCAACCTCCAAAAATAAATCATTTATATTCTTAAAAAATATATCTGAACAAATGATTTCACATTCTTAATAATTTCATACTAGCTAAGTCCTAGGTAAGTCAATAATCATACATATAAAAAAAAATTAGTTTAACATTTTAACCTGATTTTTAAATGACAAAAAAAAAGATATAAATTTTCATCAATTGATTCACGCTAACTTAGATATATATCTTATTCTTCTAATTAAAATTTCTTACATATAATTTTATCATCAGCCAGAACACATAAAAATCATTAATAAATTTAATTGAAAATTTATAATTTACTGTTATTATCACCTACTTTTGAATGCACTTTGCATATAATAGATGGACAAACTTTATTGTAATTCCAATTAGAAAATAATAGAGCGAATGCTCATCCGTACTCAAAAAATCTATGCTAAATAGAAATTTATAATAACAGCTGGCCCATTGGATGTCTAGACCTGAAACTATCTATTTTTTTTTTTTTTTTTGTACATATAGTTCCTTGATTCTTATCTCAAAAAACTAACCAATTTTGAACTTTGACTGTATAACTTTAGCTTGCTTACAGAAAACAAAAAAGACTAAAATTTTCAATAATTGACTTATGCTGACCTAAATATGCTTAGTTTTTCTGATTCAAATTTCTGAAATATAATTTTATCATCAGACAGAACACAAATCATTGATAAAATTTTATTGAAAATGTATAATCTAGTATTATGCCTCTATATTATCCCTCTTTTTTTAATACATTGGTACTTTAATGTAAATTAACTTAGAAAATAATAGAGCAAATGTTTATCCGTACCTAGAAAATCCATGCTAAATGTAATTACTGGTCCATTGGATATCTAGACCTGAAACTATCTATTTTTTTTTTTGTACATGTAGTTCTTAACTCTTATCTCAAAAAACTAGCACTGTAACCAATAATTATGAACTTTAAAATCACTTTGACCGTATAACTTAAGCTTGCTTACAGAGAACAAAAAAGACTAAAATTTTCAGAAAACATAAAAATCATTGATAAATTTTATTGAAAATGTATAATCTAGTATTATGATAGGCCCTCTTTTTTTAATGCACTTAATTATAAATTACACAGAAAATAAAGGAGAAAATACTCATCCGTATTTTAAAATACATGCTTAAGAGGATTTGCAGTTCATTCAATTTATACATAGGTATTCGTTTGAATAAAAACTTAGTTCAACTCCGCAGTAGAAAAACCAAAAAAATGTGATAGTAAAATTACTTTTTCCACTAAAAAAAAAAAAAAAACAATTATTTCAAGAAATTCTTTTTTACATAACCCAATTCATTTTTTGTTATGCATGATTACTCAAAAATATGTTGCTAGAAAAAATTTTATCCAATATTTACACATTAAATAATAAAAATCGATTAATAGATTAGAAACATAGGTTATATTATGGTTTAAAGTGGCTGCTATAATAATTGTGCTAGTCTGCTATACTCAGTAGTACTGTAGACAGCAGCATCGCGCGCTCCTTCCAAAATGTCTCGCTGGGCATTGGGAGTGAGAGAGACAGCGATACACGTTTTCCTGTTTAACCGGATGCTCTCGACTGAAATCCAAAATCGCCTGACTTTTTATCGAGATGATTTTGGCACTTTCAAAATTGAAACGGCGATAACTTTATAACGAGAGAATGTTTTGTGACAATTTTTTTTTTAATTACTCGGGGGATCATCAGCTATGTAGGAAGTACATAATAAACTTGTAATAACCCTCGCAACATAGTTTTTTACATGACCAACCTAACCTCTAACCGTGAATTCAAAGTATATAAAGCGTACGCTTTGACGGCAGTTTTTTTCGTTGTGATTGTTGTTAAAAAAAACTCAATCGACGTCAAGCGCTACCACGCTTTAGGATAAATTGTAGTTTTTATATGTTAAAACTATTTTTAAAGCCTTATAAAGGCCAAAAAGGGTCCAAAAAACCAGTTTTTTCGATTTTTGACTTCCACCCTCTAGAAAAATCTGAAAAAAAATTTTTCAAAAAATTTACGCCAATATACGTGATATATTTTTTTCTTGCGAGGTATGTATCTCAGATTTTTTTAAAACACGATTTTAAGGTTTAAAACCACCAAAACAATTTGAATTTGGCGCCAAAAATAATTGAAAAATTTTTTTTTGAGCTACAATTTTTTTTTAATAATTTTGCCGCAAACCACATGTCTCTAGCCCTAATAGATTCTGAGATATGAATTAAAGTTGAAAAATCACTATTAAGGACCGCGCATGCGCAGTAGGGGGTAAAAAAAATTGCGGTTGGTGGCAAAAATTTTCTTTTTTTGTGCTCTATCGAGTGGTAATAATTATTTAGGGGTTTTCCGTGGGGGTACTTTTGACCATCTTACCTGCCCTGTTGAATGTCCACACGTGTGAGCCACACGTGTGGCACACGTAACGTTATTTTCAAGTAGATGATTATAAAAAGGAATAAAATATGGATATAGTTAATTATTTAATGATTTTATAGCCTCTTATGTCATCAATAATCAAAAAAATTGTTTTTTTTTTTTATTTTACGTGCTTTTCTTTAACTCACAATGTTTCGTCGTTGTCGTCATACGTTCAAAACTGCCAAGCTGTAGAACTTGGAGCTTGTAAGACCTGGAGGTCTGAAATTTTGCAGAGGGTCTAGGTTCGGATGACAATACATGAATCCGTAGTCACTTATCGACCTGGACCTCCAGGTCGCCGATGACGGGGGTACCTGAGGGAGTCATCTCCGACAATTTGGGCTAAATTTTTCGGGGATGACTTTGAGGAAAGTTCTAGAGTATTTATCGAGGCAATTTGAACATTAGTACCAAGTTCACCGATGATGGGGGTACCTGGGGTACCTGGGGGTCATCTCCGAGAAGTATAATTTAGTTGAACAAAAATGCAGAACTTTTAAGTCATCCCCGCAGAAATTGGCTCAAACTGTCGAAGATGACCTCCAGGTTTCTCAGGAACAACCGTCATCAGTGACCTGGGTACCTAGGTTTAAATTGCCTCGATAAATACTCTATAACACCTCTTAAAGTCATTTCCGCAGAAATTGTTCCTACCTCTCGAAGATGACCTCCAGGTTCCCTAGGTACACCCGTTATCGTCGACCTGGCTCTCCAGGTTCAAACTTCTTCCTCATATGCTGTGAAACACCCCCGAAATCTATCCTAAGTCATATCCCAAGAATTTGATTCGAATTCTCGGAGATGACCCCCAGGTACCCCGGGTTACCCCATCATCGGTGATCTTGGTACTTAGGTTCAAATTGCCTCGATAAATACTCTAGAACTTTCCTCAAAGTCATCCCCCAAGAATTTATCCCAATTTCTCGGAGATGACTCCCTCAAGTACCCCCGTCATCGGCGACCTGGAGGTCCAGGTCGATAAGTGACTACGGATTCATGTATTGTTATCCGAACCTAGACTCTCTGCAAAATTTCAGACCTCCAGGTCTTACAAGCTCCAAGTTCTAGAGCTTGGCAGTTTTGAACGTACGACGACAACGACGAAACATTGTGAGTTAAATAAAAGCACGTAAAATAAAAAAAAAAACAATTTTTTGATTATTTATGACATAAGAGGCTATAAAATCATTAAAAAATTAACTATATCCATATTTTATTCCTTTTTATAATCATCTACTTGAAAATAACGTTACGTGTGCCACACGTGTGGCTCACACGTGTGGACATTCAACAGGGTGGCTATTACCTTTGCAGCTGGTTCCCCTTAATAGTTATTATGAAGCTTCTTTTGATTTTGAACAGTGAATTCATACAAACGTGAAAAAAAATTGATTTTTAATAAAACACTAATGGGTTATTTTTTAAAACAATGGGCGCCGTGGCTCCCGAAGGACCGCAGAGGCGCGCCATAATATTTAGTTACAACAAAAATCTAGTTCGAAAATTTTTTTTTTTTTTCTCTGTTATAAGGGATGTGAGAAACAGTTTGTTTATTATTAGTAGGCAATAAAACTTAATGATTTTGTTTGGATTCTTCAGAGCTTTGTTTTTGTTTTTAATTAATTGAATTTTTAAAAAATTTATTTTTCATTTTAATATTAAACTTTTTATTTTCTCGAATATTAATTGTATATTTATTAATCGTAGATTTTTTCGTTCGTAGATTTTTTCGCGTGGATTTTTTAGCGTAGATTTTATCATGGAATCAATTTCGAGAGAACTTTTGTACAATTTAGTAGTTGCGTTAAAATTCGCGTTAAATGAACATTGTAGATCGTTTTTGTATAAGTTATTCGTTCCAATGCGATCCGATCATGCTGGAATTGGGACCATCATTATGGGACGCGAAAACGAACCTTTTCCCGTTCATCCGATGAAAATCGGTTCGACCAATTTCGAGAAAACCTTTGTACAATTTCGTAGTTTTGGGTAAAAGCGTAAAATAGCGAAAGTGGGACATGTGAAATATCACCTAAAACGGCTTCAAAACACATTATAAACCACTTTTTCGTGATCTAGTTTCAATTTTAGGAAGGTAACACTTTTGGCTCTCCCAAAAATATAAGGCTCTCCCGACCCCTTTGGGGCTGGTCGTGCCTAAAAAGTCATCCTTTTCATCGGCCTGGAGTACGAAGCTTTACTTGAGTAGGGTCCGAAGTTTCAATCTTTGTTGATGTTTTACTCGAAAAGGGAGTGTTTAAGCAAATAAACCATTTTTTAACTTTTATTATGAAATTGAACGTAGATTATGGTAGTATTTTCTTTTGTCCGAAATTTTGACATTCAAGTGTTGACAGCTGTCATATCTCGGCTGTCAATAAGTATTTTTCAAAACTAATGACAGATTCATGGTCAGCGAGCAAAACAACTTCAAAAAACCCCATTACAATTATTAAAAAAGTCATCCATCTTCATCAGCCTGGAGTACGAAGCTTTACTTGAGTAGGATCCAAAGTTTCAATATTTGTTGATGTTTTACTCAAAAAGGGAGTGTTTTAGCAAAAAAACCTTTTATATACTTTCATCATGAAATTGAACGCAGATTATGGTAGTATTTTTTTGTCCGAAATTTTGACATTCAAGTGTTGACAGCTGTCATATCTCGGCTGCCAAAATGAATTTTTTTAAACCAATAGTAGTTCCATGTTCAGAAAGTATCGGAAACACAAAAAATGCAATCCTTTTCTTCTCCTGACTGTTTTAAAACGAATATTACGAAAAAATTTTTTAAATGATTTAGAAAATAATGAGATATCTGCTCGTATACTCTTTTACATTTATTTATTAAAAGAATGGTCAAAATTTTAAAAAGTATATTTTTGTAATTTAACAATTATTTTTACAATTTAAGTGTTGCAATAACTTTTAGGATGGTTATTTGTATAGAATGTTTCGGAGAATGTACATAACACAAAAATTGAGTATTTCTGAAAAAAGCTTAAAACATTAAAAATATGATGAGAAAAAGCGATAAGAATCTATAAACGACAAAGTGACAGGAGATGAGTCTACTTTTTAAAAAACAGCTACATAATTTTCCATTTCAAGAGGGACAATCAATGTTTCACCCTTTAATTTATGAACAACATCCCTTATGACTAGGTGTGAGTCATACCCACTCTAAATGTGGAAATTTATTGGCAGTTTAGTAGATCGTTGATAGAGGGTATTGCAAATTTGATGGCTACTTCCACGATAATCCCCAGTGGTATGACAATGGTCACGAACTTTTACTTCATTTAAAAATATAACCTTTTTGCATATGTGACAAATCTGGGACCTTTGAAATGCTGCCTCTTGCTCCTCACTCAATGGTTTCATGCTCACCTTGTTTGATAAATACTGAAAAAGAAAATGAAAAAAAAAAAATTTTAATTTACAGTTTTATGAAAAATTTAAATTACCTCTTCATATTTCAGCTGCATCAGGTCCACTATAAGAATTATAGCGTGATGAGTTGTCAGAGTTGGATCGTAAGTAATATGCTGCGCTGGACTCGATGATGTTGAAATGCATTTTTTGAAGCAGATGTGTTGGGAGCTAAGTTATTGTTTACATTTTTATCTAAAAATGCTTTCAAGTCTGTGTAAACTACCCAAGGACATTTGATTTGATTTTAAAATTTTTGATCTCTAAGTTTTTATTTTTATAGTGTGGTACTTGATTAGATTTTTATTTGTAGATTTACATAATTCTACGTGAAAAGTAAGTTTTTCTAAAAAAGTAAAATGAATGTAAGCATCTATCGCAAAAAAATTTTTTTCCTTGATGTTTATTTATCTGTCTTGATAATAATCTAGATAAATCTGTGATGAGGAAAAGATGTGCTGGATTGTGACTCCATTTGGGATGATGGAATAATCTTATATGTTTATTCTCTATTACATTATCGGTTAAATAGATTGGAAAAATTAAATCAGTTTCAGTATTTATTGTATAAATGTTGATAGAAACTTGATTTAACTTTTCAAATTTGGAAACTTGACTAAGAGTCATGGGAAATCGGATACCTTTTAAATTTAAGACATCATTATAGTGTGGATATTTAGTTTGTAATTCTGGGTCATGTTTTTTGGGAAATAAAAAAGCAACAAAAGACCACGCAAAACATGCATCATCTTTGTTAATAATATTAATAGCGCTCGTTTCTTTTTTAAAAATGGGTAAATTTCCACGTATCTAGAGCTACTCATTGGATTTTTTTGTAATTTCTATTATTGATTCACGAATTCTCGAAAGAGCAAATCCAGAATCACGTACTTGAAAGTTTTCTAGTTCATTTCATAAATGTTCAGTCACTTCATTAAAATATTCTTCTAAGTTTGTATTTTTAAATAAATAAATTACTTTAGTATTATCATGAAAAGTCTCTTTTTTTCTCCTCTCACAAAATCACTAGCTAAAACAAAATTTACTTTGATATTTTCGAGCTTTTTTAATACATCCTGTAGAGTTTCAATGATATATATTTAATTGAAGTTAAAAAATTTAGTGGATCTAATTATCCAGAATTTTTAAAAACACCATCTTATAATTTACCATTAATGGCAGAGTTTTCCCACCTTATTCTACCACCATCAAGTAAATCTACTTGCTCATCATCATCTCTATCGAGATCACACAATAAATCTTCCAATTTCTCTATACGATTTTTTTCACAACCACTCGTATTATTTAAATTCAAATATTTAACAAAATTCTTACAATCACGCCTCCAAATTTCACTTTCATCAGCTCTTGAAACTTGGAATTTCAAAACTCTTTGCACTGATCAGTCTGCAGATTTTTCGGTACTTGTTCTTTCAAAATTTTTTCAAATGCATATATTTTTCAGAGGCACAGCCCAAGCATACTTACTAAATATATCAATGCAATAAAGAATAAACTTGTAGCCTCGATTTTGTCGGGAAAATTGTTCCATTTCCACAAGGTCAGCTTGAAAGGTGTCTCGAATACCCTTGACTAAAACCTGTCTGCGGGAAAAATTTCGTCGAGCTGGTGCATGCAGTTCATTGACCAACTGCAACTTTTCTGCTGAATATTGTCGCCAAATTGCTAGAAATACAATTGAAGTTTTACCCAACACTTTGTCCGGCACATGGCACAAGTGCTCATTTTCAGCACACAACTCTCACAAAAAGTATGTCTACAGAGGAAGCAGGCAAATGCAACTTTTTCAATAAAACAAATTTCACACACAGACAGCTTCTTGTTTGCATGTAATTTATCGAGATTTTTAAAAAATTCACATTTACCGCAGGCGTGCCAACTATGTTTCAGCACGTTCTTGTGATAATATTAAAAGTCTCAAGCGATCCACGAGTTTATTTGCGTCATCCCAATGCACATAATCTATGGGATTTGATGTTGCGAGCATGCCTATACCCGATCCTCCCGAAGATTTTCTTTTAGCCAACTTAGAAGTTTTGCTGTTGCAGTTGCAGAAAGTTGCTGTCGTGTGTGAAATGTATCACACAGAAAACTGCGCTAAGCCGGTAATAGCAGCGCTATAACCGTTTTAGCGGATTGCATTAACTATTATGTCAATTTTTATTGACCGATAATCATTTACAGACTCTGTAAACATCGAATAAAATGTTACAACGCAAACAAGCTTTATAGTTTACATCAACTTCATATATCTTGTCCGAAGATAAGTCAAATCTATCAAAAATTTTTAAGTAGATTAACAATAATGATTACGATCTATTGGAACAAGTTTTGTCATTTACATTAACTTCATCTTTTGTTCAAAGATGTAATCACCATAACAATTCAAAATTTATCTCGGACGTTAAACAAAGACCAAAATAGTTTGAGCTTAATGTTTTATTTATTACGAAACATGCTCGGTTATTTATATTTTTTTTCGAATCAACTAGCCCCTCTAAGCACGCTGCAAGCACGCAAAGGACAATAGTAACCTCAAAATGCACTTTTCGAATATTTTAAAAACTTCTCCACCAATCAGCTCACGAATAAAAAGTTTATGCAAGATGGCGATAGCTCTCATTTATAATGGAAATTATTCGTGGGTCTTTTTACATCGATAACCTAACCTTAAACCAAAAATTTTTTTAAATACTATACGTAACAAATTTTTAATTTTTATATGAGATATACCTTTCAAAAAAATTTTAAAACACCGTACTTTATATGTAGCATGAATTCAATTTTAAATTAGAACGATGAAGCATTAGTCTATTAATGTATATATATTAGCATATCGTGAAAATATTGAATGCGTCTCGCATTAACTATAAAGACAGGTGCATTAACTGTTAAGACGGATGCATTGACTGATACAGCAGTCGTCAATGACATAATAGTTAATACGATCCGCTATAACGGTTATAGCGCTGCTATTACCGTCATAGCGCAGTTCTCTGTGCCTATAGGCTGCTGCTGCTGCTTCTCAATACTTTTACGTCTTTTTGCGGGTGCTTCTATTATAGTAACATCTGTTGAGCGAGACATTGGACGTAAAATATGTTTTCATTTCAAACCTCTAGATCTCTTTAGTTGTTCCTTTTTATCATAATTTCTTCTTGTTGCACTTGTATGCCTCATGATATTTTCATACTATAACAAATCTTCTTGAGTGTAATTTTCCAGTAAATTTAAAATTAAAAGTTCAAATATACCTAAATGTTAATTTATATGTTAATATAAATCTGGTGTTAATTTATATCTCCTAATTTGATTATCATTATTTTTTTAAATCATTACATATTTATTGTCCAATTCCACCTTCGCATTTCAAATCTTCAATTTATTTCCCTCGAAATGAGGACCATAAACTCTATCAACTTGATGTGGTTTATTTTGAAAAATATTTTTCATATACTTTTTAGAGATTGGTCCAAAATTTTTAGATAATCTTCATAAAAATTCTTGCCCTCTTGCGTATTAAAAGTCTGCTCCGATTCATTTTTCTCGTCCTCACCAGCAGCAGCATGAGGTGTTTCAAAAATCTCTTCATTTCCCACTTTGGCTACAGCCATATCATCTTCATCATCATCAGCAACTTCGGAAAAAAATTTCTCCTCATTGTCTGCGTTGTCACACATAGGAATCATTGAAAAATCCTCAGCAGCATCATCCATGTTATCATGATGCTTACCGCATGTACTTGGATCATGATGATGATAGTGCCTCAAACACTACAACACTAGTCGCACTCAAAATGATGGTCCTCCACCTCTCATTAAATACTGTAGGAAATGTCAGAGTCTAATTTCGTTTTTTGTTTGTGATGGAGTAGACTCCGTCACTGTTTGAATACCCGCGGGTTTTGAGTCTAGGAAGCAGCCGCTAGGCGGCGAGCGTCTCTCACAACCGAAGCGCTGGGAGTTTAATTCCCACTGTCACCGCTACGAGGCCTCGGCTCAAGTCCGCCTCGCAAGGGAAGCAGATGGGTTCGGAGTATAAATCCCGGCGACCAGCCGGGTAGAGTCGAGCTGTTCTTTTGATCGTCATTATTCCTACAATCCTGGTGGAAGAAGAGCTTCTCGGCTGCGCAGGGTGCGACCTCCAGCCCTAGCCACGGACGCGAACTTAGAATCCGACCGATCATATAAGTGTGACGCGTTTGTCAGCGCACAATTATGTGATCGCCATTCATTTGTAATAGTATTTGCTTGATCGTATGTTGAGGTGCGAGACGTGCCCTACTGGGTACGCGATTAGATACGGCCCTTCCGGCTTTGGACACACTTTTGTCACTCGAACGATCACCCAGTAGACGTGATGTACGGAGAACCTATTTACTCTCCATCGGTAACCCAGAGCTTAGCGGTGACCGATCGAGGGTACGTAGCCTCTATAATTCAGACAGACTACTGTAACGTGAGGGACAGTTTCTGACTACGACCGATATTTCTCTTTCAGGAATACACCTACAGGTGAACCACCGACGAATAGATGCCAATAGTCTTCTTCCAGACCTTTTGACGGTCTTTGTACAGCATATTTCTTTATTGATAATAAATGATTAATTATAATAATACATAGACATATTTTTGTTATTTACCCAGACTAACTCCCACCTACTAACGCTGAGCCCGGGCGCAACCTGCTCGCGTACCTCTCTTCGTCCCTCGACCTAAACCTCTTTTCGTTATATGGCGATCCTGCCAGGATAGACTGGGTAACATGCGCGATGTATCAGAAGCTGTGTTTACCGATTAGAAATTAAGATAGAGTTATTAAAAAACTATCCCCTAAGTGAAAGTTCGATAGGCTTTTAGCCATATCAAAGTACTGTCAATAAAAAAAAAAGAGAATCGAATTGAATTGAATTGAATAAGTTTATTTATTGTACATTATGTTGTACAAAAAACAAATAAGTAATACAATAGTAATAAATTAAGGAGTAGTAACAAATAAAAATAAATATACAAATACGTCAACAAGTAAGCTGTCTATACAGAGATGATTTGAGATCATAATTATAAGTGATAAAATATTTATATACATAAGTAATTAATAACAAAATTAAGAATACGAATAAAGATGAAAAAGAAAGTTTGCAATAACAATAATAATAATAATAATAACTATCTATAATAACAGGTATACAATGATAATAATAATAATAACAAAAATAATAACACATAACCAGGTATTTATGCATCACCTTCCTCTGCGGCAAAAATATTAGATTTAATGAGATTCTTAGATGTAAACAATGAAGCTGTATTGCGTACATGTGGGGGTTATGAATTCCAAAAGTAGGTGATTGATACGTGAAAGGAGAGTTCAAGGCTTTTCGTAGTGTGGCGGGGAACAACCAAGGCTTCACGAGTAGCAGTGCTCCTCTCAAGGCGAGAGCTGTGCTGCATCAAGAAGAAGTTTGCACGGTAAGATGGTCTCCCCGTCTCCAGGATTCGATACAATAAACAAATCGCAAAATAATCCCTGTGACCCTTTGACGTAAGCCAGCCAAACTCACGCCTATAAGGAGTAATATGCGCACTCCTTGCCACCCCATGGATGTACCTAATGCATTTGTTGAGGACCCTTTGTAGCCTAAGATCTTGCTCACCCGAAATATTGCAATAGACAAGAGAGCAATAATCCACAAAAGGAAAAAGGAGTGTCTGAACAAGATGACGACGTAGATTGAGGGTAGTGCTACGTCTGAAATGAAAAAGCCTATACATAAGAGCGTAGGCTCGTTTACACATATAGTTGACATGCTCCTTCCAACTCAGCTTTGAATCAAGCACGACCCCCAAGCTACGTGCAGAGGACACAAATGGGATACACGAGCGTCCAAAATGCAGGCATTCAATGCCCAGTTCAAAAAAAGCATTCACAAACTTCGGTGTACCAAAGATCATAGCCTTGGAATCTTTTCCACGTTAAGCCCCAGATGATTCGCGGTGGCCCAGTTCGCCACATATTCCGCAGCTCTGCTCAACCTTTCCAGAATTGCCTGCAAATCCACGAAGTAACCCTGAACATAAACCTACCGATCATCCGCATAAATTACATGACATACTCCAGGATCAAGACCCTGTGCAATGTCAACCACAAACAAAGCAAAGAGCAGAGAGCCCAGTACTGAGCCCTGAGGCACACCCTTATTAAGAGGACGAAAAGAGGAATTATCACCCAAGCCCTCTGCTCTTACTGTTTGCAAACTACCAGAGAAATATGAACCGATCCAGCGCAGAACCCCATTGGAGAAACCAAACGAACGAAGCTTCTTCAGCAGGGTCGTGTGACAGACCGTGTCAAAAGCCTTAGAAAAATCAAACAATAGCAAAGCTGTGATCTGTCGCTTGTCCATGCCCTGGATGTCATCAGTAAGCTTCAAAAGAGCAGTATGTGTGCTGTGTCTAGTCCTGAAACCCGCTTGAAATCTGCCCATCAGGCCCTTTGTCTCAGCAAAAGATGAAATCTGATCAAGAACCAATCTCTCAAGGATCTTAGACAGGAAACAAAGAAGGGAGATAGGACGAAAGTCACCCAGGCACGTTGGAGTTGGTACCTTATTAAGAGCAATCACAAGTGATTGCTTCCAAAGGTTTGGAAAGATGGCAGTTACGAGTGATTCATTAAAGATGGTCTGGATGTAGGGAGTGATAGTATAGAGTGAGGATTTGAAAAAGCTCTGCGGAAGTAGGTCAATACCCACCGCCTGAGATGTGGATTTCTCAACAGCCCTGACAATATCCTTCACTGTAACATCAGCAAAAGTAAAACCAGCATCATCCTCATCCTCTTGAGAATCTAGAAAACGAGGGAGTTCTGGCGCAGCAGCATCAAATGATATTGAGGCGAAGTGGGCATTAAGCTCCTCTGCAGAGAATCCAGCAAGGTTAGTGTCAGGTCGAGGTGAGATACCGAGGTGTCTAAGTTCCTTCCAGATTTGCTGAGGTTCAGTCAGTCCATTCAAACGGTGCCAATAGAAATCTAACCTTGCAATCTCAATCTGCTCATGACCAAAATCACGCACTTGTCCGTATAAGTAGAGCTCAAGGTCAAGTTTAGATCGTTTGTAGCATTTGTACAGCCGGTCTCGCTCAGTGATGAGGTAACGATGGTGGATAGTAAACCAAGGATGTTGATTCTTTCCACGGATGAAAGTTCTAAGAGGAGCAACTGAGTCAAGAGCAGATTTCAGGTTGGAATACAGGCAATCAAGTTTATCCTCTAAGGATGTCTAAGCATCCATGATCACAGACCAATCACATATAGCAAAGTAATCATTCAGTACAGTCTGGTCAATCGCCTTGAAATCTCTATAGGTGAAGTCACGAGTTTTCGTTTCAGGTATCAAAAGGTCCAGCTATAAACAGCGTGTCCGTTTTCCAGTAATACGTCACGTTATCAAGGGCATCGACAAGACACAGATCAAGCCAGGTGTCAGAGTGAGAGGTGTGATGAGTAGCCCCAAATGGTACTGAGAACAGCGAGTTCTCAGCGATAAGCTTACGAACAAATTCTGCATCATCAGAGTCCGACAGTTGATCCGCATTAAAGTCTCCCAAAATCACCTTGGTACCATTGTCCTCTATGGTGTCCCTAAGAGAATCAACAAAATCCAAGCCCTCAACAAATGGAGTATGTGGTGGTCTGTTAACCACACCAACAAAATAGGATCACTTCCCCTCACTCCCACCTCACAAAACAGGTATTCCGAAATACCAGGTTTACCCTCACGTGTTGTAGAGGATGAGCAGAGCCGATTTACCGAGAGTGACTTGTGAACCTAGAGTGCCACGCCCCCCTCCCCCCCTTGAGTATTGCGGTCTTGTCTAAGCAGGACAAAGTCCTTAAGTGCCACAACAGAGTCCTCAACAAGAAGACCAAGCCAATTTTCGGTGATGGCAAGCACATGAATAGGGGGCTGCGTCGTTAAGAAATGCTCAATCTGTCCCAGGTGCCCACTTAAAGAGTTAGCATTCACATGGCAAACTCGAAGGTTGTTCCACCACTTTCTGCGAAGCAAGGGACGAAGAGGGTAGATGAGATTCAGAAGTAGGTAAATATGAATGAATAAGATGTGACGGTGAATGATTGCGGAGATGATGGAAGTGATAAGATGCAAATGAAATATCGCCGCGAGAGAGAAGATGTAATAGCATACCTGTTATGATAAGAACCGATCAAGGTCCTCAGGAGTCAAGATTGGCGTCAGTACATCTCCCTTCTTCCTTCCGACATATATCTGTCCACTCCGGATAGAGGTGGTGAATCCGGAGTTTGGTTATTTCGCCTTCTCACGTACAGTCCGATGTAAGTTAAAAATCTCTCTCGGAAGGAATTCACTAACATTCAGGAGTCCAGGGGCAATTGATTTCGATTCCACCTCAGTTGGAAGATTCGGGATAATAACTGATGTATGCAGTTTACCCTTCCTAATTTTACTTTAGATTAATTCCAACAGTAGTGCACGAGAGCTGAGAATAACCAGGATCGATGGAGTTGATACTTTCGATGTTCTCGATGAAGTGGGCACAGTAGCAGTAGAGGTTGACAAGGTGAGAGATCTTACGGCTTCACTGTCAGTCTTGCTTGTCTCGGCTTGATTAATAGCTGTTTTCACGGTCGTTTTGCTAATGAGAAGCCGCGCACCAACGATGTCTCAAGCTTCAGTATCTGGACGAAGAGTTTTGAGTACAGTCAACACCATGGATTTTAGATTGGAACCCGGAGGAATAGTCAGACCACCAATTACCAGTTCTGAGGAGTTAGTAGATCTCATATTACGCATACGAGCTAGATCTGAGCTCAACTCTGCATTCTGCCTTTCCAGCTGCAGTACTTTATCCATTACCTCTGGATCACGGTGAACGACTGCAGACTCCTCCGGGTTCTCAAATCTCTTCTTAATCTTGGTCAGCTCATCTTGAATTTCCGAAAGTTATTCCTCAGTCCATACATGCGGCTAGCTTTGGGACGAGATCAAGGTCCTTGAGTTTTTCATCAATGCCATCAAAACGCGCATCTGTTGATTTTCTGAGACCATCGAAACGAACATCCAAGGAAGACTTCAGACCACTAATCTCATTTAAGATGTTCTTTAGGAGTGCTTCATTGCCTGACTCAATATTATTAGTTGACAAGTTTGAAGTGAGCGAGGAGTTAAAAAGCATGCGAGAACGAGAGTTCAGTGATTCCGACTTCCTAGGATCAGCTTTGGCGATGCAGGGTGGGCAGGCTTTCGCAGGTGTACCATCTAAGGTGACAGCTGCTAGCTTATAGCATGTGGAATGGAAACACTTGTGACAGTTGTCACAGAGATGCAGTTTCGCATTCGAGCGTTCACCTTTTAGGCATTTACTACAAAGAACTGTGTCCGACATTGTAAAAGTAGTTGTCAAGCAAGTAGTAAGACTTACGTTAGGTCAGAAGTACTCCGGAGAGAAGAACTGCAGACGATTGAAGGCAAGTGGTGTGGCTCAATTATAGGTCAGCCAGAGCAAATAAACAAACAATCAGGAACAGACTTCAAATTCAATTATCAATATGAGGCAATAAAGGCTTTCGTACAAACAATAAGTTGACGTAGGTGGTGATGAAAAAGAGAAGTATAGCGCCAGCGCCTGAAGATCCTTAGCCTTTCTATGTTTCAGTGATTGCCGGGTTGCCAGCTAATAACACCGTTTGATCAGTTGCGATTTAAATTTTCGCGCACTTTTTGCACAGTAATAGGAGTCACCGTTTCCTGACCATCACTGTCACACAGGCTTCACTCACTAACCTCAAAAAGCAAGCACTGGAAATTGAGTTTAACAGTTTGTTTTACGTAGAGACAGTTCAACATTAATAACTAACTCAATCAGTCAACAATCACTGGGCACAATGAATACTTATTAGCCTGTGACAATGACTTGCAGCAAGAGATGGCACAAAAAATTTCACAGCGATAAGGCACAGCGTCTTTTCTTTTTTCGCGCCGAGAGAGAGACCGAGAGAGAGAGAGAGAGAGAGAAAAAGAGAGAGAAAAAAAAAGGAAGAAAAAATGACGATAATTAACGTCAGCTGGATGTCAAAACCTCAGCTAGAGGAAAAATTGAAAGAACTCGACCTCGACACTTCTGGTACAGTGCTAGAACTAAAAACCCGCCTTCTTGAATTCATGGAAGCAAACCCAACCGACCCACGCATCGCAACGGTACTAGCTATACGCGTGGAAGACTCGAGCTCAAAGAAAACCGAAATGCAGCCGACCAACGGTGACACTAAGATTCGTAGCCCCCAGCCTAATGATCAGCAACGATTTACTCTGCTAGCGACAACTCCAAATTCACAAAAAGTACGTCCCATCGAACAGATAAGGAAATGACTGGGAATCGCTACTTTTCCGGTGAAGACCTATACGGGTTTCTTGATAGGATAGAAGAACTAAAAGAAACATACGCCTTTACTGACAGCCAATTACTGCAAGGGCTGCCTAAATTATATCGAGTCGAGCCTCTGACATGGATACGCAAAAACAAAGCCAAATGTCCAACATGGGCCGAGCTAGTGGAAGAAATGAAAACAAATTTCTTACCCCCAAGTGACGCGGATGATGTCCAAGAGCTGATCTATGCTCGAAAACAGGAGCCCCGAGAAAACATAAGAACGTACGTAAACGCGTTACAAACACTCCTGCGACGGGCGAGTTTCACTAATGAAAAATATCAAGTAGACCGCCTGTATAAGAATATGCAACCAAGTTAGAAATTACACTTCTCTAGAGAAAGTGTAAATACGATCACCAAACTCACACGGAAAGGCGAGATCTTCGAAACACTACGTAAGAAATGTGGGGAGTGAACGGTCATGAAAGCTTCCTCAGAGAAAGCAACCATAGCCCCGGTGGATATAACGGGTACAATCGCAGCAGGACCACGAACACCGAACTGCCTACAGAGTCTGACAGAATTCCATCGATACAATCACTGCTGGGCAATCCAGCAATTATAAGACGGGCGAACGCTAGTCCCGGTGGAAATTGGCGAAATCACATACGACGCACTGGTAGACACAGGAGCAGTGACGTCATACATAAAGGCAGGTGTGGCCGCGCAGTGCCAGTGGGTAGATTGGTCGGCAAATACCGAAGACAAAGTGGCAGTAGTTGCCGACGGGAGCGAAATGAATATAAAAGAGAGCCTCGAAGGCTCAACTATCATTTTTGGCAGAAAAATCAACGAGCACTTTTTCGTACTCCCGACGTTACCACACGATATACTACTGAGAGCTGACATTTAAAAAAAAATAAACATTAGTACAAACATCGACAAAACTCAACCATGGCCACCCAAGCCGAACGACGTAGCCTCAATACCACCTCTCTATAGTAAGTGCCAAATCTGCAACACAGAAATCCCTGTAGACAACAAAGGGAACGAATCAGTTAAAGAGGGCCTCAGAAGCCTGTCCCCTGGACAGTAAAACTTTAAAAAAATTAAAAAATTGAAACTAGTGAGAGGTATAAAACCTGATAAAAAGCAATTTCGGAATAGTATTAGTTTAGGAGGAAGTGACAAAGTTAGAAGTGAACTACACTTTTTCTTAAGATGATAATGATGATAATGATGATGATGATGATCTTTATCTATTTTACCGAGCAGAGTCTTTAGCCAGTGACATTCCTTTTGTTTTCAGGAAATTGAAGTCCAGATACAGTAAAGTGAGAGCAAGCCATGAAAGATGAACTTGATTCGGTACAGGTCAACTAAACTAAATGAACTACTATTATTATCCAAAATAAGATTTAAGTTTTAAGAAAATAAATTCATTTTCTAGTGGTTGTTCGGAGTAAATTAAAAAAAAAAAAAAAAAACAAAAACAAAAATTTATTTGTGTTTGGTCTTACCGAACATTTTTTTGTGAATTATTTAAATTCACAAAAATTTAACACGAGTTCCAATACCGGAAAACGGACCACTCGCGACTTTATGCACTGATAACGTTAATTTATTTATCCAAAATACACAAAACTTTTAACTAAAAGTTTAAGTTCACATATTATTAAACCCATGACCAGCCGGCTGGTTTCGCTGCATCACAGCTCGTCAGATGGGCTGGAAAAACTGAACGTCAGAGAACAGAATTCAAGAGTTTAAATAGCTTTCAAAAACGTAAACAAACGACGATGGAAGTGTCGAACTTTCGAGAATTCGATAGCATCATAATGACCAATGCCAATTATTCAAAATAAGATTTAAGTTTGAAGAAAATAAATTCATTTTCTAGTGGTTGTTCAGTATAAATTAAAAAAAAAAAAAACAAAAAAAACAAAAATTAATAGTCGCGAGTGGTCCGTTTTCCGGTATAAAAACTCGTGTTAAATTTTTGTGAATTTCAATAATTCACAAAAAATGTTCGGTAAGACCAAACACAAATTAATTTTTGTTTTTTTTTTGTTTTTTATTATTATTATTATTATTATTATCATTTATTAATTTTCCGAGTACAGTGATGTAACCCTATCATACTCGTATGAGATATACATTTTTACAATTCACTAAAATATACTACTTTGACGTAATAGGCAACGATGTAAGAAATTCAGTATGAAATATATTATCCATTTTTGACAAGAAAATCAAAAATTAAAAACTTAGTTAATAATATTTCAATGTTGATAAATTCTTTCTCGATTTGTCTTGACGAAGTCTCTTCTTTTTAGATTTTTTGTGTGATTAATAATGTAGCTTTGATCTGGCAATTGATTTGACGTTTTGTTGTTTTCAAGTCATCTTGTGCAATGTACATTAGTGTATTTTAGATTTTCTAGCCTGACGTGACGATATTCCTTTCTGATGAAATATCTGGCAGAACCGAGTCTAACTGTGGGGAGATTAATTGAAGATTTTGAAAGTTCGATCTTAAAACCCAGTAATCACAGTCGCGCCAGAAAAGTTCGTGTTTGAGTGCTGGCTTGAAAGAATCAAGTAGTGGATTAGAGTGAAAGATCATTTGGAAATTATTGATAGATATGGACAACTGTGTCGTGAAAGAGAGATAATTGTGGTTTGTATGAGGTGTGGAGTAATTTAGTGGTGGACAAGGTTGACGAGCTGATCGCCAAAGGTGTTCTATGCCTGGATCGAGTTGGAATTTTCGAAAAAGATATACGGGTTCACCCGTTTTAATAATACTGAAGGCTAGTGCGGTAGTGAGATACTCGCGACGAGCTCTAGCTGATAGCCAATCGAGACTGATACGAAAAGGCGAAACATGACTTGATCGTGGTATCCCAGCATGTGCCAAACGGACGCATGCATTGTGAAGAGTGTGCTATCTTGTTTCCTGAATTTTCGTAATAGACGTGAGCAGTGGTGCAGCATAATAACTCTGACTTTTCGAGTTAGCGATCTATAAAAATGGCGTAGCAGATGCAGGGAGTAGTAAACTCTTCTGGTAGTCTCATTAATCTGCCTTCCCCAACTTAATCCTGACTCGAGGTAGATACCAAGAGTTTTAATACATTCCGAGTATTTCACTGGGGTGTTGTTAAGAACAAGGCAAGGTAGTTGACTGAGATTTACATGATAACCACTGCTGTGAAGGATCATTATTGTGGTTTTTGCTGGATTTAAAACTAGATCATTCCCATCAGTCCAGCGTGCGACGGTTTCAGCATCTTGGAAAATAAGCTTCAATATTTCATGCAACTCACGCAGTAAGGCATGTATATAGATCTGCGAGTCGTCAGCATAAATGACATGTCTTGATTGACGCAGACGTTTTGGAAGATCATTTATAAAAAGTAAAAATAAGAGAGGGCCTAAAACGCTACCTTGTGGAACACCTGCAATTATGCCGAGCCACTCCTCATGTAGACTATCTTCACGACTAATAGCTTGCTTTCAATCCCGAAAGTAGCTTGCAAACTACCTGACAACCCGATCTGAGCATCCAACTTCTATAAGCTTACGAAGTAACTTCGAGTGCGAGACGGTATCAAAGGCTTTCGAGAAGTCGAAGGAAATCAAAACCGTAAACTTCTTATTGTCCATCGAAAGACGTGCATCGTCAATGATCCCCAAAAGGGCAGTCGAAGCGGAGTGCAGCTTCCTGTACCCAGATTGATTAGAGTCAATGATTTTATTCCTGGCCAGATAATCAGAAAGCTGCACATGAACAACATGTTCAAGTAACTTAGAAAGCTCGTGAAGTTAAGCTATTGGCCGGGTGTCCGGCGGGGTTTGAGGGTTGCTCGACTTTGCCAGGGGTACGACAGGTGCGAGCTTTCATAGTGATGGAAAGGTGCCACTCGATAAAGAATCATTGAAGATCTTGGTAATCGCCGGAAGAAGTGCAGTGAAAGCTAGTTTCAATATGGTTGACGAGATATTGTCATAACCAATACCCTTTGACGAGCTGTTTGAGAAAATATCGAAAACATCTTGCAGACTCACAGGTTTAAAGTCAAAATGAGGCAAAAGTGGGTTGAGAGGTGTAATCAGAACGTTTTCAATATCTAGATCTCTGAGAGGTTGGCGATCATGGGTGACTGACGCATAATAGGCTTATAGAATTTCTGCCGGGAAAAACTCAAGTGGTGAAGGATTCTACTGACGAGTGATACCGAGTCTTCAGAACTCATGCTATAGGGCAGCTGGATCCTTCTGAGCCTCAAGCTTCTCGAGTACACATTTATTTTTGGCACGTTTCAGTTCGTTCATGACGAAATTTCGAAGTGTCTTGTACTCAGAAAATAGTTTTTTGGCCTGTCTGGAGTCTGGCTCGCAACGTGAAGCACGTTGATGAAGAGCGTTGCGTTTTTTCATTTTAATTCTCACATCCTCGGTTATCCAAGAAAGATTGTCTTGTGCTATCTTTCTGAGTTTGTACGGTGCCAGGATATCAAAAGCATTTAAGATAGCAGTAGTGAGAATGTGGATATCTGAGTTTATCTGTTGCTGGGTTAGCTGTTGATATTGCGAAAAACATAGGTCTGGTAGATAAGTAGGCGGATTTGCAGGGTTGAGTTCGGTACAAAAATTAGTCAAATTAGAACGTATAAGATCAGTATGTGTGGAGTTATCAATATATCTGAGTTTGCAAGTACGCATATATTTTGGTGAAATGTGTAAGGTGACAATGTTATATGTTATCTCAATAAGATCATGACCAGGTGTGAAAGGTGATACTGATTTTCTGAAAGTAAGAACTGGATTTCTTGTTATGAATAGATCTAGGCAAAACACACTCCAAGTGTAATTTTAAGTAATTTATTTCAAAATATGCAAAGAACTGTTTCGGTAACACGCAAAATGATAGCTTTATACGATTTATCCAGATTTTTAAGTTGAAAGAAAAAACCTTATTTTTTAACAAATAATTCGAATAAAACGACAGAACTCATTTTTTTATGCTTAACGTAAATCTTTTTTTTTAATTGATAAATTAATTATTTTTTAAACTTTGAAAAATTTTGTTCTTGATAATGTTTAAAAATAACATAATTTGCGCTATCTACCGGAGAAAACTTAGAACTATCGTCGAAATTTATTAACCAAAAAATTATTGGAAACAATTAGCATTAAATTAATTTTAGGAAGGAACTCAGTGCCAGAATCTAAAAAGTCAAAAATTATTGGTCAATTTAGAGCCAGAAAAAATAAATCTGAAATATCGAGACTGCTAAATATAAGTTGAAAATGTGGTATAAATACCATCAAAGTTTATCAAAAATAAAAAAATGTGAAAAATAAAAGTTCGGGTAGACCGTGTGTTAAAATTTCTCGAGTAGACAGACTGATTGAAAATAAAGTAAAAAACAATCGCACTATTACAGCGAAAAGTTTAAAAAATGACTTAAAAGTAGATTCAAATATAAACATTCTTAGACGAACAGTTAATAGACGTTTTTCTTGAAAAGAATTTGAGAAGTTGTGTCGCGACTCGTAAGCCTCTGTGGACCGCATATAACCACAAAGCTCTATTTAAATGGTGTAGAAAGAAATGATCATGGAAACCCGAGAAGTGGATGTTGGTTTTTTTCAGTGATGAATCATCATTTCAACTATTCTCCAATCGACCAAAACGGGTGAGATGTACAGCAAGTCAAAAGTATGATCCCGCTTACTTTGCTCCAAAACTGCAAAAAGGAGGTGGGTCAGTAATGGTTTCGGGTTGTCAGGGAAAGGCACAGGGGAAAAACATTTTGTAGAAGGCACCACAAACAGTGACAAGTATATGATAGTATAGTCTAGCCATCTGCTACCGATGAGTGAAGTTGCCTCTTGAGACGCTCATTGATTGCTGGTGTTTTTTCCAAGTGCCACCGTGTTCATTATTGTTTCGAAGCTCACCTACGCATCCTACACCTTTGCTGTTTTTTCGGAATAGTTCACACTTCGAGGTGCAACAATCAAATCATTCGAAAAAAGCGTTGAAAATACTTTCTAATAGTTTTAGGTTAGTTCACTTTCACTAGAAACACCGGCAACCACCGTAGCTTACTGCGCCCCATGTTGATCACTCCTGTACCTAAGACAGTGGATCCCGCAGTAACTGGTAATGAAGAACGCTTATTTATCATGGCAGCATGAACAACATCAACCTGAACACCTGCTACATATGTCTTAACGTCATCGTACGGGGTGCAACAATCGCATCAGTGTGATCCTGTAGCCTAGTATTTATTCATAATTCATGCCTCCCTGAAATCACTGCACGTCCCTTCACTTGTTCCTCCTGTTACCTTAATCCCAAACGCAAAAAAATACACTCCACAAACCACCTCTGATAACCAAGTTTATCCCTACTGAAACAGTTACCACCGCCTTGTAGTCATCATTTACAGCCGTTATGCCGATTTTTAGAGATCAGGTCAGTGACACTGTGACACACCCACACCAACTCGCAGTATTTGCACATATTTTCAAAGCCCTGCCCAGAAACATCCTTCAAAAAATAGAAATAAACGTTCCACGTCGCAATCACCAAAAGGTGTAACTGCAAGGCATAAAGTAGCCCCACGGGCGCCATAATCACTCAGCTCCCTTATTACCTCCCAGCGTAACACCAAAATGGCTGATCCAGAGCAAGAAGTTCTCAACAGTTTCCTCACTGATTCTAACACGCCAAACTGGGGTGAAGATGAATGCAAGACTCGATAGTTCGCATTAAAATGTCCCAAGGATTACCTACCATTTGCCCGAAATTTAAAGTATTCAGCCTCCTCTTTGCACCACTGGTGGGACTTATTTAGGGGATGATATTTGAGTAAATGGGATTCAGGCGATTGGAAATTTGGGGAACTGGTACTCGGACGATTGGCGATTCGGGGGTTTGGTATTTTAAGGTATCGACACTCGGGCAAATGGATTTAGGCAAACGGTCGGCAATCATCACAACTGCAATATCCCTTGTACAGGCAGACGATGGACTACCAGATATTTTGAAAAACTGTAGCCACGTGAAACATGAGAACAAAGCTATGCGTCATCAGATCGGTGGCTTCAAGTCCAACCCTTTCTTCGGTATTGTTCAACGTAGGTGGCGACCGTAAGCCAACGTATCCACAAATTGCAGTACAGTTGGAACGTCACAATTTCTAGTTTACGCTTTCTTTCAAAATATTAGTTGAATTTTATTGAGTAAAAATTCCAAATAAAAATATTTAAAAACGTGCAAGATACATTGAGTTAAACACACAATTTTAGTGGGCTCCGGTACGACCGGTTTTATCACTTCGGATAAGTTTTTTAGTATTCCAATTGGTCTAGTTGTGTCAATTTTGACAGAAGATGTACAATGACCAGGCATGGTATCGATATTCTGCTGATGGGACTAAGCTTTATGTTCAGGGCATACTTTTCGACCAAGCATTAGGTTCAGGATGTTCAGCGGGCTAGTACAGGAATCCCACAAGCTTGACAACCCAATCACGCTGGGTACAGCGATAAATAAATTGTTTTTTATAAACAAATAACTAACCAGCAAGGTTGAAACCCCTGTAACGCTGGAAAAATAGATAAATAAATTTTTTTTTATGAATAAATAACTAACCAGCAAGCTTGAATTCCCTGTAACGCTGGAAAAATAGATAAATAAATATTTTTTTATAAACAATTAAATAAACCGCCAAGCTCTAAACCCTAATAACGCTGGGGAGAGCGACTAATAAATTATTTTTTATAAACAATTAAATAAACCACCAAGCTCTAAGCCCCAAAAACGCTGGGGAGTGCGATGAATAAATTATTTTTTATAAACAATTAAATAAACCACCCAGCTCTAAGCCTAATAACGCTGGGGAGAGCGGAAAATAAATAATTTTTTATAAACAATCAATTAAACTGCCAAGCTCTAAGCCCCCATAACGCTGGGGAGACCGATTAATAAATAACCTTCATAAACAATTAAATAGACCGACAAGCTCTCAACCCCCATAACGCTGGAAAAAGCGATAAATAAATAATTTTTTATATACAATTAAATGAACCGACAAGCTCTAAGCCCCCATAACGCTGGGGAGAGCGATAAGTAAATAATTTTTTATAAACAATTAAATAGACCGACAAGCTCTAAGCCCCCATAACGCTAGGGAGACCGATTAATAAATAACCTTCATAAACAATTAAATGGACCGACAAGCTCTCAACCCCCATAACACTGGAAAGAGCGATAAATAAATAATTTTTTATAAACAATTAAATGAACCGACAAGCTCTAAGTCCCCATAACGCTGGGGAGAGCGATAAGTAAATAATTTTCTATAAACAATTAAATAGACCGACAAGCTCTAAATCCCCATAATGCTAAGGAGAGCGATAAATAATGGGCGCCTAAGTTCAACATAAAAACTAATCGGCTATGCCCCAAGCTTCAAACCCCCAAAACCCGGAGCGCCCAAGTTCAACAAAAAGCTGATTGGCTACCCCCCAAGCTGTAAGCCCTCAAAGCCCTGGGAGCCCGAGTTCAACAAAAAGCTGATAGGCTACCTCCAAAGCTCTGAGCCCTCAAAGCCCTGGGAGCCCGAGTTCAACAAAAAGCTGATAGGCTACCTCCAAAGCTCTGAGCCCTCAAAGCCCTGGGAGCCCGAGTTCAACAAAAAGCTGATAGTCTACCCCCAAGCTCTAAACCCCCAACTGATCAGTTTGTTTTATTGAACTCAGGCACCCAGGGTCTTGGAGGCTTAGAGCTTAGGGGGTAGCATATCACCTTTTTGTTGAACTCCGGCGCCCAGGGTCTTGGGGGGTAGCCAATCAGCTTTTTTGTTGAACTCGGGCGCTCCGGGTTTTGGGGGTTTGAAGCTTCGGGCATAGCCTATTAGTTTTTTTATTGAACTCGGGCACTCATTGTTATGAGGGTTTAGAGATTATCGGCTTATTTAATTGTTTATGAAAAATTATTTATTTATCGCTCTCCCCAGCGTTATGGGGGTTTGGAGCTTGTCGGTTTATTTAATTGTTTATAAAAAATATTTTTCTTAAGTAAGTACCGGAGTAGTAAATTTTTATAGAATACCACTTTTTTCCAGGATAACTATCACGGCCATATGGCAAGTTGAAAAACTAAATTTCAGAGTCAATTCAAGTTTCTGGGTGGATATAATACCTAGCTTAAAACTTAAAAAAACACAAAAATTCATGTTTGGTTCAACTGTAGTTTTCAGGAATAATTATGATTACTTATTAGTTTGTAAAGCAAAACTATACCTTGTAAACTAATATACATATTTTATTGCAGAAGTTCCAGAGAAATTCAATTTTACAGTAGTATTTGCAGTATGCCTGATATTCGTCCACGACGTAAATCAGTACCTTTTGTTTCAGAATTAGTAAGTAGATGATTGAATACATAGCATGAGAAATAGTAATTTTTCGTCTTTGCTGTTTTGTTTTCAATAAAAAAAAATCTTTATAACTGAACTAGCTGATACCTGCGTTTTCGAATGCGATTCTTAAATGCAGAATTCTTTTTAAAAAAGTTGTCCTTAGTTGATAATCAAACTTAAAAATTCTCAAGAAAAATTTAACATTTATATTCATAATCTCAGAGTTGAGTCTTCTGATCTAGCTACAATTTTATTTTGTCATTAAAAATCAACTAAATTAACTTAAACTGCAAAAAGCACGCATACTTTTTGTAAATTACTAAAAACGAATGTAGTATAGTAACAGTATGGCGAATGTAAACAAAGATGATTCACCGCTGCGAGCAGCCTCTCATGGTGTCGGTGTCCGGTGACGCGGTCGAGGCGGCGGCTCGCAGGTGCTGCGGGAGGGGGTGCTCGGGTCCACTCGGGAAGGAGGAGGAGGGCTTCCTGGCGGTGGTGACGAGGCTGACTCTGCGGAAGAGAAGGTTGCTGAGCTCAGCCTTGGCGGCTGCGCTCGGACGTCGTGGCTGCTGCGGGAGTTTGCCCGGATTTGCTGCTGACTCTGCAGGAGCTGCTGCTGCTGCGGCATCTCTTGTTCGTATTGATCGTTTTTAGGATTTATAAAAATTTGCGTATATTTTAAGGAAAAATTTTAAGCTTTTAAGTGAATTTAAAGCAAGATATTATTTTTAATCTATTTTAAAGAAAATTTTAAGTAAGGCAAGAAATATGAGGCGTCTGCGCTCGGTCGTCGCGGCTGCTGCGGGAGTTTGCCCGGCTTTGCTGCTGACTCCGCAGAAGTGAGGGTCGTTGCGACTGCGTTTAGATTACGTATTCTTCAAGAGATTATTTTATTCTGGATCGGGCATTTTTAGGTCGGAAGTGCATTTTTATTTTTAAATTGTAAAACAGTTTAAGAAATCAAAAAAATTAGAAATAATAATAATTTTTAATCCATTGAAAAATACTTTGAATATACTTTGATACTAATTAATTTTACTTTTTTAATAATTTTTAATCCTTTGAAAAACACTTTGATTTTACTTTAATACTGACTAATTTTACTTTTTTTTTTTAAAGAAAATATGATTTAAGCGAGGAGGAGGAGGATAATTAAAACACAATTCAAGTATATATTTATTTTAAATTTATTTTAATTTTTTAAAGATTTACATTCACAAAACTTTTTACAATTAATCATCGAAAGTAAACGCAAATTGAAAATTACTAATATATGTGGCATAAAATTTATTTTCATCAATCTTCTCAAATACTTTTTCCCAAAAGGACTCATGTTTCGTCATGGCATCCGAAATTTTTTGGGGCAGATAAACAGTAAATTCGTTGTCAAAGGTAGCCAAAACTTTCCGTCCATATTTTGTTGTCGTCTTGTTTACAGATTTCATTTTGTATCTGTGATTAATATCCAGCTGCTTTAAGTTTTGATGCGGTAAGACAGGTGCTTGAGATATATTGTTGAGCCAGTCGATGCCTACTTCTTCTGCAGCCATATTTTTAAGCCTGGAACAAATTTTTTTGATTAATTTAAGAAAAGTGATAAATAAAGTGTGAAAATAATAGAGGTCGACAAATCTTCTTATAAGTATTTTCAGGAAGATGACTTTCAAAAACCCGAGAGCTTGTTTATTGGCTTTTGTTCGGCTGGTAAAGAGTAGGTGGTCAGTTAAGTCGAGGGCTATACACTTTGTGACTGATGGAAAGACTGACTTTCGTCGTGCAATTTATAGGTATAAATTATTTAAAATAAATATTGCAAGCCCCTCAAATTCAGCATTGGCGTTTTATAAAGTCATGACAACGTGATTTTACAATAAAGACATTTTCGCACTACTACTTTTGTAAACAATGTATGACACAGCCACCGTTACCCGTAAATTGATAATTATCACGTGATTTGTGATTTTTGTTAAACAAAAGATCTTGCAATACAATCATTTTTTTTCAAGTCATCAGAAAAATTATTTAGAAAAGCTTCGAAACCCAATCCGTTAGTCATATAATGTAAAAACATTAAATAATATTGACCACATACGTCGGATGTCTCACTCTGAAGTTTTTTAACATTCCATCTTAAATGCTTACAATTTTTGCGCAAAGTTTTAATATGATTGGGTATAAACGGGGGTATACCGTAGCTATCTAGATAATGCCCAAAACCGTGTGAATCTGCATGTATAGCAACACAATACATACCAGGCTGAGTGTGATTATCAGTGTTAAATACAAAAGCCGTTGGTTTCATTCACACCCATGGAATCCGATCCGCAGGGAACACACCGATAGTATGTGCGGGCATCAGCGATAACTTGTTTAGAATCTGCAGGCTGTTCATTGTAAAATATTTTAGGTGAACTTAAAGGGAAATCGTTATTCAAGCTTTGAGATTTAGACAGCAAGTGTGCTTTAATTCGGTAGACGTTATTTAAAGCACAAGCAAATTTTAAATAATTATTTTTTACAGCGTGATTTATACAGTACTTGTCGCTCCACGGTAGGTTATTAAATGACGGACAGTTCGTATCATACTCTAAATTAACAACTTCTCTGGTAGTCATTTTAGGAAACATTAAACACTTTTCTTTACTCCTAACATAAGTTTTATCGACACTTTTAAAAATATCGCTGAGCGTACGATTGAGCGTTTTCAAAGTCACACTCCCTTCTAAATAATCTATGCCATGTTGATTTCTTGTCAGCCAATTATATTCTCTTTACGAACTTCACAAGGTAGCGAATCTACTCGATGCACTGTGCTAACAATCCAATGCCCGACAAACTCATTTTTTAAAGATAACAAAGCTATTTCTTTAGGTACCAACTTGTTATTTTTATCTTTGAAAAATTGAACATCTGCAATAAACTCCATTGTTGGACTCCATTTCGTTAACTTTTTTTAACGAGACTAACTTTATGTACTTAAAAAGCGACATCTAGTGATTCAGCCGCTAAAGTCTACAAGCACCTGCCTCGACGCGTCAATTTCTAGAATATTTTCATATTCCGAATAAACTATACAATTTACTGTTTCGGTCAGAGGATCGTCAAATCTAACATCTATTATAACGCTACCGCGTTTAATTAAATTCCAATGAGTACACTCGTTTGCAGATAAGTCAGGTGTTCAATTGAAAGCAAAAAGGCAGTAGCCATCAGGGTAAGACTCGCGAGGTATGTTATTACCTTCATTAAGAAAATGAACACCGGTACCTGAAAATAGAGAGTGATAACAATCTATATACGCACCGTTTTTTTTTTAATCAGGCTGCAAAGGTTTCGACAGTACCTGTAAACCGTCAACATACAGACATAGAAAATTAGTGTTAAAATTTTTAAAGTTAAAGGGATTAAGGCGACGATCACCGTTGAAAGATTTATTATTAACAAAACCTAAAATTATTCTTTTTGGAAGTTGCCCTAAAATGACGTTATCTAAGGTTTCACCGTGAATACCGCTGTGCATCGTAATAGATTTTGTTCCTACGCGCGTAAGGGGATACTTACTAGTTGACTTTGAAAGCGCTCTAGCATGAGCTAACAAAACACTAGGACTGATTTTTACACGTTTTTTTTATATATATATTTTTTATATAGTTGTTTTTTTCATGGTTACTCCATGATTGTTATATAAAATTGTGTGAAGTGGGAACGACTTTAAATCATTCTATCAACAACAAACAACAATAACAGCAGGTAATTATCATTAACTAAAACTAAACAATCATACTGTATTTTTAAAAATTATATGGTATGCTAAAATAATAAATGCAAAGCTGAAACAAAATAATCATGACAAACTTTTTGTAAATTTTTAAATTAATTAAAAGTATATCATTCAATAAAAAGACAATTTGAAAGTCAAAAACAAAATTATAAAAGATATGAATGAATGTTTAAATCACTATCTCAATTCTCATATAAGCCAGTGAAAAGTCTATTAATTAATGCTCTAATTATTTATTCTACAGATATGGATGCACCAGCCAAAGCAACTTA
Source organism: Encarsia formosa (assembly GCA_038277355.1). Lineage (NCBI taxonomy): Eukaryota > Metazoa > Arthropoda > Insecta > Hymenoptera > Aphelinidae > Encarsia > Encarsia formosa. The sequence continues at coordinate 47,813,875 of CM076185.1, read as the reverse complement.
CTTCAGATCTCTATGCAACTGTTTACATATATTATAGATAGCTGTGGCAGATCTGTTCGATGCTTGGAGATTTGATAAGAGCAAAAGATGGCATAACAGAAAAACAGCTAGAAAACAATACTTGAAAGATAGAAAGACAAAAGGCTTTTTTTCTGTGAGCTTCGAGGATTTAAAACAAGATGATGAATTATTTTTCAAGTTCACTCGAATGGATGTTCCAATCTTTTATCTGCTTCTTGAACTTTGTCGGCCTCATTTTTGTATCTTGAGATCTGATGCAATTAGTGCTGAAGAGCGATCACTGTTAACCTTGAGGTCAGTTTATATGAAGTTAATATCAAATTTATTATTAATCAAAAATATATTTAAAACTAAATACAACTTTTGTTTTAGAATCCTTGCCTCCGGTGATGATGTTTTCAGCGCAGTTGTTTATCACAGAATCTCAGATTCAACTGTCAAGGAAATAATTAAAAAAACTTGTTAAGTCATTCAAAAAGCCTTGTGTAATACTTACCTGCAGTGTCCTGATAAAGTTGCTTGGAGGAATATTGCAAAAGGTTTTGGAGAAAGATGGAACTTGGCTAATTGTATTGGGGCCATCGATGGCAAGCATGTGCCCATAGTTGCTCCAGAAAACAGTGGTTCCTTGTACCTAAATTATAAAAAATTCTTCAGTATTATATTATTGGCAATTTGTAACTACAGATATGAGTTTACTTTAATTGATGTTGGAGCTAGTGGAAGTCAAAGCGACGGTGGAGTTTTCAACAGAAGTGAGATTGGAAAAGCATTCTTCAAAGGAAGATTAGATATACCTGATGACTTACCTCGCTTACCTAACAGCAACATTAAAACTCCATACTTCCTGGTTGGCGATGAAGCCTTTAAATTGTCAAGAAGTATGATGCGTCCTTTCCCAGGACGATTTCTCCTTGATGACAAAAGAATCTACAACTACAGGTTGTCCAGAGCTCACAGATGTATTGAGAACGCGTTTAGGATTCTTGCTGCTCGCTGGAGGGTTCTAAATAAGAAAATTGGGTTCAAACCGGATGAAGTGACCAGTATAGTTATTGCCTGTGTGTGTTTGCACAATTATATGATGTCTAGAGCTAAGAAACCTGCACGAGATCTGTACTGCCCCCCAGGATATACGGATGAAGTTCAGCCAAGAGGAGGCATAATCGAGGGGCAGTGGCGTTCAGAAATTCCTGACGACTCCTGCTTTATCAATCTACGAGATGAATCGTGAGAAGTTTTTGAAGAACCAGATGCTATTAGAGAAGCTCTAATGCGTTACTTAGTATCACCTGCTGGAGTAGTTGACTGGCAGAATGCCTATCTAAATTTGGGAAGAAACTGTGAAATTATAAATCAACAAATTATTTAATTCGTAATTAAAAACTCATTTGAAGTGCATAAATTAAGTATTGGCTTTAATAAAGTCCAATTCCTTACATAAAATCTCTATTTTATTTACATGAAATTTACAGTAATTTACAGTACACTGTATGTCTCCCTATATTATATTTCCGTTTTTGATTCTGATCCCCTAAATTGGATCTTCGAAAATCTGAAATTCTTAAAAACACGGTCAAAACACAGTTAAATATCGCACTTTTCTGATCCCCTAAATTGGATCTTCGACGAAAGTATTGGATCCCCTCTGTTGGATCCCCTTTTTTTCAAAAATCCCCTTTTCAAAGATCCCTTTTAATTCTTCGTTGAAATTATAATATAATTTAAAATCCAATAATTATTTATATATATTTATATACCGATTTAAGATCAACGAACGATTGGATTTTAATTTATATTATATATATTAATTACTAATTTATATTATTCATATTAATTTATATAACCCATACCTAACTTAATACCAATGTTTACTTTTTGATAAAAAACATTTACTTAGGAATAAAAATTTGTGCGGTACTAGAAATTTTTACGGGTAATCAAGGGACACTTAAGTGGGCAGATTTACGCCATCCCAAGCCAGCTGATTAGATAAGCGAGATACGTTAGTTTAGTGAGAGCTAATAATTTAAGTCGATTCAGGTTAGTAGGGTAGATAAGGTTGGTTATGCGGAGGTTTTGCGGGAGGAGGGTGGAAGGGGAGATGAGGTGAGGAAGGGTTTGTTATTTTACTTAAAAATATTAATAGAGCTTTTTCAAAATTTAAAGTACTTCAACAAAACTTTAAAGTTAGTGACTGAGTTGATGAATACGGTGAGTAGGATTCGTTGGTAGATTGGGTGAAATAAGTTTGGGAGATCCCTACCCCTTAAATCCAGCTGGACAAAAAAAAATTTTTTGGTTAATATCGCTTAAAATCAAGTTATTGTTTATTTTTCAATTTGTCCAGCTGGATTTCTAGCTGGACAGATCCGGCTGGAAAATTAAAAAAAAAAACTAAGATAAATTTTTTCAAAATCATTGAAAAATGAATAATAACTTGATTTCAAGCAATATTGATTTTCACCAAAAAATTTCTTTTTTGAAATCCAGCTGGAAATCCAGCCGTCATATTGAAACCGAAATCCAGCTGGATAGCCAGCTGGAAATCCTGCTGGAAATCCAGCTGGATTTTAGGGGTAGGGATAAAATACGGTATTTGAAGTAAATTAAATTAGTGAGGTCAGTAATGTGGCTAAGATTAAACTAGGTCATGTAGTTGAAGATAAAAAAATTCGAAGTCTTAAGGGGAGTTGCAGAATTTGCGTAAAATCATTTAAAATTAAATGAAAACGAAAATAAAAAAACTTCATAAAGATTCAATAAATATAGATGTATAGCAAATGCTATTAAAGTACAAAAATTTACAAAACTGTTTCCCATATTCTGACGTTAATTTTGATCCGATTTTGATGGGGTTGGGCTTAAAAGATATATTAAGATAGTAGCTCCAGCGCTACAGAGCCCTTTTTTCATTTTCATTTTTAATTTTACTGAATCTTCAATTTTTTGTTAAAATGACCCTTATGACTTCGCCTTAATACGGGTGAGAATAGTACGAGTTTGCGAAATTTGAAAAAAATCTTGATTTTTTTTATCATTCGGCAAATTACTAGAGTAGTTTTCAGGATCGGGAGTATAAGCTAGAGATCTAAGATGAGTCAGATCAAGAATGAATAAGGTGAGTAGGGTTTGTTGGTAGAGTGAGTGAGAGATGAGTTGGGAATTATTTACGGTATTTGAAGTAAGTAAAATTAGTAAGGTCAGTAATGCGACTAAGATTAAAATAGGTAAGGTGGTTAAAGATGAAAGATTAAGTAAGGTTAGTAGGGTTCTCCAAATGGGTGAGATAGTGAAGTAGGTTAGATAGTTAATGTGATTAGGTGAGTGACACTTGTGGGCCGGCAAATATAATAAAGTTTGTAATATCGATCTGAAATGAATCTATTTAATATGCCCGCCATAAGCAAAAGAAGCTCTAAAAAATATTTTTGTGTGTGTAAGCTCTAATGAAATGGTTCAAAATACCAGTGGGCTTACTAAAATATTCCTTATGAGTCATCAAAAATTTATGTATGTACCTTACATGAACACTCTAACTATTTTAAAATTGATTTATATCTTCATTTGTCAATTTTAGATCTATTTCAGCCCTGGATAGATTTTGACTAAAAATTATTTAAAAAAGAAATAAAATTCTATACCTCATGATTTTGCCTAAATAATTAAAAACTTTTCTTTATAAGTCTGATTTTATGAATCAAGTTATGATGAGTAAGTAAAGTTTAAACTGAACTCTCGTGTCTAATTTTTATTGATTTTGAGCGCTGTAGTCTTTTGATTATTTTACAAAACATAGAGCTTACGTATTGTTTTGATTAATTTTTATATTCATCAATTATAATTAGGGGGTTGGCGAGCGGAGCGAGCAGGGGGGTACCTCCCCTAGTTAATATATATATATATATATATATATATATATACTTAATTACAATAGAATTTTGTAAATTTTTTTGCAAACGATTAGTACTTTTCTTAAACTTCTAATTCACGATTATAACTTAAAACAATGAAAAAACGTGATTTTCGCTAAGCCAAATTTAATTATTTTTTATCTCCGATATGAAAAACGGTGCAAATTTTTGGTTTGGCTTTGCAATTTTTGCAAACGACAGTGCAATTTTCGGCATTTTTTTTATTTAATAAATTTCACTTTTTGGGCTAGGGTCAGGTAGCCTCTCAAAAGAATTAAATAGTAGATCTAAATACATGGGTGGGGAGAAACTTTTGATTCGAAGACCCCCGTAAGTGTATACATCGGTACCCAGCGAGGCAACGCGTAGCAATCGAGTTTGCACGTCACCTGTAAAATACGGCTCACAAATGTCTGTGCAAACCATCAACGTCGATGGTAGACAATTTGAAAGATTAGCAAGACGAACTCCAACAATCGCCTCGTTTGATTCAAATATATTAACACTGTTGACGTCCAAGCCAAGAATAGTTTTTATTCGCGCAGAGAGATTGACTTTATAGATCAAACCTGCACACTCTGATTTAGTGCAGAGACGTTTAACAGATACATAATCACCGCGTTCAATGCCAAACTCTCTCGAGGAAACCTCCTTCTCACGTGCTTATGTAAGGTATCTTGATCTTCTGGCCAACTTAAAACCTTCAGTTTATTATATTGCTTTCGTGTAGAGTGTAAAATATTGTTTGTACCTGCGTATGCCGTGTCGCGAGGTAGGCCGTAATACAAGCTTTCCAGTCGTCTATGCATTTTTTTATCACTCTTTCTATTCTTCTTCTTCTTCTGCAAAGGTTGGCAGTTTACTGACTTTGTCTTCTTCTTGTCCTTCCTCTTGATAGCTTTTTTTATTTGATTGAAAAAATTTTCAAATGTAATCTTGCTGACCATGCAGCAGGCCGTCATCATTGCAACGGTTCTTTCATCGGAAAGAGTCTCACCGGCTAACAAACGAGAAAACGCTTTTTCGGCAAGCACGCGATCAGCTTGACGGCGGTTGGCCTTTTTATCAGCGTATGCTATATTGTGTTCACGACACGCTTCGTCTAGAGGATTGATGCCTACGTCACCACGATTCAAATGCTCGGACAATTTTGTACCTGTACCACCAAACTTATAACCTGGTACATGCATTTCAAAAGGCATCAGGTCTTTGATAGCATCCAAAGCATTTTTTTCTTCCTCTTTGCTCTCAGCGAGAGTAGCGTTTTCTACAGAAACCTCCATCCTCCCTGGTTATTTAATTTTTGTTTTTTCAGAGCTGCGGTACCGATTGAATTTTTTTCCAATGCCTTTTTATCGTTTCTCTTTTGCCTTCTTGACAAACTTTTTTCATAATTGTTACTTTTTCGAAAGCACTTCTTCGGTCTTCGGTAATATCAGCTGGGGAAATCAAATAAGGTCTTTCCCCTCCTGAGTTGTAGCCGTGAGCCAAAATATCCGAGGAAGGAGAAGAAGTAGCACTGGATGACTGATTATGAGCAGTGGAAACGATTTGCTCCCACAGTTGATTATTTCCGATAAACTCGCGCGGTGTATTCGCCTCTCGAAGAGGAGCAGCAAACTGTTCACGACCTGTAGGTGGAGCGCGTTGTCTGTGTCTCATGGCATCGCCAACCAAGTCAACGATATGAGCCTCTACCACCGAATTCCTGTTTATAGTTACAGCGCCACTCGGGGACCCAGTAATGTTACCGGACCGTTTCAAATGACGCACAAGATTAGTAGCAGCGCTTTTAAAAGTATTGGGTACTCCTGCGATGATGAAGCTGTCTTCCAAAAAAGTTTTTCTTTTTTTCTCTTCATTTTCATCGTTCGAGCGATCTTGAGCTAAATTATCAGGGGCCGAGACAATTTTTTTTCCGTCTTATCGTTAAAAAGAAGAAGTCTCTGCAATGTACGACTTTAATCGAGCCACTTTTCACGATCGGCTTTTCCTCTTTCAGCTGAGTGAAAAATATCGTTCATATGCGCGTCAAGCCTTTCACTTGGTGTGCCAGGAGTCTGGACTGTTTTGAGGAGACCATCTTTGCCTACCAGCTGTTGTATTCGCTGAAGACTGTCATACGGTAGTAAAACTAAATTTTAGGCGTGGTCCATTATTTAGCTATGAGAGTTGATAAAGCGGTACCGAGAAAAGGTGCCAAAAGCGCAGGTAAAAATCCGCCTCCCCGCTGAACGATTAGTTTTTTTTTTTCGAGACAAACGAACCTTGGGCTTGGATAGCGTTCGTAAAGTAGAGGCGTGGTGCCGAAGACGCGTCTTGTGGTTTTTACCCAGTGGTACGTTCCCGACTAAGATATTCAAGGCGCACTCACAAATACGTTTAATCAATGAAGGATCAGCTTTGCGCAAAACTGCTTTTCTCTGCTCCTCGTTGAGGTGATACAAGGCTCGCAAAATATGTTTTTCTTTTTCAGAAAACGGCACTCTACCTTTACGAGCCATCACAGTGACGCGACTGGTACGAGATTTGCTTTGTCACCACTTTTTATATTTTTACGCGGAACGTAAACGTACTGCAACTCGTCATCGGGGAAAATAGATGTCCGAAACCTGCAGTTTTCCGGAGTATTTTGTTTCAGATCCGAAACCAGATAGCCGTAGGGCTCAGAAGTATAGCCCCAGTATGCTTCCTGCAAAAAACGCGAATTTTCAGGACACAGTTGACGCGAGAGATGCGTAATCTGAGCGCTATCGTGGAGATTTCTAAAAACAACGATGTATTGCGCGTTCAGTGATATGTCGCGTTGACCTCGGGCTTGATGAAAAATATTCTGAGCAATGAATATTACCAACAAGTTATTGTGGCGACTCCCTTTTGTAAATAAATCGACAACTGCACCCCCTGTGCTCGATTCGTGCATCAAGTCGTCAACAATTACGAATTTTGGTCTAAGGTCACTTGCATAATCCCCGCTTTGAGGTAGCCCCTCGCGAAATTCATTTTTTTCACCGAGTTCGCGATAGCCGTTTTGCCACTCGTCGAAATGAAATATTATTCGTTGAAAGTGAGTGTCGCACATGCGATCGATGATTTTTTTTTTTTTCACAAGCACAGTTTTCCCACATCCTATGGGACCACTTAGAATTGACGTAAACGGGTGCTCCCGCTGTAAGGTCATCGTTACAACTGACGCGATTAACTCGATTGTCTAAATTTTGCCGCCCAGCTGGAGAGGGAGACGCCTGCTCTCGGACAGAGCGCAAGCGCCTGGTACTCTTTTTGCTTGAGCTTGAACTAGAGCTTGAGCTAGAGCTTGAGCTTGAGCTTGAGCATTAGCTTTTGCTTGAGCTAAAAAAAAAAAGGTTTAGTTGTTAAATTATATTGATTTATTAATTGAAGAGTACATTCTTTATTATTGAGACTGCAGCTTTATTACAAGAAGCTAATCGACATGATGACGACTCCTTATCTTACTAATGAGTGCATATTCATAACACAGACGACTCGTATTTAAACGCACTGTAATAATGCAATTTAGCGGTGACATACTTTGATTTAGTTCAATGTGCTGTCGAAATATTGTTTCTTCCGTCAGCATTTCGACACTCACTCTCATAAATTTGCTCCCATTTCAACACACCTCCTCAAATTTATGATTTACAAATTTTTCTTTACACCAATTATTCGTAATTCGTTCCGGAATTTTTCAAACTTATTGCGTCCGAGCGCTTTAGTTAATATGTCAGCGATATTATTTTCTGACTCTACTTTTACAATTTTAATCACACCCTTCTCATTACATTCATTTACAAAGTGATAATGTATTTCTATGTATTTTGAATTTTTAGTTAAATTACCAAATTTTGCAATAGCTACCGCTCCAGAATTATCTTCATAAACATTAATCGGTTTTTCGAACACAACACTAAAATCATTCAATAGATTTTTCACCACTTTTATTTCACTCACTGCTTCTGTTAAAGCCACACATATTCAGCAGCTGTAGAAGATTTAGTTACACTTCCTTGTTTTCTTGATTTCCAATAAATCACATTTCCAAACAATCTTACAATATAACCAGTAGTAGATTTTCTATCTACCTTATCACCATCCCAGTCAGCATCAACAAAGCAGTCTAACACGTCAGCATTTTAATTTCTTTCATACGTTAATTTAAGATTTCTTGTCAAATGTAAGTACTTCAAAATTCTCAACGCATATTTATAATGAGTTTCATCGTAGCTATTTTGAAATCTACTTAAATAATTAACGCTATAACTAATAAAAGGAGTCTAAATAAAAAGTTATACGCTAAATATAACAATCTTTTTTTGATAATGAATTAATGAAAGTAGTGAAATCAAAAAATTTATTACGGACGACTTGAGGCCGAATTACTTATTATTTAGAAATAATTTTCTCTTCTAAAAGATGATGATATTATGTTGAATCACCTTCAATATACGTAAAGTTAACAATTTTTCAACTATAGCACATACATGGGAAAAAAAACATGCAGATTGCACACAACTCAAACACTTTTTGAAATTAAAATTTAAAATATGTTGTAATTGAGTTAGAAATCAACTAAATCACAATGTATCACAAAGTATTTTTTTAAGATTTTATTGCGTAAATTCGGTAAATATTGAAATGTATTTCCTTTTTGTCCACAAGTTCAAAAAAACCAAACTCCATAAGTAAATCATTAATATTTTTAAAATATGTCTTAGTAAATGATTTAACGATCTTAACAAATTCTAAATAATTTAACAATAACTAAGATATATTCAATTATTCTGATGTAAAACCACGACATAAACCAGAACCTATAAAAGTCCTAGGTAAACCAATTTGATATGTAAAAAAAAAAATTCAATTTAGTATTTATCTATTTTTTAAATGTACATTGCATAACTTTATTTTAATGTAAATTTACATTGAAATGTAGCAAATACTCATTTGTAACCTTAAAATAATTAAAAAAAAGATAAAAATTTTCAATGATTGGTTCATGTTAACTTAAATATATCTAGCTCTTCTGTTTAAAATTTCTTTCATATAATTTTATCATAAGCCAGAACACATAAGAATCATAGACATAATTTATTGTTATCAACTACTTTTGAATTCGTTTTGCATACATAATAGATGGACAAACTAAATCCAGTCTAAAAATAATGGAGCAAATGCTCATCCATACTTTAAAAATCCATGCCAAATAGTATTCATAATTTTTGGTCCACTGGATACCTAGACCCAAAACTATCTATTTCTTTTTTACTTTTTTATTCTTGTAAAAAAAAAAGTAACCAATTTTAAAATTTAAAATCACTTTGGCTGCATAACTTAAGCTTGCTTACAGAAAAGAAAAAAGATAAAAATTTTTAATAATTGATTCATGTTGACTTGGATATCTAGTTCTTTAGGTTTCAATTTGTTTTATATAAATTTTATCATTAGTCAGAACACATAAAAATCATAGACATAATTTACTGTTATGAAGTACTTTTGAATTCATTTCGCATACATAATTGATGGACAAACTAATTCCACTCTAAAAATAATGAAGCAAATGCTCATCCGTACTTTCAAAATCCATGCCCAATAGAATTAATAACTTCTGGTCCACTGGATACCTAGACCCAAAACTATCTATTTCTTTTGTACTTCTTAATTAACCAATTTTAAAATGTAAAATCACTTTGGCCGCATAACTTAAGCTTGCATACAGAAAACAAAAAAGATAAAAATTTTTAATAATTGATTCATGTTGACTGAAATATACTTATCATTAACACCCTGAGTTAATATAACAGTTACAATCAAAATTAAAATTCATTGTCGGACATCAAGTTTATTTTAGAAAAAAGGTGGGATTACAAAACTTTCAGACATCAAGTTTATTTTTGAAAAAGGGTAGGATTACAAAACTTTAACAGTTCAAGTGTATTGGCTTAGAGCATATACATTTCAATGATGATTAAAATTAAGCGATAATACCTATGACAATGACATTATGTCCTGCAATTGCACCTTTTGCATTTTGCAAGTTGGGTGGATTATAAAAGAGTCATTTGCAAGTTCAACCTGACACACACACAAACACACTCATTCAGAAAAAACTTTATTTTTAATATTGCCAATGTACACATCCAGAATCAGGTCCCCAACACAACCACAGCACAATTATTATCAACTCACAGGGCACACCACAATAATTGAAAAATCTTTGATGATGATGATCATAGAAAGACTGTAGAGATTATTTATTTCATACTCTTTTATTGAAATTAAACAAATTAATAATTATAAATTCTACCACTTATTTAATATATAATCAAAATAAGGGTCTTCAGTACTGTTTATTCTATGACAATCAATTATTTATAAAAAAATTATTGCTCATAACACGTTACAAGCTGCTCTGCTTAGCGGCTCCACTTTAGTCAGCTGTAGGGAGCTGCTTGATACAGCGCCAACAGTCGCCTCATGGCTACAGACCCGGGCCTACTAGGTACAAGCCCCCATCTGCCGCTGTAGGTAAGCAGAAGGTAAGAGTGAGACAGCAAAAATAGACACGCCCACCGCATACGCCACGTCCGGTTAAGTCTACAGAGAGCGCAGGCAGAGAGACCGGATGCTCGAAACTGAAATCGAATTCCCCTGACTGCCGTGAGCAAAAGGAAAATCAGCGTTTCGAAAAATGAAACGTTCATAACTTTTCAATGGGGGCTTTGTTCGGGATAATTTTTTTTTTTAAATTACTCAGGGGATCATCAGCTACGCGCGGGATGTATAATATAAATGAAATAATCATCCTAAAATAGTTTTTCTTTGAAGCGTCCTAACCTAAAACCAAAAATCAAAGTGTATAAAGCCCTGCAGGCTTTCACGGCAGTCGGTTAAAAAAAAAAACCAAATCGCCGTTAAAGCCCAATTGGGCTTTAGGATATCTAGTCGCGTTCCCGTACTATTATACAATAATGCTCCGATCAAGTTTCTATATTTTAAATCGTTTGATGCTGGCTGTGCAGGTTCTAAACATAAGTTTTGTTCCATAGGTGTACAATAAAGTTTCGCATCTAAAATATCATATTTTCTCGTCAATGAATCGATGTAATCACTTTGGTCGAGCGTCATTTCACACTTCACACAGTCGTACTTAATATTTATTCTCAAATAGGTATTTACTTCACCCATATCTTTCATAGAAAATTTATTTGATAATTTATTTTTAATTTGTTCAATCCATCCCTTATTTTTTCCACAAATTAATAAGTCATCAACAAACAGTATTAAGTATACTACATCATCGTTTTCAAAGTTTATGTATAAACATTAATCATTTTCACTTCTCTCAAATCCCAATTCTTTCATAATTTTATCAAAACACTCATACCAAGCTCTTGGGCTCTCTCTCAACCCGTATAATGCTTTTATTAATTTGTAAACTCTATTTGAACCGTCTTGATAACCCATTGGTTGTTTTACGAATACTTCCGACTTTACCAGACCATTTAAAAAAGCTGTCTCTACGTCCATCCGATTTATTATTTATAGGCCATTTTGGCAACAATAAACTAACAAAAATTTTAAAGTCTGTATTCTAGCAACAGGAGAGTACACACCCTCAAGCACTTCAGCCTGCTGAAAGCCTCTAACTACAAGTCTAGCTTTTTTTCGGTTATTAGATTTTTTTGTGAATACCACCCATTTTAAATCTAGAATTTTCTTATCTCTGGATCTATCTACTAACTTCCACGTTTTATTTTTCATCAAACTATTCATTTCCCTATCCATAGCTGCTTTCCATAAATCATTTTCCTCGCACTCTACTGCCTCCTCGTAGGTAGAAGGGCTATCTGCGCTAACTACATTTACATAAACGTAATTTGAATATCTATTTATCCCATACCAATCTGGTTTTTTTCTTGCTCTTTGTGGCCTATCTAAAAGATTTTTATTTAACTTAACATTATCATGGTTACTCTCTTCTTCAGCAGAATCTATATTTTCCCTACCCTTGTTTGATTAAGAGTTTTGAATTTCAAGACTTACAGTTTCATCATCATCGTAATCACTGTTATCATTGTCTCTAAAACCAATCAAATTTTAATCATTTTCAACTATATCAACATGTCTGGCTCTAACTATTTTACCGTTTAACAAAACTCTGTATCCAACTTGGTCGTAAACAAGTAAGATCCCTAAATCGGCCTTTCTATCCAATTTGGTATTTCTCTTATTTTCGGGAACCCTCACAAAAACTTTACTCCCATATTAGCGTAAATTTTTCAAATTAGGTTTCTTCCCAAGGAAAATTTCATAAGATGTCTTATTTTCAATCGTATTTGCAATAGTTCTATTTTTTAAATAAGCTGTGGCTTTAACTACCTCCGGCCAGTATCTACGATTCACGTTTGCTTCAAAAAATAAACATCTCGCGGAATCCATAATCGTCCTATTATATCTTTCCGCCGTCCCATTTAATTCATGCACGTTAGGAGTACACGGTTCAAGTAAAATCCCTTTCTCTTTTATTAAATTGTAAATATCGCGATTTAAATATTCTCTTCCATTATCACATCTTAACTTTTTAATTCTTTTCCCGGTAAGATTTTCAACTTTATAAATATAATCCACGAAACAATTAAAAAAATCCGACTTTAATTTTATTGTGTAAATCAATGCACATTTACTATAATCATCAATGAAAGTTAAAAAATATTTTGAATCATCATGACCCGTTGTATTATGCAGCCCATTTAAATCTGTATGTACCAAAATTTGTATGTACCTAAAATCTCGGTGGCTCTACTTCTATTATTTTCGAAAGATAAATTATGCATTTTATTCTGTATGCACGTCCCACACTTCAAATTTACTGACTCTAATTTTTCTGGTAACCCATCGACTAATTTATTTTTACACATTTCCTCCAAATATTTAAAATTTACGTGTCTGAAAACTTTATGAAACCTTTCTTTCTGTGTCATGTTTTTGTTATTTTTCTCCGACGAATAACACACTCTCACATCAAAATAACTACTTATTTTAAACTACCCATTTTCTTTGCAAGCTACTGCAATTAAAGTATTCTTACTATCATACAGGGTGGTGTAAATTAATCGTCTGGTACGATTATCTCAAAATTGAAGCCTCGTACGAACAAAACTCAAGAGACAAAAGTTGTTTTGATTGGAGGGGGAAGTAAAATGGGCACAAAAAAATGGGCCTGGGGCCTTAGATTGGGCCCTACGAACCCAAAGTCCGTTTTTTCAAATGGGAACACCTATTGTTGACCCCAGGTTCGGAAAGAACGGAAAATTTTACGATTTTTAGGTATTTTTTGAAAAATTTTTTGGGGCCCAATGCACACTGTTCTGAGAAAAGGTACCAACTCTCAAAAATGTGCGATTGCACATAGTTGATCGATGAGTTACCACTTTGATCGATTTTTCTTCCTTAGGTCGAGAAGAATCGAGATCCGTTTCCCCCGTGTATCAGATGAACGATTGTAGGGTAGTTCCAGAGGGTTTTAGGGGGCTGAAATGGTAAAAAACCGTAAATTCATGGTTTTACGATGATTTTCATGAATTATTAGATGGAAAAAATTATTATTTGTTACTTTTTTTTTTTTTTTTAATTAATTGTTCTACTGTAATTTTACATTATTTTCTAAAAACTACCCCTAAAAAGTGATTTTGTGGGTGGCAAAAGGGTTAATTTTATAACTAATCACTTGCAGTCATTAAAAATTTTTGAAAAATTAAGCCCCCTAAAACCCCGTGGAACTACCCTACAATCGTTAATCTGATACTCGGGGGAAACAGATCTCGATCATTCTCCACCTAAGGAGGAAAAATAGACCAAAGTGGTAACTCATCGATCAATTATGTGCTATCGCACATTTTTGAGAGTTGGTACCTTTTCTCAAAACAGTGTGCAATGAGGCCCTGCAGGGCATACAAGGCCCTTTTCTTTTAAACGCGAATTAACTCGGAAAAAACGCATTTTTTGTATTGCGTATGCATAGGGAAAGTTTCTTGTCTTCAAGTTTTCACCTTAATGGGCCCAAAAAATGTGCCCGGGGCCTTAGATTGGGCCCTACGGACCCAAAGTCCGTTTTTTTGACAATTTATCGCCTAAACCACTGACCCCCCAAATTTCTAAGGGCCTGACATGAAAAAAGTTCATCAAAGTCAATCTTAACCATTTTCTCACTTATAAACCAGGGCCTTAAATTAAATAAATCATTTACTTAAGCTGCTACTTAATTATTTAAAATTTCATTGCAATTTTTCATACCTTAATTGCCCTGCTCTCTCAAAATCAAATAGTGATACATCAAGCGTAGGCATGCTTACGAGTTACGGGGTCTTGACTGTGAAGGCCTTTAGCTTTTGTTGCGTAGGTCTTAACTTCAAGCTCTCGCGTTTTTATGACTTTAACGGGCCAAATGTAAACAAACAATGTCTTCTGATTGTGTGTAGTTAAGTCGTAGATTGTGGAAAATGAGTGCTGAAAATTGACTTACGAATATTATTCAAAGCTTCAAAATAAAATAAACGATTACAAAAGCAATCTGTTCACATTTTATTAAATAATGTAAGCTTTACTTTTTATTTTTCAAACCACTTTATAATGTAATTGATCTAACCTTTTAGAAAAATATTACATTAATAAATTTTATATGCAATCATTAATTAGTAATCAAAAATCAACGAAAATAGTTGTCAACTTGATGGTAATAATTAAATGATTTTAATTAAGTGGAGATGAATAAATCAACCTTTATCATCTGAAACTGGAATAAGTCATAATTCAGTGAAATCAATAAGATATTTTAGTCTTTTTTAATAGACAAAATCGACCCAATGTAGTTCAATAAAAAGAAATTAAATGAATTTTTAACATTTTTTTTAACCAATAAAATTTTGCTCTCTTCAAGTTCTCAGCATGTAATTTAATTTTTCTGCCTCGGTGACTTTTCCTCCAGCATTTTTTAAGTTATTTATAGTCTTCTCAAAATCACAGAAAAACAAACTTGAACTGTCATAATTTTTTAATTTCATCTGGTCGAGCTTGTTTCTCACACAGATTTGCATTGCTGTAGATTCTTTTAGATACATTTTGTCAAACTTCTGCATTATTTTTCGAGCAGATTTTCTCTCTTCTTCGCTTAAAAATTCTAATTGATCGTTGCTTATACTGCAATAAATGTAGTTTATTGCTTTCTCGTTCATGTCGGACCAATTCTTTTGTGAATCTGATGTCAAAGCCTCTCGAACGGCTGATTCTGCACACTTTTTGTTTTCAAGTATTGGAGTATCCGTATTTTCCAAATGCTATAATTCCTTCCATCAAAGATATGGAATCTTGCGTCTTCGTTTTGCGACATAGTTAAATCTTTAATTAGTTTATCTTTATGTTCCAAATTAGCACTATGACGGTTTTGAATTTCTTCAATTAGAATTTTTCCTACTTTCCTTAAATCACTCTCATGTACGTCAGCATACTCTCCTTCCATTTGATATTTTAGCAGAATATCTATTGTTTCACCTGTTGACTTTGTCGCTACAGTATTTTCTTCCTTTGTGGCTTTACAAAGTCTTTTTAGTTCATCTGTATTGAAATATTGCAAGATTTTTCTAGGTGACAATTTACATAAAGTTTTTATTAAATCTTCCTTTGGCACTAAATTTATGCCTGCCAAGCTTAATTCATTCAAGCACTGATTTACTTTTTCTAATAGGCTCATTTAAAATTCTTTCCAAACCTCTTCACGTTCGAAGTAGCGTGGTATCTCAGTTTCACTTGAGAACACTTTAAAAATAGTCACTTTTCCGATTTCAAAAACTACGCGCTCTTGCTACCATGTTAAATTATATTGATTTATTTATTAAAGAGTACATTCTTTATTATTAAGACTACAGCTTTATTACAAGAAGCTAACCGACATGATGACGACTCCTTATCTTACTAATGAGTTCATATTCATAACACAGACTACTCGTATTTAAACGCGCTGTAATAATACAATTCAGTGGTAGCATACTTTTATTTAGTTCAATGTGCTGCCGAAATATTGTTTCTTCCGTCAGCATTTCGACACTTACTCTCATAAATTTGCTCCCATTTCAACATTAGTAATATTTATTGTGAAAATCGGGATCTGTTCAAATAAATGAAAAAAAAGGTTAAGCAACTATGGACTTATTTATTTATTTACTTTATTTTATTCTTTTACATGTTTTATTTCAAATGCAGTTTTTACTAACAATATTTAAATTCAAATGTTAACTATACTTTTCCATAGATACGCCTTTCGACTTTAATTATGTACACTTTTCGAAGCATCGAGGATACAATATTTTTTTTTCAGAGGCTCACACTTTAGCAGTTACAGTGGTAGCATCAAAGCAGTCACGCGCGGGTGCGAGTAGCAGCGAGGTGCTATCGCAGAATTCTATGACTGCGAGCTCTTTGATACTCTCGTATCACAACTGTATGACAGGGTGCGTAATCGATATAGTTAAAACCGCTGACGAGCAACTCCGTGGGGCGATTACATTTTAAAGCCGTAAGGATAACTCTCTTCTACGGATTTAAAATATCTCTTATTGTACACCGGCTTGCACATCTTGGTTTCGCTTTGTGTAATTACTTCGTGAAAAGCTGTTCTGCGTATATTAGAAGATTCTACAACGACATTTTCAATTTTTTCTGATACCTCTATAAACTCGAAATTAATTTTTTGTTTGTTTGAGAAATTAAGTTTGATGCCTTTTACTTTACACACGTAATCCTTGCTACCGTCGGGTTTCACGTACTCAAAAGCGTAAAATTTAGCGCCTCCTGATAAAAATTTGCTCACATATGTTCCGGCACCTTTATCAGCTAACTCGTCCGTCAGTTCTCTCAACATGGAGTCAGTAGGTAAGTCGTTCATACCAGGTTTGCTGATGTAAATCACTGAATCTGTAACAAAATAAAGGGCTCCGGACCCCAAAAAGTGTAGACACTCAAAAAGTTTCAATCGTGCTTGCGCTGTAGTAAATGCAGCGACTGCAACGTTTGTGGATCGTGAAGGTGTAGCCTCTTCAGATTTGAAAGACCAGCTTGTATACAGCAATTCGTCTTTCACAGGTAAGATACTATTTACATCTATTTCTTTACTGTGTAATAACTCGATCAATCTATTTGGTGAAGTAAGCACTTCAGTTTTTTGTTTATTTTGCGCTTGTACTAATTCTCCCCATATAGAGTTGATTGCAAGCTTCGAAACTAGACGCAAGCCTGGATTAAAATTTATAGCTTCTTTATCTAGTTTGATACCTTCAACTTTTTCAAATTCCGAAATATATCTTTCTTTATCTTTTATGGTCTTGCACTTGGGAGGGGGAGAGGGGGGGGGGGTAGCCTGAAGCTTGCGTTTTTTGAGTAAAAAAATTGTCTATGTATTCGGCAAATATTCCTCTTTTTTTTTTACAGGATCATACTGCGTTTTATTGTACTGCCAAATTTCAAACATTTTAATGACTACGTAACCTACTTCTATCGCTTTTTTTAATTCTTCAGATTCCCAAGTACCTATTAAATATCTGTCTTTTGGATTTTCATGACTGCGTTCTCGTTGTATCATTTGCTCGGCACATGTACGACACAGTAGAAGAAGCAATTTATCGTGCATTTTCACTGGCAATACAGGGTTGTACAAATTTCTAGGAGGTAACACTTTCCATTTTACTAAACCGTTAACGTTTGAAAAATCGCTCTTATTGTGCACGAGTAGACTACACTCCTCTTCATCTACGTACAATTTGGGGTGACCTAGGAAATACTTCGATCGTTTGCAAATTAGTGGATACAAACTGTTGAAATCAACGTAATTTATTTTTCGTCCTTCTTACAAAAGTGCTTCTTAACTGTATTATCCGCGCGCCCACCAAACAAAGCATCGTGATGATTCAAGGGTTTTTGATAAATCAAATCTATTTTTCACTCAAATACCGTTTTAAATCTTCGTTTGTTATTTTAAATTCCTCAAATTCGTGCTCCCAGATTTCAATTAACCTGTACTACAAACTCTTTATCCTTTCTGATTGAGCATAAGTTCTTTCAAACTTCTCGGCCATCGATCGCCCATTCGATAATTTTTCATCTCTATGTAAGCGGTAACAACTCATGCAGCCGTGCCAATAACAGCCAAAAATGAGAGAAAAAAATTTAGGTGTCATCAGTGTTTGCGAAAAAAAAAAAAAAAATCAAGTTACCCTTGAAACTGAAAAACCAATCCTCTGTGACTCTCCAGGTGTTTTGGAGCACTGTAACCATCGACTAAAATCCCTTTCAATAATCTTCTTTCTCGACAGCGACCTGCATGCTCGATGGGGCGCTTCAATGATTTCTCCATCCAAAACAGCCATTGAATAGCTTTCAAAGATTGTTTGTTACGACCTCTGTATCCTCCTGCTGGTATTATACCAATTTGATTATTTTTCAAAAATTTATTCTTGAACACTCATGCATGTGGAAGCAATAGTGGTGCACTCCAGAAACGGATCCATACCAAATTTAATAAATGTTTCTCGAAAATTCCAACAGGCCAGTATTAAGATTTTTACATCTTGTTTGCAGTATTTAGTTAATTCAGCATCAAAGTCAAAGATAAAGTTTTTAGCTGCTTGCTCATATTACCACGTAATAGAGCTATCTCTTTCTTTTTCAGGTTAATTAAAAAAATGCGGGAACGTGCCTTCGTCTATGTTCCTCAATCCATAGGCTTTGGGTAAGTTACTAAGAGGCATATGAAAATAGTTTAGACTGTCGATAACAGTCTTTTTTTTTTAAACATTTTTTTTTACTACTCCATCACTGTAATCTTTGTACCGTTCAGTATCACCGAAGGTTTTTCACGTTCACTTTTTTCAGCCAAAAATTTAAAAATAAAGTGGGCTTCATAGCCTTGAACATTATTAGCTTTACACACAACTCGCTTAAGCAGTTTATGTGGTTTCAAAGCTAAATCCATAAATTGTTTTACAGGGTCAGTCTTAAAAACATGTTTACGTACCCCGCACTTGTCGCAGTCAACCGTTATATCGTTCTCTTGTAAGCAAAAGTTGCAAACTTGATGAACCACGCACAAGTTTGGTTTATGAATTTTTTGTCTTCATCTCCAAGCACATGTACGTTTTGTTGAGTCTCAAAGTCGTAAAAAAAAAATATTACCCTGTTTGATTTTTCAGATTCTTTTATTGGTTGCATAAAACACTCGTGATCAGACATGTAATTGCAGAAAATTGTATAAAAACTTTTTCCGCACTCGTGCTTGTCATCGGAAACTTTAAAGCAATGTTGACAAATTTTAATCCTCGAACACACACTAGATTTTTTGAAAGAATTAATTTTTAAATGATTTTAATAACACTCATCACCGTAAAAATATCTATTACACAGCTGACATAAAGTCATTGGCTGTTGCTCGTCGCACACAGGATATTGTAAACACTTTGAACATCTGTTCGTGCATCTATGGCTGAGAAACCTTGAATAACTTTTATTGCATGGAATGCAATAACCTATACTTCCTGATACACCAACCAAATTAAGTATCGGTTCAAAATGATTTAAAGAGGCATAATACATTATACGTAAAATATACTTGATACTTTAGTACTTGTAAATAACTAAATTTGATCCATCGTAAAGAGGTTTTTCACCTCGTGCGAAATCTCTCAAAGAGTAAACTACTATAGCTACCCTTTGTTGCAAAATATTGTTGAAATTTTTCGATTACTCTCATTCCACAACCTTCTGCAGTTACATCAACTCGAGCTAATTTCATTAAATCAAGAGCTGCTTTTTTTGAGTAGATCCATAGATTTGACGGACGCTGTTCTAATAGGCATGCAAAACACCTGAGCGTATGTGTCCTCTGATACTGTAAGCGCATGCAGCAACGAGAGAGCGAGGCTGGCAAAGATCATCGTCGTTTCTAAAAGTAAGTATTGACTTTTTTTTGACAGCTTCTTCGGTGAGCTTCACGCGTCCGCAACCTGTTACATATTTAACTATGTTGCAAGTTATATTCAAAGGATCTTCAATGTTGTACTCGTTTGAGCTCTGAGATATACTGAAAAGTAGTTGCCACAACTCTTCTACGTTAAAATCTCGCAATGGTCGAAATGAGAGCCATGCTGGACCGTGAGTGAGTCTTTCTTTATTTATTGTCAGACCGATAAAATCAGAAGAAATTGTGTCTTTAATAAGGGCAGCGTGCAGATCGCTTAAAGCTTCTCCTAGCCACCGAAAAACGTCTGATTCAGCACGATGTTGCAGTATCCTTACATTTATTTCACGCCATTCTACTCCGAATCTCTAGTAAAATCTACTTCTAATGTTTTCTATGACTAATCGTTGATTTTTTTGTCTACCATTGCCATTCTGAAATAATACATCTAATATAAAAAAATCAAAAAAAAAAAAAATGCAAAATTCGTTTTTTATTATTTCAAACCAATAAACAATTTTATACTCACTATTAAAATTTTGAGCCGCAACATCATCATCATCATCATCATTATTATCATCAGATGAATCGCTATCAGAACTGCAAGAACTCGAACTACTTTCAAGACGGTGAATTGTTATTTTCTGCTGATGATGATGGTTCGCCTTGCTCGTACATACAGAGTTTGATAAATTCATCACCTTCATGATCAGGCATCATTTCGTCAAATTCTTAAATTAGTTAAATTATAATATACAAAGTTAGAAAATTCAAAGTATGGATTTTTTTTGTCACATGCACAAAAATTATTCGAATACCTTTAGGTCTGTTCAGAACCTTAAAAGCTGGTTTGTGCAATAAATTTTTAAGTTTCGAAACACTTTTTAAAATCAAAATAATTTTCTCATCGTGAAATATTCCTGGTTTGTACAGGTATTCAATTGTATCTTCACTGTAGTGTAGAAGCAAAAAATACTCAGTCGCGTTATTTTATGCACACTATTATAACTTACGGAGTTTTAATTTTACACTAGAAATAAATTTAATTGTAGCAAAAAAAAAAAAATAATAATAATAAATAAAAAATTAAAAAGTGAAAAACTCAAATTTTCCAAATTACAATTTTTGAAGGTTATTTTAAATATTACTCTCGAGGTCAAACTCTATTTTTTCCAAGGGTATTAATTTTCAGTGTTTAAATTCGATTTCAATTTTCAAATTGATAGTTTTTGGGATTGCCAATTTCAATTATTTCCATTTTCAATTTTCAGATTTGGTAATTTTCTCAATTTCCTTTTTTTAAGTTCAATCAAAGTTGTTGACTTTAATGTTAGAACAGGTTCTAATTCTCAAGGGAAATTACTTTGCATAAATTTTAATTTACACAAAAAAAAAATTTTTTTTTGTTGCTCATTTAAATTTTCAAGAATTCAATTTTTTCAATTTTATCTATCTTTCAACTTTAATTTTTCAAAAAACAAAAAATAATAAACTTCAATTACTACAGTAAAAGTTTAGTGTTAGAAATAAAAGCCTTTTCAAATTTTAATTGTTTCGAGCTTTTAATTTTAATTTTAGATTTTCAAAATTTAAAATTTTGCAATCTTTTTAAAGAAACTTTTCCCTCAGCTATTTCAAATTTTCGATTCCACAGAGAAAGAAAATATATTGCAAGGTGGAGACATTAAATTGAGGAGACCCAAGTGACCGAGAGAAGAAGTTCGCGCAAGTAATCGCCGTTTCACTTCATTCTCTCCTCGTTCGTATTTCCCCTACCGTGCAGTCCCCCAAGAAAGTTCATCGGAAATGCACTCGTCACCAGCGAGAATGGAAGCTGCAAAGTCTTGGCAGTGAATACGACTGAAGAGGACGTGACCATCGAGGTCCACCCCCATGAACTTATTCCCTGCGAGTACGTTGCACCCCCATTCGACCCAGATTCAGAAACCAAGCTAGAATGTGACAAGATAACGGATGAAGGAGAAAGAATACAACGTGTGTTAGAGTTGTTAGACACCGAGCAATTAAACCCTGAGGAGAGGAACCGAGTGTGGCGTGTTATGGAAGAATACCATGACGTCTTTTTGTTACCCGGAGATAAGTTGTCCTGTACCGATCTGGTGGAGCACGAGATACCTACCGAAGATAACATCCCCGTGCATGATAAACAATACCGCCACCCCCCAATTCATCGAGAGGTAATACGAGAGGACATCGAGAAGAAGCTCGCCGATGACATCATAGAACCCTCGACCTCTCCGTACCAAACTCCCGTTTGGATTTTGCCCAAGAAAAGAGACAGTCAAGGGCGTCCAAGATGGCGTATGGTGGTAGATTTCCGAGCGTTAAATGCCAAGACAATTGGGGATGCCTATCCACTCTCGTCTATTGCGGACATCCTGGACCAACTGGGCAACTCAGTATACTTTTCTACCTTCGACCTAGCCAGTGGGTTTCATCAGATTCCCATGAAACCCAGCGACCGACCGAAGACAGCGTTCTCTACGATGACTGGACATTGGCAATTCAAGAAAATGCCCATGGGACTCAAGAACGCCCCTGCGACCTTCCAACGATTAATGGATTGCATCCTGCTGGGACTCTAAAACGTGGAAATGCTGGTGTATCTAGATGACATCATCATCTACGCTAATAGCCTTAACGATCATTTACGGAAAGTACGATTGCTGTTTGACCAACTAAGACATGCGAAACTGTTGTTACAACCCGGCAAAGTACTCTTCCTCAGACGAGAGGTGGGATTCCTGGGACACATAGTGTCCGAAAAAGGCTGTGAACCAAATCCTGACAAAATCCTGGCAATGAAAAATTTTCCCAGACCTCGCAATGTAACCAATATCCGGTCGTTCACGGCTTTAGCGGGATATTACCGAAGATTAATAAAAGACTTCAGTAAAATTGCGAAGCCTTTGTATGACCTCACGAAGAAAGATACCAAGTTCATATGGACCGACGCCCAGGAGCAAAGTTTCAATTTATTAAAACAGAATCTCTGCGAAGCTCCCATCTTACAATTTCCTGACTTTAATAAGAAGTTCACGCTTACTACCGATGCTTGTGACTATGCTATACGAGCTGTACTTAGCCAGGAGAAAGATGGATTTGATCATCCTGTTGCCTATTTGTCTCGGAGTTTGACGGGGGCTGAACTTAATTACACCACCACTGAAAAGGAATGCGCCGCAGTGCTGCACGCTTTCCGCAAATTCCGGACATATTTGTTGGGAAGGCGATTTTTGCTCGTGAGCGACCATGAACCCTCGAGCTGGATGCACAACCAGAAGGATCCAGGAAAGAGAATGATGGATGCTGAAATTCACGGACTTCGAGTACGATTTCAAGTACAAGCCAGGAAAACTCAATAGCAACGCCGATGCCCTCTTGCGAAATCTAGCAGACCAGCCGATGCAAGAGGATGAAACTAATACCACTTTACCCATGATCAAGGTCTTGGTCATAGGAGATAAGAATAAGAGGGACCAGGAAGAGGCTCGACGGCCCAAGAAGACCACCAGGAGCCCTTTGGGACGTATGGTCGATAACTCGCGCCCTAGTACCTCGGGAGCGAAACCGAAACCATCAACCAAGAGTACCGCTTTGGCCCCTCCTCCGTCGCGACGAGAGCGAGCCAAATCCGTGGATGAAGGAATAAAGCCTCGTCGGGCTCGACCCCTAGGAGCCAAAACGAACAAAAATCCGCCTGCATTGGTACGCTAGCTCAACGTACGAAGTCCAAACAAATCCTAGCCCTCCCCCCAGGAAGAGGCAGTTCCCTACCTCCCCCTCCAAAGCTCATTCTTACACCCTCGCATCTGAAAGACAAGCCCCGGGATGGCAACGATGGTGACGCCGTCGACACAAGGGAAGGCAGAGAAACACAAGGCGATGTGACTGAGGACCTTACCGATTGGGACCAGTCAGATGCGGGAATCCCTGTTGTTGATCTGAAGAATAGTGGCCTACGAGATGAAACGACCGAAGAAGTTGCTTCAGAAGGAAACGACCCCCGGCGTGATAGCGAGACCCCTATCGGCACCGCGGCCACCAAGGTAAGCGCCGTAACGCCTAGCGAGACGGAGACGGTGGGAGACACGGACACCCCGGAAGAAACCTTTGAAGGTCCGGAACACTCCATTAGCCTGCAGGACTTGCAAGAGAGTAGCGACAAATTAACTAAAAGCTTGCTGGACCACTATGAACGCACCAACAATTGGTATGGACTACCGAATCTCGAAGAAAACCAGTGGCCAGTGCATTTTTCGGATGGAGATGAAAAAATGAAAACCCCCGAACAGGAAGACAAGGACAAGTTCTCCGAAGGGGAAGAAATCGACGAGGAACTGCAAGACATTCTAAACCAGGCCGACCCATATGATGCAGAGACGCTGGATGACAGCGTGATGAGTGAAAGAGTGCAACGGTTGATAATCAGCGCTCAGGTTCACACCGACTGAGCTTCGACCGCCTCTGACACTAACACCGCAGACGAAGCAGATGAGGGTGCTGATGGGGAGGAAGATAGAGACGACTCCCCCGAGAAATAGCCAGTGAAAACGGGAATTTCAATCGACCCTGGAGTCAAACCTGCTGCCCCCAAAGATAGCAGCACACCCCGACCCGGGGCGTCGAAGGTGAGATGGTCAAAGGCGCCTGAACTAGATACGGTTCAAGAAGCTACGGCAAACTCCACGGTGAATCTCGAATTCAGTAAGCCCGTCCTAGAAGACCTTTCTTCCTCCCCGAAAAGATTTGGGCACCAATGGACCCGCCAGACCATAATAAATGCTCGGACCCCGATAAGCAGAAAACCCCAACGGTAGACACGCCCGACCTTGCGGGTAATCAGGCTAACCGGCCATTAGGTAAAATCGTGCGAAGCCGAAACTGTTTGACCTATAAACGCAACAATCTGGTTCATTTCCTCTCAAAGGATTGCGTTCCGGTGGGACCTGTTAGCAGGTTACTCGTAGATCTTGATGCGATCAACCCGGGTGCGCTCAGGCAAAAGCGCCTCCAAAAGGGACATATAATGATCACGCCTTACAAGAACCATAACATCCTATCCCTGATAGTAAAAAATCATTATTACGACCCCCTAGACATCGGTGCGGAGAGAAGGTGTTTAGAGGGTCTGAAAAGTGTGTTACGCAAACGGAACCTCAACGGGTTCAGAATCACCCGGAAAGGTGACCTAGCAAGCCAACTGGAGCCAGGACTATTGGAAGAGCTCTTACGTGACGTTTTTTCTCGAAGTCCGTTTGACATTACCCATCGTTTTGGTACCGTTGTTATGCCTGATGCTACCCAACGCCCGAAAATCATCAAGTTGCTACATTACAGTCTCTCCGGTGGACACAAGGGCGTAAACCAAACCTATCAGAAGATTCATGAAAGGTACTATTCGAAAGGCATGCGAAACGATGTCCTTGACTACATTTGGCGATGTAGTACTTGCCGAGAAATGAAGATCAACCGCTGCAAGACCAGAGAGGAGCTGATACTTACTGACACACCTATCGAGGCTTTCAACAAGGTGTCCATAGACACAGTTGGCAAGTTACGAACGACCCCGTCGGGAAACCAACATGTGGTTACGATGCAGTGTAACCTTACCAAATACGTCATTGCAATCCCTATTCCTGACCTACGTGCCACCACGATAGCCGACGCATTAGTGAGGCATCTTATATGCCAATTTGGAGCTCCGCGAGCACTTTTGTCAGACCATGGTACAAGTTTTCTTTCTGCACTGATCGACAAACTCCTGAGGTTATTTAAGGTGCATCGTCTTACCAGTTCTGGGTATGGACCCCAAACAAACGGAAGTTTGGAACGAAGCCATGCGCCACTCATAGACTTCATTCAGTCATACTCCGAAAAATATAACGACTGGGATCGTATTATACCCCTTGCGACGTTCACCTACAATACCAGCGTACACTCCGCTACCAGTTTCACGCCCTTCGAGCTGGTATATGGCAAAGTGGCCAGATTCCCCATCCGGATACCAAATGAAGAGAAATTGCGAGTCTACAACCTTTATCTGCGCGACCTGATCGTCCAATTGGATGAAATGAGGGTAACGGCCGGGGAGAGAGAAATAGCAGAGAAAATTAAAACAAAAGACCGATTTGACCGAAAGAAGAAAAAATTCTGTGGCAAACCGGGTGGGTATGCCTGGGTGTTAGTCGAGACCCGCATCTCGAAGTTTGACAGCTACTATAAGAAGCCGTTGAAAATTGTCGAGATCGTGGGAAAAAACAATGTGATTCTAGAATTACCAAATGGTAAACAAATTTGGAAACACATGGACAAACTTATAGGCATCCCGTCTGGTTCTGAAGGGTCCGACCTAAATGATTAACATTTTCTTAAATGATTGCAGATGCTAAACTATCTAGTGTTTATGATGTGGGGAATTCATTAAGTAGGTGGGGAGATGATCTACAATATAACCCGGTTCCACACCAACCCGGGTCTCTACTATGAAAAGGTAGGGGTGGTTCATCTTTGGAGAGCAGATTGGAAGCTGACAGTAGCAGTGGAGACCGAAAAACTGCTATAAACCCATGAAGTAGGTGACTGAATAGCCGCTCTCTCACTAAGATGTCATAATCATGTGGACGACCCACCGTGTGAAGAGTTGGTTGACCTAGATTTTCTAACTAATACCTACCACACCCTCCAAGGGTTAGACCAAGAAATCGCAGACCGAATATACGACCTAGCCATTGAAGAAATGTTTGACCCAAGAGATTCCTCGACCAAACGTAGCAAAAGAATGGCCCCGTTTGGCATCATTGGCTCCCTTGGCGAAAGTTTATTTGGATTAGCCACGGTAGACGGAGTGGAAAGGGCCCATCGTGAAATTGACCGAATGCAGCAAAACCAAAAGCAATTGATTAGTATACAGAAAGAACAGGTTCATGTCGTAACTGGCACCCTAGCTGAGCTTTACAATGAAACCTTCACCCAAAAGCAGAAAATTGACAAAATGGAAGCCACCTTAGCCAAATTACAGGCGTCACCAGTGCTCAAGGATCTGTACGTACAAGGTCAAAGCCTGGAACGCCAGCTAAATCAGTTAATGGATATACGGAAGAAACTATTACAAATAATCACCATAGGGCAGAGAGGCGACCTTGCCCCTGGACTAATATCGAACGATTTCCTGACCCGAATTCAAAACGAAATCGGACAAACCACCAAGAATCTTGTCCTCCCAATCTCGGAAAGAAGCTGGCGCCTCGACGAAGGGGCGAAGATTTCCCAAGGTAGAAATGGTGCACAACCGAGGCAGACTATTGGTGTATGTCCGTATACCGCTGGTAGACCACACTACATATGAACTACATCGAATGCACTCATTGGGAGTACTACAAACCATTAGTACCGGGATCAATGGAACCGCGTATATTGAACCTTCTCACGAATACCTGGGAATGAGTGAGGATCAACTCCAATATTTTAAATTCAACCGAATTGACTTTGAAGAGTGTATGAAGCTAAAGTACGGGTATCTCTGTAACACTAAATTGGGAATCTGGAAAAGTTCCCATGCCCCCAATTGTGAATTAACATTATACCTCCAGCCGTCTACCGAAGCACTCAAGTTGTGCGACCTGCGGTTCCACCCGCAAGTCATGGACCAATGGCGTTATCTAAAAGCCGCCGGATCTTGGCTTTTCTCTGTTGCGGAAGAAGAAGCTATACGAATCCTTTGCTCCCACAATACGAACCTGATCTCGGTAGAAGGATTAGGAATTTTACAAATGGCCCATGAATGTGTGGGAAAAACGGATAAGATTACCTTGCCCAACCCAGAGACTCACGTGCAGAAAGGAGAATTCTTTTACCGCCCCGAGATCAATCTAACACTTTTGCAGTTATACCCCGACCTGTCCAAAAGAGCTAGAAACCTCCCCCAGGCTGACTGGAACACCGAAGGGGCTAAGGACGATATATGGCAAACCCAACATGGGTTACCCTTACGAGAACTATTAAAGAAGCTGAAAACCCTGGAACAACAACAAGATGATAAATTTGTCAATACAGGACTTAGTCTGAGGGGATTTTTAGTTATACTTGTCATCGCAATGATCGTGGTGGTCGGGTACATTCGTTTAGTAAGACCGCAAATGGCAGCCCTCACCCGAAACTCAAACGCGCCTCAAGACCAGACTAACCAGGACCCAAAACCAACCAAAGAAGAGAAAACCCCCCTTAAATCCCCGTCGAAAACCCAATCCTCAGTTCAAGAACCAAAGATTGATTCCTAATCCCGAAAGCCTTCTTTCTTATCACTAGAGGCCAATTACCAATTCCATTCCCAGGCCCAACGCAATAAGTATTAAAACAAACAAAATGAGAAACCCTATCGCCTTACTCTTAATTGCAGAATTATGATCCAGCCAGAACAAACAACCCCCACCCAGCGTATCCTGAAGGAGCGAGCAGGACAAGGCCCCTGCCTGGTTAGAGTTCAACACTCGAACCACCTAGGACTGTGGCAAATACTGCGGGGGCTAAGCCGTTATGGCCCCATTCAAAGTGGGGAAATAGAAACTACCGAACCCGCGGGAACCATAACTAGGGTTACCTTCAAACGGTTAGAAGATGCGGAACGAGTTCTCAAGAACCAAAAGAAATATGATGAATATAGTCGGGGATCGCCAAATAATACGTCAAAGAAAACCGCGCCCAACTGAAAACCAATGAAGTCGGTAGTGTTCAAGATCCCATCAAGAAACCAGAAAAAACCCAGACAGGAGCCTGAAGCCACCGGGGCAACCGACCCAGGAAGTCAAGATGAAGTCCTGCCCCAGGAAACGCCCCATCTTTGGAGCGAATATCCCAGAGATCCGGAACTCATGAATACGACCTCAATACGGACTCAACAAGGAAGCCTAGACTACAACCGATTATTCTGTATAATACCAGAATCAATACCACGCGAATATAGGTATGACCTGTTTTTCAAGGAGTATGCCAAATTTGGTCCCTTGGAGTATTGTCAGACCGTTTGTAACCGAAAAGGCCAACTAGCATGGGGATACGTGCGGTACATCCATCAAGAGGATGCCGGCCGAGCACTAAGTCAAAGTGATCAATTATACCTACCGAAATATGCGTCAGTCCACCGCAAGACAGCGGGACTCACGGCAACCATACGGCACAGTTGTGGAGCCTGGATCGGGAGGAAAACCTATAAGTACCATGACCAAATTTGCGGTCGACAAATAGAGTATATGAAAAGCCTAACTAGAGCCCCCCCCCCCCAAACCAACCAAAACGAGTTGCCGCAACTAATGGATCTTGAAGTCCAAGAAATCCCGGAAACCACGACCCCCAGACTACCCCAGAAAATCCATTGAAATTGTCAAGATTGAAACCGGGAAAGAACCTCACATCTTTCCCATTATGGAAATAGAGGCAACACAGGAAAGAAGGAAACTCGATGCAATCATAGGACAGACAACCGAACCCCCGCAACCACCACCGACCAATATGGAAATCGAAAAACAACAACCTACAACGACCACTTTACAGTCCCCCGACGGGGAAATATCACCGAAAGAAGCCCAAACCACCCCAACAAGAGACCAAAATCAGACCAAAAGTTGCTGCGTAAAAGAGAACCTCTCGTCAACAAAAGGAAGAGGACGTCCTCAAAGAATTAACGACCGTTTAGAAACTTTAGTGTGAGAGTAAAAAAAAAAAAAAAAAAAAAAAAAAGAGAAAAAAAGAGAAAAAAAAAAGAAAAGAGAGAGAAAATGCAAGTTGAGCGAATGTTTAGAGACCTTAGTGTGAGAATGACCCATAACATAACCATTACGACCTTTTAATTAACTTATTACGCGGTGTGTGCTAGTTATATAATAATGTGTAAACCGAAGGTGAATATTTATTGAGTGAAAGTAAATTGTTAGAATAGGTAGACCAAAGAACTAGAAAGTATGATTAAAAAGTACCCCTCGAATCTGAAATAATGTTCGTTCACAGCCAAGCATAATGGTCGTCCTACAATCTCGAAACCTTACACCCCCCCCCCCTCTTGTATGTCTGTCGATTAATAATATCCTTTTATCGGCAAACAGTCAACCCAACAACCTCCTGTACGATCCTGATGATTTCCTGTACCAAGCCAACGCAGATTCCCCTTATCTTCAAAAAATAAAAAAAAAAATAAAAAAAAAAAAAAAACAAAAAAAAATTTTATCATTTTTTGGCCAAAACTCGCTTGACGGATCTAACATTTTCCTTTGCAGAAAGATGCCTCTCAAGAATCTTAAGGACTACAAGGGTGTCCAACTGGAGATTGAAGGAGTAGAGTGCAAATCAAGAGAAGATGTGATCGTGCTGAAACTCAAAAAGAAATTTCAAGCTCGAGCTCTCTTAAACTACCTCAAGGGAAAAATAGATATCAAGTGGTGTCTAAATCACCCCGAAAGCGAATATATCCGCCCGACGATAACCATCCAAATGCACACACAGACGGACGCGGAAGACCTAGCCATGGTGTTCCGAAGATGTCAATAGGAGCAGACCATGTCACCACGAACCACACCGAGGGACAATCTGCCGCCCGAAAAAGGGAATCAGCAAGTCCCAACAAAAAAAATGGCTGACAAGAAACGTAAGGAGTTAGGAAGACCTCTAATGAACCAGCAGGGCCAGCGGTTCGTTTTGAGAATGATGACCGAGATGGTCGGGTCATCAGATACCGCCATCATAATAATAAACATACCATTTGACTTACAATGTCTCCATGCCCAGATGAAAGACCTGGAGCCAATCCACATAACCGTAGAAGATAAAGAAAACGACCCCAAAGATCCGGTAGCCGTCCTATTTATCAAGTTCAAGAATCGCGAAATAAGACAAAACAGCCTCGAAAAACTCCGAACTTTAAAATACCAACAGAGGTTGATGGATGAAGGCAGTTTGCTCCTTGATATAAGGGTGCCCAGAGGACATTCTTTCAGCCAGGTATATAGAGACCTTTCCACCTGGGGACAGCTTCTGTGGCTTCGGTTCTGGGAACAACAAAAAACGCCCGAAACTCGATGCCTAGGCCCACTATACTTAGCCTTTGCTAAATACGTGGATCCAATGAGTGCAATTTTTGCTCGAGACCGATTGGAAAAAAAATACGGAGCTCGGTTGGGTACACCCAGGCAACTTACATGCCCTTAAAGTAAATTAAGGGAACCGATGAATACCGCCCAATGTAAGGAATGTCAAATGTAATTGCACCCTCTCGACCTAAAGGACCACCTAAATCTCCACCGACAGAATCTGCATTGGACCCAAGATGGTGAATTAGACATAGATAACCCAAAACAGGACCCGTTCGGTGATCTAGACCCTGAGCGAATCCAAGAAGAACAACTATCAGAAACCGAAAGTGTATCTTCAACGGCGACATATATCTCGTCCAGAGGCTTAACCCAATGGACCAGGAAGACAAAGGAAAAGTGGAAATAAAAAAAAAATAAAAAAAAAAATAATAATAATAATAGGTCTCATATATATATATATATAATATTTAAACCTAACCCAACCACCCTCCCAAAGAATCTATCCCTACCTCATACCTACGTTCACCAGGGACGATGAACACTTTGGAAAGGGGGTGCTGTTAGGTGACATATAATGCACCTAGCATACATGTAAAAAAATGCACGCTCAGCATCCTTTCCCACGGAGCCTGGCTGCCTTATCAGCATCTTGACTTGAAAAGTCTAGGTGGAGATGGACAGCGAGCCTCCGTGAGGAGCGAATGCAGGAACAGGGGAGTAGTAAGTTTTTTGAAACCAAAATTAGAGCACAGAGTTTTAATCTTTTTCTGTATAAGTCCAGTATCACCAAGTTTTCTTGTTAAATCATAAAAGAATCGACCGAATAATTATTGATTGTGAATTATTAAAAATTATTTGTGACCAGTATTTTATATTATTTAATTATAAAAATCGACTGAATAATTATTGATTGTGAATTATTAAAAATTATTTGTGACCAATAATTTATACTATTAAATTATAAAAATCGACCGAATAATTATTGATTGTGAATTATTAAAAATTATTTGTGACCAGTAATTATATTATTAAATTATAAAAATCGACCGAATGATTATTGATCGTGAATTATCAAAAATTAATTGTGACCAGTAATTTATGTTATTAAATTATAAAAAAAATCGACCGAGTAATAATTGATAGTGGATTATTAAAAATCTTTGTGACAGATAAAGTGGATTTTTAAATCATACATTGACCAATTAAGTGACACTCATTGATTGGGAATAAACCCAATAAAAGCGATCCTCATCTAGCGTCCTCATCTGCGGCTCCGTCGAGTCCGAATGATTTTAACGATATTGAACGACACCTAAATTGAATAAATTGGTAGTAAACTTTTAATAAAAAATAGTTGAATTCAAGTTAAAAAAAAAAAAAAAAGGAAAAAGATGCGTAAAAAAGAAAAGAAAAATTTACTTAAAACTCGTCCAGAAGATGATTCTTTGATTTCATCTCCTTCATCTGTTCATATTCCAAAAAAATATCAGCAGAATCAGAGTAGGAATTTTAAATAATTTGAGTAAAAACTAATTAAAGAAATAAAACTGAAAAAAATTTATTAAAAACTCGGCCAGAAAATGATTTTTGATTTCATTTCATTTATCTGTTCGTATCCCCGAAAACATAGTATCAAAATCAGAGTAGATACTCGAATTGATTTCTAATTAAAGTTCAGAATTCACTGTAACTCTACTGAAAGATGGTTTTTTATTTGTTTTTTTATTTTAGTCATCTGTTCGTATCTTTCGGGATAAATTGATTAATATTAACATAGATCAGAAAGTAACAACATATATACTTTTGTTTTAGTTCTGTCCAAAAAAAAACCACTCGCCGTAAATTCTTACCTTTTTAAAGGTCTTTTTTTTTAAAGATTTCATTTCTCTCGCTAGGTATAAGGTGAAACTAAAAAAAAAATGGTAAAATTTACCAATTGATACCTGAGTAGAACAAACAACTTATGACTCCATTGAGATGAATGATTTTATCGATATTGAAGGACAATTAAAATGAATTGATTTTATTGTATACTTTTTTAACTGATTTTTAAACATCAAGTATAAAAAAAGAATTTTATTTTGATAATTCTGTTATAACAACTATAGCAGTAAAAACCCATGTTGCCGCTGGTATCTTACACTTTTAGATGTTTTTTTTTTTTAATTTTATTTATCTCCAGGCTTTAAAAAAAAAAAGATATTTTAATAACTATTAATTTTTTATTTTTCAAACTATTTAATAATTATTAACTTAAGTTTATTTTGATTAGTTAATTTTTTGTTTTTCAGTTCTCAATTAAAATGAGGGTAAAATAAATTGAAAAGATTTTTTTTTTCTTAGTTATGTGTTGTTGTTGCTCTGCAAAAGGAGTTTTGGCGTAAGAACCAAACTATGCTTAAATGAATTTTTTGAGATTTTTTTTTTTTTTATCACGCAGTCAAAAATATTTTCTCAAGTCTCTGATCTTACAAGATTGTTTTATATTTATTTCATCATTTTATTTACTCTAAATCTTAACTTTTCAGGCTTGAAGCATAATAGTTTCATTCAAAATATTATCTATTTGTAAAAAAAAAAAAAATAACTTAAAACACATCACTATGACTAAACTGACTTAAATCCCACACAATTTGAAGGTTTCACAAAAATATTGTGATTTGTAGTTATATAACAGATACTGTACCGATGAAATTTTTGGTGATAAGATTTATTATATTAACAATTTTTGCAACATGTCTGACGATTTGAATAACCCCATGAGACATTGATCACCATCACATTTAAATGCAGCAAATGTCAATGACCCAGTTGAGGTAGTTGGTATACAGCGGATAAAACTAAAATCAAACTTGATAGTTAGACAAATTCATCTTGGAAAATAAACTGAGAACAATAAACCTTATCCGTGTTAGTGTATTGACTCAGAATTTATAAATTCCAGTTATGATTTAAATGTATTTACTTGTCTGACAATTTGAATAACCCCATGAGACATTGATCACCATCACATTTAAATGCAGCAAATGTCAATGACCAAGTTGAGGCAGTTGGTTTATAGCGGATAAAACCAAAATTAAACTTGAGATACTCAGACAAATTCATCTTGAAAAATAAAGTGAGAACAAAATAAACCTTATCAGCTCAGAACCGTACACTTCAAAGATGATTCCTACTTACTGACATCTATTAATAATTCAAAGGATGTGCTTTTATTATAAAAAAGTGCACTTAACTTACACCTGTATATACAATACATAGACGTCATATCAAGAATAATCATTCACTCACTCAAAAAAAACTTCATTTTTCACTGGATAAATAAACCTCTACAGCTCCAACAGAAGATTTCACAATTTTTCAACTCACTCTAACTCATAGATGATTATCATATGGCGACTTTAGATTATTTCTTTTGAAAAATTACAGCCAAATTATTGATTATGAAGGTTAACGGTCATAATAGTTATTAATTAAATTATGTTAATTGTAAATTTAGCGTGAAACCGCTGTATATTTTATTGTGTATTACTTTCTTAATTACTTAATTATTTCTAAATCATGTAATAAAATAATAACAATTATGACCACTGTCTTATACTCAGCTGCTTGCCTGCCTCCTTGTCTGATCAGAGACAGAGCAGTGTCAGCGGCTCCGGTGGCTCGGCCGCCTCGGCCTCTTGCGTACGCGCACCTCCTCTGCGCAGCCTACTCACATGCCTTGTTGCAGGCTGCAAGAGTGAGACAGCGTTACGTAAGATCCAGTTTAAGCCACATGCAGCACATGTAGAGAACCGGATGCTCAGGGACTTGAAACGAAAAAATCTAAAGGAAATCAGCGCTTCGAATTTTGAGACGGTCACAACTTTTTAACGCAGAACTATTTCAGGATGATTTTTTTTTAATCTTCTCAGGGGATCATAGGCTACGCGTAGAATGTATGGTCAAGGAAAAATAATCATCCTGATAGTGTTTTTTTCATGAGCGACCTAACCTAAAACTGACATTCAAAGTATATAAAGCGGTACGCTTTCTCGGTAGTCTGTTTTAAAAACCCACTCGCTGTCAAGGGCTACCGACCTTTAGGATTTATACTATGTATCGTATATATACAGGGTGAGTCATTTTAATCTATAGGCTCCAAAATCTCGAAACTGAAGCACCGGACCAAAAAATTTTTCGTATAAAAAATTTATGATTTGGAGGGGGAAAGAAAATGGTTACCTTGGATTTGGGCCCGAGGCCTTATTTTGGGCCCTAGGGACCCAAAGTCCGTTTTTTTAAATGGGAACCCCTATTTTTGACCTCCGATTCAGAAAGAGCAGAAAATTTTACGATTTTTAAGTAATTTTTGAAAAATTTTTTGGGCCCCCTGAGGCCCTGCAGGGGCTTGTAAAGCTTTTATAAGGTCCATTTCTTTTTAACTCGAATCAACTCTGAAATAACGCATTTTTTGTATAGCACATGCATTGGAAAAGTTTTTTGGTTTGAAATTTCTAACAAAATGGGCCAAAAAAAATTGGGCCCGGGGCATTACTTTGGGCCATACGGACCCAAAGTCCGTTTTTTTAAATGGGAACCCCTATTTTTTACCCCGGACTCGGAAAGAGTAGAAAATTTTACGATTTATAAGTATTTTTCGACAAATGATTTATTTTGGTTATTTGTAAAAAGATATTTAGCATTAACTTTTTTTGGTGATACAGAGTATTTGGGACTTTGTAAATTTGGCAGCCTCAATTTTTTTTTAACTATCCATTCAGATTTGGCTCGAAGTGTCCTCCATTAGCTGTGATACATAAAATTATTCTTTTTTGAAAGTTAACTATAGTTTTTAATAGTACTTCACGTGGAATACCATCACACGCTCTTTGGATACGGTTAATCATATCTTGCCGAGTCGTTGGAACTGTTGCGTAGACAATATTTTTCGGAAAACCCCACAGAGAAAAGTCCGGCGAAGTCAAATCTGGTGAGCGTGGTGGCCATGCAACAGGTCCACCACGTCCAATCCATTTGTTTGGATACTAATCATTCAAAAAAGCTCGTACTTCCGCTTTATAGTGTGGAGTTGCTCCATCTTGTTGGAACCACATTCTTTGCCTGTTTTCTAAATCAACGTTTTCAAATAAATTTGGAAGATGATCTCTGAGAAACTCTAGATACTTGTTACCATTTACAGTCCCATCGAAACAGTAAGGATCTATTAAATAACCATTAATGATGCCGCACCAAACAGTAACACTCCATCGGTTTTGATTATCCACAGCTCTGGTCCAATGAGGATTTGTTGTAGACCAGTAATGGCAATTGTGACGATTTAACTGTCCATTGTTTTTAAAGGTGGCCTCATCAGAAAACATCACGTGATGAAAAAAATTGGGATTTTGTTGAATTTTTTGAAGAGCCCATTTGCAAAAATTTATTCGACTTATAAAATCAGCAGGCGTTAACGCCTGAGTCAAATTTATATGGTATGGGTGATATTTAAGTTTTTTAAATATCCGTATTACTGTCTTCTGGGGTATACCATGTTCTCTTTCGATTTGTCTGCTGCTCGTGTGAGGATTTAAATGCCTTACCGCTAAAATTAATACAGCTCGAACATCGTCAGCGCCATATTCTCGATGTCGTCGTTGCCGACATAAATGCCCAGCCCGAGCTCTTGCAGTAATATCCCTAATCGTAACTTGTGATGGATGTCTTATACCTGGAAATCGCTGTGCATATAGCTCAGCAGCTTGAGCAAAATTCTCTCTGCATTCCCCATGGTCACATTAACTATTTCGTCGGGCGTATAATCTGCCATTTCAAGGTTTTTAATAAAACGAAATTATTCGTTGAAATGAATTTTAACGTAAAAAATATTTTCACTACTTCTTGTTTATGGATGAGTTTTAGTAAGATGAACTACGTATAAAAATAGCCAAAACCGAATCATACGTGAAACTAAAACTAACCAGTTTTTTAACTAAAACTTTATCAAACTTATTTTTAGAGTGATTGGCCAATACATTGATAAAATCATAAAAAATCTGCGAATAAGAATATGTATGTATCAAATGTCTTATTTGACAATAAAAATTTCAAGAAAAAACAATACAACGCAATCAGGTTACCTTTATAAAAAACAATAAGATGTTGGATAGCAATTTATTATTTGTAGTTATTCAATTATTTTGGACAGTTTTAATGTTAAGATCAGATTTATTTCTAAATTCAATTGATTATTATAGTTTGTCACGTCACGTTTTCTAACTCGACGTGTTCTTCTTACCTCGTGGTTACAGCAATGTTTTTGTTTTTAATTTCCTGCACAAACCGCGCGCGCCGGACCTAATTATCTCTTTTAATACCTTACGGTCACAATCGGATCCAGGGGGCGATCTTGCATTCCATAAAAATTTCTGGCAGCTTTCTAATTCCACCTTGCTGTAAACACGAGTTTTTTGGTTTTTTTGGTTTTTTTTTTTTTTTTTTTTTTTTTTTTTTATTTCATTTACTAATCATTTCCTAATTCCACCCACTCTATGAATTATTTCAGGTAACACAACGAGGGTAACAGGTGATTTAATGAAAATGCATATTTGTTTATTGAGATCAATTTTATGGCTTGGCGATAGCCCTTTATTACACTGGTTAAAGATTACAATCTAAACCCTATGTGAAATAGATTTAAGAAATGATATTTTAATTTTATTATTAGTAAGTGATTATAACATTGATTAATTATTAAGTAATTCAAGACAAATACTGTCTGTTAAATTTAAAGAAAAAAAACTAATATAGGACCTTTATTTTTCTTTTTTATTTCTTTTCCTATTTTTAAGGACTTCAATTAATGTTAAATATTTTAATCTAACCTATTCGATCAATTAACCAGCTATGCCGTACTTTTATTATAATCGATATAATTACAATTCATAAATTAAGTTACTTCAACGTACTTATACGCTTGAACTTCTTGCTCAGCTGTTTGATGTTATTCTGGTTCATGATGCCCGCTTATAGGTTAGGAACTGTAACACAATCAAGTTGAAATTCTTTAGTTTTACGTTACTCTTATTTAATTATGCTCGATACATTCAAGCGTTGGTTATCCACCCAATACCACAAAAGTAGTCCCGTCGTAAAAAAAATATAAATAAATAAAACTTCAGTTTAATGTTACACCGTTTGAAAACCCGATCACGGTGACATGCAATCAAAATGTTAGTTTTATTAAATTTATGTAAAATACCTTGTAGAATAAAAATACAGTGGTGGTCAGCTACCGGCAGCTACGATGAAAAGCACCACGTTCCACAATCACCCGGGTACCAATTTGGAGCAAAAATGGATACGGATTCCCGCACCCAGGTCGCTCGTGTATTCGTCCTCGGTGACGGTCGACGCCGGGCTAATGCGCACCCCACAGCCGTCTAGGAGCCAGGAAACACTCGCGATCTGTTGGTGCTGATTGGTACGCCGATAGGGCCTGTGTGTGTGTGTAAAGTGTGTGTGTAATGTGTATGTCACCTAGCCAATACCTTGAGCCTTCTGCAAATTTAACTAAAGAATGTTTGTGCAAGGCTCTTTACGAGCAATGGTTAGTTTTTTTTTTTATTTTGATTGGCACTTAACGAGAGATAGATTCGTACAACCTTACTGAGTCGACTCAGTAAATTGATCAAATCTATGTGAATATATTCCTCGTTTTTATTTTTATTTTTTTTTTTTTGAATTGCTCTTTACCTTACTCGATAGGACGGTATCCAGACCGCATGTTGCTTTAACCGAATTTTAAATGTGTTAACATGTCCGTCTTCTTCGGAAGAAGTTGTATTAATAACTTACGTCCACCAAAGATTACACAATCAAACAAATCCTGTTATTCGATTAAAACAACAAAAAAAATAATCAAATAAAGACTCGAGACTCTATTAAGCACGCGTCGTTTGAATATGCAATAGATAATCACCGAAAACTTTACTCGTTCTTTTCGATTATCTATTAGATTTCAAATTAATGAATTTATTGCTCTTCCTTTTTATGATAAACAAACTTTTATCGGATTCTGTTCGCGCACTGATTTCATTACCTTGAATATGATTTCTTGGATTTCTGATGGAAGCAGTGTGAACAGTTGAAAGGTTTGTAGAAGAGAGAGCGCTCGAGCCCTCGCTCGACGTGCAGCACCGCGCCGCGAGCATCGAACATTCGTGATTTCGGTAGAGGGGGAAACGTACGCGTCGTCGCGCGCTCCGCCGCCGCGGTCCTTACACCGAGCAGGCTAAAATTTCGACTCAAAAAAAAAATAATTTCCACGTAATTCCGTGCCGTGCCAATCATTCACACATATCGTGCTCTTTTCACTCTAACAAGTTAACAACAGCTCATTTAAAAAAAAATAGTAAACTCCTTCTTAACTCTGATAACACTTACGATAAAGAAAGAAAACACGAACACGTGGTAATGGTTCTCGCGCTTTAAGGCTATATCACGCAAAGACCATGAACACACGCAGGACGTACCCAACGAGAAGCTAGAAACGCATAGCGTACTGTGTATCTTAGGTATGCGTGCGAGGTGTATACAACACGTAGTGATACTTCTTACGCTAAAGCTATGTAGGGAAAAATTTGACGACCCAATACACTGGACATTCAAGTAATTTTATGAATAAATAAATAGATAAATAAATAAATAGATAAATAAATAAATAAATAAATAAATAGATAAATAAATAAATAAATAAAGAAGACCTTAAACTTTTCCAATGCATGTGCTATACAAAAAATGCGTTGTTTCAGAGTTAATTCGAGTTAAAAAGAAATTGACCTTATAGAAGCTTTACAAGCCCCTGCAGGGCCTCAGGGGGCCCAAAAAAATTTTCAAAAAATACTTACAAATCGTAAAATTTTCTGCTCTTTCCGAATCCGGGGTCAAAAATAGGGGTTCCCATTTTAAAAAAACGGACTTTGGGTCCATAGGGCCCAAAATGAGGCCCCGGGCCCCAAATCCAAGGTAACCATTTTCTTTCCCCCTCCAAATCATAAAACTTTTATACGAAAAATTTTTTGGTCCGGGGCTTCAGTTTCGAGATTTTGGAGCCTATAGATTAAAATGACTCACCCTTTATAGTACAGTATCGATAATATATTGAGACAAAAAATTGCAAAAGTGATTATGACTGCGGAAATCTGTTGTAAATATTATTTAAACCGTAGGAAAAAAATTTCACGCATTTGGGGTAAAAGAATGGGGGTTGTTTATAGGGGTGAAAAGCGGTTTTTCTTCGTTTTCCGCGTTTTTTGAAGAAACTACTCATTTTATCAAAAAAGTTTGAATGTAAAAGTTGTAGATAATATAAAAATCTACAACTTTTTATTCTTCACATAACCTCAAAATTTTCGAGAAAAATGCAAAAAAAACCGTGTTTTTTGTTTTTGATTTTTTCTGGCCACAAAAATTGTTTTATTATTACGGTATTCGGCAAAAACCAAGCATTTAATATTTTTTTGTTTTTTTTTTTTTTTTTTTGTTTAAAAATATTCAATTGTTTACGATAAATTATCAAAAAAAGCAAAAAATTTTTTTTTTTAAGCCATTTTCTGATCAATATATTGGTGGTAGAAAATTCAGTTTGGGCTGATTTTGTTCGTCCAATTTTAAAATTTAATAAAATAAAAAAAATTATCACCTCACTAGAGGAAAACATTTTAAAAAATCGAAAAAACCAAAAAATTCAATATTTTTCTACTAAAATTGATTTTATTTTATAAATATTGTATTGTTTATTAATATTTATGGTAATAGTTTATGTTAACTGTTAAATATACTCGACTATGATATATTTATTGAGTATTCAATACATTAAATCACAAAAAGTGTTAAAAAAAATAATCAAAAAATTGACCATAGATTTAAGGATATTTTTTCGGATATTTATATAAATGTTCTTCAATCTTAATTTTAAAGTTTTATGACAAAAAATTAAAAATTATTCTTTTACTTTATATCAATAAACATATTTAATACTGAAAAAATATTATTCCCCAAAATTCGCTACAAAAAGTTTTTACTAATTAAATTAAATAGTTTATAAAGTTAGCAGTTTTTCCCTAAGTAAGATCATTAAAAAAAAACATATACACTCTTTAACAAAATCAGACGTATTATTACTACTAATCTTAAAAAAGAAATATTTTACAAAATAAATAGAAAAAATGACATGTGCAAATTAATTTTTTATTTTCTTAGCTGGAGGGGGACGTGCGTCATTATCTTCTTCGCTTTTATCACTTTCATCATAAACGCAATCGACCAAATCGTATGGAACCTGAAAATCTTCATCTAAATCATTGAAATCTGGAATGACTTCTTCTTCTTCTTCTTCAAAATTCTTACAAGATTCATGATCGCACTTTGTACACAAATTAGTACATTTTAGGCCGTGCTTCCGACATCCACATCTATTTTTTTCGCAACCACTTGTACAACTGCAGCTAACTTTTTTTTAAAAATCGTCCGGAATCAATTTCTCAGCAGTGAATTTCGGTCTTAAATTGTTTTCT
Source organism: Encarsia formosa (assembly GCA_038277355.1). Taxonomy (NCBI): domain Eukaryota; kingdom Metazoa; phylum Arthropoda; class Insecta; order Hymenoptera; family Aphelinidae; genus Encarsia; species Encarsia formosa. The sequence goes on along the minus strand of CM076185.1, from coordinate 47,772,261 downwards.
GTTCTTTTTCGTTCTTCTCCTCGATCTTTTCTTTCTCTCTTGAACCAAATCTTCCACAGTGCATCATCGATAGTATTTAAAAAAAAAATTCCATGCCGGCTAAATACTATTTTAAACATAAGTTGATTAGGAAATCGTACATCTAATTTAGTCTTAACAGTTTGCCAATCTGGACATTCACCTTGAATTATTTCACAAAGATCTTCTAAGAAAAACTGGCATTGACTTCTATTTTCTTCTAAGTACAAGTATAATTGCACCATAAACTCAACTGTTTCTTTTTTGCAGGACGTCCAACTTGAGTAGTTTCTCTTTTCCCCCAAAATTTGTTTAAACAGTGTCTATGATATATAGCACCTACCAAGTCTTGTTTGCTGCTTACACGCGCAAGCAGTTCTTTAAAATCATCTTTGTTGCGTGCATTAATTGTATCAATAATCTTTTGTTTAAGATCATCTTTTTTTACGTGGTAAGATTCTTCTTTTGATTTATTAACAATGTTTCCACAAAAGAAGCAATTTAATAACCGATCGAATTTACGAGTCTCTCCACTGATCCGCCTACCCTCCACTTTTCTTTGGCCGACAAGCGCTCTCGCAGGACTAATATTTTCATCATCGTTATGGTTTTTTTGACATTTTCTGTGAACATGAGTGGATAGTAAGTCTTCAAATTTTAAATATTTTCTGTCCAATCTGCTTTTGCTTGAATTAATTAGCGTTTCCAAACCTCTTTGTTTAACGAGAGTCATGCCGGTTTCATCAGTTTCATTGCATATTCTCCATTTTCAAGACTAAAAAACATAAAATTTGCATTATTAGTAAACATAATATTTTATTTTACATTAATATTTAATTTCTAAATATATTTGAAAAAAAATTCATTGGTATTAATTTTGTAAGTTTTATGTAGGATGAATTTGTTCAGTAAACCTTAATAAAAAAAAAATTAAATAGTAAATGGTCAGGTGGTAAAAAAGTCATTTTGTAAATGTATTTAATTGATAATATTACAAAAATATGTATTTCAACAGTTCTGTAATTTGCTCTTAGCTCTAATTTTTTCAAAAGTCTATTATATCCATAGTTTAATAATATTTTCACCCTTACGTATTTTTTAATCATGTAATATATTAAAAAACTTAATAATAAAATTTATTTTTCTGACTACAAAATTACTAAAATTAAGTTTATACCTGACAATGCAACCTGTTGCTGCTCCAATAACTTTTAAAATTTTCCACAATGACACCTTTGCAGACACCAATAAAGTCCTGGTCAAAAATAATTTTTTATTTAATAACTTTTCAAATATTACATTTTAATTAAGGGGAAACGAGAAAGAAACTGTATATGTATCGATATTTTTTTTCACATATTTATTTAAAAATAAATACTTATTTATTCAAAAAAAGAAGAGAAGAGCCGCCTGTAGAATTGATTGAAGAATATTTAGTAATTTTTTTTGTAAAGATTAATGCACCATTGAAAAACAAAAGTTGGAATGAAGTCTTAGAAATATTTGCTCTAAGTGCGATGGGTAAAGTTATTCCAAGTTTTCTAGTTAAATATTGAGTTGATATGTAAAAAAAAAATTTCTAAAAATTCTTCAATCAATTCTACAGGCGGCTCTTCTCTTGTTTTCTGCTAATTATCAATGGTTTTTTTTATAAGAATGTTTAAAAAAACAACAACAAATTTGATGGTTCTTGTCTCGGCTAATTTAGGTTAGAACCACGCTTGAACTTTAGAAGTCTATAGTTGCGCATGTTTTTTACCGATGACTCGCGTCTATATCATCGCTTGAGTTTATGGCTGCACAGCTGATTTCTGCTGCTGCAGTAATTCACGGTAAAGAAAATAAATTCTGATCTCGATATTTCTTGTCAAGCTCGATAATCTTTAAGAATTTTCAAAAATTTTTGGCTTTATTCAGTTTGCGTGGCTAAAAAAAACTAGTTCAGTGATTAAATTAAACTTTGTAAATGATTCAATCCTGATTTTTGGCGCAGTCCGTGCAGTGGCTTTTGTACGTGAACCTCAGCTCACCTAGTGAGTGGACTGTAAACAATCCCATGGCCTGAATTAATTCTTCAGCCGATATGACATTTATTTTTGTCTAATGCACGGTGTAACATGACAATGGTCAAGTGTATCGTGGTGGCATGTAGGCAGTGGTCTCTGCCCTTTGGTCCGTGTGCACAGTACACCTTGTATCATTCCTCGGGCCTCGTTTAAATTGGCACAAGAATGAAGAAAAAATGATAAACCTCGTTGGAATTTAAATAAATTCTTTGTAGTCTTTGCGCAACATGTAGTCTTTGTAGTTCAAGAGTAATGAAGAAGTAAACAGTGATGGACAATTGTGAAAGAATGAAATTTAATTTTTTAAGAAGACTTTCCAAAAGTTTCAGCTAGTATTTGAAGATTTTTGTAATAAATGTATTTTTTTCATAGCCATTGTTAAAAAGCATCTGATTCTTATTCAAGATTTTTGAATTTTATTTGGTATATAATAAGCTTGCAGAAGAAGAACTACTTGATTCATCATCTTTTTTTCAAAATCTGGCCCCTACCTTATTTGGCCCTGTTTTTGTAAGTGTTTATTTATTTATTTATATCAAATTTTTTTGCTTTTGGCCTATATATTATAGGATGTAACTAAATTTTTTCGAATTTATAAGTTATAGTTAAAAAATATTTATAAATATAGTTAAAAAAAATTTTTCTAAAAAATACATTTTTTTCTTAAATATTGTACAGTGGGACAGGAGGACAAAAACAATGACTTGAAAATTTCGCCAAGTCACTACACCAGCGGCTCGCACTCGTCCCAGAGCAACGTTGTTTTCTTGAGACAGCCCTCGAACAGCATGTCGCCCTAGAGCGCCAACTCCGACGCTCTATTTTGAAAAACCTTTTCAAAATTTGGCTAAAATTTGGCTGTACTTGTTTTTACTGCTGTAAGTGTTTATTTTATTTATTTATTAAAGATATTTTTAGCTGTTTAAATGTGGCTTATAGTATTCATGATTCTCTCATAAATAGATAGCTGTTAAAATATTTTTTTTTTTTTTTTTTAGTACAGAACGATGACTCAAGAATGTCATTAGGTCACTACACGAGTGGGTTGAACTCTCCTCAGAGCACCATCTCTGACGCCGTCGTGCAGATCAACTACGACGACTTCAGTCCACCACAAAGCAACGGATCATCATGCTACTCACCCCACCAGGTCGATGACTACCCTCACCACTATCACAATGACAGGAGTGCCAAGTCCAAGCCAGCCTGCGGAGCTCCACCACGAGCTTCGACCCTAAAGACAGCAGCATGAAACGAAGAAAGACCGAGCCCAAGGAGTCCGTGGCGTTCAACACATCGAACAGGAAATCGAAGAACGGCGAGACCTTCTACTTCAAGCACATGGACACGGACTCCGAGGTGCCCGTCAGATTCTGCTGCAGCCGGCCGACGAGTCCAGCGAGGAGGAGTGGACTTACGCGTCCGTCCGATCAACGAGAGACCTGCAGGCCAAGAACAGCGACAAAGTCAAGCTGAATTTCGACTCCGACACCAATATGAAGAACGAAGACAAAGCTGTATTCCCGAGGAGGAGCCGGTCGAGAACAACAACCTCGTTAGCGATGACGACGAGGAGGGCTGCACCAAGGACAGCATCGACAAGCTCATCAGAGAGGTAGAGAGGCTGGTGCGCGAGGAGGGCACCAAGGACGAACGGCACCTGCTGCCCTCGCTCCTCTTCGACAACAAGAAAGGCCTCCTGACCTCCAAGAACCACAGAGCCAATTACGCGCGTATCAAGGAGTGACTGGCCCTAAACCGCTGCCACGAAACCGACTCTACCGCCAGTAAGTCGGACGTAGAAAAGCTCTGCAACGAGTCCGAGGAGGATCACCAGAGCAGCAGCGTCGCCACCTGCCGCCGCCTCAACTTCTCCCAGTCGAACTCGGAGGAGCTCCTTGAGGAGTCACCGGAGCAGCAACTTCCCCTGGACTCCAGCACCCCCAAAGTCGTCATGAGGTCAAAGCGCACCACCACCGGCAGGAGACCCTGGAGCGTGACCTGCATCACTCAGATCCGGAAGAAGGCGAGCTTCGACCCAGAGGCGGTCATGAAGGAGAACATTGCCAAGTTTTCCATCTCCGAAACGGCTCTCAACCGACTCCTGGTGAAAGGAATGCCGTCCAAGAGCGCGTCTTTCGATGCCACAACAGAATCGCGTGTTCCTTTCAATAACTCGACGTCAACGCTGCTGGAAGAATTTCTGTAAAAAAAAAATCGTAAAGTATAGAATTTTTCTTCAATTGACGGGTTTTTTGTATTCTACATTTTACTGTTTTAATTTTTTAAAAAACTTATGTAATTAAATATTTTTATTTAATTTAAGGTACTTTTCACCACTTTCAACTGCAGTGTAGTTAGTTTTATAATTTACTCGTGTGGAATAAAAATAAAAAAAAGATAAAATGCGGGGTAATAGAACGACAAATCGTCGATTTGACCATGATTTGATAAAAAAGGTCGTGGATCAAAATTTTTCTTCGCTTCACACTGCAGTTTGATAAGTTTTTTTTATTTAATTTGATTTTGAATCAATTTTTAGAAAATTTTTAGAAATTTTTATTTTTATTATTTAGTATATATAAATCGTATTATGGTCATAATTAGTTTTGAAAAAGTCGCAAATCAAAAGATTTTTACTTCAATCATGTCAGTTAATTAGCTGGCGAGATTTTTACGCACACTTTTGATTGAGCTTGGGACAGATTTTATTCAAAGAAGTTATTTTCGTCACTTGTACTTTTATAGTAAAAAATTACATTTCTAACTAAAATAATAATATTAGGCTCTTCCGATCCCGAAAAGGTTGCTCGTTATAGAAAACTAAAATGTAAATATAAGCTGAAAAATCATGTAAAATACGTTTAAGAATTAGAAACAAATACCAATTTCATCCAAGGAAATTGAGTAAACGTATGAAAAAGCTATACTGAATATTTACAACATTTGCACGTTAAATTTATTATCTACAATTTAAAAAAAAAGGACTAATTTTTTTTTTAACTCAAGCAGCAAATGAGCTAAAAAATCATTTTGACCTTATAAAACACGTTTAAAATTATAAAAAACACCAACATTATTTGAGACAATTGAGTAATTGCATGAAAAAGAAATGCTAAATTTACAATATTTGTATATTGAATTTATTATAGATTGATATAAAAAAAGTTGATTTTTGTTTGAACTGAAGCTGGAAATCAACTAAAAATTTGTATTAAGCGGATAAAGTATGTTAAAAATTATAAAAAATACCAATTTCATCCAAGGAAATTGAGTAAGCGCATGAAAAAGACATGCTGAAATTACAACATTTGTATGTTGAATTTATTATCTACAATTTAAAAAAAAGGGCGAATTTTTTTTTTTTAAATCAAGCAGCAAATAAGCTGAAAAGTAATGCTGAGCTTGTAAAACACGTTTAAAATTATAGAAAACACCAATTTTACTTGAGAAAATTGAGTCAACGCATGAAAAAGACATGCTGAATTTGCAATATTTGTATATTGAATTTATTATAGATTAATATTAAAAAGGTGGTTTTTGTTTAAACTGAAGTTGAAAATCAACTAAAAATTTGTATTAAGCGGATAAAATATGTTAAAAATTATAAAAAATACCAACTTCATCTAAGGAAATTGAGTAAGCGCATGAAAAAGACATGCTGAAATTACAACATTTGTAAGTTGAATTTATTATCTACAATTTAAAAAAAAGGGCTGATTTTTGTTAACTCTAGTAGCAAATAAGCTAAAAAATAATGTTGAGCTTGTAAAATACATTTAAAATCTTGAAAAGTACCAATTTTATTTGAGGAAATTGAGTAAACGCATGAAAAAGCCATGCTGAAATTACAACATTGGTATGTTGAATTTATCATCGACAATAAGGCTTTTTCATAGCAGACGACTTAGATTTATCGTAGTGAACCCAAAACGATATTTTGTAGTTTTATTTAACTTTCAATGAATTTTTTAACTTTTTGTAAAAGTTAGGCTTAAACTCTGTTAATTATTCTATTATTCTGACAAGTTTATTATAGAGAAATTAAGTTGTTTTTACTTCAGAGCCGATAAAAAAATTCTTGTTGTACACCCAGGGTCATACACCCCGCGTTAAAAGTTATTCACATTTTTTGAACTTTTAAACTTTTCTCATTCATTTTTACCAAGATTATTTAGGTTTTTAAGATTTTTTAGATTGTATTGAAAAAATTTTTTTTAACATTAACGCTGTAAAGCCAACAGAATTGGGAATATTTTTTAATCGACAAACAGTAGGTTATGGATAATCGTCTGCTATGAAAAAGCCTTATTTGAAAAAAAAAGCTAATTTTTTTTTTTTTAACTTAAGCTGAAAATTTATGTTAAGCGTGTAAGATATGTTAAAAATTATTAAAAATACCAATTTCATTTGAGAAAATTGAGGAAACGCATGAAAAAGCCATGCTGAGTTTACAACATTTGTATGTTGAATTCATTATCGAAAATTGAAAAAAAGGCTAATTTTTTTTTTTTAAACAAGCAGCAAATAAGCTAAAAAATCATGTTGAGCTTGTAAAATACGTTTAAAATGAATATACTAATTTCATTTTCGGGAATTGAGTAAGTGCATGAAAAAGACATGCTAAAATTACAACATTTGTATGTTGAATTTATTATCTACAATTTAAAAAAAAAGGACTAATTTTTTTTTTTTAAATCAAGCAGCAAATAAGCTGAAAAGTAATGATGAGCTTGTAAAACACGTTTAAAATTATAGAAAACACCAATTTTACTTGAGGAAATGGAGTCAACGCATGTTGCGGATTTACTGCTTCATTAATTTTATTTATTTGCCGGATTAAAAGCTGGTAGGGGAGGGTTGTCAAATAAAGGTTGAGACAGACACAATTTAAAAAAACAGTGTTAATTTATTCATTAAAATACAAAATTTAACTAAAAATGTAAATAGTCATAAATTATAAAAAATTTTATACAAGATTTAATTTAACTTAATTTAAGTGAACAAAAATTTGTATGACAAAAATACTTTTAAGATTGTGACCAGTGAATGCTTGAGAGTTAACTTTGATGTAAACCAAGTTAAGTAATTTGAGAGAATTAATTTAATTGAAACTGCTTATAAATTTCATCAATTAATTAAAAAATGTAATTGTGAAATAAACAAAATTTTAGTCGGAAGACAATTGTAATTGAAAATATTTTGGATCAATTTCCAAGAAAGAAAAATTAAGTCATGAAAGAAAACACCTAGTTAAAACTCGTTACGTACTTGATTATATTAATTCAAAAACGTAAACAAGAGTTGAATAGAATAAAGGTGAGATAAACAACCAACAGAGAATGGCCTTCAAAATAGAGAGAGAGAGATAGAGAGATGGCCCCGAGAAAGTCACGTAGCAGCAGAGAATGGCCTTGAGAAAAGAAAATGGCTGCGTGAAATTAGCGAGTTTACCAAAAAGAGAAACCCGCACAGTAATGTACTTACTGCACACAATACAATGAGAGGCTCAAGTAAATTATTGTTACTTGAGCCGAAATACCTGGAGATGTCCTTGGAGGTGGTTTCCGGAGAGTACCCTGAAGAAGAAGTCCTTCCTTTGTCCACCAAGAGAAGATGAGGTTGCCAGTGAGCGCGCCGGTTGCAAGATTGAAAGATTGCTGCAATATTATTGATTGCAACAATCGAGATGAGCTGGACCACAAGATCACTTCAACACAAAAACTCACAGGAAAAACCAAGATAAAAAAGAGAGTTAACCCAAGAGAAGCTTAGATAAAATTTTGAGAGAGAATTCTCCACTGTGTGCTACGAGAAGCGCCAAAACGAGAAGTGAGAGAGAAGCAGCAAGCCCGCGCAAAGCCGACGGCGTCAGATGCTGCAGCAACGCCAGTCAACCCAAGCTGCGCAAACGGCTGCGCGAGAGTTCCCAGCACCATGTAGTTCTGCGTGGACTAAGAAATGGCGCCACGCAGTCTACAACTATTGATTTTCTAGCTCGACGATGTGAACGGAGTGAAATTATTGTTCGCTCCGCAACAACGCATGAAAAAGACATGCTGAATTTGCAATATTTGTATATTGAATTTATTATAGATTGATATTATAGGTACCATCGCCGTGTACCGTACACGGTACACGGTACACGGTAGCTTTTTACTTTAGATCCTATAATTTATTCCAAATAACCAACTTAAGTTTAAAAAACTACTAGTTTTTACTTTAAATCTAATTACCCATCCTAAATAACCCACTTAAATTCACAGAGTGTCTAAAGTAACTCTTATTTGGTACCGTGTACCGTGCACCGTGCACCGAATACGGTACACGGCGATGGTACCTAGACACTTTCTTTTGTTTAACCCTTCAAGTACACACCCAAATCCAGAACTGCCACACTGACAGTTATGTGGGGTATTTTACAGAAGCTGGAAGGCTCCTGGTTTTCTTTATTTTCAGCCGGAGTCTTTCGTGCGAATTTGTGTATCGTAAGTGGACACAAAATTCGACTTCGCTCTCTCAATAGTTTGTTGTATATGTAAGAAAAATTTAATCATAGAAAATTAACAGAACTGATTTTTATAATTCTTTATAATTTATCTTTAGACGTTAATGATGATTTCAAAAAAAAAGTGAAAAGCTAGAAAAATTATGTCTTACTGTTATTCGTGTTATGATAAATGTAGGTGTCAAAAATATATAGGATATTTATTGGAAAGTATCGGGTGTAGTCATAGAAAAAACTGGTTTTCTTTAATAATAATATTTATCACTTCAATACTATTCCTAATTACATTTTTATTCGGCCATCCTATGCCTTAAACGAGTAATATAAAATTTTATTTCAACAAATTATACTTGACTAATAAGGACAGTGAGCTATTCGGATTTCCCTAGTTATTAATTAATTTTTTTTTATAATGATCACGGGGTTCTCCCGAAAGAAAAGAAAAAAAAATGCGATCTAATAATTCAGGCCAGTAGCGAAATATCTATTTATGTGATAACAGATTTAAGTATAGGTAATGCACACAAAAAAATGAGTTTAAATATTTTAAACGAGAAAAGAAAACTTTTTGGTTTTTCGTCACTTTCTCGTTTAACAAAAAAAACTAAAAGGGCGCTGGGTAACAGGAGGTTCACGAGGAACCGCACGCTTTCGCTGTCCCTTAAACAAATGTCATTTAAGTCGCTAGTTGCGTGTTTTTCCTAATTTTCCCAACTCGGACTTGGCTGCATTAAGTTCCGCGAGGAACTCGCTCGTTCGCTGACGTGGGAAAATAGCCACCGCTAATTGAGACTAATGCGTTAGTCCTTTGAGCAATAATAAAAAACTTGTATTTATTTTCTTTTATTTTCACCGATAATAAGGGTACTCACGGGTATTAACCGGGGCGGCAACACTAGGAGATAGCACCAGGAAAACTGTGATCCAAAGTAGAAAAAAAAAACGCGGCGTTTTTTTTTTTTCTTTTTATGTCTCTTAAGAGAAAAGACGCGAGCTTATTCGACACAGCGCGAAGACAAAACTCTCGGAGCAAAAAAAAATTTTAAACAAAAGAAGATTCAACTATGATTTTAGAAATTTGGATTTTTAGGAGCACTGTAATAAAAGTGAGCTCCTGCGCCCCGGGGAGGTCAATTTATAGTCAGGGCCAAACTGGCCCCTTGACCAATCAATCATCGACAATTGCTTTGTCTTTAGGGTGACATGGGAGAGTGGGGATGATCTACCTGAGGGGCAGATCATCTCTCTCCCACTTCGCGCGCACGGTAGCCGCTTAGCCCTGCAACGCGCCTAGATTTGGGATGCGGGGAGAGGGTACTTGCATCCAGCCGCTACCTTGACCGCGTGGTGGTGGTAGCGCGATGCTACTCTCGCCTCGCCTCCTGGGTTTCGATAACCCTTGCACCGATTATATTGCGATCTGTGCGGCGCACGGCGTTTAGCATACGCTCGGGCGTCGCACAGATACACCGCGAAAATTCAAAGATTAAAATTTAAGGCCGGAGCTCTCTGCGACTCCAGTATATTGATTATACTGGAACCTTGCATAGCCCCCCTTAGAATCTTTGAAAAAAATTTTAATATTAAATAATAATAATTTTTTCAAAGTTCGACAATAAAAATAAATCCATTTTGCTCACTGCCCTAAAACAAAACTTATGCTATTAGACTTAATATAATAATAAATAATATAATATAACTAATATTTATAACAATTTTTTTTTTTTTTTTTTTTTTTTTTTTTTTTTTTTTTATTGTCCTTCTGAAAAAAAAACACTTTTATTTGATTGTTATTATTATTATTTTTTTTCACTTTCACGCACTAACACTGCCTGCCGTTTGCGTCCTTGCCCTGTAGGACAATTCGGAGTGGCGGAACCTGTTGAAGCGGTGGTCTTTTGTTGAGGACTCTCACCCCTTCGTCTTCCACCAACCACCTGCTAATCACCTGGTCTCGATGACGTCGCTGCTGCTGGCATTGTCGCCTCTCCTTCTGCTGAATTTGGCTTGCATCACCTCGTCGTGTTGGGCTCGCCTTTTTATTAGGGCTTGCTCAGCCTTTTCCTGAGCACGCCGCCTAATGGTGGCCTCGACTTCAGCGACCCAAGCAGTCTCGTGCTCAGAAGGCATGATTTCGAGCCAGTCCTTTTTCCACGCTTCAGGGTCTGGTTCTCGTTCGGCTTTCCTAACCAAACGCGGATCCTGAAGGGGAATGACTCTTTTCTTGATCCGGTCACGGAAACGTTCCCGGATCTTTTGGGCCGTGACCTCAGCTTGAAGGTCCTTCAGAGTCTTCCACTCTCCTTCGGCGCCCATGATGTTGCTGGCCTGGAGAGTCTTCCACTCAGCCTTCTGGTCCTGGGACAAGCTTCGCCACCATGCTTGCGTCTTCCGGTACTCGTGTACCTGACTATGGGTGGTTATCGACCCATGCATGAGCTGCTTTAGTCTGCTTTCTCGTTGTTGTTGTCGTTGTTGTTTGTTTTGTTGTTTCTGTTCGTGCTCCTTCTTTAGGCTGTTGATTTGTTGCTCGATTTTCTTTATTTTTCCATCTAACCGTTGCCTTTCCCTTTGTTTATTTGTTCTTGGTGTTGATGTTGTTGTAGTTGTTTTAACGTACCACCTTGTTGTTGTGTCCTCCTCCACTTGTTGTCTAGCTGCCTGTTTGTTGTGCCGATGCCTCATAGTACGGACGTAGCGCTGTGCTGTGAAACAGACCCTTTAAAATTTTACCCTTATTATCGGTGAGCTTGTATGTGCACTCATACTGCCTCTCCGCTATCACATAAGGCCCTTTATAAATGGGTAAAAATTTCGCTACTGTGGCCTCGTAGGCTTTCGAAATATTACAGGCTTTTATTAGTACCCTATCTGCAGGGTTGTAAACGACTAGTTGACGACTAGCGTTGTAATTTTCCGCTCGCGCTTTCCCGATTTTCCTCATCCTTTCACCCGCTAATTTTAATTTTTCTTCGCAGGTTATTTCATTTTTTTCTTTCTCAGGTATTAGTTTTGCCCAAGGGCGTATGGGCTCAATGTTAAAATGTAATTCTATCGGTGCGAAACCCGTAACCTCATGGGGTATTTCATTAAGACATGTTTCAATTTGTTTAACAAAAGATACCCAATTTTTATGGTTGTTCGAGGTTAATGTACGCATGTAACGTCCAATTTCTTTCTTCACGCGTTCTACAATGTTACTCTGGGGATGTCGCACACTGGAAAATACTACTTTAATTCCCTCACCCTCAACCTTTTTAACCCAGACTGGGGTATTAAATTGGGACCCATGGTCTGACATTAGCTTTTCCATTTTTCCGTGAGTAGGGATATAATCCTCGAAAATTTTCTTAATCACGATTTGGGTCGTTGCATTTTTAATTGGATAGAGTTTTACTATTTTAGAAAATGCGTCATGTACCGCCAATATGTATCTGCAACCCCCTCGCGAAATAGGAAGCATACCCATAAAATCTATGGAGGTTAATTCTTTAATAGTAGTCGGTAATATAGGTCTCGACTTTGCCGCAGTACTCTGGGTATATACTTTGTTCCTTTGACAGGAATCACAGCATTTTACAAAGTTAGATATAACCCTTTTAAACTTTGGGTAAAAAAAATCTTGATTTATTAACCTTATCATTTTTTTAGCACCGGGATGGCAATAAAATTCGTGTACCGCTTTTATAAATTCATTCACAATTTTTCCCGGTAAGACAATTTTAGGATTGAGTTTAGCCTGAGTTTTACAAACTAACCCCCCAATTATTTCGAACCCTGGGACTGGTTCATCCCTTTCTAACCTCTCAAACACTGCACCCAACTCATCATCTCCCCTTTGAGATTCCTTGAAATTTTTTAACAATTTTTTAATCGTCGCATCTGGTTCTTTCAAAAACGCGGCTGCCACTAAAGCATTGGTTCCCCTGTCTACTTCCGGATGTCCCATCCGCGATAGCAAATCCGCGACCCCGTTATCCGACCCTTTAATGTATTCGATCTCCACCCCAAAATCACTTATGGCTAATGCCCATCTATATAGACGACCTGTCAAATGTTGACACGTGAAAAGAAATTTGAGACTTTTATGGTCGCACATAACGGTGACTTTAGCCCCCAGGATATAAGTACGATTCTTCATTAAAGCCCACTTAATAGCGTTCAATTCCTTCTCGGTTGTAAAATATTGTTGCTCAGCTAGATTTAGAGTCTTACTGGCACAGGACACAATCCTAAGTTTGCCCACTTCGTCATACTGAGCCAACAAACACCCCATCCCTCGATCTGAACTATCTGTGTATAAAACGAATTTTCTATCCTTCACAGGATAGTACAAACAAGCTTCCTCGCAAAACAGCTTTTTGGTTTTGTCCAAGGCTAGCTGATGTTGCTCGGTCCCCTGCCATTTTATACCAGACTTCAACAAATCAAACAATGGGGTAGCCTCGTAGGCTATTCTATCCGTAAATTTAGCACAAAAATTTATTAACCCTAAAAATGCCCTTACTTGTTTAACATTTCTAGGTTGAGTGAAATCGTGAATACCTTGGACCTTATCTGGGTCAATCACAATCCCCTCTGGGGTTAGGATATGCCCTAAAAATTTCATCTGCTTCCGGAAAAGCTCTACTTTTGAAAATTTCACAGTTACGCCCTTTTCCAAAATTCGCGCAAACAGTTTTTCTAGGTGTAAGAAATGTTCTTCAATATTCTTCGAAAATTGTAACCAATCATCCACGAAATCAATTACGCAATCCAACCCCTCTAAAATAGTCTCGGCAGCTCTGGTTAACGCGGCCATGGATACTTTGGTACCAAAAGGTACTCGCTTAAAACAATAAGTTTTTCCCTGCCACTGAAAAGCTGTAAATTTTCGCGAACTTTCTTCCAGTTCACACTGCCAAAATGCCGCGGTTAGATCAATCGAGGTAAGCACACTAGCCCCGCCTAATCGCGATAATGCTTCCTCAATACCGACCGGATTATCAAAATCTTCGACTAACCGCTCATTTAATTCTCTCGCATCTAAACATAACCTCAAACTTCCATCTTTCTTTATTACCGCCACCAAGGGATTGATGTACGGACTCTGACATCGTTCAATAACGTCAAGGTCTAACATCCTCTTTATCTCCTTGGCTACTAATTCCCTATGTTGTAAAGGGATCGGATAGGATTTTCTCATATACGAAGAGGTGTCCTTAACCTCAAATTTATAAATGAAGTCTTTAAAAAGCCCGGGCTTATCGCTAAAAATATCCCTGTATTTATTTAATAGTTCAAATAATTTAATTTTATCACTATATTCTAATTCATTAATTGGATTTATTTTATCCCAGATTTCCGGATCCGAAATCCGCGCTTTAGAATGTACTTTCGGTTCAAAATCCTCATTTTGGATGTATGCAACGATATTAACTTTATTTATTAATTCTTTCTTTACAAAATCAATATTAGCGTTTTCAAAATTTAAACAATTATTACCGATGTTAATCTTAAAATCAAAATCGCGAATAATATCGCGCCCGATTATACAGGAGCGTATTAATTTAGGTATTATAATCAAAACTCCGTCCCGTACAACTGGTCCTAATTGAATAGGGGCAAAGATTTGTTTTTTCAATTTAACCGTTTTCTCCCCCACGAACCCTGTTGCTTGTAACCCAATTACCGGTAAGGTGGGTAGGTTTTTCCAATTTTCCTTAAATTTAATATATAGATCTTCACTTATACAACTAATGCTACTACCGGAATCTATATATGCCATTACTTCTACATTATTTATTAAAATAGGGACTTCCGGTTCGATATCTAAGGGTCTCTTATCTGTACTATCCTCCTCTTCTAATAAAAATTCTCGCGGGCAATCAAAAATTGAAATTACCTGCGGATTTGAAACGATTTCATTATTGTCTGATCTAATATTGACCTTATCTACTAGTTTTTTCTCTAAATCTAAATTAATTGAATTCTCGACGGTATGAATTATCTCATCTTTATCCAGACTATCTGTTGTAACTAGGAGGGAATAATTATAACTTATACCCGTACCCGAGGCACCTGTTACAACATAACCTGGTTTTCCGACCCTACGGAGATTTCCTCTACACTGTCCTCGTCTACAATCTCTTGAACGCTTACCTCATTTACCTGAGCTGCTCTAGGTCCCTGACGATTATTGTTATTATTGTTAAAATTATTATTTCGATTATACCCACCATTATTCTGGGTTCTATTAAAATTATTTTGATTATTCTGGCTATTTTGGGGCCTATTTGGGGTTGAAGCTCTAAAACTCGAATTATTCTGGCTTCGATTAGTATTATTATCCGAAATTAAAATTCTACTCGGCCCTCCTCCCCGATCAAACGAAACCTCATTAAAATTTTCCCGTTTTACCGTATCCATTGTCGAATTTAACGCGCAACCGTCTTCAAAAACATCCAAAAGCTCTAAAAAGTCTTCTACCGTTCTAATATTACGCATTCTAAAAGCAGCTGCGACCTGCTCATCAAAGTGTCTGGATAATGCAAATAAAATGTAATGTCATTTATTATTTTAATCACATATTCACTCCGACTTAAGTTATTTTCAGCTTTATAGAAACCTTGTTCGAGATTACGTCTTATATTTAACTGTTTTTCCCTACTCCAGAATCTAACCCCAAAAGCTCTCCGAAAGCTCTCAAAATCGTTGATGCTATCCCCCACGAAAATATACCAATCCATGGCAATACCTTTAAGGGATTGGTCTAGAATGTGTTTTAAACGTTGTGGCGGGATATTCATAGCCTCAATGTAGGCTTCTAAAGCCCTAAGGTAACGCGAAGGACGCTCACTAGCCAACCCTTGAAACGTGGGTATTTCCATCCGAATTCCCGCAAGTGCTGGGGTATTAT
Source organism: Encarsia formosa (assembly GCA_038277355.1). NCBI lineage: Eukaryota > Metazoa > Arthropoda > Insecta > Hymenoptera > Aphelinidae > Encarsia > Encarsia formosa. Next base: position 47,756,771 of record CM076185.1, on the reverse strand, counting down.
CACGCCCATTCCCATTATTTAAAATATTCCCGTTAATTGGTCTCTCATTGTTTAATTGGGGTATATTGTTTCTAACTAAATCATGATTGTCCCGGTCATTAGTTCGCGAAATTGCCCCTAAGTCCCGATTATTACTCTCTCGATTATTGTTTGCTTCAATTCGGGGTTGTACCTGCTCATTTTGCCCCTCATTACGTACACCAAACCGATCAATCAGTGTATTATGCATATCCAGGACCCGGGCTATGTTACGACCTTGTACACTTGTACGTTCCCGTAACACCTCCAGATCCTGGGTAAACCTACCTTGATTACGATTGTATTCTTCGCAATTCAAGTTTAATTGATCGATTCTCTGTACGCAATTATCAATTCGCTGGCCTTCCCGTTCGTTTCTTTCACGCGTTTGAGTCTCGTACACCATTAATTGGTTCGTACGACGCGAAAGCTCCGCGGTTGTAACTTCATTTCGCGTCATACGCTCTTCAGTACGCCGCTGTACCTGCTCAAGCTCTTCCCTCATCGATTGTATCTCACGACGCATCTCTTCTAGACTCATAGTCCCTACCTCAGCCAACGATCTTCCCTGTGCCTGTGAATTATTCCCATTCTCCCCCCTTAGGGTCGAATTTACAAAATTTTGAGGGGCAGGGAATTCAAAAACCTCACAACCATCATTCCCTTCTAAGGGTTGAATCCCACTAACCTCCCCTTCTTGGACATAAGGTGGGGGTGGTTCAACAACCTCCTCCTCTTGTATAGACCCAGCTACCTCATCGTCTAGTGGTTCTAATGGCCTTCCCCTAGTTGGCCTACCCCGTCTACGTGTAGCCATCTTGTTTTATAACCAAAATCAAAAAGGAAAAAAAAATTTTATTTCTGAAAATATTAATATTACCTCTAATAATTATCTAGACACTTATACAGGGTGGACAATTTTAATCTATAAGGGCGATTATCTCGAAACTGAAGCCTCGGATGAAAAAATTTTTCAGACAAAAGTTGTTTCGTTTCGAGGGGGAAATCAAATGGATCCTTTGGTTTTGGGCCCGGGGCCCTACGTTGGGCCCTACGGACCCAAAGTCCGTTTTTTTAAATAGGAACCCCTACTTTTGACCTCAGATTCTGAAAGAGCGGAAAATTTTACGATTTTTAGGTATTTTTTGGAAATTTTTTTGGGCCTCCCTAAGGCCCAGTAAGGCCCAATTATCTTTAGCAGCTTTATTCTCGAAATAAAGGCATTTTTTGTACAGCAAATGCATTGGAAAAGTTTCTTGGTTTAAGATTTTCTACAAAATGCGTCGGAGAAAATAAGGCCCAAGCCCCCAAATCGGGCCCTCCTTTTTTTTAATAGAAACCCTTATTTTCGACCTCATGTGTAAATTTTAGTCATTGATTTTATTGAAGATATTTAACTTTGTTACAAAAGTTAAACGGATCGTAAACTGCAGAATTTTCAAATTTTTATTGATCATTTTTCGTTTTTTTAGTAGCTGCAGCTACTTTAATGAATGAACTAAATTAATGAACAGCAGGAAACAAACAGTATACTAAAATGCACCCAAAAAATCTCGCTTTTAATTTTCAACGTATTTTTATTTTAAATTAAGTTTCAAAAACTGGGTTCAGTTATAAAAGTTACATTCAACAATCAACAATCAACAGATATTAAAAACATTACAGTTTGATAGTTTGATTAGCACGGGGTCTTCGAGATTCTCCCTATACCGAGTATTTATTACGTATGAGCGTACTTGATTTTTACATTGCCAGGCCTACATATAAATTTAACCATTAAGCAACGGTTCGAAATGACCACCATTTTCTTGAATACATAAATTAAGTCGCCTCTGAAAATGAGGTACTGTACTTAATAAAACATTGCGCGGAATAGCCTCACAAGCTCTTCGTATACGATCTATCATATCTTCTCGCGTAGTAGGCTCCTGCTCATACACAACATTTTTAACGTACCCCCATAGGTAAAAATCTGGGGAAGTCAGATCTGGTGATCGCGCTGGCCATGGACGGAGCACCGCGTCGTTCTGACCAGCACGCCCAATCCATCTGTTTGCATAGTGAGTATTCAAATAGCCCCGCACGTTATTTTCATAATGTGGTGGGGCTCCGTCTTGCTGGATTATCATTCTTAATCTGGTTTCAAGATCTACATTTTCTAGTAAAACAGGAAGGTGGTCGCGAAGCAATTCTAAATATTTTGCGCCAGTCACATTTCCTTCAAAAAAATATGGACCTACCAAGTAACCATTTAAAATACCACACCAAACCATAACACTCCATCGGTGTTGGTGATCGACAGATCGATGCCAATGAGGATTTGTTTCCGACCAATAGTGACAATTATGACGATTTAATTCACCAGTGTTTTTAAAAGTAGCTTCATCGGAGAACATGACATAGTTGAAAAACGCTGGGTCTTCTTGTATTCTTTGCAATGCCCAATTGCAGAATTAAACGCGGTGAACAAAATCGAGAGGCGTCAATGCTTGAGTTAGAGTAATATGGTACGCATGGTATTTGAGTCTTTTGAGAGTAAATAAAACTGTTTGCTTGGGTATTCCAGTTTCTCTTTGAATCTGTGAGCTGCTTATGTGAGGGTTTCCATGTATTAATGCCAGAATAACGATTACACGAACATCATCAGCGTTGTATTCGTGACGACGTCGTTGACGGTGTAACTGGCCATTACGTGCTCTTGCTGTAAGATCTCTTATGGTAACATTAGTCGGGTGCCTTCTGTTTGGATACCGTTGCGCGTACAGTGCAGAAGCTTGGACGTAAATACCTCTACACTCTCCAAGAATCATAATCATGTCGACAATTTCATTTGCTGGGTAGTCAGCCATTTTCAAAGAATTACGTAGAAAATAAGTTTGATTGGCAACGTTGGAATAAGTATCAACTAGATTTTTTTATCAATTAAACTTCTATTTACATTAAAAAGTACAATAATCTGTTCCTCTTGGCTGTTTTTGATAAAAAAAATTTAATCAACGATAAAAAAATAAAATGTTTCAAATAATAAAAATTATAAGTAGGTTACCTCTAATAAAACAGCTAAATGCGTGCCATTTTATTATTAATTCAATAAAGATCAGATTTGTCATAAATTTTTATTATTGGACAGCTAATTTATCAGGATTTCAAATAATTTATTTTGCTGGGTAGTCAGCCATTTTCAAAGAATTACGTAGAAAATAAGTTTGATTGGCAACGTTGGAATAAGTATCAACTAGATTTTTTTATCAATTAAACTTCTATTTACATTAAAAAGTACAATAATCTGTTCCTCTTGGCTGTTTTTGATAAAAAAAATTTAATCAACGATAAAAAAATAAAATGTTTCAAATAATAAAAATTATAAGTAGGTTACCTCTAATAAAACAGCTAAATGCGTGCCATTTTATTATTAATTCAATAAAGATCAGATTTGTCAGTAATTTTTGTAATTAAACAGCTTGTTGATCTGAATTAGTATTGATAACATTTATAAATATCTGTGAAACTAACAATAATGTTGATGAACCTTCGTACAAAACAACTTCATAAGAGACTCTTATTAAAAGTGATTGTTGACAAAAATAACTTAAGGCTGTTTCACGATAAAAACAAGTCTCTTAAAACTTGCACACACGAACACTGACTTCAAGAAGTAGAAACAGTGATAAGCACAACCTTAAGACGGTACTTTTTAGGCAGCATAAACAATGTTATTCAGTGCCAGTCAACTTTCAAAAATTTTATGCACGATTTAAAAATAAATACATGCAATCATTAGATGTAACTTTAAGTATCGGAACTAAAGTTTAAAATTATTGAAAAGTTTAGAATGATCCATAAATAAAAATAAATACTCAGTTGGTTTCGCAGTGAATTTAAAAAACGTTACGACAAAATCAATTCTTTATTTTCTCGACTTGTTCTAAAAATAACCTCAAAATGATAGTATTGAGTGATCAATACTAGTAAATAATTGTAACTAAAGGTCATACTTAAAACAGTACCTGGAAAATAATGACTTATTACAATTATTACGATTATTTATTTTCTCGACTTGTTCTAAAAATAACCTTAAAATGATAGAATTGAGTGATCAATACTAGTAAATAATTTTAACTAAAGGTAATACTTAAAACAGTACCTAGGAAATAATTACATAAACCAGTAAATGTTTGTAAAATTGATTTTACCGGCTTTTAACGTTCACAAACAGCCTTTTACGTGAAAATATCGATAACCTGGACTTTTTGACCGAAAAGTTACCCTTAACCTCTATTATGAGCATTGTTGAAAGCAGAATTTTATGTGCTATTAGATTAATTAATTATTAAGTGGTCGATATTGGGCCTTAAGGAGGCCCAAAAATTTTTTTTTAAATTCCTCAAAATCGTCGAGTCCGCAGGGCCCAACTCGAGAGCTTGGGCTTTATTTTCTCCGACGAATTTTGTAGAAAATCTTAAACCAAGAAACTTTTCCGATGCATGTGCTGTACAAAAAATGCCTTTATTTCGAGAATAAAGCTGCTAAAGATAATTGGGCCTTACTGGGCCTTAGGGAGGCCCAAAAAATACCTAAAAATCGTAAAATTTTCTGCTCTTTCTGAACCCGGGGTCAAAAATAGGGGTTTCTATTGAAAAAAAAGGACTTTGGGTCCGTAGGGCCCGATTTGGGGGCTTGGGCCTTATTTTCTCCGACGCATTTTGTAGAAAATCTTAAACCAAGAAACTTTTCCAATGCATGTGCTGTACAAAAAATGCCTTTATTTCGAGAATAAAGCTGCTAAAGATAATTGGGCCTTATTGGGCCTTAGGGAGGCCCAAAAAAATTTCCAAAAAATACCTTAAAATCGTAAAATTTTCCGCTCTTTCAGAATCTGAGGTCAAAAGTAGGGGTTCCTATTTAAAAAAACGGACTTTGGGTCCGTAGGGCCCAACGTAGGGCCCCGGGCCCAAAACCAAAGGATCCATTTTATTTCCCCCTCGAAACGAAACAACTTTTGTCTGAAAAATTTTTTCATCCGAGGCTTCAGTTTCGAGATAATCGCCCTTATAGATTAAAATTGTCCACCCTGTATATGTGAGCTTGCAAGCTCCACAAAAAAAAACTCCCTTTCAAATAAATAAAAGAATGATTTATTACCTCTACCCCTTTTCCTAGTCTAAATTCAAGAACGATGCTTTAATGGCAGATAATAAAAAAAATAATAAATCTATCCATAAAAAAAAAGATTTTTAAATTATCTAATTAATTGTTAAACTCAAGGAAGCTCAACTGGCTGTTATACCCCAACGTGGGTGCAACAAGCCCCCCCCCCCCTAGCCTCTCAATCCTCAATTTATCTTACTTTTTTTTCTAACACTCCTACTCTCTAAGGAAAAATTAATTTAAAACTCAATTATAAAATGACAATGAAGAAAAATAGAACTAAAAAAAAATAAAAAAAATTGTAATAATCGGTCTCTTTCTTTCAATCGGAAAACGAAAAAGTTTTAGATTCTTTCTTTTTTTTTTTCAGTTAGAAAACAAAGGCATAGTTAAAATAAAATTTTTTTTTTTTTTTTCAACCACCGAGAATCGAACTTTTTTTTTTTTAAAAAGACTTTATTTGCTTCATTAACTCATACATACATTCTCGAACATGGTGCAAATAATACAATAAAAAAACCATATGTTTACAAATAATATAGACATACAGAAGGACCTAGTAGGCCGACTCGTGTATGGACGGGTGCTGATGAAGACATTGCTGTGAGTAGAGTTGCTTGATACAGGCGAAGACAGTTGTCACGAAGGCCTCGGAGATGGGTGATTATAAGTGGTGCAGGATAAAATACAGTAAACGAGAGAAAAAAAACCTGCCAGTGTGCTTGGAAATTCTGTGTTGGGTAAGCGGCTTATCCGCTTCCGGGATTGTATGGCTGTGACTGGTAAAGTCGAGAGAGCGGTGTAGTTGCGATCGCTTGGGCGGTACGCGGGTTCGTGCTGACGTCGTGGTGAGTTCAGTCTTTCCTCCGACTTCTTCTGCGTTGTTCGTCCCTGGCTTGGCGGTCCATCGCCAACCACCAGTATTTATTAGCTGTCGCGCTTTTATCATTGACATCTCGATCAGGGAGAGTCTTCGAGTACGCATGTTTGCTACAATCGTGGATGGATTCGAGCTCGATGGTCTTATTGGAAGGGTGCCGCCGGTAATGATATAAAACCGGGGTATTGTTGGCATCTTGTATACAGTGCTCACGATCGAAAAACATGAACGCATGCGGGTGGAGGTAGCCTGACGACGCACCTGTCAGACAGCGATTTCTGTCTACCTTGCAGAACTCCGCGAGGTACTTGTTGTCTATATTAGGCAGATTGGCGTAGTAGTCCCTCACCAGCCTAATCATAAAGGTGTCGATCCTAGGAATGCCCGCCTTGTTGTACAAGAGTTTGTTGCCAACAAATTGTTTACTACCGTGCTTGCGGTATAAATGCAGGCACGCCCTGAGGCATGATCTCTCGAACCTGCGGTATTTTTCCATCGTGGCTGCACAGGAGTTCCAGAGGATTGGAGCTGCGTAAGTGAGAATTGGCCTGACCAGTAGCATGTAACAAATTAGCTTTGCGTAACTCGATAGCGATCTGTCGAAGAATAGCCGGCAATAGGCTCTGAAGGCAGTCTTTGCCTTGTTTAGTTGCTCGACCATGTGCAGATTAAGCCTAAGGAGATAATCAAGGTGAACTCCCAGATACTTGACTCTCTTCTTGTTTTCGATCGGGTGGCTTTCTTGACCGTGGTGGATCTTGATTTGAAACTGCCTGATCTCAGAGCGAATTTTGGTTCCCAGGAACCGCAGGGGTCTGTGGAACAAGATGGTCTCGCACTTGGAAGGGTTGATTCGAAGATTCCAGGACTTGTAGTGGTCGTCGATCTTGTTGACAAGGTCCTCTAGGCGAACTTGGATGGTTAGGGGGCTACGGTCAGCGACCATTACCAAAAAGTCGTCAGCGAAAGATACTGCGTACGTGCCGTTTCCCGAGTCCAGGCCGAAGAGCAGCGAGAGACTGTGAACGAAGATGTTAAACAGCTCGGGTGAGTTGACTGTGCCCTGCATCAAGCCCTCGATTATTGAGAAGACCAGAGTCGAGACATTCACGCCGTCCCATAGTACGAAGGTGCGGTCCGTTGTCATATGCCAAACCAACTGGACAAAGTCGGCCGGGAAGCCCAGCTTCGTGAGGATATAGAGAAGGCCATTTATCCAAACGGAGTCGAAGGCCTTTTCAAGGTCAATCAAACAAGCTCCCACTGATTGATTATTGTCGAGGTGATGATTGATTTCATTGAGGACTTTATGAATGGCGTGCGTGGTGCTGAGCTGCCGGCCAAAACCAAATTGATTTGGCGGGATGACCTTCTTCGCGAGAACCGTGGCTTTGAGCGTGTCGTTGATAACTGCCTCGAACACTTTGCTGTCCGCAGGAGTGAGGCTGATCGGCCTGAAGCTCGACGGTTCGGTGCTTGGTTTACCCTTCTTCAGGATAGGTATGATTTTCGCTCTCTTGTATGTTTCAGGGTAGAATCGGTTGTTGAGGCAGTTATTAAATATTGTCGTGTAGTCGCGTACCATACTATCCGGGATGTGTTTTAGCACAATAGGGGGTATGTCGTCGAGACCACACGATGTTTTGTTCGGCAGGGTTTTGAAAATCGCCCTAACCTTTGTAGTGTTCGTGAAAAGTAGGCTGCCGTCTACTTGATGCGGCGAGGTAGCAGGGTTGTCGTCGTCAAAGGTAGTTATTGTCCTACCGGAGTCGTGGTTGTCCTTAAAGACGGCGGTGATGTCAGCAACCGCGGCGTCGATCAGCATTCGGTGGTTGGTGCCTGTGTTAGTGTAACGTGGAGCGTTGATAGTTTCAAAATACGCTCCCATGACATTTAGAATGTCTGTGGGAGAGTGTACTGTCACTTTGGTACTCGTCGTATTAATGTCACCAAAGGCAATGTTGGCCCGGTCCAGGATTGGCGTGTTGGTCTTCTCAATTTCCAGGCTCTCGATCCGAAGCTGGCTCTTAGGTCTAAAAAATCTGTTGATTTTTGGAAAGAACGAAGACGAGTCCTTGTGGTTGATAGACCTCTTCTGGCAGTCCCAATATTTGTTGTAGGCCAGCCTATAATCCGCCTTTAGTGACGCGCTGAGCTGGGCGATCTGCCTTTTTAGATCGACTATTCTGGCCTGCCGGTCCGGGGGTTGATCCATGCCCGTGAGGAGCCGATTAAGCGCGGTGACAAGAGAGGATTTTGTTCTGTGAAGTGCCCTTGTGCTTCTGTTGGTGTAAATCAGCACATTGTCTCGAGGCCTGTATTTGGGCACCGTGGTGACAATTTCTGCGCGAATAGCTTCCTTCAAGCGGGCTATGTGCTCGACGATCTCTTCGTTCTTGAGATTGATGTTTGCAGGAACAGCGCTCGTGTATCTTCGGGCAAGTCTGTTCTCAAAGATCTTCCACCTTGTTTTTTTGAAAGAGAATCTGTGGGATGCGGCCGGATCACAGGTGGGTAGGGAGGACTGTGAGTCAATGGTAAAGACCAGGGCCCTGTGGTCACTACCGTAGTCCAAGACCCTAACTTTTCCTTCCTCGGTGAGGTCCGTAATTAGCAGTCTGCTGTCTATGATGCAGAGATCAAGATAAGAGCCAGCTGACGGGAACGTTGGCAAGGACGGGGGGATGATTTTGGCACGAAAGTTGAGCCCCTCGTTCTCAATCCACCTCTTAAGAAGGATGCCTTTCCGTTTGGTGACATTGTCACCCCAAGCCGTATGTCTTGCGTTAAAGTCGCCCGCGATGATGAAAAAGTTATTGTCCAAGTGAAGGTTGAGCTTATTAAAAAGTACGTCGAGTTCTTCTGTGAAGGCGGCGTCAGCCTCATTGTTTGCGTATAGAGCAACCAGGAATAAACTGCGTTGGCCAAGCCTGACCTTTATGATTGTGTACTCAACGATTTTGTTGCTCCTCGACGAGGGCACGTAGATCTGCTCGTAGGGAATGGTGTCCTTGATAAAAATAGCTGTGCCTCCGCCCTTGCATTCGGTGCTGCGGTCGGTTCTAACGAAGTTAAAACCCTCAAACTGGATCTTGTACCGCGCACAGAGTTTGGTCTCACAGAGCAGCACGACGTCCAGGGAGTTTTCCATCGTGAAATTGAGCAGCTCGTATCTTCTGCTGAGAGCGATGAGCGAGTTGACATTGACGGAGCCGATGTTAATGCTCGAGCGTTGCGAGTGCATGGACTGACGGGATTCGGTAGTTGCTGGTGTATGGCTACTCAGAGCCATCATAAATACCAGCATTTTGAAATAGGACATCGATCCGTGAGGCATTTTTTCTGACGAGGGACAGAATGCTGTTCAGCTGACCCATGAGGGCTTTCACTATCCTAGACTCCAGGTCAGTCGGAGAGGGGTCAAGGGTCGGTGCGTTGGGCAGTGCCTCGTTGGAAGGATGTCCTCTGTGACTAGATGCACCTGTGGTGGGAGGAGCATGCCACGGGTTCTGCGGCTGGTGTGGTGTGTGCACCGTACCAGGATGTGATAGGGTTGGGCAGGACCTCGCTTGCCTCTCAGTTCGTCGCGTGGTGCTGGCTTGGATCTTGCATGTCCGGGCGAATTTTTTGAAGGCACAGCCTTGGTATGAGGCAGCGTGGCCGAACTCTTCGCAATTTACGCAGTATAGTGTATTCCTGTCCTCCACGTTCTTCTGTACTTGACACTCGCCTTTCTTGTGATTAACATTGCACCGGCCGCATCGGAATAAGAGCGAGCAGTTGGCTCCCGAGTGGCCAAGTCTCTGGCAGTTGGAGCACTGCGAGAAGTCGGGCCGCCTGAGTTTCTCCCAGCGAATTTTTTGATGCAGGATAAATTTCTCTCTAGTAAGCGCCCGAGCGTCACTGCCGGGGGTGAGTTGAACGAGGAAGTGCGAGTATTCAGCGTTTCTACTGTTGAATGAGATCGTGGAGACTTTTTTTATCTCAATACCGGAAATATTGAGAGCCTTCAGGTCATTTTCTACCTCTTGGGCCGTGTAATCTCCCTGGATGCCCTTCAATACGAAGTTCTTTGATTTCTCCTCTTTCGGAGTAAACGTGTAGAACTGGACTTCATTTTCAGTGAGGAGTCTTTTAACAGAATTAAAGGCCTCGATGCCGGTGCTGAAGACAGTTAGTTTGCCTACCTCGGTCTGCCTGAAGTAAAATTCATCCTTCTTCAGTTTATCGCCGACCATCGTGATCAGCTGTTTGGGATTTAGTCCAGTGGTGTAGAGGGGGGGCGGGCGACCTCGCTTGCTGCTCGGCCCTATCGGTGGGCCATCAGTGGCGCCATCTTCGTTGCTTGACGTCGTGGTAGGGTTACTAGGAGCATTATTTCGCTGCCTAGGCTGTGCACGCGGGTTGGTGCCTTGCGCGCCATTTTTTCTTGGCTTCTGTGCGGTCGCTTGTAGAGGGTGCTCGAAGGTTACCTCTTGAGACGTGCCTGCGAGAGGCGAGAATTTATTGATCACTGGGAACTGCCGCAGGTCTCCAAGGGGGGGTGGGTTCCTCATGGGTCTTTTCGGGAATTCCCATATCTGTTCGACGTTTGCCGTGTTCGGGTGGTCTAGAGGATCATCGGGGCGGGTCCTCTTCAGGGACAGGTTGGGCGTAACTGGGGACATGGTTTTCATCCCGAAGTCCTTCTTGGCTTGTCTAAATAGCTTCTCAACCGAGGAGGCGTTGACATTGCCTCTCTTAGAAGCCGCTAGTCTGGATGACTGCGATAAGAAATTAACAAAATCTTTGCCAGGCGGCTGAGGAAGAGGAGGCTGCCTGGCTGAAGATGAGGTGGTCGTCGTCGGAAGGTTAGCCTGGGCGGGGGTTTCTTCCGTCTCCATGCCCGTTGACTCCTGGGACATCGTTTTGAGGTTATGAGGCACGCGTGCCTGAGCAAAAAAGCAAGATTCCTGGCAGGCGGCTAATGCCGCTGCCTGCTCGAGAAGGCTTTCACCGGCACTAGGCCGGTGGGGCGACACAAGTTCTGCTGTTAAGGAATCCACGGATCACTAGTTTTATTTATTTCGGTGTACGAGGTGAGCAATACGGAGCGGGGAAAACGCGTGCGCACGCTGCGGCTGCTCGAGCGCTACTCACCGAGAATCGAACTCGGGTCTTCGGTGTGACAATCTAAGACTCTACCGACTTTACCAATTCTGGTTACTATTACTTAGCTTACTATGTGTCTACATATAGTGACCGAAAAGATTTTTTTTTTTTTTCAAATTTAAATTCAAATTAAATTAATTTAATGTTAATTCTGCACAATTATCATTTTAATTATCAAATCCCTTCATAAGTAACAATGGCAATTAAGAAAAAACTGAAAAAAATTTCCGAAAAATTTGCCAGGTCGGGAATCGATCCCGGGTCTCCGGCGTGGGAGTCTAACACCTAGCCCACTGGACCAAGCTAGCTTGTGTATTTGACAGTGTATCTCTACCTGAACTATGACTGCCGTGTGCAATTATTTAGCAACAATTAATTATTAGCTACTCTAACCCGTGTTAGGTTAGCTTCAAAATTTTTAATTGTTTAAACAATTAATTTCAAAAAAAAATTTTTAATTAATTGTACACGAAAATTTATTAATATCTACCCCTTGTTCCGAAAATTTATTAATAATAATTTTGCACTACTGTATTTTTGCTAACCTTTTCGCAAAAAAGAGTTTTTTTTTCAATTATAATTTTCTACCTTTCTCGTTTTTTAAAAATCGCCTGTGAAAGGATGAGCTAAAAAAAAAAATCATCAATTTATTATCGCTTGTGGACGCCGGCTTCATGAGATTCGCTATCTCACTTATTTAAACAATAGCTCGATAGCTATATGCCAGACACGTCTTTATGCGCGCAACAAAAATTTTCAATAAAAATCGTAGCCTGCAATATTTTCACCTATGCTAATAGCTCACTGTCTCCCTACAATAAATACTATCCCAATCTAAAATATCAGCCTCTTCGCTTTACCCTTGCAGTGACCTTGCAATCACCTGACTTCGGAATGCAAATAATGTCAACAATCAGAGAGAGAGAAACGAAAAATCAGCGAGAACAATAAAATTTTAGCGATCTGTCTCTTCCTCGTCTTCCGAGATCGTTTGACCTTCGAGGGAGTTTACCCGAAGTGCGAGTTTATCGCAATCTTCCTTGATGTAATTCACGTTGCTGTGAATTTTCTTTAGCATGTGAACCGTTTCATCATAATTGACCTCGATTACTCGCTCGGTCTCTCTCGAATCTTCATCTACGAAATTTTGTAAATCCACGAGGTTTTGCTCGGAATCGCGTAGTCTATCTTCAAATAATTTGTTTTCTATTTTTAATTTTGAAATTTCGCTCTCTAAGGAATTCAACCTTGATAGCAACTCCGCGACTTCGTGTTGTTTTTCGTCCACCGAATTTTTTTCTAGAACAATTTGCTCACGAGCACATAATTTTCTTATTATCGCGCCCGTGATTTTATTCAACACGAATAATATAAACATTTAATTATTCAATCAATTTACAGATCAAAAACCGAGGGTACCACCGTTAATTCATCAACGGAATGAAAATTTATTTATAATGCCCGAGAAAAGAAAAAAAAATTCTTTTTCACGATTCCTGTGGAGATTTCTAGGTTATTCATCAATTAATAATTTTATTATTTCCCGCGGGTCCCACCGAGGGTACCATGGAAGGCTCCTGGTTTTCTTTATTTTCAGCCGGAGTCTTTCGTGCGAATTTGTGTATCGTAAGTGGACACAAAATTCGACTTCGCTCTCTCAATAGTTTGTTGTATATGTAAGAAAAATTTAATCATAGAAAATTAACAGAACTGATTTTTATAATTCTTTATAATTTATCTTTAGACGTTAATGATGATTTCAAAAAAAAAGTGAAAAGCTAGAAAAATTATGTCTTACTGTTATTCGTGTTATGATAAATGTAGGTGTCAAAAATATATAGGATATTTATTGGAAAGTATCGGGTGTAGTCATAGAAAAAACTGGTTTTCTTTAATAATAATATTTATCACTTCAATACTATTCCTAATTACATTTTTATTCGGCCATCCTATGCCTTAAACGAGTAATATAAAATTTTATTTCAACAAATTATACTTGACTAATAAGGACAGTGAGCTATTCGGATTTCCCTAGTTATTAATTAATTTTTTTTTATAATGATCACGGGGTTCTCCCGAAAGAAAAGAAAAAAAAATACGATCTAATAATTCAGGCCAGTAGCGAAATATCTATTTATGTGATAACAGATTTAAGTATAGGTAATGCACACAAAAAAATGAGTTTAAATATTTTAAACGAGAAAAGAAAACTTTTTGGTTTTTCGTCACTTTCTCGTTTAACAAAAAAAACTAAAAGGGCGCTGGGTAACAGGAGGTTCACGAGGAACCACACGCTTTCGCTGTCCCTTAAACAAATGTCATTTAAGTCGCTAGTTGCGTGTTTTTCCTAATTTTCCCAACTCGGACTTGGCTGCATTAAGTTCCGCGAGGAACTCGCTCGTTCGCTGACGTGAGAAAATAGCCACCGCTAATTGAGACTAATGCGTTAGTCCTTTGAGCAATAATAAAAAACTTGTATTTATTTTCTTTTATTTTCACCGATAATAAGGGTACTCACGGGTATTAACCGGGGCGGCAACACTAGGAGATAGCACCAGGAAAACTGTGATCCAAAGTAGAAAAAAAAAACGCGGCGTTTTTTTTTTTTCTTTTTATGTCTCTTAAGAGAAAAGACGCGAGCTTATTCGACACAGCGCGAAGACAAAACTCTCGGAGCAAAAAAAAATTTTAAACAAAAGAAGATTCAACTATGATTTTAGAAATTTGGATTTTTAGGAGCACTATAATAAAAGTGAGCTCCTGCGCCCCGGGGAGGTCAATTTATAGTCAAGGCCAAACTGGCCCCTTGACCAATCAATCATCGACAATTGCTTTGTCTTTAGGGTGACATGGGAGAGTGGGGATGATCTACCTGTGGGGCAGATCATCTCTCTCCCACTTCGCGCGCACGGTAGCCGCTTAGCCCTGCAACGCGCCTAGATTTGGGATGCGGGGAGAGGGTACTTGCATCCAGCCGCTACCTTGACCGCGTGGTGGTGGTAGCGCGATGCTACTCTCGCCTCGCCTCCTGGGTTTCGATAACCCTTGCACCGATTATATTGCGATCTGTGCGGCGCACGGCGTTTAGCATACGCTCGGGCGTCGCACAGATACACCATGAAAATTCAAAAATTAAAATTTAAGGCCGGAGCTCTCTGCGACTCCAGTATATTGATTATACTGGAACCTTGCAAAGCTCCACCCATTTTAGTTAAGTAACTCTGTTCAAGGAAATAGGTGCGTACTGAACATCACACAGCTCGGTAAAATTTTATAATATTAAATAGTAATGTTGAATTATTTTTACTTACAATTTTATTCAAAATACAGTAGACTCTATCATATTTCACATAATGTTTGCAATAAATTTTTCCGCAGCACACAAGGATCATGCACGTGGTTGAACGTTCTGACTCACTTTCAAAACTACTAACCGTGCTCCAAAATAGAGTATCGGAAAGGCCGGCCGAATTGAGATGCTCCGGCCCCTCACCCCTCGTAAATCCATACAAAGACCTATATTTACTGTCTCTTACTACAGGATCCCCGTACCATTCAACAAAGACGAGGAAAAATTTTTAAAACGTTATTTCAGATTTTTAAAATGTTATATTAACAGTATACTATATGCTTTTTTATTTATTTAAAGACAATTATTTTCGTTCAATTTTTATGTTATTGTTATTATTACTCAGAAATTTTACTTAGCATATAATATTAAATTATTACCATAAACATTGATAAGCAATACAATATTTATAACAATAAAATCAATTTTGGTGGAAAAATATTGAATTTTTTGGTTTTTTCGATTTTTTTCAATGTTTTCCTCTGGTGAGGTGATAATTTTTTTTTATTTTATTAAAATTTAAAATAAGACGAACAAAATCAGCCCAAACTGAATTTTCTACCACTAATATATTGATCAGAAAATGGCTTTAAAAAAAAAAAATTTTTGCTTTTTTTGATAATTTTTCGTAAACAATTGAATATTTTGAAACAAAAAAAAAACTACTAATTCAACATATAAAATGCTTGATTTTTGCCGAATACCGTAATAATTAAACAATTTTTGTGGCCAGGAAAAATCAAAAACAAAAATATTAGAGTAAACAGAAGAATTAGAGTAAACAGAATAACCATGATGGACTGTGCGCCGCGATGCATTAAGAATAATAAGGAAGAAAATTTTAAATTCCTAAAACTTTCCCGATTGTAAAAAAATATGTATAATATTTTTTTAATAGGTTTGATAGTTATCAAGGATTGAAAAAATCCCTCATGGTTTAATCGATGCATTCTATTCGGAATTCTGTAGTTTTTGCGGAAACAAAAGCCCGTTTATAACTTGTTCACCATGCGCGAGCAAGTGGGGTTTTGTTCGAATAAATAAAGGTTATAGGCATCTGTGTAGGGATTGTAGATGCAGCTTAAGCCGCAGAGCGAGAGAGCAAACGAGTCTGTAGCAGCGCGCCGATCGCGTTGCGGGAGTCGTCCGATAAACTCACTGGCTTCTAATTAAGTATCTATAAAACCTTTTCCTCATCCCTTGAGTTAACCCAATTCGCAGGGTTTATCGCAAGTCCCTCACAGGACTGAAGCCAACAATTGGTGACCCCGAGTTTTCTCGTGTGAATTTTTCACTCGCCACGTACCTCGTTTTGCGTCGCGTCGAGGCCCCGTTCATCGCCTACTTACACCATTGATGCCGAGCAATCACTAACTTCAAGATAAGAAAAACCTTAGAAGCATCAGGGATATTTCTACTTTTGTCACATTCTAGATCTCCACCTTTTCCTGGAAATCAGCAACCTATGTCGTGAAGGAGACTCTCAGCAGGGTGACAGGTGACGTCTGTCTCGATTTAAAGGACAGAAAAGCCCAAGACGTCTACCTCATCAATCCAGGTGTTGGCGTCTCGGTTTACCCGCGTTGCGACTCGGACAACTCCACAATTTTACCTTTTGCATTATCAGCTGCTAATGTGAGTAGGATTTATATAAAATTTTCAGATAAGCCGTGAAAACAAACAAATAAAAACACGAAACTATTTAAACGCATGAACTTCGCCCCATTTTAAAAATTTTATTTTCTGATTCTGTTGAAATATTTTTAAATATGAACAGTTGAAAGTATTGAAATCAAATAATATCTAACGGACGAGTTTTATGCAGATCGAGTACTATTGTGCTAAACAATCTTTTTTTCTTGAAAAATAAAATTGACAAATTATTCAATTGATTCGTCATTCAAAATCAATAACCCATTCGTTCTCGACGAAGCCACCTAAAATTTTAACCAGAAAAAAATGAATAACTAATAAAATTAGGTAAATCAGTATATAGATACATAAAATAATAGATGGTTTATAAAATAGATTTGTGAAATTTTTTGGAAATACCAATAATTAGTAATTGATAAATTAAGTAAAATTTTAGATGGCTTCATCGAAAACGAATGGGTTATTGATTTTAAATGACGAATCAATTGAATAATTTGTCAATTTTATTTTTCTCTGTGCTATAAGCGTATGAAACAGGTGATGGCTTGTATCTAATAGGTTTGAAGACATTGTTCAAAGTTTGCTCTGTACTATCTTTTTTAAACTTGATTAGATATACTTCCACTTAATGGCTTCGCGAGCTTGTGACAGTCCAGTGAGTAATTAAATCGTTGGTTACGTTTTTGAATTGGGCACGAGTCACATGACTGCAGAACGCAGATTGGAGTGGACCTCCGAGGCGAGAGGACGGGAACCGGGAAGGCACTCGTGATTTTCATGGACGTCCATTAACACGCACATAAAAATTAACCTCTTAATCTTTACCATGAAGTTACTTATTAATTTTGTATTGTTTTTTTTTGGGAATGGTTTTCTTTTATCAAATTGTTAAAATAAAACCTAATAAATTTTTGCTCAGTAACCTGTGTTTCTACGCTCGATCCTCTAGCTCGCGTCCTCCAAGGTGAGATAAGTCGTGTAGGGATTATTACCGTGGACGGACTTTTTTCCCTATTTCAGGAAGATTGTTAACATGACGCCAACTGCAGTGAAAGATTATAGAAACCAAACGGCTAAGCCACGGACCGTCGTGGGTTGTATTCCAGAGTCCGCATTGGCTAGTTCACATTTATAGCATAACTGTCAAAACATTTACAATATCGATTGTTACTGATTGATCAGTATTTTATCTATAGCAACAAATTTATGATTATTTTGCAGACATATTGAACAGAAATTTCTAAAATTTGTGTAAGGCATGTCTGTGTTGACGTGATATTTATACACATGTTTCAAACTCATTTCATCTTGTCTAAATAATACTAGTATTCACACTATCCAACAAGATGTTTAGAGACTGACAAAATTAAATGAATCTACATGATATGACGACCCATACAGAAGAAAACTTTAGCTTATCTTATTTCTCACCAACAACGTTATCGAAAATAGATATAGGGTTTGCATCTAATGAATATGGAGTAAGCATCGCCGTGTGAAATTGCTTCTTCGTATTCACTTAAAGAAAAATATTTTTCACGTCTATGGGCTTCTAAAGATCTTTTAAAAATATGGTTCGACTGGTTGAAAGATTTCATAAAGACATATACATTTTCAAATCTGAGTCCATTTTCTTGCGTGATAAACGATCACGCACTTTTAGCCACATTCAACACTCTCTTTGACGGCGTGCTACCCTTTTTCACCACGCGAAAAGTTTGACCATCCGTCGAACAGAGACGGGTTAATTTTTATGTGCGTGTTAAATGACGTCCATGAAAATCACGAGTACCTTCCCGGTTCCAGTCCTCTCGCCTCGGAGGTCCGCTCCAATCTGCGTTCTGCAGTCATGTGACTCGTGCCCAATTCAAAATCGTAACCAACGATTTAGTTACTCACTGGACTGTCACAAGCTCGCGAAGCCATTAAGTGGAAGTATATCTTATCAAGTTTAAAAAAGATCGTACAGAGCAAACTTTGAACAAAGTCTTCAAACCTATTAGATACAAGCCATCACCTTTTTTATACGGTTATAGTATAGAGCAAGCTTTAAACAAAGTCTTCAAACCAACACGGAGAAAAATAAATGGGAGTTTCTCTAATCTAAGATAGGAGGTGCTCTGAGCCGCATCCGATAGTAGAATCTCCCACGAAAAATAGGAGGTTAAGTGAAGTTTAAGCACTCACCCATAGTTTTCTCAGAGGTACTTAGAAATAACTCCTGGTGCACTCACTCGACTTCTCTTAGAACTTTTTCTTGTAGCTAGTGCTTGGAACCAAGAATACCGGGGGCTTCAGGTCGACTCCTGGTGCACCTGGTTGACTTTCTGGAACTTTTTCTCGTAAACGGTGCTTGAGATTTAGAACAAGGTACCGGGTGCCCCAAGTCGAATCCTGGAAATGTCTCAGGAAAAGACAACTGGGAGCTCTGGGTCGACTCCTGGTGCACCCGGGTTTTCCTGGTATATTTCCTTGATTCGACCCAAAATACCGGGTATCTTATTCTAGGTCGCGAGCACTGGTTACGAGGAATAGTTTCAGGAGAAGTCGACCGGGTGCACCAGAAGTCGACCTGGAGCCCTTTGTACCTTGTTCTAGATCCCGAGTATCGATTACGAGGAAAAATTCCAGGAGAAGTTGATTGGGTGCACCAGGAGTCAACCCAGGATACCCGGTATTCTTGAACCCGAGCACCGGTTACGAAAATAAGTCCAAGGTTAAGCCGACCGGGTGCGTCAGGAGATATTTCTAAGTACCTATAAGATAATTTAAATTCTGTAATACTTTACATATGCGTCTATATCTAATTTTAAAAAAACCTCGAGGATGATCTCCAGGTATACCCGTCATTACCCTGGTCGTCCGGGCTTACCTCATCTGCGACCTTATATCTAACCCGGGTCTGCAGCGGTGTATAATATGTAATAGTCTTTACACATATGATTCGGTGCGGCTTTGGAAACGACTCTTTCTCAAGTTTTATTTGAGAGAACCCGATCTGCAGCGTGTCTTGCCTCCAAATTTTCTTGATTTTAAGAGTGAACTATGTCGTGCTCTTCGCAAGCTGAGTCTAATGATTTTATGCCGGGATCTCCACGAGCCAAACATTTTGATTATTTGAATCCAGGTACATAGTACTTATAACCTACCAGATGCAGTTTAACAGAAAGTTCATCGATTACCTTTGTAATGTATGCGTTTTAAATAAGTGAATGAACTAGAAAGAATGTTAAAACTGCTAAAGCGTAGTTGGCAGAAAGTACAAGCAGGTTATTGACACGCTCATCAAGCATTAGGCGTTGTCCAAGCGAGCATTATATATACAGCGAGTGACACTCTTACGAGAGCCCAGTCACAATGTAACGTCAGTGAAATAAACTTACATACTTAATCTTATACTAAAAGCTCATTCAAAATACTCCTCCCTCAAACGATCACAATAAGCGACGAGGATAAAAACTACGAAAATCCGACGAGGATAAAAGCAAAAAATCCGACGAGGATAAAACTTCATTTATGGTGAAAAAGTATACAGAAAAAAGGGTGTGACGAGCGCTAAAGTGGTTACATTACAAAATTCACAAAACGCGACAAGCGCATAAAATTTAATGTGTGAGAAAAGTGAAATTTCTGAAAACATAAAAAAGCTAATAGAAGGAAAAACAGCTACGTGGGTACATTCGTTAAGCAAAGACGACCTTGTACATTATCTTGATAAATTCGATATCAAGGTTATACTTAAGACCGTATCATGGGAAGATCTTAAAAAAGTAGCGAAAGAATTTAAAATCGAAACAAAAAACATCAATAAAACAAAATTTAGTAAATTTATTAGCTGAGTGGAAGTATTTTACCCAAACAACAGTCAATATATGAGTAGTAAGGCAAAGGGGATTCAAGCAGGGGGGGAGATTAAAGGGGGGAGGGAGAGGGGGGGAGGCTTGATCCGCGAGGGGGGAAGGGGGGAGGGCGATCAGAGAGTAAAAGGGGGGACGCGCGCCGCTGCGACGCCGCCGCTGCAGCGTCTTCTCTACCGCTGCATCACTGCTCTGCTGCACCGCTGCACCACACCACCACTGCACCGCACCCCCCGCTGCACCACACCACCACTGCACCGGACCCCCGCTGCACCACACCACCACCGCACCACCGCTGCACCACACCACCGCTGCCGCTGCACCACCGCTGCATCTCTGCTGCTGCGTCTCCCCCCTCTCTCTCTCACACCCCCGAGGACCCTGCTTATCCGAGAGTAGGGGAACCCAGAGGACGATTATTTTTTTTATTCATTATTTTAATAGGAAGCGGGGGGGGGTACTTATTTTTTCAATTTTAAATATTGTCTATTTTTAAAATTTTTTCAATTTTCATTTTTCAATTTTTTTCAATTTTTTCAATTTTAAATTTTGTCTATTTTTAAAATTTTTTCATTTTTCATTTTTTCAATCTTTTCAATTTTTAAATTTTTTTCAATTTTCAATTTTTTCAATTTTTAAATTTTTTACAATTTTCAATTTTTTCAATTTTTCAATTTTTTTCAATTTTTACTTTTTTTAATTTTTTTCATTTTTGCTGCTTATTTTTCGAGGATTATTTTAGCTTGTTATTTTCGGGTAGGCTTGACTGCGAGAGGATCGCAGCATGCAACTCTCCGTGTGCGCTTCGCCGCGTGAGCAGATGTCCTGATGCACTTGACTTTTAAAAGGACCTGCCGTCGCGGTACGAATACTAGGAACGAAACCGCTTGAAATCTTAGCGCTCGTCGAGCTCTGGAAGCAATAAAGTAATCAACTGATAGCTAACGAACTTTTTAAAATTTCTCGTGTGAAAATTTTCACCCCCACCTCGATTTTTCTAAAACTAACGAATTTTCCGGAGGGCTATGGGGATTTCAGCTCAGTGCAGGACTCAGTACCGATCCAGCCTTCGAAGCTTTCATCACACAACACACTCAACATACCAGAAAATATCAATGTAAGTATTTTATTTAATTAATTTTATTAATATTTTTTTATATTCTTTTAAATTCATATTTTTTTAAATTAAAAATTTTAAAATTACAGATGGTCTCCTTCATCGAAGATATTATTCGTAAAATGAATACTCCAAACATGTACAGTTTTTCTCCTGATCAAGACAAAGTACAGAAAAGAGAAAAAATAGAAAAAAAAATAGCAAGAAATCGATCATTGATTTTAAAAAAAAACTATAATGAAATAGCTGAATTTGAATTCAACTATTCAATTTCCCAACCTATTGCCGACAATTATCCTAATAAAGAGAGGATCAGCACGAGAAAAAGGACACTCAATCTGGGTGAGGAGACCCGCGCGGCCAGGATAAAGGCCTTTCACAACAGGTGGTTAAATCAGTTTAAGAAATATAAACTCCATGACCAGACAATAGCTAATCGTTTGCCGTGCCACTGGGGTGCAAATTGTGAATTTTGTGCGGATTTAAACGACGGCAAAGATCCGTTAGCAATATTAAAAAAGAGACAATTGCTACAACTTCTACCAGAATTAAGTTTGCAAGAACTTAAACAACAAAAACAACAACAACAACAACAACAGCAGCAACACCAAGACGAACAACCAGAGAAAGAGCCACAACAACAGGAAAAGCCTCGTCAACAACAACCTGAAAAAAGAAGAGCGCTTAACAATATTGTTAATATAAATAGTGATCAATTTATTAGAAAAAAAATCATTCAATTATAAACCCCACGGAGCGGCTGCAAAGGAAAATTAATTGAACTTTAATTTTGTGTTTAAATTAAATTCTGTGTTTAAATTTTGTGTTTAAATTAAATTGTGTGTTAAAATTAAATTGTGTATTAAAATTAACTTGTGTGAATTATGTGTTTAAAATAAAAATCAAAAATTTTAAATAAAAGTGTTTTTCATTTTTTAATACCTTATCTTTAATTTATTGTATTTAATATAAGATTTTCAGCAGCTGACCAGGAGAAGAGAAGTAAGAGGAGTAGAAGAGAGGGAGAGAGGGAGAGAGACGTGTAAGTATTTGTGTATGCATGAGATTTTTAGGTACAGACGTTCGAGAAAAAAGAGAGACGCGCGTGCATGCAGCAGCAGCAGCAGCAAGAAGATCGTGCACACGCACTGCACACACCCACGCAAGCAGTGTAGAAGAGAGAGCGAGAGAGAGAGCGAGCGAGAGGGAGAGAGAGCGAGAGGGAGACACAGCAGCAGCAGAGAAGAAGACGCGCGCGCTGCACTGCACCACTACACCGCACTACTGCACCACACCACTGCACCGCACCGCTGCACCACACCGCTGCCACTGCACCACTGCACCGCACCGCAGTCTAGGAGAGAGAGAGAGAGAGAGAGAGAGCGCGAGGGTTATCGATATAGATATAGCTGCTAGCGTTATTACCGACAGCTGAACTTTCTCTTCCTGCTACTAGACGTCGCTGCACAGCAACAGCGCCGCCTGCGGATGGTCTTGCAACTAACTCTTGTGATTCCCTCGGCTGGACCAGCGGCGCTAGGGGATTCACACGGCGGGAGTACACTGCGTCTGCGTCAAGCGGCTGCGGCGGTGGCTTGCGTGTAGGAGGTTTATCTATACGCACGGCCTCTGTATCAGATCACTTTTGGTCGAGGAGTCGTACAGTTAACACGGCTCCTCGATCAGCAGGCTGTGAAAGTAAGATATAGCTAAAGGCGCCTAGTTATACGCTTACTCTCACAGCCTGCAGCATCCTATAGCTATATGTATATAGCTATAGGATGAGCATACATAAGCTATATATATATATATATATTTAGCTTATGCTTGCTCACAGTCATACCTTAGTATATAGAAAGTATTAATGAAACTCTTTTATTTTTTAATTATTCTTTTTCATGCTAGATGGCTCTAGTGGTGAGGGAGGGGGGTATTCGAAGCACCCTCTAGCGGTGAAAAAATATATTTAGCTTATGTTTGCTCATAGTCATATCTTAGTATACAGAAAGTAAGAATGAAGCCATTTTATTTTTTTAATCATTCGTTTTCATGCTAGGTGCCGCTTGTGCTGTGGGAAGGGGGGGGGGTATTTGAAGCACCCTCTAGTGGCAAAAAAGTTCTATATACGAAAAGACTGGTTAGAGTTAGACATCATTCTCTCACTTGACTCTCACTGAAAAGGTCGACGAGGATCCTCTCTCTTTCGGTTGGTAGTAAGTCTAATGTAACTTTTATATAATTTTTCTAAGTTTTTTTTCGCTTTTGTAGATATGGTTGGAAAAATCGTGTACCCAGATGTTGGTCTTTTAAAGATCAATGATCTTGAGCACTCAAAGGAATACCAGGTGACTGGTGTATTCAACTACATTAAGATTGTGAATGACAGTTACAGAGACATTGAGATTGAAAGAGTTGGGTTAGTTTTGAATAATGAAATTAAATTAAAACTCCCACATGGGTTGTTTTGTATCGTTTTATCAAAGAACCATATTTAGAAGCGCTAATTAGTAAAGATTGCTTTTCAATTAAAGTACAAACTGTAAAAGATTGTGAAATGTTTACTTTGTATTATGGAGGGTATAAATTGAATGGTGTACCCTACGCTCATTATTGTTTAAATCGATAGAATATATATGTATTGATAAATGTATGAAAAAATAAAAAAAGGGGGAGAAAGAGTTAACAGGGAGGTAAATGATTATTTGTTGTACCTCATGGGAGTCGGGCGTTGGCTTGGAGCCCGACTCTACTCTTTCTCTTTTTTAAACTAGAGCGCGCTAGTAGCAAGAGACCTCAGTTTTTTTAATACTTATGAAATTAATTAAGCTTTATTGATAATTTTTAACGTGATCATATTATTTTCTATTGTTAAATTTTACTCAAAGAAGCATTTTAGATTTGACCGTTTTTTAATTGTTCGTGAAAATAAAACTTATTGTTTTATAAGAAAGGTTCACAGCTCCAAACCTCGCTGTGAACTGTAAAGCCCAACCAATCAATTGGCTTTTCCATGACTTTCTTATTGTTTTTTTTACTAACGATCGACTTCATCTACTCCTACGTGTTTAGGCCATCTATTATTAAGCCAAATTTTTAATTTGTACGCGTTATTGTAGCTACACGCACTAGTACCCCTTTTTCAAAGCCAGTGATGTTCACATTTGAATGAATTCGGACCCATTGTTTTGAGCGAGGGCACCCTCATGTCTTCCAAATTGTAGATAATCCTAAATTAAACAATAGAGGTTAGAAAAAAGCTAACAAAACTAATTTTTCTATTCTTTTATAAAATACTCACTTTTCTGGCAGGAGCTCTTGCAACCATCTTTTTTTCTCAACCCCTTTTACTACTATTCTCGAAGCAGCAGATAGACTATCTTGAATAATACGCTTTATGTCGGTATATTCAGCCCAACCATAACCCCAACTAATACCATGAACATGGTCGGCAAGGTAGGTGTTTGTTCTCTTCTCTGAAGGTTCGAGAGAGTCCCAGCTTACCGGTGGTTTAAAGATAACCACCGACCCTTGCGTGGCTTTGTTTATGTTAACAAAAGCAAACTCTTTAAGAATAAAAAGGTTTTTAGACATTCTGAAGCCTTGAACATCGACCGCATACGTGTCTTGCTCCATCTTCAAGTAAGAATGACGTTTCCAGGGATGATCACTTGAAAATATACGAATTTTTTACCGATAGAGGGAGCTTCTGTGCCTCGTCACCGCTACTGCGCATGAGCACTAGATCGTTTAGTAATTTAAATAGGACAGAAAACTTACTTTTTTTAACGTTGGGGGCGCAGTTTATGAAAGCTTGCCGTGAGAGGGCGCGCTTAAGGGTATATAGTGAAGTGATGTACAGTGACTTGATTATTCTCTTGGTTCCTCTCATACGAGAAGGTTGCTCACCTGGAGAGCTGGAGCTTTTTAGTAAGTATATTCAGATTAGTTGCTAGAGGGCGTTGTTAAACTTTTGCTGTTTCAGTCTCCCCCACCATCATCATCTTGCCGCCTTCACCGCAGCGCATGCGTCTTGTCAAGCTGAGTGGGTATAAAGCAAAGTCACGACCTCTTGTTTCATCATTCGTTCAGATCTTCTCTCGAGAACCAGACTTACTCTAAAGGTGAGAATGTTTATCTAGTAGTCATCTTCTTTTTCTACATCATCTCTTTTTTTTCAGATGAAATTCTTCAAGCAAAACGTGGCTTTACTCCTGGAGGCTTCAAGGGATCAGGATAGCTCCCAGGAAGACCTGGAGCGCTGGTTCAACCTGGCCACGGAGTTGATGCAGAGTCTAGAGGAACTAGCTAACTCTGATACTCTAAGTGTACACGATAAGCGAAAATGCGAAACTTGTCTAACCCATGTAATATTTGCATACTGGGTACTTAACAATAGACTAAAGGTTGGTGGAGCGCTCCATAGAACTACCTATGATCGAATTCGTTGGGATGATGTTGCATCCGCTTTTAAAAAACGAGTTCGATCAGGTGTTATTACTAATTTAGATCATAAGGATGCTGAATCCTTTCTCCATGATGCTCGCGAGCTCTTCAAGGTAAAAGTTAAAGAAGCTTTGAAAAAAATGAGTATTTTAATTGTAAATTCAACTCTTTCCGCTGAATATTTACTTAAAAAGGTAGATTCGGAAGAAATTGATTGCAAATATTTCAACACTGAAAATAAAATCGTACAACTAACGAGTGATCTTGATGAATTGTTTAACGCAAACATAAAAGATCCTTTGTTAGATCAAATTGAGAGCTTTCAAAGTAGAGGGAGTGGTTGGTCTTTGTTAAAAGTAATGAGTTTAACAATACATATCAATAAGTACCAACCTCTCGTTGGTAGTACATATATCCCTTTACCCAAATTTATAGCTGATAAACATGCATGTATTAACATTCAAAACTTTAACGATGAAATGTGTTTTAAATATGCAGTACTAGCAGGCTTACACCCAGTGGAAAAGAATGCTCATGAGCTTTATAATTATAATAAATATTTAAATGAGCTTGATTTCACTGGAATAAGCTTCCCAGTACCGCTTAAATCTATTCCGCGATTCGAAAAACAGAACAATGTGTCAGTCAATGTTTACATTTCAACAAAACACGGTAAAGAATATAGCATATCTCCTATTATAATTACTAATAAATTTATAGAAGAAAGACACGTAAACCTATTGTTAGTACAAAGTTTCTATCCTGATTCAGACGAAGAAGATGAACAGGAAGATCTAAGCGATGAGCCTCTTATTTTTCATTACGTAACTATTAGAAATTTAAGCCGTCTAGTGCGTTCAGATTGTACAAAACATAGAGCCGCGATAAATATTTGCAATATTTGTTTGCACTTCTTTCAAAGCTCCGCAAAACTCGAGGCTCATCGCTTAGATTGTCAAAAATTAATTAAATGCGCAGTTAAGTTACCTGAATCCCCAAAAAATATTTTAAAATTTACAAATCATAAGAATAAGTTAAAGTGTCCTTTCGTATTGTATGGTGATTTTGAAAGTTTGCTAATACCTGTTGATGAAGGTCGAGCCTTTCAAAGTCATCAAGCTTTTAGCGTGGGTTTTTATATAAAATGTAGTTATAATGATGCTCATTTTAGCTTTCAAAGTTACCGACAGCTAGATGAAAGCATGCAAACTCCCGCGCAATGGTTGGTTGCGAGAATGCGAGACTTTGTAACTTATGTAGAAAAATTGTATGAAAACCCTGCAAAAATGGTTCTTAATTCTTTTGAGCAAAGGTCATTCGAAATGGCAACTTCTTGTCATATATGTCGTAAAGATTACGACGAAAATTCTATTCGCGTTCGCGATCATTGTCATTTAACTGGGAAGTATAGGGGCAGTGCCCACCAAGCTTGCAATGTAAACTTCAAAGACTCTTTATTCGCCCCTTTCATATGGCATAATTTGTCGGGTTACGACTCCCACCTAATTATTAATGAACTCGCGACTAGTGAGATATTAAAGGGGCGAATTTCTTTAAGGGGAGGTTCTGGTGGATTGACTTTTTTTTTTTTTTTTTCTAAGATTTTTATTTCATAGTAAAAATAATATGAGACATCCAAATTTTTTACACCTTAAAGAATAAATATAAAACAATTGAAAAAAATTTTTTTTTTTTTTTTTTTTTTTTTTCGTTGCCTAATGATGGCCTCAAAATTGTCCTCTTTTTCGGTCAGGGAAGTGATAACTCCCGAATGATGAGCCTGAAATCAAAAAATCAAACATTTTCTGAATCTGTATAGATTTGGCTATGGCAGGAACTAGAACGAGTAATTTAAGAGTAAAAAAAACAAAATGGCGGCCATGTAAATTTTTTTGCAATATTTTTGCAACTACAATTGTTTATAACTTCGGTAAAAATTTTTTTTTTTTTTTTTTCTAGTTCCTGCCATAGCGACATAATAGAGGAATATGCTGTGAAAATTTTGAGTTGATTCATGCAATAGTTTTTTTTTTATCACTTCCCTAAGGTCAAAAAATGCAGTTTTGAGAAAAATCGTTTTAAGTTTTTTTTTTTGTTAAAATCATAAAAAACAGGGACTTACTTTTAATCAGCGATGCCAGCTCCATACATAACTCCTTCTTCTTGCTCAAACATATCATTTTCCATTACCCTGGCATTCCTAGCAGCTGTTCTATATTTCTTGGAAGTTGTAGAAGTTTGGTACTCAGCGCGACAAATGCGCCTTTCGTTTACGTTTCGAGCATGTGCGATTGAGTTTGAACCAAGTTTCACGCCCATGGTCTCCATAATTTTTAAAATAGGTGCAAGTCCTTCGTTGAATATGCAAGCAGCACTGTATGCAGCAATTTCAATAACATTCTTCCCTGCAAACATGTGTTTTGGAGCAATGCTCCACACGCAAGCATTGAAGCTTTCATTGTTGTTTTGGGTATTTGCACCCAAACATCTTTCTAAAAGATCATCAGATGTTAAATCCTCGTAGATATTTTTTAATACTTGTTGAGTCTCTTCATCAAACGCTGGTGGGTGCTCATAATCTTTTAATTTATCTTCAGCTGCAGCCTTTTGATAAGCACACCAAGATTCTGCTCCAGCTCCTCTTTAGCTGCTTTTTTCAAAACAACTTCACAAACTGCACTTACTGCAAGATGAATCTGTTTTATGCAGTCATAGTAACCAGAAATACTTAAACTTGTACTTGAAATATCCATAAGGCCACAAAAATTTTTAAAACCATTGAATCCGACTCCTAGTAAACGAAGTACATATATTAGTCTTCGATTTATTTCGTAGCCAGCAGATATTTTTGGTGACGAAGGAACTTTTTCACTACTTTTACATTTACACGAAACTTGTAACTCAAATCCTAAACCTTTCATATTACTTTGACCAAAAATAACTTTATTTTTGCAATTTTTGCAAATTGGCAAATGTATGAAACAGTAAACTGACGATGGATACTCAATAACCTCAAAATCTGGACCACTTTCTTTTATTTTTTTTGCTGCTGTGCTTGTATATTCTAAATCTGCATCAGATGAGAATCGATTGCCGTGAAAAGTTCTTCTTTTACTTCCATGATTCGGTCTTCGATTTCCACCACTATTTGCAACTCCAAGTTTCTTGTCACTCATGGTGTATCGTTAATTTTGATCCGACTCCAACAAGAAGAGAGTGTATACTGCTCTCCTAAACTAGGTTGAGACCTACACAGACCTTCTGAAAAAGGAGGGGGCCCTATAATACAATAGGCGGGACCGTGGAGTACTAAGACGGGTCGACGCCGCACGGCGGGGCAGCTGCTGTTTCGGAGCGCTCGAACGCTGCATCTGCTCTTTCTCTATTTTAAACCGGTTTTCGACCTCGGAGGCCTATGAAATCAATTTTACTACATTTTTAGAAGTATTTTCTACTCAAAAAAGGAAAAAAAAAATTTCGATTTTTTGAAAAAAATCCACCAGAACCTCCCCTTAATAGCCGTAACAAAAGAAAAATATATTAGTTTCAGTAAGTACGTAAAAGATAGTCGAATTAGTTTTCGCTTTATAGATTCATTTAGATTCATGGCTTCCTCATTAGATAAATTAAGCTCTTACCTAAGTCATCATGAAATTACTACAAAAGAGTTTCGAAAAGCGGGGTATAAGGAAGATCAAATAAAATTGGTGAGGTGTAAGGGGACGTTTTGTTACGATTACATTAGTTCTTTCGAAGTTTTAAAGGAAACTACTTTACCATCAAAAGATTCATTTAAAAGTAAACTCACCGGTCTCGATATTACCGACAAAGAGTATGCTCATGCTTGGAACGTGTGGAATACGTTTAAAATTAAAACTTTGGGGGAGTATGCCGACATTTATCTTATGTGCGACGTTTTACTATTAGCTGACGTATTTGAAAACTTTCGCGATTCTTGTTTGAAGTCCAAAATTAATCTTGATCCTGCACAGTACCTGACCGTACCCGGTTTCACCTGGGATGCTGCTTTAAAGTTAACTGGGGTTGAATTAGAGCTTCTTACCGATATAGATATGTTGCTTTTCATTAAAAAGGGTATTCGCGGGGGTATAAGCCAATGTTCGAATCGTTTCGCGAGAGCAAACAATAAATTTATGAAAAATTATGATCCAACAAAAGAGGAAGTACACCTCGCTTACTGGGACAGCAACAATCTCTACGGTCATAGTTTATCGCGCCCTCTGCCGGTAAAAAATTTTTCTTGGCTCGAGAATTTTGAAGAAATAGATTTTTTGAAAGTCCCGGAAGACAGTCCGACCGGTTACATCCTCGAAGTTTGCTTAGAATACCCTGCTCATTTGCATGATAGTCATCAAGACCTTCCTCTTTGTCCTGAGCACTTATGTCCACCAAACTCAAAGAATAAAAAGCTTCTTACAACCCTTTACGATAAAGAAAGGTATGTAATTCATTACCTCATGTTGCAACTCGCGATTAGGCTCGGTCTTAGAATTAAAAAAATTCACAGAGTTTTAAAATTTGATCAAAAACCGTGGCTTGCTCCTTACGTCGCGTACCACACGTTGATGCGAGCCAACGCGAAGAATGAGTTTGAGAAAAATCTGCACAAATTACTCGTGAATGCTGTGTTTGGCAAGACATTACAGGATCCTTTCAACCAAACCCTTGTAAAGCTTTACAATAGGTGGTACGGTCGGTATGGTGCTTGCGCTGCTATTGCAAACCCTAAATTTCGTAGTCGTGCAATATTTTCTGAAAATTTAATAGCCGTTCAATTCTCTCAGACCGAGGTAATGGCGAATAAACCTATATATGTAGGATTTTCGGTGCTTGAACTGAGCAAGGTTCACATGTATTCTTTTCATTATTTATGCATGCGTAAATGGGTTAAAAACAATTCACTTAAGGTCCTCTATATAGACACGGACAGTTTTATATATGAGATACGCGGTATGAGTATGTATAAAATTATGAAAGATCATCCTGAATGGTTCGATACCTCAGACTACCCCGAAAATAACGTGCACTGTATAAAGCGGCAAAATAAAAAGGTTCTAGGCTTAATGAAAGACGAGAATTTCATGAACGTCATGGTTGATTACATAGGTCTTCGCCCCAAACTCTATTGTACACGTACGCAAGATCAACGCGATGTTCTAAAAGCTAAAGGGGTAAAGAAAACGGTTCTCCAAAATACAATTACGTATGACGATTATTACAATTGTCTTTTCAATAAAGAGGTCGTGAGACGCGAGCAAAATAGTATTCGGTCTGTTTTACATCAATTGCGAACGGAAAAACAAATGAAAATAGCTTTGTCTTCTAACGATGATAAGCGGTGTTTAATCGAGGGTTCCACCGACACTCTACCGTGGGGACACTGGAGGATAACGGACACGGATCTTTTCGATTTGGTTGAGGAGCCGGTCGAGCATACTCCTGCGCAGGCGTCGGACGAGCCAATCGTAGAGCTTGCGGTGTCGGCGGCTCGAGAAAAAGTAGTGGGGGAAGAGTCGACTCAGGCCGTATATAGGGAGGTATCGTCGGAGCAAAATATCATTCAGTCTCCAAGACACGACTCGAGTAAAAAACTTAAACTCTCTTAGTAAGTCTAGAAAAAGTAATATTCCTATTTTTCAATATTAATTAAATATTTTTTAATTAAATATTTTATAATTTTAGAAATGGATCTATCACGATTAAACTCTATTAGCAACGTAGCTTTCCTCCCAAACAAACCCCTCGTTGATTTGGAGAAGGATAAATTGTATAGGGTGACCAATCTGAAAAAGGTAGTAACCAGATACGGGGAACGTGTTGTTGCTACTCTTGATTCTGAGTTCCAGGTGTTCCTGACCAATAAAGTATGTGTGGTGATGATTGAAAATCAGAATCTTTTTGATGAAATGCTTATGTATGCTCGTAACAATACCTTGAAATTTGTATACCGGGGAGATAGAAAGTATGAATTTTCCAATGTAACTGATTAAATAAAAAAAATAAAAAAAATAAAAAAAAAGGAGAGAAAGAGTTAACAGGGAGGTAATGATTATTGGTTGTACCTCATGGGAGTCGGGCGTTGGCTTGGAGCCCGACTCTACTCTTTCTCTTTTTTTCAACTAGAGCGCGCTAGTATTCCTCCGCAAGAGCGCGCTAGTATATTCGACAGAGCCCTCTCGTGGTTGAAAAATTGATTGTATATATTCTAGCTTACTCTTAGTAAATCTTCACTCTCTTTCTTAGCTCTCACGGGGAAGGTCTTTCTTTGCAAGCATGAATCTAACCGATTTTCAATCTCTTCCTTTTAAAAATATCGAGGATTTGCAAATTTGGAATTTTTATAAGGTGACTGACCTTCTTAAAGTCGGGTTAATGAGTAGTGGGGAGAGAAGGGTACTGTTAACTTTGGAAAATAAATTTAATATACTCCTTCCGTTGGAAATTTCAAATGACTTTCGTTGTAAATATAATACTTTGTTTGATTTGGCTAAAAAATCTCTTTTATATGTAGAACGGGGTAATTCTCGTCTAACCTTTATTTACGGTTATCATTATGACTATGTTAAGCATCATTTTGAAAATGAAATGTAGAGCGCGCTAGTGTAGAGCCCCCTAGCGGTGAAAAAACTGTATATATGTAATCCCTGCTAGACTATAACGTCACTCTCTTTCTTGGCTCTCTCTGTAAAGGTCTCTCTTTCATGGATTTATCGAGCTTGTTAACTCTTCTTGGTGCTATGGATTTGCCCATTGCACAATTTGATGACTTGGAACCTTGTAAGAGATACAAGGTTACTAATTTGCAACCAGTGATTTTAAAATCGGGAGAAAAAAGAGTTATTTTAATTCTTGATAATAATTTTAGACTACTTCTTCCTACACATGTTTCGAATAGATTGCTGGGCCATTTCGAGTGTTTTGAAAGTCTGTCCGAAAACTATCATTTAGAAATCGACTATCACAAATTTGCGGGAATTTCGTTACATTTCTTGTCGCAAAGGGGTGAATTTTACATTGAGACTATGCCGAACGAATAAGCCGCTAGGGGGAGTTAGTTCTTAAGATTTAGTTTTAACTGTAGAGGTCTCTGTGGCGTGTGGAGAATCAAATAAATAGAATCGACGCACTGAAATACCTTCAGTTGCACAGAAGCTCTTTCGGTGACGAGTAAGTACTAAAAGCTTAGAGAGTTTGTTACTTTGAATTTTAACGATATTTTTTGTTACAGAAAATGGATCTTCCTGTTAAAATATTTCAAGACTTGGTTGTCGGTACAGAGTACCGGGTAACTGGAATGTACAGGGCTCCGGCTAGTTCTTCTTTACCATCAGAACGGGTTATTCTTATTATAGAAAATCAATTTAGGTTAGTTTTGAGATCCCACGCCTCAGAGGTAATGCTTAAGGATAATAAATTATTTTATAAGAACATGAAAAGGTACATTCGCTATGGTCTTTTGAAAATAGTCTACTATGGGTATGACCGATTCGATTTTCGATACGGTTATCTTCAATCCCATGGTGGTGAGTATATAAGTAGAATCATGAGAGTCTACTAGAGGGAGCTGCTGTTGGTCGCTAGAGGGAGCTGTATCAGCTGCTATATCAGAGTTGCTGCAACCCTAGAATCTCATTCCGAATCTTCTCTTGAATCAGAACAGACGTAAGTATCTTGCTCTCCGGTCTTGCCTCTCGCTTGAACTAATTTGAATTTTTTAATTTTAGAAAATGGATTTATCTGAATTAAAATCGTCTCTCGGTAGGCTGCCACTGCCGATGAAAAAAATCCGACATTTGGAAAAAGGTGTGAGGTATGAGGTAACCAAAATCATCGAGGTGAACAAAGGTACGCAGCGCAGCATGGTCATAACAATCGAGAATGAGTATGACATTCTCCTGCCCCCTAAAGCGTCCAAGAAAATGGAAGAAAACTGTGGCGTATTTATAAAATTAATGTTTACGAACGCTTGTTGTACTAGAGTTTATATTAAGTATCTAGGTAGAAATAAGTTTAATTTTGAAGGTATATTTGTATGTAAAAAATTAAAAATTGAATAAGAAAGAAAGAGTTAAACAGAGAAGCAATAGTGAGTGGCCGGCTTCATGGAGACAGAGCGGGAGTGGGGGCTCTTTCTCACTCTTTCTTTTATTAGTTCTAAGTTTTACCGCTAGAGATAAAAGTATACTTAAGAAAAGCAGAGAAGCCTAGAATTTCATTTCACGAGTCGAACTCTAGAAGTAAGTATAAATATCTGATGTATTTTTTCCTTCACAGCATATTGTTAATGAAAATTTTTTTTTTGCAGAAATGCTAAACATTCCAGATTTAGATGAATTTTGGGTGTACAAGGTGCTGCAAATTTATGTCCAGGACAGAGGTCAAAAAGTCTTTGCGGTACTGGACAACGGCATTGAGGTCATTCTGCCTAAAGAAGTATCAGTCACGTTGATTGAAATTGATGCTGTATGTAGTTCGGGAAATAATACTTTACAATTAATGTATATTGGCGATGATGAGCTTGTACTTTTTTATGACCAATAAAGAGAGAAAAAAAGAGTTAAACAGAGAGGTAAAATAATGAGCGGTCGACCTCATGGAGACAGAGCGGGAGTGTGGGGCTCTTTCTCACTCTTTTTAAATGTTTGCTTCGTCGGTCCATGAATTGTACGAAGAGTCAAAGCCAAGCCATTTAACGTAAGCTTTTTTACCACGTTTTTTCAGGACTTTTTCCACTAGGTACACGTCTGGATACTTTACTTTCAAGAGTTCCTGCTCGTAGAAGCCTCCTGCCACCAGATTGTCCTCGTGATCTTTCAGAAGGTAAGTAATGGGTTTGGTTTTTACTACTTTGGCAATAGTATATAATTCAGTTGACCAGTTAGGCGTGTAACCTTTTTCAAAGACTGTTTTTATCTTGCTCACGCGTACCTTGTCGCCAACTTTAAATCGAGGCTTTTCTTTCAGCTTCCTGTTGTCTGCGAATCTTTTCAAGACTTCCTTTTCGTTGGCCAGTGTGACATCTTGAGGCTTTAAATTTATAGTGCGGTGTTTTGTATTGTTGTAGGTTTTAATTAAATCATCAAGAATATTGATCCACTTATAACTACCTTGTAGGCTGAACTGTTTCCACATTTTAGTTTTGAGAGTGCGGTTAAAACGTTCGCATATCGATGCTTTTAAATTGCTGAAAGTAAAGTACATATTGATTTTATACTTTTTCATCAACTTTTTAAAAATTTCGTTAAAAAACTCTTTGCCCCTGTCAACGTGTAGATGTTTAGGTACTCTTCCCTGCTGGAGCACCGATTTCATGGCTGCTGTAACATCTTGACCGCTTTTTGTCTTGAGCGGAACTGCCCAAGCAAACTTTGAAAATACGTCGATTATGGTCAGCAAGTACCTGTAGCCTTTGTTCTCTTGAGAGTACGGTTGCATCTCCACAAGATCAGCTTGCCAGGTCTCGTCCAAACCGCGCATGTCAAACTTTCGGCGAGGATACCTTCATCTGGCTGGAGCGTGGAGCTCCTCGACGACTGCTCGTTTCATCATGGTTGCTAATTGAACAATGATTACCTCTTTGTTCGATTAGGACTTATATAATCTTTTTTTTCATCTCCTCCACAGTTTGAGTTAAATCGTTGAGAGCATATCGAAGCTGTTCATTGGCCTCCTTTACCCTTTGTACTTCTAGAGCAAACCCAGCAAAGGTGTCAAAATTGACTGCGTCGTAGGGGTCTTCGGGCGAGGCTACATTACAAAGTCTTTTGTTTTCAATGTCGTAATCACCATCATTCGTGATTTTGAAACCAATACCTGAGGGACCGGGTTTGCCGAGCCCGGTTAGACCCTTCATGGCAAGGTGATGTCCAAACACGTCAACGCTCATGTTGATACTGAAGAATCTTACGCTACGGTGATTTATATATAACCTCCTTCCTGGAGCTCTTCGATGATGGAATGGATTTCATTGTCATGATTCGTGTTACCCGCGTCTCTCTCAGCGATCAAGAGTCTAAGTCTTTCAACCAGCTCGTTGGGATCATCCCAGTACACGAAATCCTTTTTCGAATTCAGATTCGCGATTTTCCACTTGGGTAAACCCGATCCTGACTTCTCAGGAGAATAGCTTAGCTTTTTTGCTATCCCCGAGAACATAGGAGCAATGATTTTTTGAAATTTTCTGCTGTTGGACACTCGTATATCTTTATCCGGGTGATGATTTAACCTGTGAGCGTTTGAAATTTTAAGGATGCGTCCGTAATTAGTCATATCTTCGGTGGTCGTTGATTGGGGGGATTTATTGTATAATAATTCTAACAGCCCCGGGGTACTTTTGAAGGTTTGGTCTTTGACTGTAATTGTAGAATCCGTAAAACTGATGGGAGCACTGCCTATAAAAGTACCTCCATTTTTAATTTTCACTCCATATATTTTATCTAAATTATTTTTTCTTTTCAGGACTTTCTTTTTGGGCCGCTCATCACCGTCACCCTCATCAGCTGTGTGAAACGCTCCTCTGTCTGAAGCGTAGTGAAGAACTGTGTTATCAAGCATAGAGTCGGATTCATCGTCAAGAGATGAATTTGACATGAAATTTGGAGAAAACTTTTTAATAGTTGAAAATTTTTTAACAGTGGAAAGTTTTTTCAAAGGCGTTGATAACCGCGAAGGTTTATCAGCGTGAATTTTTTCCAGAGGGTCTATTATGGGTTTAAATGTTTCCGATACTGCTTTATTGAAATTATCTTTTTCCATTTTCAGTAAATCATACTTGCGCTTGATGGCCTCCCTAGCCTTGACCAACTCGTTGAGAGTATTCTTCTCTTTTTGGAGACCGTCCATGTTCAAAGCCTAGTAATAAACTAACGATAAATACATCACTGCGCTATATTTATAGCAAAGTTGTCAAAACCTTTTCTGTATCGACCATTATTTATATCTCTGTCCTTATCGATGACTATAAAACAATGATTACCCTCCTTCCAGCATTTTGAACAAAAACTTTTAAACTGAGCAAATGTCATGTCGGTATTTACATGATCGTCGTACACATGCTTCAAATTTAATTCATCTTGCCGGAACAATACCAGTAAATTTACGTTGTCGCGTACCAGTTGTTTTGGGATGCGTGAGTATGACTGACAGAGATAGAAAGAGTCGACAGTTTTATGTCTTCCCATGCAGAAAAACGCCCTCACGTTGTCTTGCTTCTCACAAGCAATATCATCAAAAATGAATAGGGAATTGGGTAGAGCTGCATCCGGGGATATAACGTCTTCGTGTTCGCTGAAGGGGTGATACTGTATTCCTTCAATGGGTTCCAACAGCTCTTTCAAGTACTGATATTTAGGCTGGTTAAGCGATTTTGAATAAACGTAGACGTTTGCAAATCTTAGACCGTTGATGTCGGTTATGAGCGCAAGTAGACTATTAGTTTTACCGCAGTTTGACGGGCCACAAAACACAGCTCTGATGCTATCAGGGAGCAAGTCACCGTGACGGTTTATTTTTTTTTCTTGCTCTACAATATCATCAAAGTTTGCGACGGGAAGCTGCTTAGGCTGCTGAATGAATTCCATCTTTATATCCAGATGTCTAATTCAAAACTGAGCTGCTTCTATAAATAGGGGTGCTTATATAGTCTTCATTCAGTTTTGAATTGACGTCTGTTGAGTGATGATCAATCATAGTCTTAAAAGTGGGCGCGGTTTGGTTAACACTATCATAAATAAGCTTCCTTTCGAATTACATTTGCCTGGGTACCAGTTTTGCGGACCCGGAACTAAACTAGCTAAACGATTGGCTCGCGGTGAGAGAGGTGTTAACCCCCTTGATTCAGCTTGTAAACAGCACGATATAGCATATCAAAACCGAGACATGAACTCAAGGCATGCAGCTGATAGAGCTTTGGCCGAGCAAGCTTGGCTAAGAGTTAAATCAAAAGATGCCAATTTCGGGGAAAAGGCAGCAGCCTGGGCGGTCACCAACGCGATGAAACTTAAATCTAAGCTTGGTATGGGGCTTAAGAGAAAGGGTAAGAAAAAGGTGATTAAGAAAAAACGTACGAAAAAACTTAAGAGAAAACGCGTGAAAAAAATTAAGAAAAAAAGCATGAAAAAAATTAAGAAAAAACGCGTGAAAAAAATTAAGAAAAACGTTCTAAAAAAGTAAGAAAAAAGAAACTTTAGGGACTATTGTTAAAGCAGCGTCAAAGTCTGTAGAACCGAGCGGCTCTGTAAAAGATATTATTAGCTCAGCTCTGAAAGGGGCCAAGGGTGCTGTCAAAAAAGCAGGTGGTAAACAATCTGTTAAAATGCCTCGAGTTCTTCCCGTTTCTTCGAAGATTGGGGGCTTTTTACCCTACCTAGTACCTCTCTTTGCTGGTCTTAGTGCCACAGGTGCTCTCGCTGGTGGAGCTGCTGGAGTAGCCAAAGCAATTAATGACGCTAAGGCTGCTCGCAGACAGCTTGATGAGAGTCAAAGACATAATAAAGCTATGGAATCCATTGCTATGGGAAAAGGAATGTATTTAAGGCCATACAGGAACGGTTATGGATTATATCTAAGTCCCTGGTCGGGAAAGGGGTTAAAAAAAAAAAGATCGCCTTACCAAAAAGAGCTCTGACGAATCTCGATTTACTCAAATATGCTAAAAGTAAGAAAATCCCCAATTTTCGGGGGGTGTTTATGAGAAACGATTTACCCTCGGATGGTCCTCGCAATCAAGAGTCGGCTATTGTCAATCTCGATGATAGGGACGGTCCCGGGACACACTGGGTTGCCTACCGGAAGCAAGGTAATGATGTCACTTACTATGATAGTTTCGGTGACCTTCAACCTCCCGTAGAATTAATGTTATACTGGGGAGTAGACAAAGTAAAGTATAATCCTTCGAGGTATCAAGATTTTGGTACTTACAATTGCGGTCACTTGTGCTTGCAGTTTCTCGAAGGGTCTATATAAGAGAGTGTGTACACTGCAATAATTCATTCTTCTTTGAACTGTCATGGACTCTATTACTCTTACTTTCACGGGTAATTCATCAGTTCTTGAATCTCAATTTTTTCCTGCAATCGAGTTATCTCCTCATAAAAATTACGTCCTAGGTCTGATTGAATTTTTATCCTTCAACTCGATTCCGAATATAGATGGTCATAAATTACACATCACAAATCATACTTATACTTTACCAACGGGTAGTTACGAATTAGAAGATATTAATAAATATCTCGAGGAAAGCCTCAAGAAAGATAATATTGAATTTAAAATTACCCCCAACAATAACACTCTTCACTGTTCGATCACGTGTAGCGAGGAAATAGATTTCCAACCTGCAGACTCTATCGGACGTATAATAGGGTTTAAAAAAAGAGTCCTAAAACCCGGTATCACGCATACCTCTGATAACCCCGTTAGCATCCTTTAAATCAATAGCTTGAGAATTGAGTGCAGCATCACCTCAGGATCCTATGTAAACGGGAAAAATTCCCACTCTATTCACGAATTTTTCCCAAGTGTCCCTCCCGGGTATAAAATTATAGAAGTCCCCTCTCAAGTTATTTACTTACCAGTTAACGTAAAGTCAATCGATTACTTGCAGTTGCGTATAGTCGATCAAGACGGAAATATTGTTAACTTTCAAAGAGAAACTGTAACGATTAGACTCCATATTAAAGAAGCCTCGTAATGGGAATAATCTACAATCGCTATATAAGGGAGCCAGTATGGAACACAACCATCAGTCGCCATCACGCTCCCAGAGTGATAACACGGCGAAAATTTCTAACGAAACAGAGCGTAAACTTTCTGAAAAGTCTCGGGTTCAAAGTCGTTCCTGGTGGAAAATAAATTGTGTATTTCTTTGTTGTTGGGGAAAAAATAGACGATATTCTAAACGTTCAGTCTCCCGTGACATTCGATGAGAGTATCTCTCACTATGAGATACACGCTCATCATCCCTACACCGGTTTCAATTACAATCAGGGGGATGAGATTCGTATAGCCATCCAGCACCAAGATCTAGCTGTTTTACCATCACGTAGCTACTTGCATATAGTCGGCCAAATGCGAAGGCAAGATCAATCTCGAGCTCTCAAGTCGCCAATGGTAAATAACGCCATTTGTCACTTAATAGACGATATGAGGTATGAAATAAATGCTATAGAAATAGATCGTAGTAAAAATGTAGGTATATCATCCCTAATGAAAGGATTAGTATCCTTAAGACGTAACCCTTCTCTTATTAATGCGGGTTGGTTAGACACTACTCATTCTAAAGACGAAATAACCGACGATAACGGCTA
Organism: Encarsia formosa; assembly: GCA_038277355.1. NCBI lineage: Eukaryota > Metazoa > Arthropoda > Insecta > Hymenoptera > Aphelinidae > Encarsia > Encarsia formosa. The sequence goes on along the minus strand of CM076185.1, from coordinate 47,716,831 downwards.
CTTTGATGTTTGCATACCGCTTAGTTTGATCTTTGGCTTTGCGGAAGATTATCGTAAAATTGTAGTTAATGTGAAGCATGAATTAATTCTCCGACGAGGTATTAACGATATCAACGCTGTTAAGCAGTCTCAAATAACATCTGTACAAGGAGATTACTTTGAAACTATCGATATTAAAATAACTAAAATTGAGTGGATGATGCCTTACGTGACCCTTTCAAACGAGCATAAAATTCATCTTTTAAATTTCCTGCAAAAGGAAAAGCCTATAGCAATGAGTTTTCGTTCGTGGAATCTCTATGAGTATCCTACTCTTCCACATACCCAGAAGCATGTCTGGACTGTAAAAACAGCTAATCAGCTTGAAAAACCGCGGTATATGATTATAGCTTTTCAAACCAATAAGAAAAATAAAGCTGATAAAAACTATAGTCATTTCGATCACTGTTCTATTACTAATTTAAGGTTATATCTCAACTCACAATACTACCCTTATAACAATCTCAATTTGAACTTTCCTCAAAATCAGTACGCTATTCTCTATGACTACTACACTAATTTTTATAATTCTTATTACGGTGTGAGCAATGAAAACGTAGAGCCTATGCTTACTAGAAATGAATTTGGCAAAGATGCGCCTTTGTTTGTAATAGATTGCTCAAAACAAAATGAGTCGCTAAAAAATGCTCCGGTTGATGTAAGACTGGAATTTGAAAGCAATCAAAATATTCCCGAAAATACTACAGTTTACTGTTTAATAATTCACGATCGTATAGTTGAATATAATCCCATGACAGGGGATGTGAGAAAAGTTGTGTAAGAGTGGGGGGTGATAAAAAAGCTCCCTCTACTGGTGAAATATTCTTTAAATACGAGTGCTCTCTGCTCTAAACCTCAGTCATGGAGTACGCTGTAGACATCCAAGGCTTCAAACAGCCTCTCTCTAGCTCCGATATTGATCAAGACGATTACGTGGCAAAAGAGTTGGCTATAATTCCTCTAGCTGGCGATCGCGAACCCGTGGTTATTCTATTCAAACCTCCATACCCGTGGAAGAGGTTCCACGACAAGTACCGGGATAAAAACACTTGGCTTGAACGATATTATCATGGCTTATCCTGGAAATCGGGTACGATGGAGTACATGTATATTGGGTCGGTTCTTCGCGAACACCTGAGTGACTCATCCACGGTATTTGTAAGGGGCGCGATACAAAAACAATGGCTGCAGAGATTTAAATTTAACGTTGTTGATATAGTTGATAAGGGTCTTCCCCTCAACAAAAAAGTGAGAAAATTAGTAACCGTTTGCCCTCATCATAACGGCTCCTTCAAAACCACCTGTGCTCTGCATAATGCTAAACTTATCAAGCTTTATGTTAAAGAGTATTCCGAACTCCTTGATATGATCGATGGGTTGACTATAAATACAGGGTCTATTAACAAAATATAATCATTATTCTTCCGTCATGAGTTCGAAGAAGACCTCCGTTTCTTACCAGCCTCTCAAAGAGGAGGGTGAAAAAAAAAAGGAATCTTTCTGGAAGAAAATTAGCGATAGCTTTTCTTCCAATTCAAAGCCAAAATCAAATGGTTATGAAAAACTAAAGTAGCAGGCAAATAAATCACGGAGGTGTAAATAACTATGGATGTACACCACAGGTAGAGAGCGTTGTGTGGGGCTCTCTCCTTATTTTCCTACTACGGGGCCATCCCTCATTTCTATTTCCTTCGGAAATAGAAATAAAGGATGCCCCCTGAGCTACGGTCAAGCCTACCCCAAAATATCATGCTGAAATAATCCTCGAATATAAGCAAAATAAATAAATCGTCCTCGGGGTCAGCGGTACAGTGGTGCAGTGGTAGAGAAGACCCCCCCCCCCAAATAAATAAATAAATAAATCGTCCTCGGGTTCCCGGGTGCAGTGGTACAGTGGTGCGGTGCAGCGGCGGCGTCGCAGCGGCGCGCGTCCCCCCTTTTACTCTCTGATCGCCCTCCCCCCTTCCCCCCCTCGCGGATCAAGCCTCCCCCCTCTCCCTTCCCCCCTTTAATCTCCCCCCCTGCTTGAATCCCCTTTGCCTTACTACTTATATGGCATAAGGCGAAGGTAAAAGATCGACAATTACTGAATTTATTCAGTGTTGAAGAACTTAGAAGGGTATGCAAAATAATATTAAAAAATTATCAAACGTTAGCAGCAAATGAATGCATTGAGAAAAACAAAAGTTCGATAGAAGAAGAAGAAGAACAAAAAAGCGACTTAAACGCAACGATAATAAATTGGGTATGATTTATTGCACGGGAAATTTTTATACAAACACGGGAAAAGAAGTAAATGCACAAGAAAAAAAGTAAATGCATGGGAAAAAAAGTGAATACATGGGAAAAAAAAATTTCAACGGGAAAAAAAGAAATCGAGCGGGAATTAAATTTATTGAACGGGAAATAAAAGTAAAGTAACGGTAAACAAATCTTTTTTGAACAGGAAAAGTAAAATTAATTTTATTTTAAAAATTACACATGTTACAGTAGTTATACATGTAAAAATTATTAATAGTAACTATACCCTCGACTATACCAATAAAGCTTTCTTTGCTTTCGATGGGCGGCCTCGTTTTCGCTTCTGCCCTAGGGGAATATTTTTCGCTTCATCTGGCACTTCAACTTCCTTGCGTTTGTACGTGGCATCTGTTTGCACCAGTTTTTCAAATTTTTTCGCTATTGACAATAAGCTTCGCGTTGATATCACGATTTTCAAGTCTTGCTCTTCGGGTTCATAAGATTCGGCACGAATACAAAAATCAACTACGTAAGGCTCGTCTTCATCCTCTGAAAGTTGGATTAGCTCACTGCACCATTTTTTAATTTCAATTGCCGATATTGTAGGAGTGCCTTCATTAGATCGGAGAGTTTTCAGAAACGCAACAAGTTTCGATTTCTCTGGTTCTTCAATATTGTTTAGGCGGCAGAGGTTTAAGATAGTATTTGGCTTCTTGATTCCATCAGAAAACTTTTGTTTAATAAACAGTTTCAAATCTGAGGACAAGCCTCTACAGTCAGCTGAATGATTTGCATGCTCGTTTTTTGTCTCGTATAAGATGCAGAAGAGCTAGAACTATGATAAAATAAGTACAGTCCTGCTGGACATTCCGACACTCTGTATATTCCTTCTTTGCACCGATACTCAACCCGTTTTCCTGCTGTAGTTGATTTTGAAGAACTTTTCTTCCAAATTTACATGTCATCGACAGCTTTTTCAGCCTCTGATGCAGATGAATAAGTCTGGCGTTCGCGCCACTTACGTGTTACGCGCCTGCGTTTTTTGACCGGCTGAATCGGCTCATCTTCGGACGAATCTTCAGAAGAATCTTCAAAAAACGTTAGCTCCTCAGCCATAATTCTCGTCGTTTGAACTTAAACTGAATTTATGAGTCTGGGTGTCGACGTTATGTAGATGTTTTGTTGGGTGGAGCAACTACCTAATAATAAGGTGCTGAGTGCCATGAGAGCCTTAAGTAGGAGCAATAAGCTCTTATACTTAATACAGGTATCATTCCTAATACAAAAATTATTTATTCTTTTTCCGGTGTAAATTTATTCTTTTTCCCGTGCAAATTAATTTTTTTCCCGTGCAAATTTTTTTTTTTCCCGTGCAGTGCCCTGTTGTTCAGCTCTTTTTTTCCCGTGCATTTTAATACTCCCCTAATAAATTCAAGTGTAGAAAATTAAGAAAAAATTGCGCAAACTGAACCAGCAAACTTTGCAGAAAGTGAAGAAATTATATTAGTTCTCGAAATGGCTGACTTCGAATTCCACAAGAATAAAGACAGCTGGGAAGAATATATTGAACGTATTGAATTCTTTTGTATTGCAAATAAAATTAACGATGACAATATAAAAGTAGCTACATTAATTACAAAGTGCTGGGCAGAAATATACGAATTGATATTCGACTTGTGTGCTCCAAGCAAACCAAAAGACAAAAAGTTCGATGAGATCACAAAGCTAGTAAGTGACCACCTTACACCAAAAAAGAACACAGCGATGGAACGATGCATTTTTGCGCAAACAAAGCCAGATGTAAGTGAATCAATCAACGAGTTTGTAGCTAGGTTTAGAGAATTAGCTATGAACTGCATTTTTAAAGACTTGGTTGAGGCTTTATGTAATCGAATAGTTTGCGGAGAGTTAAATTATATTGATTTTTTTATCAAAGAGTACATTCTTTATTATTAAGACTACAGCTTTATTACAAGAAGCTAACCGACATGATGAAGACTCTTTATCTTACTAATGAGTGCATCTTCATAACACAGACTACTTGTATTTAAACGCGCTGTAATAATGCAATTCAGCGGTAACATACTCTTATTTAGTTCAATGTGCTGTCGAAATATTGTTTCTTCCGTCAGCATTTTGACACTCACTCTCATAAATTTGCTCTCATTTTAACACATCTCCTTAAATTTATGATTTACAAATTTTTCTTTACACCAATTATTCGTAATTCGTTCCGGAATTTTTCAAACTTATTGCGTTTGAGCGCTTTAGTTAATACGTCAGCGATATTATTTTCTGACTCTACTTTTACAATTTTAAACACCTTTCTCATAACATTCATTTACAAAGTGATAATGTATTTCTATGTATTTTGAATTTTTAATTAAATTACCAAATTTTGCAATAGCTATTGCTCCAGAATTATCTTCATACACATTATTCGGTTTTTCAAATACAACACTAAAATCTTTCAATAGATTTTTCAACACTTTTATTTCACTCACTGCTTCTGATAAAGCCACATATTCAGCTGCTGTTGAAGATTTAGTTACACTTCCTTGTTTTCTTGATTTCCAATAAATCACATTTCCAAACAATCTTACTATATAACCAGTAGTAGATTTTCTATCTACCCTATCACCAGCCCAGTCAGCATCAACAAAGCAGTCTAACACGTCTGCATTTAAATTTCTTTCGTACGTTAATTTAAGATTTCTTGTCAAATATAAGTACTTCAAAATTCTCAACGCGTATTTATAATGAGTTTCATCGTAGCTATTCTGAAATCTACTCAAATTATTCACGGCATAACTTATATCAATTCTCGTACTCGTGCTAATAAATAACAATGCACCGATCAAGTTTCTATATTTTACGTTATTTGATGCTGGCTGTGCAGGTTCTACACTTAAATTTTGCTCCATAGGTGTATTATACAATTTCGCATTGACAATATTATATTTTCTGGCCAATGACTCTATATAGTAACTTTGGTCCAGTGTCATATTACATTTTTCATAATCATAATTAATGTTTATTCCCAAATAAGTGCCTACTTCACCCAAATCTTTCATAGAAAATTTATTTGATAATTTATTTTTAAATTGTTCAATCCTTCCCTTATTTTTTCCACAAATTAATAAGTCATCAACAAATAATATTAAATAAATTTTTTCATTCGTTTCACACTTTACATATAAACAATAGTCATTCTCGCTTCGTTGAAATCCTAGTTCCTTCATAAAATCATCAAAACATTCATACCAAGTTCTCGGGCTCTCTCTCAACCCGTATAATGCTTTAATTAATTTGTAAACTCTATTTGAACCGTCTTGATAACCCATTGGTTGTTTTACAAATACTTCTGACTTTACGAAACCATTTAAAAAAGATGTTTCTACATCCATCTGGATAATCAATAAATAATTTTGGCAACAAAAGGATAATAATAATTTCAGTGTTTGAATTCTAGCTACTGGTGAATACAAATCTTCCCGTACTTCAGTTTGTTGGAGCCTCTAACTACAAGTCTAACTTTTTTTCGGTTATCAGATTTTTTTGTGAATACCCATTTTAAATCTAGAATCTTCTTATCTCTAGGTCTATCTACTAATTTCCACGTTTTATTTTTCATCAAACTATTCATTTCCCTATCCACAGCTTCTTTTTATAAATCATTTTTCTCGCACTCTACTGCCTCCTCGTAGGTAGAAGGGCTATCTGCGCTAACTACATTTACATAAACGTAATTTGAATATCTATTTATCCCATACCAATCTGGTTTTTTTCTTGCTCTTTGCGGCCTATCTAAACGATTTTCATTTAACTCAACATTATCATGGTTACGCTCTTCTTCAGCAGAATCTACCTTTTCCCTACCCTCGTTGGATTCAGAGTTTTGAATTTCATGACTTAAAGTTTCATCATCATCGTAATCACTGTTATCATTGTCTCTAGAACCAATCAAATTTTCATCATTTTTAACTATATCAACTTGTCTGGCTCTAACTATTTTACCGTTTAACAAAACTTTGTATCCAACGTGGTCGTAACCAAGTAAGATCCCTAAATCGGCCTTTCTATCCCATTTGGTATTTCTTTTATTTTCGGGAACCCTCACAAAAACTTTACTCCCATATAAACGTAGATTTTTCAAATTAGGTTTCTTCCCAAGGAAAATTTCATAAGATGTCTTATTTTCAATCGTATTTGCAATAGTTCTATTTTTTAAATAAGCTGCGGCTTTAACTACCTCCGACCAGTATCTACGATTCACGTTTGCTTCAAAAAATAAACATCTCGCGGAATCCATAATCGTCCTATTATATCTTTCCGCCGTCCCATTTAATTCATGCACGTTAGGAGGACACGGTTCAAGTAAAATCCCTTTATCTTTTATTCAATTGTAAATATCGTGATTTAAATATTCTCTTCCATTATCACATCTTAACTTTTTAATTCTTTTCCCGGTAAGATTTTCAACTTTATTAATATAATCCACGAAACAATTAAAAACATCCGACTTCAATTTTATTGTGTAGATCAATGCACATTTACTATAATCATCAATAAATGTTAAAAAATATTTTGAATCATCAAAACCCGTTGTATTATGCGGCCCATTTAGATCTGTATGTACCAACTCTAAAATCTCGGTGGCTCTACTTCTATTATTTTCGAAAGATAAATTATGCATTTTATTCTGTATGCACGTCCCACACTTCAAATTTACTGACTCTAATTTTTCTGGTAACCCATCGACCAAACTATTCTTACACATTTCCTCAAAATATTTAAAATTTACGTGACCGAAAATTCTATGAAACCTTTCTTTCTTTGTCATGTTTTTGTTAATTTTCTCCGACGAATAACACACTCTCACATCAAAATAACTACTTATTTTATACAACCCATTTTTTTTGCAAGCTACTGCAATTAAAGTATTATTATTATAATATATTTTCGACGTATTTCCGACAGACATTATTTTATTTTCATTCGTAATTTTCGCAAAACTCAACAAATTTTTATCCATCTCAGCTACATAAAATACATTGGATATTTTTGTTTTATGCTTAATCCCGTTCACTTCAAAATAAGTTAAAATTTTACCAACTTTCGTGCCTTTCAAAATTCTACCGTCACCAACCTTGACATTAATTGGCTTTTTCAAAACTATGGATTCACAAAAATAGGATTCATCATTAATAATGTGGTCTGAGCAACCTCTATCTAATATCCAATCTATTTTATTTGTATCACAATTATATATATCAACAACATGATTATCGAATTAATCACCGTCTGTTAAATGCGCAAAAAAAGAGTTTTTCACCTGATCATCCGTACTGTCGTTTTCGGTGTTCCTATACCTCGCGTTGTGTTAAGTTGCTCCATTGTTGCGGGGCTGCCAGTTCCTGCCTCCGCGATTTGAGTGTTGTCGACCACCTCTGCCGCCGCGACCTTGAAACTGCTGAGACTGCGGCCGTTGTTGCTGTTTCTGCTGTGGTGCTTCTTGTGCACCTCCTTGCCAAAATGTATTGTTGTTTTTGGTCCACTTGTTTCTACAATTTCTCTTCAAGTGTCCGGGCTTACCACACCCATAGCATGTGATTTTATTTGAACTTTCTGCTTGAAATGCACTACACTTTTTCTTGTTTGATTCTCTCAAGATTCGGGTTTCCCACATGCATATTTTATTTTTCAAGAACTCACAATTTCTATCCTCTGTTGATAGAGCATCTACCAGATCTCCAATATAGCTTAAGGATTCTGGCAAAGTTCTCAGCATGTAATTTAATTTTTCTGCCTCGGTGACTTTTTCTCCAGCATTTTTTAAGTCATTTATAGTCTTCTCAAAATCACAGAAAAATGTACTTGAATTATCATAATTTTTTAATTTCATCTGATCGAGTTTGTTTCTTACACAGATTTGCATTGCTGTAGATTCTTTTAGATACATTTTGTAAAACTTCTGCATTATTTTCCGAGCAGATTTTCTCTCTTCTTCGCTCAAAAATTCTAATTAATCGTTGCTTACACTGCAATAAATGTAGTTTATTGCTTTCTCGTTCATGTCGGACCAATTTTCTTGTGAATCTGATGTCAAAGCCTCTCAAACTGCTGGTTCTGCACACTTTTTGGTTTTCAAGTATTGGAGTATCCGTATTTTCCAAATGCTATAATTCCTTCCATCAAAGATATGGAATCTTGCGTCCTCGTTTTGCGACATAGTTAGATCTTTAATTAGTTTATCTTTATGTTCCAAATTAGCACTATGACGGTTTTGAATTTCTTCAATTAGAATTTTTCCTACTTTTCTTAAATCACTCTCACGTACGTCAGCATACAATCCTTCCATTTAATATTTTAGCAGAATATCTATTGTTTCACCTCTTGACTTTGTCGCTACAGTATTTTCTTCCTTTGTGCCTTTACAAAGTCTTTTTAGTTCATCTGTATTGAAATATTGCAAGATTTTTCTAGGTGACAATTTACATAAAGTTTTTATTAAATCTTGCTTTGGCACTAAATTTATACCTGCCAAGCTTAATTCATTCAAGCACTGATTTACTTTTTCTAATAGGCTCATTTAAAATTCTTACAAAACCTCTTCACGTTCGAAGTAACGTGGTATCTCAGTTTCACTTGAGAACACTTTAAAATAGTCACTATTCCGTTTTCAAAAACCACGCTCTGCTACCATGTTGAATTATATTGATTCATTTATTAAAGAGTACATTCTTTATTATTAAGACTACAGCTTTATTACAAGAAGCTAACCGACATGATGAAGACTTCTTATCTTACTAATGAGTGCATCTTCATAACACAGACTACTTGTATTTAAACGCGCTGTAATAATGCAATTCAGCGGTAACATACTTTTATTTAGTTCAATGTGCTGTCGAAATATCTTTTCTTCCGTCAGCATTTTGACACTCACTCTCATAAATTTGCTCTCATTTCAACACAGAGTTCGAGATTACAACATGAAAATGGCTTGATTCAGTGAAAGCGAATTAACATTGAAAAAAGCAATAGAGATCGCTACCTCGAGAAATAGCAAAGAAAAATGCAGCGTCAACAGAAAAGAAAACAAACTTCGAACAAATTTAACACGTAAGCAGGTCACAAAGATTCCAGATGAAGGGCAGAGTACCACACAACGGCGGCTACAACAAGGGCAACAGCAGCAGCAGCAGCAGCAGCAACTAGAACAGCAACAGCAACAATGCCAACTACAAGAGCGGTAACGTAAATAATAAGTATAGCGTAAGTAATTCGCGTTATTTTAAATACAATTGTTACTGGTGCGGCTTGAAAAATCATTTAGCGAAAGATTGTAAATTCATAAATTATAATTGTAACTTTTGCAAAAAAGTAGGTCATTTAGAAAAAGTATGCATTAAAAAACACGGAAAAAATATAATTTATAAAAATGCTGACGGTAACGCGAGAAGTAACAGTAGCAGGCAGTGCAATCATGTGCAGCCAGAAGAGCGCGAATCAAACGATGAGTTCAAACATTCCGATGAATTTTATTCTATTAAAGTAAACATAGTGAAAATTAATAAGATAGACGCAAAACCTCAATTTGTAGAGGTAATAATAAATAATATTCAATTTGAAATGGAAATTGACACCGGGTCATATGTAACAGCTATATCGGAAGAAGATAAGAATAAATATTTTCCAAACGAAAAATTAAGCAAAAGTGATCTTACATTAACGTGTTACAGAGGATTACCACTGAATCCTATCGGAATTTTAAAAGTAAAAGTAAATTTCTTAGAAAGCGAGAAAAACTTAGATTTGTACATTATAGTGGGCTCAGGACCCTTATTTTTAGGTTGGCAATGGCTGAAAGCTTTTAATTTATGGCCGTTAAAATTAATGAAAAATGAACGTGAAAGTAATGTTTTAAAAATAGAGAGCGAAACTATAAAACATAACATGTTAAAAAAAATTCCGGTATTATTCTCTAACACGCAAGGAGAATGTAAGACCAATACAATTGAAACCACATCACGCGCCATTCGCGCTGATGCCGAAAATTTCGAGCGAGATACAAGGATTGATAAGTTTGCGAGACTTAGAGCCAGTAAAGTACAGTGAATGTGCAACACCCATTGTTCTGGTATTAAAGAAAAACGGCGAAATGCGTATTTGCGGTAATTTTAAACTAACAGTCAACCCGCAATTAGTAATTAAAAATCCAATACCTCTTGAAGAAAAAATCTTTAACACGTTAAGAGTCGGAAATAAATGGTTGCAAATAGACTTAAAACACGCGTTTATGCTATTTGAATTAGATGACAAATCTAAAAACGTGTTAACAATTATTACACATGAAGGATTGCTAGGCAAAGGTATAGCATCAAGTCCGGGAGAATGTCAAGATATTCTCGAAGAAATTTTAAAAGGTATAAAACATACGGAAATTGACATTGATAATATTTATATTACGGGTCAAACGGACCAAGAACATATTGAAATTTTAAAAGAGATTTTTGTGGGACTAGATAAAGCAGGTCTACGTGTAAATAAGATAAATGTGATTTCTTTAAAGAAAGCATTGAAATTTTAGAGTTTGTAATAAACGAGAACGGATTTAACTCAACTCCATCTAAGATAAAAGCAATTAAAGAAGCACCATCGCCAAAAAACCATAAAGAATTAGAAGCTTTTTTAGGCTTCGTAAATTTTTACGAAAAATTTTTGAAAGACAGGACAGAACAAGTTTGCTCACTGTACGCGTTACCTAAAGAGAAAAAATGGGTATGGTCAGATTGGTGCGAAAAAGAATTCAACTTGATAATAAGTCAAATAACGTCCGAAAATGTGTTAGCATTATTTGATCCAGACATACAGCTAGTTTTAGCATGCGACGCGAGTGACGTAGGCATGTCAGCAATTTTATCTCACAGGTACGACGACGGTACGGAAAGGCCAATAGCCTTTGCTTCAAAAGTAATTCCGAAAAGCGAAAGACATTGCGCTATAATTGACAAAGAAGCAGGAGCAATTATTTTCGGTTTTAAAAAATTTTACCAGTACATTATTGGTAATAATATTATTTTGAAAACAGATCACGAACCGTTAAAGTTTATTTTCGGTAATAAAAATATATCGACAATGCTATATAGTAGATTACAAGGATGGGCGTACTTTTTGTCAGGGTGTATACACGTACACAATCGAAGTTGTAAAGTAAAAAGCAAACGGGAATTTCGACGCGTTATCACGTCTCGCGATAGACGAAAAAACGCCTGTATTTCCTTCAGACTTCAGTAATTTAAATTACATTCAAAACGGTTGGTATATAATAGATTTTAAACAAGTAGCCAAAGAAACGTCAAAAGACTTAAAGCTTAAACAAAAAATTGCATTTATAAAAAACGATTGGCCGAAAATCAATAAATTAACGGAAACAGAAAGAGCATTTCACGCGAAATGCAACTAATTAGATATAGAAGACAATTGTATCACATGGGGTCATAGATTAGTGATACCTGAAACCCTCAGAGCACAAATGCTACGCGACTTACATATATCTCACTTGGGTGTAGTTAAAATGAAACAAGTAGCCCGAAACTACTTTTGGTGGCCAGGAATAGATTCAGATATAGAAGCATTAGCTAATACATGTAAAATCTGCTTAGAAGCACGATCGGATCCGAGAAAAGTACAGCTTTCACCGAGGCAATGGCCAAGTACACCTTGGACAAGAATACATAAAAATTTTTTAGGACCTTTTCACGGGAATATGTTTTTAGCTATAGTAGATGCTCATTCGAAATGGCCAGAAATTATTAATATGAAGAAAGACACAACAGCGAAAAAACTGATTAAAGTGATAGATTCAATTTTTAGTAGATTCGGTTTGTCGAAAATTGTCGTTAGTGACAACGGTCCACAACTAAAAAGCGAAGAATTCTGACAATATTTGATAAGTCTTAGAGTAACGCATATTTTTTCGGCATCATATTTTCCAGCTACAAACGGAGCTGCAGAAAATTTTGTAAGAACCGTGAAAGATAAAGTTGACAAGATGATACGAGACGGGCACAGCTTAGATTTTGCTTTAAATAGATTCTTATTTGACTCCTGAACTACTGAACACACAACAACGGGAAAAACATCATCATATTTAATGTTTAAACGTGAACTTAGAACTCGTTTTGAATTGTTAAAACCAGATGTAAAAACAAAAGTTGAATTGCAACAGTTTAACCAAAAAAGATTTAGATCAGGGGATAGAAAAATAGAATTCGAAATAGGAGACATAGTCTATGCTAAAGATTTTCGAAATTTTACCGATAAAAAAGCAGAAGCTAAAATTTTAGAAAGAATATCACCAATAGTTTACAATATTCAATTTAAAGATGGTTATATTACTAAAAGGCACGTAAATCAAATTATAAAGACGCAAATAAGGCCAAATCTAAAAAGGGGGGAATTAGTCGAAAGCGAGTCTATTTCCAAAAATCAAGCAAACAATAAATCTGTAACAGCCGAGCGTAAAACTAAAAGCGCAGCGAATGAAAAAATTGTGAAAAATTGCGAACGAAATAAAATTGTAAAAAAGAGTATGATGAATGACGAGAGAGAGTACATGGAGCAAGTGCAAAGTGATAAGAAAAGTGCAGTGAAACAAAAAAATAAGTGCAGAGTGGAAAACCAAAGTGGACCAAGAAGGTCAGAAAGGTTACGAAATAAAACCAGAGTGAATCAAAAATAAAAAGGGGGGAATTGTAATGTATGCGTTTTAGGTAAGTGAATGAACTAGAAAGAATGTTAAAACTGCTAAAGCGTAGTTAGCAGAAAGTATGGCAAGCAGGTTATTGATACGCTGATCAAGCATTAGGCGTTGTCCAAGTGAGCATTATATATACAGCGAATGACACTCTTACGAGAGCCCAGTCACAATGTAACGTCAGTGAAATAAACTTATATACTCAATCTTATACTAAAAGCTTATTCAAAATACTCCTCCCTCAAACCATCACAACCTTGTTTACCAGACCACGACCTTTTTTCTTCTTGTTCACGATCATCAGTCTTCAGTGGCTCGTGAACGATCGACTGAAAAACTATAAAAGCGCTGCATCTATACCTTCCATGTTAGTTGCTAATCAGTGCTTTAATGATCAATATAAGTTTCTTAAAAAGTTCCAAGAAACTTTCCGTTTTGAACTTTGACACAATAATTGAACAGGAGAAAAAGGTCAAACATCATGGAGACTTGCTACCCAAAAGCATAAGAGCAGTTTTCTGTGGCTCATCTAATTGTGGAAAGATTAATAGTTTATTGGCTTTTATCACTCTTCAATTCCAAGCTTTGACGAAAATAACAATAAGTTTTACGTTAGTGATAAAAGAATGAAGATACCAACAGGCAGTTACGAGATTGAAAATATTGAAAAATACATTCATACTCAACTTATCAAAAAAATAAAATTTAGCTTGAAACCGAATAAAAACACTCTTTTAATCATAACCAAGTGCGCCATAAAAAGATTTATTTTACATCGAAGAATTCAATTGGTCTATTGCTTAGTTTCAGAAATAAAAAATTGCAACCAAACATCGAAAAAAACTCGGATCTACCTGTAAAAATTCTTAAAATCAACTCTCTTAGAATCGAATGTAATATAACTTCTGGCGCATACAACCAAAGAGTTCACACTATTCATCAATTTTTTCCTGCGGTAACTCCAGGTTTCAAAATTACTGAAGCTCCAGCGTAAGTAATTTGCTTACCAGTTTTGAACCGTTTTATAGATCACATTCAATTGAGTTAATCAGGACGGAGACTTGGTTAATTTTCGTTGAGAAACTATAACAGATTGCTGTTAAATCAATCACGTAATGGGTAAATTTTTTTACGGTCAAGGATATAAAAGCCCAGCACCATTCAGATACGTCATCAGTCGTCAATGAGCAGTCAAAGCGTTAAGATGACAAAATATAAAGTTTCTAAGAAGTCTCGGCTTCTGAATTAAACATGTTGAAAAATAACTTGCTTAAATTTCTGTTGTTCCACGAAAAATGAACGAAATTCTAAGTATTCAGACACCTTCAGCGTTCAATGACAGTATCTCGCACTATGATGTACATGCTTATCTTCCTCATACTCGTTCTAATTTTAAAAATAGTGACGAAATACGAAATTCAACATCAACATCTCTGTCTATTACCATCCATAAGTTAATTGCATATTTGCGAAAAATTAGTAAAATACGACAATACTGTATTAGAGCATACTCACTGCTATGTATGTACTACGTGGTACGTCAGTGTATACCAGGAATAAGAAGAATTGACAAAAAAGTATTGACTCAGGAGATATATTAAATGCGTATGGTTAACTAGATCGCTGAAATACAACTGATACCACAAACACTCGCACAAAAAAAAAAAATAAAAAAGAAATGGATAAACAAAAGAAAAACGTTTTAAAAGCGCCAACCATAAAGGCAACGGGGGCTCTCAACACCAATGGACACTGCAGAACAGAGTCAAGACCTTGCCCTCACGGGAGCCAGGGATACCAGACAGAACATGGCCGCCACCATTTCCGGACGGTCTCGGGACTCCGCCCTTCCGGGGGCTGGGGATAGCCAGATGGAAGTGAATCAACGGGACCTCACCCAATTTAAAGACAGGCATGGGAATACCGGCTCTAGTGACCAAGGCCCTGACAAGGGTATATCAAATACTATGTATGACAAATTTGATGAGTAATTATTATTATTCATTAAATTAAATTAGTAATTTGCTCTTGTGATTCAAATCATCTAATTCATATTATATAAAGGTCGTAACTTGGATGTGGTGAGCATGAGTAATAAATTGTTACTTCATAAGTACTTTTAACTGTCTTTCAATTTTACAGATGATAATATTTTAAGAAAAAATCTTTTTTCTGCAGTCTTTCGAGTTTTGCAGCGTCGAGTATTGATTCTTTCAATCCGGGGGCAATGCGCGCACACACATCCAAACTACTTACCATAGTAATCAAGCGCGCGAGAAAAACAAAGATTCTAAATCGTGTATGAGGTACACTCACACGTATTCACACTCATACACTGACTTTTTCCTACGCTTGTTTTGAATAAACTTACTCTAACGCAGGTACACCTGGAACACAATAACCGTCGTTAGGCTACCTAATTATGGTCCCGCCAAGTCGCACACAACAGAATGGTTGCTACACCGATCAGAAACCCGCGTGCAGACGAACATATCAGTTTGACTCGAGCATTCACTCTGAATGATGAAAATCATTCAACCACTCTACCGACGCGCGACTTAAGGGGGGTTCAGGTGTAAAACAGCTGTTTTTATAAGTTTTTTATTTGCAGTAAAATTTATTTCAAATAATGCAGTTTGGCCCAAAGATTAATACATGTTTTCACTACAAAATTTTTGTTTGTTTTTTTATTTTTTTGTTTTTTCTTCCAAAATGACGGCGCAGCATCGATTCACGCGAGACGTCTTTTTTTTCGGCCCACACTTTCACACATTTTCTGTTTGTCTGAAAAAAAAAAAATAAAAAAGGAAATTGTTAGTAAAGGTTTTTTTTTTATTTGAACCTATTCTAGAAAAAAAAAAAAAAATTTTTGACCAAATTATAAGAAGAAAAAAAAATGACTATTTTTTTCAACAAAATTATTAAAAAAAAAAAGGGTTAAAAACAATTTTTTTCAAACCTCGGTTACTCAGCTAAAAAAAATCGTAGAGACACGAATAAAAAAAGAAATCATTGCTCTTTAGTGGTACTTAAAGTCCTTATAAATCCCTCGTTTATAGCCTTAAAAAATTCTAAAAGTTATTCGTCGAGTGTAAACTTAAAATTTTTTTTTTCTGTATTCTATGGATGTAACACGAAAATCACAAAAATACGATTTTTTTTTAAACCTTGAATACTCCCCCAAAAAAATCGTAGTGACACGAATAAAAAAGAAATTGAAGCTGTTTAGTTATACTTCAAGTTCTTGAAAGTTATTTTAACCTTGAAAAATTATAGAAGCTTTTTCACGTACGCAAACATTAAAGTTTTCCCTTTTTTTTAACTATTTTTCACTAGGAACTAGTTTTTTTTTTTTTTTTTTTTTTTTTTTTTTTTATAAACACCAATAACTTAGCGAAAAAAAATGGTGGATTCACAAATAAAAAAAAAAAACATTTAAGTTGAAAATAATCATCGAAAAATTTTAAAAGAAAACTATGTTTTAAGTATAATATAAAAATATTGGAAGGCTTTACCCCACGTTTACAGTATGATTTTTTTATTTGTGAATCTGCCATTTTTTTTTCACTAAGTTATTGGTGTTTATAAAAAAAAACGAGTTCTTAGTGAAAAATAGTTTAAATAAGGGGAAAAATTCAATGTTTGTGTACGTGAAAAAGCTTCTATAATTATTTAAGGTTAAAATAACTTATACGAACACAAATTTTAACCAAACAGCTTTAATTTTTTTTTTATTCGTGTCTCTATGATTTTTTTTCACTGAGTAACCGAGGTTTGAAAAAAAATCGTGTTATTCACATTTAACTAATTCTTAACTGATTTGAGATAAACTTCAATGACTTTGAGAAAACTGAAAATTTTATTTCTGAGTGTACTTTAAAATTTTTTTCGACTCTACACGTGAAAAGGCAACTTTTGCACCCTCAGGCGTATTGAAATTCCAAAATTTTTCGGCATCGGTCCACCCTTAACTGCGCTCTCCAAATTTGATTCCTAAGACTTCCATAATCCACAAAATAGATAAATACCCTTCATTGAAGATAGCTGCACCCAAATATGCGGCAATTTTCACGGTTTCCAAGCTGTAATGCAAGTGTTTTTTAGTGCAAAATTCCAAATAGCTGAGTTGAGGCTCTCATGGGCATTTTGGGTGTAGCCTCCCAAGCAGCACTCGGGCATTGTCCCTTGCTAAATTTTCGTATACAAGTGGAATTTTTTCTGTAACAACGGGATCAAGTGGTGGATCGTGTTCTAAATCTTCATTGTTTCACTCTTCAGCTTGTTCACGTGCCTGCCACCAGCACCAAGTTTGCGGACAGTATTGGTGCTGCGGGCTATGATCAGTTAAAATTTTAGGATAGTTGCTAAGGCTTGTTCCCTCATAGTTTTCACATCATTAGGGTGTCTTCTTATGACTAAGCCATAATGAATATTTGGACTGAATAAGGTGTGGATTTAAATAATGTAAATCCAGTCCAATTAGTAAAAATATTTTATTTAAATTACGAAGTTTTTATAATGGCTTTAGGGCCGTTATTAAGCTTGTGTCAGTGGCGTGCATAACGAGGTTAGCTGCTGCTCGTAACGAGGCTGGAACAAGACTCAAGGTGGCACCTGGCTATGTGTGGCTTGATTATTCATGACGTCGGTCCACAGTCACGGTTTAAGTTGCTGCTTGCGCCTGTGTCTGCGCGGAACGTTCTGGGGAGCGATTCCCACAAATAGTTAGCTCTTCAATATATTTTAATATAAGCATTTATTAACCATGTACAGATTTTCATGCTTTAAGAAAATAATTATAAAAATTTAGTTTACATTACATAAATTTATCAGTAATAAAAAAAAATTCAATTTCAAAATTCAACATAACAGTTCAGTAATTTGGATTATTCGGTTGGATTTGTCAAGGCAACCTCTTGAAAGTAAACATTCATCTCATCTTCTCAATCTTCATCTGTCACAATGGAGGATACCCTGTCACAAAGACTAGAATCTCTGTCTTTAAGCTTTCCTCCCAACACCTTGCCATTACGTATAATCATGGTGTACACAGATTCCAAGCATTCGATTGCCTCTTCGGGCTCAACACCAATCCGATTATTCAGTAAATTTTCCAAATTTGCATTTTCTTACCGGGCTGCCAGAATTAGTTCAATACACCCGAAGTACGATAATTCGTAATCATTCTCTTCATTATCGATAACCTTTTTCCAGGGCCGTAGTACCTTGTGAAGTTTCTTAAAATCTTTGATACTGTCCTCATCGTTACCAAAAAATTTTTCGAGTTCACTATCAAATTTAATAGTACACGGTTTGGGTCTGTGATATGTCCACTGGGGAGCTTTTCTAGTCCACTGCAGATTCCAAATTATGTCCAGGTTGTTCTAATTAATGATTCAACTGCTTCTCTGCCTCGCCCGCATTTTCCAAATCCACGTTATTTAGCAGTAAATTATGGCAATCTTTCCTGATGTGACCTTCGACACCACAATTACTGCACTTGATTCTCTCAGATGACAACTAGAAATTATAGTTAACGTTCTCAATCGTGAATTTCAACTCTTCCGACATCTTGACCACATCTTCTTCATCTATGAAAATTTGTCGACGATGGCTAATTAAATGATCGTACCCTTCATCTGTGATTCCAGTTTTGATGGCTGTAACTTTACCTAAAATTCTCACTCCATGATTTTTAATTGACGCCATCCATGTATAGACGATGGAAATAATAAATCTTTTTGCTGTAGGTAGATTTTTCACCAAGGATTTGATGCTTACGGGAATGTTGTTGATAAACACTTTTTTCGTCACGTTGACTAGATGTTTAGTGATTTCTACTACTGTTTACACACACGCACACTCTGTTGTTGTAAATTCTGGAAATAGATAATAAATTCTTAGGACGATCACCCTAATCACTTTTAAACACACAAACAAATTGTGGTAAGTAGAAAAACAAAGGCACAAGCGAACAAGACAGTGTTTACAAACACGTCTTACTCGGTCGAGTGCTCGATCGCGACTGAATATAAATATTATACCTAACACCATACTTTTTTACAGACTCTTTTAAAAGATCATATACTGCTGAAGGCTCCATGGCGCCTGAAGAACCCTCGTGATTTTTAGTACAATCGGTTTCGTGTAAAAACCACCCTGCTTCTTCATCTACAGTCATTTTTTTTTTTTTTTTTATTCTCGCGCTCTTGACAAAAACTGCTTTTAATTTTCAATTCCACTCATTTTTTAACAGAATCGGCGAAGAGTGTAACTACATCAAACAAAAACTTGTGGCCTCTTTTTTTCCACGTACCGTCACCAGAAACAGGTAAATCTGTAGTCGGGGTTATTTCTGTTTCTTCGTTTTTTTTAACAGCCTCTTGAACGACTTTTTTACAGCAAAAGTTAAAAACAGTTTTACAAGCATCATTTAAACGTTTATTTAAATTAAAATACGTTGAGATAGCAAAGCCTTTGCCAATATCTATTAAATTGCAAAATAAATTTATGCCTTCTTTACTAACGGCGAGTGGTCGCATTACTAAAATAAATTGTCGATTTATTTCATACCCATTGTTAATCAATGGCCCTAAGTGAATTTCATAAAGTGAATTCCTAAGTGAATTTCATAAAGTGAATTTCTTACTTTATTCTCTGATACGCATTGTTTCACAAAATCGACATGCGCTTCCGCAATTTTCTTACGATTCACGGTATCTTTGTACTTTAAGTTTTTTCGTCCCTCTAACCTCAAAATCGGAACTTCATCCCTTGTTTTTGGTTAGAAGGACGAAAAATAGTAAATTTCCCTTAGGCTCGAGGGTTCGATTTAGCCTCCTCGTTGCAACCCTCGCCTTCGGCTCGGGTCGCAAACCTCTTGGAGGCCAAATCGAACCATCTCGCCTGCGGGAATACTATTCTGTATGGTCCCTACATCGTCATCGTAGTTTTTCAGTTCATGTCAGCTCACCTTCTGAGTGTTCTCTTTTTTCAAGTAAAATCATCTCTTGACAAACTTCACTTAAAGCTAGATGCCTACTCTGCTTTACGGATAGTAGTTTGTGTATATACAACCCAACTTTTTCTTCCTTCGATCCTGTCTGAGAAAGACACAATTCTATAGTGAAATAAGCAAGCTTTCAAAGCAAAATGATTAGTCAAACCAAGAAGAAGATGAAGATGATCAAAAAACTATTATCTTGGTAGAGTAGAAGCCTTGAAATACCAAGTCCTTGGTAGAATCTCACTAGGTCAAAAAACGGTTAATATGCTCGTCGGTATTAACAGCGGTTGAGTCATCTCCTCTCTTTCTTGTCACGTAGATTTCTCAATTTTTGGTAAAGCAGCCAAAACCAGAGTCCTTTTGAAAAGCCTTTCGAACATGATTTTCTAACCTAAATATCCCTTGGTAGATATCCGTTGATATTCATGAATACAGAGAAAGACTGAAGCTTTAAGTTTCTAAGTAACTGCTGAAGTTTCTGAGATATTTTTGAGCTGGTGCACTGCTGCGATTACTCTTTGTTAAATTTCTGGGTGGAGTGTATGTAGCACTGAGGTTAGCATCCTCAGCTACGGTTAATTCACACACTACTCGGTCGGTAAGTAGATTTTTTCTAATACACTAAAAAATGAGATATGATCTAATGCAGGTCAACATTTTTTTTCTCAAGCTCTTGAGTCTTGCTAAGAAGTTCAGGATTTGCATTGACTGTATCAGTAGCTCCAGAATTTAGCCTTTGGTCAATTTCCTGGATATTGATATTCAATTCCACTGAAACTGTTCATTGTGACTTTTCACTGCCGCGGTGAGCTAAGGTAGAATGAAGAGTTTGCCGTCAAAGTCATCAAGACGAAGCTCAAAGTATATTTCAACAATCTCAGCTAGTTGAGAACGATGCTTAAACTAGCCTCTTTTACAGTATTTATGGCAGAATTATCCAAACTTGGTTTTTGCTGTCTTTCTGCAGTGATCACAAAGTTATTATTAGCCTCAGTGCTTGCGCATTGCGCAAGCTTGGTAGACTTTTGGGGGTACGTTGTTAACATTAGCGATAGTAAACTTACCATAACTTGCATGAAATATGAGTTTGTTGCTCCCAGTGGTGAAAAAAATTCTTAGTTTACTTTTTTTTTTTATCACTTTTTGACGATTTGGTAAGTGACATTTTTAGTCGAAAAAACGACCTTTGACTTCAAATAGCCGCCAAGTCGTCAAAAAGTGAAAAAAAAAAAATCCTCGTATTATTACCAGGAAAAACTTATCTTCTAACAGAACCTTCCTGAAATTTTTGTTTCAGATGTTTATGGACAAAATGGCGTTTACCACGGGAAAAAATCGTCGAGCGAAGGCGTCTCCGAAAAAGCACTGGCATCGGCTTGTTTTTTAATATTTTTATTCAAAAAAGTTACAGAAATTAGTTCAAATGTTACTTTATTATGTACACTATTAATAAATTAAATAACTTTTGCCATTTGCTCGAGAAAAATCATGAAAAATTTGCTTTTTTTTTGCCCTCCAGGGTTTACCTCTCCCTTAAGAATTATAGGGTATACTCAACGGAGACCTTATTTATACACTTGAAATTGTTCTAGATGATGAAGACAAATATAGTTAAATTAAAGATATAATTTTTTTTTTTTTTTTTTGTATCAAAGTGTAGATATTCTGTTTTTTTTGGGAACCCTTGAAAGAATGTATATTTTATAATCTCACATTAATTTTATTAAGATTTGAAAGATTTGAGGTAAACAATTTTTTTTTCAATCTAATTAATTTAAAATTGACTAATTTGAAATTGACCAAAATTTAAGGAGAAAGGAAAGAGTAGAGAAGTGAAAGGGAAGAGAAATGATTTTTTTTGTTTTTAATTATGTTATTAATTTGTGTTTGAAATTAATTATCGAAATAAGGGGAGTGAGAGCAGTGGGGAATGAGTGAAAAAAAAAGTAAGAGAAATGAGAGTATTGCATTATAATTTTATTGTTTTTCAAGGTTTTTTGAGAGGGGCGTGGAAGTGGAATTGGAGAAGACGTCCGGATTTTATTATAGTAAGATAATATATGTTTCAGTATATGTTTCTCGGAAATTCACTTATATTTTTATCTAGACATACTTATAATCGTCAGATTGATAGCCGAACCACAGATCTAGTGACATTACTTTATGCACATAAAATTTTATTTTTGTCACCTCAAATCTATACTTGAACTTTTAAAATACATTATAAGTTTTTATAATTTCCGAAAGATTTTATGCGAATGAAATGAAGTATGTAAGAAAAGTTGAAAAACATTTAGTGATATACTTTTTTTATCATCTGCTTAGTAATTTATTCATATTTTAGTTATCTACCAAATAATACATTTAATCGTCAGTTGATATATTTTTTTGTTAAATATTAATTTTAAAACGATTTTCCTGAAGATGCGTTTTTATGACCGGGTTTACGCGGTCAACTAGGTCCCTGATAAAACAATTTACAAGTCTATTGTTAGTGGCAAATTAAGCTAGCTTACGTAACTATAAAAATTGCGCTTCAAAATTTTTTTCGAGTTGAGAAAATGATGTGAGCAGAAACTTTTTTACATAAATTATTGAAAAAATCTGAAACGATTTCCAAGCAAACCTCCAGAAATGCGGATGTTTATTCCAAAAAACTTTTTTTTCTAATTGAATTGTCAGAGTACTTAATCAATCTCATCTTTTATAATAAGTAGCATGCAAGTCGTCTGATTGAGTAACACTTTTTCATAAACTATCTTTGAATCAAAATTTTTTTTTTAATTTCTTCACGGTCAACTTGACTTAAGAGCCATCAAATATCATAGTCTATATACTTTTTCTGTATTTATGCTTTAAAGTAAATTTTTCTATATTTTACAGGTTATGTACTTGAGTCGAAAACCTACCATAACTCATACTACTCTTAAAGATGAAGAATTGGTAAGTTTTTTCTGCAATAATAGTAATAAAAAATTAATAAGTTTCTTTTTCTTTTTTTTTTTTTTGACTGTCGACTGAATCTATCTCGATTCGAAAGTGCCTAGTCAACGACCATCGCCGATCAACTTTATAAAAATTTTCTCATGCTTTTTAAGGATGTTTAACTTTGACTACTCAAGTTAAGTCTTCTCGTATGACTATTTTTCCGATATAGAAACACGCTGATTGGTTGCTCGAGTCTAACCTAACCCTAAAAGTACTATTTTTTTTTTCTTTGACTATTCTTTTCTTTTATTAATATTATTATAATCGTCTCCGTAAATATCTTAAAATAATCTTCAAATGCTCTTTAAACACTTAAAAAAAACTGTGCTTGGTGACATCATCCAATATTGAGAGACTTTGTTAAGAAGTACGAAAAAATTCGATTTCCCGTATGACACTGTGGACACTTGTCACTCGACAACTTGTGTTAATGGGTCAAAACAATAATTATTGATATCTTTGTTATGACTCCTAATTGCTTCCATATTTTAACAGAGACTTCTTATTATTCAATCAAAATATCTCTAAATTTTTATAATTTATTCATCATGATTAATTTTTCGAGTTGAACGTCCTTAATTTACGAGAAAATTCATATTGTTATGCCAAAAAGAATTTTTTCTTCAAGCTCTGAATATTTTAACTTTTGAAGTTTTTTACTGAGTTTTAAACTTAAGAAAAAAAAAAATCACCTTCTGCTAGAAATAGACGTCATTTGGCAAATTGCTGACCTAATAAAACGGATTTTTTTTAAATGCACGTATATTTCTCTAGTTTATGTCTCATTTTTTAAAAATTATAAAAATTTCTTAATTGCTCCAGTAATTAGTGAAATAGTAAAAAAAACACGACTTTTTTCAAACTGCGCAAACTCGTACAAACCAGCTTCTATTTTTTTTTAATTTTTCTACAGGTTTTTCGTAAGATAAACTAACTTCTCGTAGGGTCATTCCATACATTCCATACGAAAGTAAACCTCAGAGTAAACGAAAAAATCAGATAGTACGGTAACTTTATTAGCATGTCAGAAATTATCTGTGGTTTTTAGAAATTTATTGGTTGTATGGTTTTTTCTTCTTTTTGCATGATTTTTTGGGTAATGATTTGGTTTTTATACACTTGCGCATCAGCTGCAATGTTAACAGCCCTGAAATTCACGTTCCCTCGCTTCAAATGTTATAAGTTATATGTACAAAATTTTTTTTTTCTCAGTCAGGAAATTGATTGTGATGGTACGCAGAACTTTTTTAATTTATTAGCAACGATTAGGTAAGTCACTAGCAAAAGTAACTTGGGCACGTAATAAATTATTGAATTTTGTACATGGGTGGCGGACAAAAAGTCGGGTAAACCAGCGTCCAAACATGTGTGACCGAAAAAATTTTATATAATTATGTTGCTTAGTTTGGTGGTTGTTCGTATTAATATAAATAATTAAAGAAACTTGTGTTTGGTCTCACGAACAAATTTTATTTTTTGATAATTAATAATTACTTTAATGCCGACGTTTCGTCATCGTTTTTAGAATGACATCTTCAGGGCTAAAAATATTCAAGATCACAAATTTTTAACAAATGACTTAAGACTATTAATTTATAAATTATAACTTAAAATGTAGTTTAGTTTACCTATAAAAGGTGAATATAATACAAATGGAACAGCCAATGTAGGTATTGACTAAGTCAAATTATCAAAGACCAACTAGTTGTCGGCTTTGTGGACAAGACACTACTGATTGATAGAATTAGATTTTAGAAACAAAGATGAAAAGGCAGTTAAGAGCTCAATGGTCAAAATTTTATATAATATAATGTTTTCAAGACCTGGGTACAATTTTGCATTACTTCAGGAATAATTGTGCATGCTGCAGGTTGAAGAAACAGTAAAATGTCATGTCAGTGAAATGTCCCAGCCCTCATTTTTTGATAAATTGCCTGGAAATTCAATAAGAATTTCAAAATAAAATTAAGTGTGTTACACCTGTGTAATGATAACACTCGCGCACAGTTCATTGCCCCCTCTCCGCGGCACAGCCAAAGCCATGATTGGCTGCGTCTTAAGCGTGGATAAAGATATATGTATAAATGGTGTCGCGCGCCGCGCGCGTCAACAGTCGGAGCCAGCTGCTCTAGCAGGCAACGACTTGACCCCTCCTAGGCAGTCAGCTAAGGAACCTTAATAAACTCAATCAAAATAACTTCATCTGTGTTATCTTCTTTCCGATACCTTCTTTCGGGATCAGGAGGGTGGCCATACCCGAAGTGTGCACTGCATGAACGGCAACCTCGAGGAAGCTGTCGTACCATCCCACGCAGGGTTGGGAAGGTGCGCCACTTTGGTAAGTTACCTAGTAAGTTACCATGATGGATTAAGTGTTTTGGGTCAAAAATAGGGAGTTTCCATTTAAAAACAAAGTTTGGGTCCATAGGGCCCAAAGCAAGGCCCCAGGCCAAAATTTTTTGGGCCCATTTGGTAGAAAATTTTTTTTCAAGAAACTTTCTTAATGCATACGCTATACAAAAAATGCATATTTTTCGAGTTATTTGCCATATCCAACCTGTTTCGATCACCCTGTATATCTTGACTTTTCACCGACATGACATCAAAACTGTGGGACAAGTTTAAGAGTCTCGGCAAAATTTTTTTTTTGACTTTTTTGATTATTTTTTAAGAGTTTTTAGAAAACTTCAGTATCTTACTCGATACCTGCTTGGTTCCACTTATTATACGTCAAACAAAGGTGTAGCCCTGAAAAGGGCTGGTGTTTTAAAATAACTCGGTTTACGAGGCTCTGAGATGCCTCTCTCTCTCTCTGAGTCGGGAGGTGCCGTCGACGGTTAGAGGGGTAGATTGGTCCTAACGTCCGCGTGGCACAAACGGGGGATCGATGTCGCCTCCCCCGAGTCAATCCTTGGAGAGAAGATCGGTGCTCGGCGTCACGGTCTTCGCGGGGGGCGTCGTCGGTAACGCAGTAGCGAGCGGCGTGGGGGCGCGTCTCTTCAGGTGCCCGCGTCTTCCACCAAGGCCGTTTGGCTCTGTACTCAGGTTCCAGGCGTTGGAATACCCCAGGCCGAGTTTCCAAGGAAGGTGGGGATTCTGGAGCTTTTTCCGGGGAGTTCTCGATATCGGACACGTTCAGGTCAAGAACGTCCTCACCCGGAAACTCGTCCTGGTGAGCTTTGGTCTCCCGAACTACTTGGAAGCTCTTTGTCGGGTTGTGCCCGACCGGAGGCAAATCCCGCCTGCCACAGATGCACCTTTTGCAGTCCTCCTGGTCGAATCCACAGTCGAGAGTAGGTCCAGCCCTGTGACCCGGGGGGCGGAGGAATCTTCTAACCACCGCAACTGGAGCACAGACGATGGAGTTCGACCGAGAGGCGAGTGGTTTTTTGGCCAACTGGTTGGAAGAGTCGTCCTGGCCTGATACGGGCCTAAAATTTGGTCTCCGGGGAGGAACTACGAGGACGACGCCCTTCAACCTGCGAGGGATCTCCGGACTGGTGGAGTGATCCAAAGAAACGTCGTCTCGGCTGGAACGGTGACGGGAGCTCGAAGGTTGCCGAGCTGCTTGCCTTTTTTTCTCGCTGGCTTGTGCTCTCTGCTCCTCCCGCGCGAGTCACCGACGTTCCCGGTATCGCTCCCTCTATCTAGCCCGGCGTGGGGGCAGGGTTGGGAAGGTGCGCCACTTTGGTAAGTTACCTAGTAAGTTACCATGGTGGATTAAGTGTTTTGGTGTTTTATGATATCGGCGTGTATTGAGAAAAAAAAAATCAAAATAAGGAGTTTTGCGGAGAGTGTTTAAACAAAAAAGTGTGAAAGAAGTTTTTAAAAGGTTGGTATTGTGTTAATGAAACTTAATTAAAGTGAGAAATATATTTTTTAAGCGTAAATATGCGTTAATTGTAAGATAACCTTTTTGAGGTTAAAAGTTTTGTATTTTTTTTTTTTCTTTTTAATTAAAAGTGTATATAATAATAAAATGTTTTTACGCAATAGGCTGGCGAGTAATTTTTGTTGATTCCTGTTAAATGAAGGCTGTGAAGATAGTCAAATAATTGGTGAGTAAAAAATAATGGTATATATACATATATTTATGTGCCTATTAGTCCATTAGTAAGAAAAAAATATTTTTAGTTAGAATAGGAATAAAATATATGCATTCAATAAATGGAAACGTGGATTAAGTGTTTATTCAATAACTAGTAAAGAAATTATAGAAGCGCTTGGTATAAATTGAACAAACATAGAGTTGCTATGAGAGAAAGAATTAATTAATTGTCCAATCAAAAGAAATAAAGAGTATGTGTGCAATAATAAAATTTAATAATGTATATTTTTTTGATTTAAAATAAAAAAATGCAACAATAAAATGTCAATAACTGACATGCACTTAAAAATAAAAATTGAAAGAGTATTTAATTAAGGTGGTTTTCTACCAGAGCTAGTCAAGTTCAAGACTAAAAAAAAATTATTTCACCAAATTAGTAAAAATTGTTTATTAAAATTTAATTCTTATCTTTTTATGGCTTCTGAAATTATTTTCTACCAAAAAAACATTGACAATCACAACAAAACATTTTTTTAAACTTTTAACCTCACCTTTGAATACCGCAGTTTTGGAGGTTATTCACGTGAAAATTATTTTTGTAAAATGATTGTAAAATTTGTAAAAGGTCAATTTTTTGCAGTTTCAAGAAATGAATTCTTCGATAGTGAAACTATATGTATGTAGTTTTTCCAAAGGATCTCTATTGTAATAAGACAAATATCAATAATTTAGTACACTTTTTCAGCGTAGTGTCCATATGCGTAATGAAAAAAATTCAATCTTTAATTTGCTATAACTTTTAAACTATATGGTCAATTTTGATCAGACTTCGTAGAAATGTTTATTAATATCTAATAAACACCTCCAGAAAATTTGAGCTGTTTCTCTATTGTCATGCATTTGGTAGAAAACCACCTTAAGTGTTTGAAAACAAATACACAAACATATAAAAGTAAAATTAAATTTTAAGATATTATAGTATATTCTTGAGAAAATGAGTGTGTCAAAGTAATTATTAGATATTGCAGCTGTTGAGGTAAAAAATTTGGAAAAAAAAACCAATACAAGTCAAATACCTGGATTTATTATGTAAATCCGCAAATGGTCTGACATGTTTAATGTTTGATTGAAATTATTTAACAGATAAATAATTAACATTATTTGTAATTAAGAGATTGATTGCTTTGCTATAATTTTTTTTACTTGACTGAAAAGATTTTGCTTAATGCTTTAAGCATAAAATTTATGTTGATACGGTTATTCTGATATTAACTCTAGTAAATCATTTATTACAAATGAAATAATATCATTTACAATATTGAAAAATATTTTCAAGTGTAAATATATGTAATATAAACGAAGTTTTCATTAATAATGTAATTATTTAATGGTTGTGTCTAGGTACCATCGCCGTGTACCGTACACGGTACACGGTACACGGTAGCTTTTTACTTTAGATCCTATAATTTATTCGAAATAACCCACTTAAGTTTAAAAAACTACTAGTTTTTACTTTAAATCTAATTACCCATCCTAAATAACCCACTTAAATTCACAGAGTGTCTAAAGTAACTCTTATTTGGTACCGTGTACCGTGCACCGTGCACCGAATACGGTACACGGCGATGGTACCTAGACACTTTCTTATTTAATTAATGAACTGATTATTCTTAAACTTATTATCGTACTATTTTGAAGATGTCAAGTATGTTTTAACTAAGTTTTTTTTACACTTTATTATAAAAATCCCAACAGAATGTAGCTAATGAAAAAAAAGCTTAGCTTTGAACTCATTTAAAAAAGGTTTTTTTTTTTTTTTTTTCAATGGTTTGCAATTTGTAATATGTATATAAAATTTTTTATACATATAAATTTGGACTGCTCTAAAAGAATTTATATTTTTTATAATCAATTGATATTGTTATTAGTCTTCAGAGTAAAGTTGGGTCTAAAATCTTGATATTGAATGTATTTGTAGAATTATATAAAATTTGAGTTGAACTGCAGTCTGTTCCGGGTAGTTTATATTAAAACAGCATTCTCTTTGGTAAATGATATTGATTATTATTGAAAGTATTGAATAATTTTATTTTAAGACAGACAATTTTAATATTAACAAAAAATTACTGTATTACTTTTGTTTTTTTTTTTAATTTGTCAATTTTGAATAAGACCAGGCTATCATTTAAATATTGCATTGAAATATTCTTAAAAAATTATAAACAATTATTATAAAATTTTTCTTTTTCTAGTAACTATTAGATAAACTAAAAATGAAGCCGCGAGATCAGGAGATGTGGGTAAACTGGACCCCTATTACGGAGATCAATAGTAGAACAGGACTGGAGGTTACAATTCAAGCCAGTTGCCAGACTTGTTCAAAAGTTATTCCGAAATTAGAAAAAAAAACAATGATTAACCATAGGTTTGTACATTGCATAGCTTCACACTTTGTTCGCATGAATTATTATTTTAAACCTTAGTTCTGATTATGTAAAGCCATATTACATGTTCTTTAGATCAAACAGAACATTGATTAATAAAAATTTCCTCTTTTCAATATATCCATTACAAAGTTTTTCATCTATATACTATCAACGTTTTAATTATGACTTTATCACCTTTTTTTTCAAAATTCACTGCAGATTTTTCAATAACTTTTAATTTTGAATAAAATTAATTAATTTAAGAAAGTGTTGATATATTTTCATTTACTAATATAAATAATTTTAAATAATTCTTTTTAGAGTCAAATGTCTTGCCCAGAATACTCAAGATCAGAACCTAAATGTTGCTGAGAATAACTCAGATCGACCTGCAGTATCTGATAAAACATCAGACCCTGAGTATTGCACTCAAAGAACACCACTGAAAAGGGTGGGATCTAACATAGATTTAACAGCTGATATTATCATTCCGAAAAGACTTTCGTCGGAATCTAAAGTCTCCAATGTAAAGGTTCGTTAAAAAAAAAAATTAATTTAATGCAATTACATTTCCAATCCGCGTATTGTGATCGAGATATGAAATAAATTTTACAAAATGTCGCGATTTTTTACGTGACAATTTCGTTTTTGTTACACATTTAATTTATGTTATTATTAAATCACCTTAAGTATTTTAGATTTTCTTTAATTACAAACGAATTTATCTATGAATGTTGCTTTTATTTGATGAGGAATGAAATTGATTTTGGAAAAAAGTAAACTAAAAAATTTTATTTAAACGGAAGCTATAGTATATCGAAACATTTGTCACGGTTCTTTTTGTAAAGTAATAAAAGATATTTGTAAAAGTAAAGATTCTAGTACTTTAAAAATATTTTAAATATTTTAATTTATTATTTCCAAAATCAAAACGAAATGTTTTCCAAAAAACATGAATTACATAATTTATGCAGAATCAAAAGTAACATTTTTATATGAAATCAACGTCTGTCTCAGTTGGGGGTATACAAATTTACCTAAATATCTCTATGATTGTTCGTGAATAATAAGTTTGGTACTGAATTACTTAAAAATAGTAACGTGTTGCCCATTGATAATGTCTCATATCAAATTCACGAGTTTTTAACCTACATGGCAGAAGGATTTAGCACTGATTGGGGGTTCTACAACTCTCAGAGCAAAATATTCAGTTACATTAGAAATGCGGAATCAACAGACACTGTAAAATACTGGGAATTAGCTGCAAGGGAATACCCA